>OY282608.1:66231772-66871772 GCA_958298945.1 Atherix ibis | reverse complement strand
GTTGGTTTGTTGGTTTGTTGGTTTATTGGTTTGTTGGTTTGTTCGTTTTTTGGTTTGTTGGTTTGTTGGTTTGTTGGTTTGTTTGTTTTTTTTTTGTTAGTTTGTTGGTTTGTTGGTTTGTTGGTTTGTTGGTTTGTTCGTTTGTTGGTTTGTTGATTTGTTGGTTTGTTGGTTTGTTGGTTTGTTGATTTTTTAGTTTGTCTGTTTGTTGGTTTGTTGGTTTGTTGGTTTGTTGGTTTGTTGGTTTGTTGGTTTGCTGGTTTGTTGGTTTTTTGGTTTGTTGATTTGTTGGTTTGTTGGTTTGCTGGTTTGCTGGTTTGTTGGTTTGTTGGTTTGTTCGTTTGTTGGTGTGTTGGTTTATTTGTTTCTTGGTTTGTTGGTTTGTTGGTTTGTTCGTTTGTTGGTTTGTTAATTTGTTGGTTTGTTCGTTTGTTGGTTTGTTGATTTGTTGGTTTGTTGGTTTGTTGGTTTGTTGGTTTGTTGGTTTGTTGGTTTTTTGGTTTGTTGATTTGTTGGTTTGTTGGTTTGTTGGTTTGTTCGTTTGTTGGTTTGTTGGTTTGTTGGTTTTTTTGGTTGTTGGTTTGTTGGTTTGTTGGTTTGTTCGTTTGTTAGTTTGTTGGTTTGTTGGTTTTTTGGTTTGTTGGTTTGTTGGTTTATTCGTTTGTTGGCTTGTTGGTTTGTTGGTTTGTTGATTTGTTGGTTTGTTGGTTTGTTGGTTTGTTGGTTTTTTTGGTTGTTGGTTTGTTGGTTTGTTGGTTTGTTGGTTTATTGGTTTGTTGGTTTGTTCGTTTTTTGGTTTATTGGTTTGTTGGTTTTTTGATTTGTTAGTTTGTCTGTTTGTTGGTTTGCTGGTTTGTTGGTTTGTTGGTTTGTTGGTTTGGTCGTTTGTTGGTTTGTTGGTATGTTGGTTTGTTTGTTTGTTGGTTTGTTGGTTTGTTGGTTTGTTGGTTTGTTGGTTTGTTGGTTTGTTGGTTTGTTGGTTTGTTGGTTTTTTTGGTTGTTGGTTTGTTGTTTTTTTGGTTTGTTGGTTTATTGGTTTGTTGGTTTGTTCGTTTTTTGGTTTGTTGGTTTGTTGGTTTGTTGGTTTGTTGGTTTGTTGATTTGTTGGTTTGTTGGTTTGCTGGTTTGTTGGTTTGTTGGTTCGGTCGTTTGTTGGTGTGTTGGTTTATTTGTTTCTTGGTTTGTTGGTTTGTTGGTTTGTTCGTTTGTTGGTTTGTTGGTTTGTTGGTTTGTTCGTTTGTTGGTTTGTTGATTTGTTGGTTTGTTGGTTTGTTGGTTTGTTGGTTTGTTGGTTTGTTGGTTTGTTGGTTTGTTGGTTTGTTGGTTTGTTGGTTTGTTGGTTTGTTGGTTTTTTTGGTTGTTGGTTTGTTGGTTTGTTGGTTTGTTCGTTTGTTAGTTTGTTGGTTTGTTGGTTTTTTGGTTTGTTGGTTTGTTGGTTTATTTGTTTCTTGGTTTGCTGGTTTGTTGGTTTGTTGGTTTGTTCGTTTGTTGGTGTGTTGGTTTATTTGTTTCTTGGTTTGTTGGTTTGTTGGTTTGTTCGTTTGTTGGTTTGTTGGTTTGTTGGTTTGTTCGTTTGTTGGTTTGTTGATTTGTTGGTTTGTTGGTTTGTTGGTTTGTTGGTTTGTTGGTTTGTTGGTTTGTTGGTTTGTTGGTTTGTTGGTTTGTTAGTTTGTTGGTTTGTTGGTTTGTTGGTTTTTTGGTTGTTGGTTTGTTGGTTTGTTGGTTTGTTCGTTTGTTAGTTTGTTGGTTTGTTGGTTTTTTGGATTGTTGGTTTGTTGGTTTATTCGTTTGTTGGTTTGTTGGTTTGTTGGTTTATTGGTGTTGGTTTGTTGGTTTGTTGGTTTGTTGATTTGTTGGTTTGTTGATTTGTTGGTTTGTTGGTTTGTTGGTTTGTTGGTTTTTTTGGTTGTTGGTTTGTTGGTTTGTTGGTTTGTTGGTTTGTTGGTTTATTGGTTTGTTGGTTTGTTCGTTTGTTGGTTTGTTGGTTTGTTGGTTTGTTGGTTTGTTTGTTTGTTGGTTTGTTGGTTTGTTGGTTTGTTGGTTTGTTGGTTTGTTGGTTTGTTGGTTTGTTGGTTTGTTGGTTTGTTGGTTTGTTGGTTTGTTGATTTGTTGGTTTATTAGTTTGTTGGTTTGTTCGTTTTTTGGTTTGTTGGTTTGTTGGTTTGTTGGTTTGTTTGTTTGTTTTTTTGTTGGTTTGTTGGTTTGTTGGTTTGTTGGTTTGTTGGTTTGTTGGTTTGTTCGTTTGTTGGTTTGTTGATTTGTTGGTTTGTTGGTTCGTTGATTTGTTAGTTTGTCTATTTGTTGGTTTGTTGGTTTGTTGGTTTGTTGGTTTGTTCGTTTGTTAGTTTGTTGGTTTGTTGGTTTGTTGGTTTGTTGGTTTGTTGGTTTTTTTGGTTGTTGATTTGTTGGTTTGTTGGTTTGTTCGTTTGTTAGTTTGTTAGTTTATTTGTTTGTTGGTTTGTTGTTTTGTTTGTTTGTTGGTTTGTTCGTTTGTTGGTTTGTTGGTTTGTTGATTTGTTGGTTTGTTGGTTTGTTGGTTTGTTAGTTTGTCTGTTTGTTGGTTTGTTGGATTGTTGGTTTGTTGGTTTGTTGGTTTGTTGGTTTGTTGATTTGTTGGTTTGTTGGTTTGTTGGTTTGTTGGTTTGTTGGTTTTTTTGGTTGTTGGTTTGTTGGTTTGTTGGTTTGTTGGTTTATTGGTTTGTTGGTTTGTTCGTTTTTTGGTTTGTTGGTTTGTTGGTTTGTTGGTTTGTTTGTTTGTTTTTCTGTTGGTTTGTTGGTTTGTTGGTTTGTTCGTTTGTTGGTTTGTTGATTTGTTGGTTTGTTGGTTTGTTGATTTGTTAGTTTGTCTGTTTGTTGGTTTGTTGGTTTGTTGGTTTGTTGGTTTGTTTGTTTGTTGGTTTGTTCGTTTGTTGGTTTGTTGGCTTGTTGATTTGTTGGTTTGTTGGTTTGTTGGTTTGTTAGTTTGTCTGTTTGTTGGTTTGTTGGTTTGTTGGTTTGTTGGTTTGTTGGTTTGTTGGTTTGTTGGTTTGTTGGTTTGTTGGTTTGTTGATTTGTTCGTTTGTTGGTTTGTTGGTTTATTGGTTTGTTGGTTTGTTCGTTTTTTGGTTTGTTGGTTTGTTGGTTGGTTGGTTTGTTTGTTTGTTTTTTTGTTGGTTTGTTGGTTTGTTGGTTTGTTCGTTTGTTGGTTTGTTGATTTGTTGGTTTGTTGGTTTTTTGATTTGTTAGTTTGTCTGTTTGTTGGTTTGTTGGTTTGTTGGTTTGTTGGTTTGTTGGTTTGTTCGTTTGTTGGTTTGTTGGTTTGTTGGTTTGTTGGTTTGTTTGTTTGTTGGTTTGTTGGTTTGTTGGTTTGTTGGTTTGTTGGTTTGTTGGTTTGTTGGTTTGTTGGTTTGTTGGTTTGTTGGTTTGTTGGTTTGTTGGTTTGTTGGTTTGTTGGTTTGTTGGTTTGTTGATTTGTTGGTTTGTTGGTTTGTTGGTTTGTTGGTTTTTTTGGTTGTTGGTTTGTTGGTTTGTTGGTTTATTGGTTTGTTGGTTGGTTCGTTTTTTGGTTTGTTGATTTGTTGGTTTGTTGGTTTGTTGATTTGTTAGTTTGTCTGTTTGTTGGTTTGTTGGTTTGTTGGTTTGTTGGTTTGTTGGTTTGTTCGTTTGTTGGTTTGTTGGTTTGTTGGTTTGTTTGTTTGTATGTTTGTTGGTTTGTTGGTTTGTTGGTTTGTTGGTTTGTTCGTTTGTTGGTTTGTTGATTTGTTGGTTTGTTGGTTTGTTGGTTTGTTGGTTTATTCGTTTGTTGGTTTGTTGGTTTGTTGGTTTATTGGTGTTGGTTTGTTGGTTTGTTGTGTTGTTGGTTTGTTGGTTTGTTGGTTTGTTGGTTTGTTGATTTGTTCGTTTGTTGGTTTGTTGGTTTGTTGGTTTGTTGGTTTGTTGGTTTGTTGGTTTGTTGGTTTGTTGGTTTGTTGATTTGTTGGTTTGTTGGTTTGTTGGTTTGTTGGTTTGTTGGTTTATTGGTTTATTGGTTTGTTCGTTTGTTCGTTTGTTGGTTTGTTGGTTTGTTGGTTTGTTGGTTTGTTTGTTTGTTTTTTTGTTGGTTTGTTGGTTTGTTGGTTTGTTGGTTTGTTGGTTTGTTCGTTTGTTGGTTTGTTGATTTGTTGGTTTGTTGGTTTGTTGATTTGTTAGTTTGTCTGTTTGTTGGTTTGTTGGTTTGTTGCTTTGTTTGTTTGTTGGTTTGTTCGTTTGTTGGTTTGTTGGTTTGTTGATTTGTTGGTTTGTTGGTTTGTTGGTTTGTTAGTTTGTCTGTTTGTTGGTTTGTTGGTTTGTTGGTTAGTTGGTTTGTTTGTTTGTTGGTTTGTTCGTTTGTTGGTTTGTTGGTTTGTTGGTTTATTGGTGTTGGTTTGTTGGTTTGTTGGTTTGTTGGTTTGTTGGTATGTTGGTTTGTTGGTTTGTTGATTTGTTCGTTTGTTGGTTTGTTGGTTTTTTTGGTTGTTGGTTTGTTGGTTTGTTGGTTTGTTGGTTTGTTGGTTTATTGGTTTGTTGGTTTGTTCGTTTTTTGGTTTGTTGGTTTGTTGGTTTGTTGGTTTGTTGGTTTGTTCGTTTGTTCGTTTGTTGGTTTGTTGGTTTGTTGGTTTGTTGGTTTGTTTGTTTGTTGGTTTGTTGATTTGTTGGTTTGTTGGTTTATTGGTTTGTTGGTTTGTTGGTTTGTTGGTTTGTTGGTTTGTTGGTTTTTTGGACTGTTGGATTGTTGGTTTGTTGGTTTGTTGGTTTGTTGGTTTTTTTGGTTGTTGGTTTGTTGGTTTGTAGGTTTTTTGGTTTGTTGCTTTGTTGGTTTGTTGGTTTGTTGGTTTGTTGGTTTGTTGGTTTGTTGGTTTGTTTGTTTGTTGGTTTGTTGGTTTGTTGGTTTGTTGGTTTGTTGGTTTGTTGGTTTGTTTGTTTGTTCGTTTTTTGGTTTATTGGTTTGTTGGTTGGTTGGTTTGTTTGTTTGTTTTTTTGTTGGTTTGTTGGTTTGTTGGTTTGTTCGTTTGTTGGTTTGTTGATTTGTTGGTTTGTTCGTTTGTTGGTGTGTTGGTTTATTTGTTTCTTGGTTTGTTGGTTTGTTGGTTTGTTCGTTTGTTGGTTTGTTGATTTGTTGGTTTGTTGGTTTGTTGATTTGTTAGTTTGTCTGTTTGTTAGTTTGCTGGTTTGTTCGTTTGTTGGTTTGTTGGTTTGTTCGTTTTTTGGTTTGTTGGTTTGTTGGTTTGTTGGTTTGTTTGTTTGTTTTTTTGTTGGTTTGTTGGTTTGTTGGTTTGTTGGTTTGTTGGTTTGTTGGTTTGTTGGTTTGTTGGTTTGTTGGTTTGTTGATTTGTTGGTTTGTTGGTTTGTTGGTTTGTTGGTTTTTTTGGTTGTTGGTTTGTTGGTTTGTTGGTTTGTTGGTTTATTGGTTTGTTGGTTTGTTCGTTTTTTGGTTTGTTGGTTTGTTGGTTTGTTGGTTTGTTTGTTTGTTTTTTTGTTGGTTTGTTGGTTTGTTGGTTTGTTGGTTTGTTGGTTTGTTCGTTTGTTGGTTTGTTGATTTGTTGGTTTGTTGGTTTGTTGATTTGTTAATTTGTCTGTTTGTTGGTTTGTTGGTTTGTTGGTTTGTTGGTTTGTTGGTTTGTTGGTTTGTTGGTTTGTTGGTTTGTTGGTTTGTTGGTTTGTTGGTTTGTTGATTTGTTGGTTTGTTGGTTTGTTGGTTTGTTGGTTTGTTGGTTTGTTGGTTTGTTCGTTTGTTGGTGTGTTGGTTTGTTGGTTTCTTTGTTTGTTGGTTTGTTGGTTTGTTGGTTTGTTGGTTTGTTAGTTTCTCTGTTTGTTGGTTTGTTAGTTTCTCTGTTTGTTGGTTTGTTGGTTTGTTTTTTTGTTGGTTTTTTGGTTTATTTGTTTCTTGGTTTGTTGGTTTGTTGGTTTGTTGGTTTGTTGGTTTGTTGGTTTGTTTGTTTGTTGGTTTGTTGATTTGTTGGTTTATTTGTTTGTTGGTTTGTTGGTTTGTTGGCTTGTTAGTTTGTCTGTTTGTTGGTTTGCTGGTTTGTTGGTTTGTTGGTTTGTTGGTTTATTGGTTTGATGGTTTGTTCGTTTTTTGGTTTATTGGTTTGTTGGTTTGTTGGTTTGTTTGTTTGTTTTTTTGTTGGTTTGTTGGTTTGTTGGTTTGTTGGTTTGTTGGTTTGTTCGTTTGTTGGTTTGTTGATTTGTTGGTTTGTTGGTTTGTTGATTTGTTAATTTGTCTGTTTGTTGGTTTGTTGGTTTGTTGGTTTGTTGGTTTGTTGGTTTGTTGGTTTGTTGGTTTGTTGGTTTGTTGGTTTGTTGATTTGTTGGTTTGTTGGTTTGTTGGTTTGTTGGTTTGTTGGTTTGTTCGTTTGTTGGTGTGTTGGTTTATTTGTTTCTTGGTTTGTTGGTTTGTTGGTTTGTTGGTTTGTTTGTTTGTTGGTTTGTTGATTTGTTGGTTTGTTTGTTTGTTGGTTTGTTGGTTTGTTGGTTTGTTAGTTTGTCTGTTTGTTTGTTTGTTGGTTTGTTGGTTTGTTGGTTTGTTGGTTTGTTTGTTTGTTTTTTTTGTTGGCTTTTTGGTTTGTTGGTTTGTTGGTTTGTTGGTTTGTTCATTTGTTGGTTTGTTGATTTGTTGTTTTGTTGATTTGTTAGTTTGTCTGTTTGTTGGTTTGTTGGTTTGTTCGTGTGTTGGTTTGTTGGTTTGTTGGTTTGTTGGTTTGTTTGTTTGTTGGTTTGTTGGTTTGTTGGTTTGTTGGTTTGTTGGTTTGTTGGTTTGTTGTTTTGTGGGTTTTGTTGGTTTGTTCGTTTGTTGGTTTGTTGATTTGTTGATTTGTTGGTTTGTTGGTTTGTTGGTTTGTTGGTTTATTCGTTTGTTGGTTTGTTGGTTTGTTGGTTTATTGGTGTTGGTTTATTGATTTGTTGGTTTGTTGGTTTGTTGGTTTGTTCGTTTGTTGGTTTGTTGGTTTGTTGGTTTGTTGATTTGTTCGTTTGTTGGTTTGTTGGTTTGTTGGTTTTTTTGGTTGTTCGTTTGTTGGTTTGTTGGTTTGTTGGTTTATTGGTTTGTTGGTTTGTTCGTTTTTTGGTTTGTTGGTTTGTTGGTTTATTGGTTTGTTGGTTTGTTTGTTTGTTTTTTTGTTGGTTTGTTGGTTTGTTGGTTTGTTGGTTTGTTGGTTTGTTCGTTTGTTGGTTTGTTGATTTGTTGGTTTGTTGGTTTGTTAATTTGTTAGTTTGTCTGTTTGTTGGTTTGTTGGTTTGTTGGTTTGTTGGTTTGTTGGTTTGTTCGTTTGTTGGTTTGTTGATTTGTTGATTTGTTGGTTTGTCTGTTTGTTGGTTTGTTGGTTTGTTGGTTTGTTAGTTTGTTGGTTTGTTGGTTTGTTGGTTTGTTGGTTTGTTGGTTTGTTGGTTTGTTGGTTTGTTGGTTTGTTGGTTTGTTGGTTTGTTGATTTGTTGGTTTGTTGGTTTGTTGGTTTGTTGGTTTGTTGGTTTGTTGGTTTGTTCGTTTGTTGGTGTGTTGGTTTATTTGTTTCTTGGTTTGTTGGTTTGTTGGTTTGTTGGTTTTTTTGTTTGTTGGTTTGTTGATTTGTTGGTTTGTTTGTTTGTTGGTTTGTTGGTTTGTTGGTTTGTTAGTTTGTCTGTTTGTTGGTTTGTTGGTTTGTTGGTTTGTTGGTTTGTTGGTTTGTTTGTTTGTTTTTTTGTTGGCTTTTTGGTTTGTTGGTTTGTTGGTTTGTTGGTTTGTTCATTTGTTGGTTTGTTGATTTGTTGGTTTGTTGGTTTGTTGATTTGTTAGTTTGTCTGTTTGTTGGTTTGTTGGTTTGTTGGTTTGGTCGTGTGTTGGTTTGTTGGTTTGTTGGTTTGTTGGTTTGTTTGTTTGTTGGTTTGTTGGTTTGTTGGTTTGTTGGTTTGTTGGTTTGTTGGTTTGTTGGTTTGTTGGTTTGTTGGTTTGTTGATTTGTTCGTTTGTTGGTTTGTTGGTTTGTTGGTTTTTTTGGTTGTTGGTTTGTTGGTTTGTTGGTTTGTTGGTTTATTGGTTTGTTGGTTTGTTCGTTATTTGGTTTGTTGGTTTGTTGGTTTGTTGGTTTGTTTGTTTGTTTTTTTGTTGGTTTGTTGGTTTGTTGGTTTGTTGGTTTGTTCGTTTGTTGGTTTGTTGATTTGTTGGTTTGTTTGTTTGTTGATTTGTTAGTTTGTCTGTTTGTTGGTTTGTTGGTTTGTTGGTTTGTTGGTTTGTTCGTTTGTTGATTTGTTGGTTTGTTGGTTTGTTGGTTTGTTGGTTTGTTCGTTTGTTGATTTGTTGGTTTGTTGGTTTGTTGGTTTGTTGGTTTGTGGGTTTGTTCGTTTGTTGGTGTGTTGGTTTATTTGTTTCTTGGTTTGTTGGTTTGTTGGTTTGTTCGTTTGTTGGTTTGTTGGTTTGTTGGTTTGTTTGTTTGTTTTTTTGTTGGTTTGTTGGTTTGTTGGTTTGTTGGTTTGTTGGTTTGTTGGTTTGTTCGTTTGTTGGTGTGTTGGTTTATTTGTTTCTTGGTTTGTTGGTTTGTTGGTTTGTTGGTTTGTTTGTTTGTTGGTTTGTTGATTTGTTGGTTTGTTTGTTTGTTGGTTTGTTGGTTTGTTGGCTTGTTAGTTTGTCTGTTTGTTGGTTTGCTGGTTTGTTGGTTTGTTGGTTTGTTGGTTTATTGGTTTGATGGTTTGTTCGTTTTTTGGGTTGTTGGTTTGTTGGTTTGTTGGTTTGTTTGTTTGTTTTTTTGTTGGTTTGTTGGTTTGTTGGTTTGCTGGTTTGTTGGTTTGTTGGTTTGTTCGTTTGTTGGTTTGTTGATTTGTTGGTTTGTTGGTTTGTTGATTTGTTAATTTGTCTGTTTGTTGGTTTGTTGGTTTGTTGGTTTGTTGGTTTGTTGGTTTGTTGGTTTGTTGGTTTGTTGGTTTGTTGGTTTGTTGATTTGTTGGTTTGTTGGTTTGTTGGTTTGTTGGTTTGTTGGTTTGTTCGTTTGTTGGTGTGTTGGTTTATTTGTTTCTTGGTTTGTTGGTTTGTTGGTTTGTTGGTTTGTTTGTTTGTTGGTTTGTTGATTTGTTGGTTTGTTTGTTTGTTGGTTTGTTGGTTTGTTGGTTTGTTAGTTTGTCTGTTTGTTGGTTTGTTGGTTTGTTGGTTTGTTGGTTTGTTGGTTTGTTTGTTTGTTTTTTTGTTGGCTTTTTGGTTTGTTGGTTTGTTGGTTTGTTGGTTTGTTCATTTGTTGGTTTGTTGATTTGTTGGTTTGTTGGTTTGTCGATTTGTTAGTTTGTCTGTTTGTTGGTTTGTTGGTTTGTTGGTTTGTTCGTGTGTTGGTTTGTTGGTTTGTTGGTTTGTTGGTTTGTTTGTTTGTTGGTTTGTTTGTTTGTTGGTTTGTTGGTTTGTTGGTTTGTTGGTTTGTTGTTTTGTTGGTTTGTTGGTTTGTTCGTTTGTTGGTTTGTTGATTTGTTGATTTGTTGGTTTGTTGGTTTGTTGGTTTGTTGGTTTATTCGTTTGTTGGTTTGTTGGTTTGTTGGTTTATTGGTGTTGGTTTGTTGATTTGTTGGTTTGTTGGTTTGTTGGTTTGTTCGTTTGTTGGTTTGTTGGTTTGTTGGTTTGTTGATTTGTTCGTTTGTTGGTTTGTTGGTTTGTTGGTTTATTGGTTTGTTGGTTTGTTCGTTTTTTGGTTTGTTGGTTTGTTGGTTTATTGGTTTGTTGGTTTGTTTGTTTGTTTTTTTGTTGGTTTGTTGGTTTGTTGGTTTGTTGGTTTGTTGGTTTGTTCGTTTGTTGGTTTGTTGATTTGTTGGTTTGTTGGTTTGTTGATTTGTTAGTTTGTCTGTTTGTTGGTTTGTTGGTTTGTTGGTTTGTTGGTTTGTTGGTTTGTTGGTTTGTTGGTTTGTTGGTTTGTTGGTTTGTTGGTTTGTTGGTTTGTTGTTTTGTTGGTTTGTTGGTTTGTTCGTTTGTTGGTTTGTTGATTTGTTGATTTGTTGGTTTGTTGGTTTGTTGGTTTGTTGGTTTATTCGTTTGTTGGTTTGTTGGTTTGTTGGTTTATTGGTGTTGGTTTGTTGATTTGTTGGTTTGTTGGTTTGTTGGTTTGTTCGTTTGTTGGTTTGTTGGTTTGTTGGTTTGTTGATTTGTTGGTTTGTTGGTTTGTTGGCTTATTGGTGTTGGTTTGTTGATTTGTTGGTTTGTTGGTTTGTTGGTTTGTTCGTTTGTTGGTTTGTTGGTTTGTTGGTTTGTTGATTTGTTCGTTTGTTGGTTTGTTGGTTTGTTGGTTTTTTTTGTTGTTCGTTTGTTGGTTTGTTGGTTTGTTGGTTTATTGGTTTGTTGGTTTGTTCGTTTTTTGGTTTGTTGGTTTGTTGGTTTGTTGGTTTGTTGGTTTTTTTGTTTGTTTTTTTGTTGGTTTGTTGGTTTGTTGGTTTGTTGGTTTGTTCGTTTGTTGGTTTGTTGATTTGTTGGTTTGTTGGTTTGTTGATTTGTTAGTTTGTCTGTTTGTTGGTTTGTTGGTTTGTTGGTTTGTTGGTTTGTTGGTTTGTTCGTTTGTTGGTTTGTTGGTTTGTTGGTTTGTTGGTTTGTTGGTTTGTTGGTTTGTTGGTTTGTTGATTTGTTGGTTTGTTGGTTTGTTGGTTTGTTGGTTTGTGGGTTTGTTCGTTTGTTGGTGTGTTGGCTTATTTGTTTCTTGGTTTGTTGGTTTGTTGGTTTGTTCGTTTGTTGGTTTGTTGGTTTGTTGGTTTGTTTGTTTGTTTTTTGGTTGGTTTGTTGGTTTGTTGGTTTGTTGGTTTGTTGGTTTGTTGGTTTGTTGGTTTGTTGGTTTGTTGGTTTGTTCGTTTGTTGGTGTGTTGGTTTATTTGTTTCTTGGTTTGTTGGTTTGTTGGTTTGTTGGTTTGTTTGTTTGTTGGTTTGTTGATTTGTTGGTTTGTTTGTTTGTTGGTTTGTTGGTTTGTTGGCTTGTTAGTTTGTCTGTTTGTTGGTTTGCTGGTTTGTTGGTTTGTTGGTTTGTTGGTTTGTTGTTTTGTTGGTTTGTTGGTTTGTTCGTTTGTTGGTTTGTTGATTTGTTGATTTGTTGGTTTGTTGGTTTGTTGGTTTGTTGGTTTATTCGTTTGTTGGTTTGTTGGTTTGTTGGTTTATTGGTGTTGGTTTGTTGATTTGTTGGTTTGTTGGTTTGTTGGTTTGTTCGTTTGTTGGTTTGTTGGTTTGTTGGTTTGTTGATTTGTTCGTTTGTTGGTTTGTTGGTTTGTTGGTTTATTGGTTTGTTGGTTTGTTCGTTTTTTGGTTTGTTGGTTTGTTGGTTTATTGGTTTGTTGGTTTGTTTGTTTGTTTTTTTGTTGGTTTGTTGGTTTGTTGGTTTGTTGGTTTGTTGGTTTGTTCGTTTGTTCGTTTGTTGATTTGTTGGTTTGTTGGTTTGTTGATTTGTTAGTTTGTCTGTTTGTTGGTTTGTTGGTTTGTTGGTTTGTTGGTTTGTTGGTTTGTTGGTTTGTTGGTTTGTTGGTTTGTTGGTTTGTTGGTTTGTTGTTTTGTTGGTTTGTTGGTTTGTTCGTTTGTTGGTTTGTTGATTTGTTGATTTGTTGGTTTGTTGGTTTGTTGGTTTGTTGGTTTATTCGTTTGTTGGTTTGTTGGTTTGTTGGTTTATTGGTGTTGGTTTGTTGATTTGTTGGTTTGTTGGTTTGTTGGTTTGTTCGTTTGTTGGTTTGTTGGTTTGTTGGTTTGTTGATTTGTTGGTTTGTTGGTTTGTTGGTTTATTGGTGTTGGTTTGTTGATTTGTTGGTTTGTTGGTTTGTTGGTTTGTTCGTTTGTTGGTTTGTTGGTTTGTTGGTTTGTTGATTTGTTCGTTTGTTGGTTTGTTGGTTTGTTGGTTTTTTTGGTTGTTCGTTTGTTGGTTTGTTGGTTTGTTGGTTTATTGGTTTGTTGGTTTGTTCGTTTTTTGGTTTGTTGGTTAGTTGGTTTGTTGGTTTGTTGGTTTTTTTGTTTGTTTTTTTGTTGGTTTGTTGGTTTGTTGGTTTGTTGGTTTGTTCGTTTGTTGGTTTGTTGATTTGTTGGTTTGTTGGTTTGTTGATTTGTTAGTTTGTCTGTTTGTTGGTTTGTTGGTTTGTTGGTTTGTTGGTTTGTTCGTTTGTTGGTTTGTTGGTTTGTTGGTTTGTTGGTTTGTTGGTTTGTTGGTTTGTTGGTTTGTTGGTTTGTTGATTTGTTGGTTTGTTGGTTTGTTGGTTTGTTGGTTTGTGGGTTTGTTCGTTTGTTGGTGTGTTGGCTTATTTGTTTCTTGGTTTGTTGGTTTGTTGGTTTGTTCGTTTGTTGGTTTGTTGGTTTGTTGGTTTGTTTGTTTGTTTTTTGGTTGGTTTGTTGGTTTGTTGGTTTGTTGGTTTGTTGGTTTGTTGGTTTGTTGGTTTGTTGGTTTGTTGGTTTGTTCGTTTGTTGGTGTGTTGGTTTATTTGTTTCTTGGTTTGTTGGTTTGTTGGTTTGTTGGTTTGTTTGTTTGTTGGTTTGTTGATTTGTTGGTTTGTTTGTTTGTTGGTTTGTTGGTTTGTTGGCTTGTTAGTTTGTCTGTTTGTTGGTTTGCTGGTTTGTTGGTTTGTTGGTTTGTTGGTTTATTGGTTTGATGGTTTGTTCGTTTTTTGGTTTGTTGGTTTGTTGGTTTGTTGGTTTGTTTGTTTGTTTTTTTGTTGGTTTGTTGGTTTGTTGGTTTGTTGGTTTGTTGGTTTGTTCGTTTGTTGGTTTGTTGATTTGTTGGTTTGTTGGTTTGTTGATTTGTTAATTTGTCTGTTTGTTGGTTTGTTAGTTTGTTGGTTTGTTAGTTTGTTGGTTTGTTGGTTTGTTGGTTTGTTGGTTTGTTGGTTTGTTGGTTTGTTGGCTTGTTGATTTGTTGGTTTGTTGGTTTGTTGGTTTGTTGGTTTCTTGGTTTGTTCGTTTGTTGGTGTGTTGGTTTATTTGTTTCTTGGTTTGTTGGTTTGTTGGTTTGTTGGTTTGTTTGTTTGTTGGTTTGTTGATTTGTTGGTTTGTTTGTTTGTTGGTTTGTTGGTTTGTTGGTTTGTTAGTTTGTCTGTTTGTTGGTTTGTTGGTTTGTTGGTTTGTTGGTTTGTTCATTTGTTGGTTTGTTGATTTGTTGGTTTGTTGGTTTGTTGATTTGTTAGTTTGTCTGTTTGTTGGTTTGTTGGTTTGTTGGTTTGTTCGTGTGTTGGTTTGTTGGTTTGTTTGTTTGTTGGTTTGTTGGTTTGTTGGTTTGTTGGTTTGTTGGTTTGTTGGTTTGTTGGTTTGTTGGTTTGTTGGTTTGTTGGTTTGTTGGTTTGTTGATTTGTTGATTTGTTGGTTTGTTGGTTTGTTGGTTTGTTGGTTTATTCGTTTGTTGGTTTGTTGCTTTGTTGGTTTATTGGTGTTGGTTTGTTGATTAGTTGGTTTGTTGGTTTGTTGGTTTGTTGGTTTGTTGGTTTGTTGATTTGTTCGTTTGTTGGTTTGTTGGTTTGTTGGTTTTTTTGGTTGTTCGTTTGTTGGTTTGTTGGTTTGTTGATTTATTGGTTTGTTGGTTTGTTCGTTTTTTGGTTTGTTGGTTTGTTGGTTTGTTGGTTTGTTTGTTTGTTTTTTTGTTGGTTTGTTGGTTTGTTGGTTTGTTGGTTTGTTCGATTGTTGGTTTGTTGATTTGTTGGTTTGTTGGTTTGTTGGTTTGTTTGTTTGTTTTTTTGTTGGTTTGTTGGTTTGTTGGTTTGTTGGTTTGTTGGTTTGTTCGTTTGTTGGTTTGTTGATTTGTTGGTTTGTTGGTTTGTTGGTTTGTTGATTTGTTAGTTTGTCTTTTTGTTGGTTTGATGGTTTGTTTGTTGGTTTGTTGGTTTGTTGGTTTGTTGGTTTGTTTGTTTGTTTTTTTGTTGGTTTGTTGGTTTGTCTGTTTGTTGGTTTGATGGTTTGTTTGTTGGATTGCTGGTTTGTTGGTTTGTTGGTTTGTTGGTTTATTGGTTTGATGGTTTGTTCGTTTTTTGGTTTGTTGGTTTGTTGGTTTGTTGGTTTGTTTGTTTGTTTTTTTGTTGGTTTGTTGGTTTGTTGGTTTGTTGGTTTGTTGGTTTGTTTGTTTGTTGGTTTGTTGATTTGTTGGTTTGTTGGTTTGTTGATTTGTTAATTTGTCTGTTTGTTGGTTTGTTGGTTTGTTGGTTTGTTAGTTTGTTGGTTTGTTGGTTTGTTGGTTTGTTGGTTTGTTGGTTTGTTGGTTTGTTGGTTTGTTGATTTGTTGGTTTGTTGGTTTGTTGGTTTGTTGGTTTGTTGGTTTGTTCGTTTGTTGGTGTGTTGGTTTATTTGTTTCTTGGTTTGTTGGTTTGTTGGTTTGTTGGTTTGTTTGTTTGTTGGTTTGTTGATTTGTTGGTTTGTTTGTTTGTTGGTTTGTTGGTTTGTTGGTTTGTTAGTTTGTCTGTTTGTTGGTTTGTTGGTTTGTTGGTTTGTTGGTTTGTTCATTTGTTGGTTTGTTGATTTGTTGGTTTGTTGGTTTGTTGATTTGTTAGTTTGTCTGTTTGTTGGTTTGTTGGTTTGTTGGTTTGTTCGTGTGTTGGTTTGTTGGTTTGTTTGTTTGTTGGTTTGTTGGTTTGTTGGTTTGTGGGTTGTTGGTTTGTTGGTTTGTTGGTTTGTTGGTTTGTTGGTTTGTTGGTTTGTTGGTTTGTTGGTTTGTTGGTTTGTTCGTTTGTTGGTGTGTTGGTTTATTTGTTTCTTGGTTTGTTGGTTTGTTGGTTTGTTGGTTTGTTTGTTTGTTGGTTTGTTGATTTGTTGGTTTGTTTGTTTGTTGGTTTGTTGGTTTGTTGGCTTGTTAGTTTGTCTGTTTGTTGGTTTGCTGGTTTGTTGGTTTGTTGGTTTGTTGGTTTATTGGTTTGATGGTTTGTTCGTTTTTTGGTTTGTTGGTTTGTTGGTTTGTTGGTTTGTTTGTTTGTTTTTTGTTGGTTTGTTGGTTTGTTGGTTTGTTGGTTTGTTGGTTTGTTCGTTTGTTGGTTTGTTGATTTGTTGGTTTGTTGGTTTGTTGATTTGTTAATTTGTCTGTTTGTTGGTTTGTTGGTTTGTTGGTTTGTTAGTTTGTTGGTTTGTTGGTTTGTTGGTTTGTTGGTTTGTTGGTTTGTTGGTTTGTTGGTTTGTTGATTTGTTGGTTTGTTGGTTTGTTGGTTTGTTGGTTTGTTGGTTTGTTCGTTTGTTGGTGTGTTGGTTTATTTGTTTCTTGGTTTGTTGGTTTGTTGGTTTGTTGGTTTGTTTGTTTGTTGGTTTGTTGATTTGTTGGTTTGTCTGTTTGTTGGTTTGTTGGTTTGTTGGTTTGTTGGTTTGTTGGTTTGTTCATTTGTTGGTTTGTTGATTTGTTGGTTTGTTGGTTTGTTGATTTGTTAGTTTGTCTGTTTGTTGGTTTGTTGGTTTGTTGGTTTGTTCGTGTGTTGGTTTGTTGGTTTGTTTGTTTGTTGGTTTGTTGGTTTGTTGGTTTGTTGGTTTGTTGGTTTGTTGGTTTGTTGGTTTGTTGGTTTGTTGGTTTGTTGGTTTGTTGGTTTGTTCGTTTGTTGGTGTGTTGTTTTATTTGTTTCTTGGTTTGTTGGTTTGTTGGTTTGTTGGTTTGTTTGTTTGTTGGTTTGTTGATTTGTTGGTTTGTTTGTTTGTTGGTTTGTTGGTTTGTTGGCTTGTTAGTTTGTCTGTTTGTTGGTTTGCTGGTTTGTTGGTTTGTTGGTTTGTTGGTTTATTGGTTTGATGGTTTGTTCGTTTTTTGGTTTGTTGGTTTGTTGGTTTGTTGGTTTGTTTGTTTGTTTTTTTGTTGGTTTGTTGGTTTGTTGGTTTGTTGGTTTGTTGGTTTGTTCGTTTGTTGGTTTGTTGATTTGTTGGTTTGTTGGTTTGTTGATTTGTTAATTTGTCTGTTTGTTGGTTTGTTGGTTTGTTGGTTTGTTAGTTTGTTGGTTTGTTGGTTTGTTGGTTTGTTGGTTTGTTGGTTTGTTGGTTTGTTGGTTTGTTGGTTTGTTGATTTGTTGGTTTGTTGGTTTGTTGGTTTGTTGGTTTGTTGGTTTGTTCGTTTGTTGGTGTGTTGGTTTATTTGTTTCTTGGTTTGTTGGTTTGTTGGTTTGTTGGTTTGTTTGTTTGTTGGTTTGTTGATTTGTTGGTTTGTTTGTTTGTTGGTTTGTTGGTTTGTTGGTTTGTTAGTTTGTCTGTTTGTTGGTTTGTTGGTTTGTTGGTTTGTTGGTTTGTTCATTTGTTGGTTTGTTGATTTGTTGGTTTGTTGGTTTGTTGATTTGTTAGTTTGTCTGTTTGTTGGTTTGTTGGTTTGTTGGTTTGTTCGTGTGTTGGTTTGTTGGTTTGTTTGTTTGTTGGTTTGTTGGTTTGTTGGTTTGTTGGTTTGTTGGTTTGTTGGTTTGTTGGTTTGTTGGTTTGTTGGTTTGTTGGTTTGTTGGTTTGTTGATTTGTTGATTTGTTGGTTTGTTGGTTTGTTGGTTTGTTGGTTTATTCGTTTGTTGGTTTGTTGCTTTGTTGGTTTATTGGTGTTGGTTTGTTGATTAGTTGGTTTGTTGGTTTGTTGGTTTGTTGGTTTGTTGGTTTGTTGGTTTGTTGATTTGTTCGTTTGTTGGTTTGTTGGTTTGTTGGTTTTTTTGGTTGTTCGTTTGTTGGTTTGTTGGTTTGTTGATTTATTGGTTTGTTGGTTTGTTCGTTTTTTGGTTTGTTGGTTTGTTGGTTTGTTGGTTTGTTTGTTTGTTTTTTTGTTGGTTTGTTGGTTTGTTGGTTTGTTGGTTTGTTCGATTGTTGGTTTGTTGATTTGTTGGTTTGTTGGTTTGTTGGTTTGTTTGTTTGTTTTTTTGTTGGTTTGTTGGTTTGTTGGTTTGTTGGTTTGTTGGTTTGTTCGTTTGTTGGTTTGTTGATTTGTTGGTTTGTTGGTTTGTTGGTTTGTTGATTTGTTAGTTTGTCTTTTTGTTGGTTTGATGGTTTGTTTGTTGGTTTGTTGGTTTGTTGGTTTGTTGGTTTGTTTGTTTGTTTTTTTGTTGGTTTGTTGGTTTGTCTGTTTGTTGGTTTGATGGTTTGTTTGTTGGTTTGCTGGTTTGTTGGTTTGTTGGTTTGTTGGTTTATTGGTTTGATGGTTTGTTCGTTTTTTGGTTTGTTGGTTTGTTGGTTTGTTGGTTTGTTTGTTTGTTTTTTTGTTGGTTTGTTGGTTTGTTGGTTTGTTGGTTTGTTGGTTTGTTCGTTTGTTGGTTTGTTGATTTGTTGGTTTGTTGGTTTGTTGATTTGTTAATTTGTCTGTTTGTTGGTTTGTTGGTTTGTTGGTTTGTTAGTTTGTTTGTTTGTTGGTTTGTTGGTTTGTTGGTTTGTTGGTTTGTTGGTTTGTTGGTTTGTTGATTTGTTGGTTTGTTGGTTTGTTGGTTTGTTGGTTTGTTGGTTTGTTCGTTTGTTGGTGTGTTGGTTTATTTGTTTCTTGGTTTGTTGGTTTGTTGGTTTGTTGGTTTGTTTGTTTGTTGGTTTGTTGATTTGTTGGTTTGTTTGTTTGTTGGTTTGTTGGTTTGTTGGTTTGTTAGTTTGTCTGTTTGTTGGTTTGTTGGTTTGTTGGTTTGTTGGTTTGTTCATTTGTTGGTTTGTTGATTTGTTGGTTTGTTGGTTTGTTGATTTGTTAGTTTGTCTGTTTGTTGGTTTGTTGGTTTGTTGGTTTGTTCGTGTGTTGGTTTGTTGGTTTGTTTGTTTGTTGGTTTGTTGGTTTGTTGGTTTGTTGGTTTGTTGGTTTGTTGGTTTGTTGGTTTGTTGGTTTGTTGGTTTGTTGGTTTGTTGGTTTGTTGGTTTGTTGATTTGTTGATTTGTTGGTTTGTTGGTTTGTTGGTTTGTTGGTTTATTCGTTTGTTGGTTTGTTGCTTTGTTGGTTTATTGGTGTTGGTTTGTTGATTAGTTGGTTTGTTGGTTTGTTGGTTTGTTGGTTTGTTGGTTTGTTGGTTTGTTGATTTGTTCGTTTGTTGGTTTGTTGGTTTGTTGGTTTTTTTGGTTGGTCGTTTGTTGGTTTGTTGGTTTGTTGATTTATTGGTTTGTTGGTTTGTTCGTTTTTTGGTTTGTTGGTTTGTTGGTTTGTTGGTTTGTTTGTTTGTTTTTTTGTTGGTTTGTTGGTTTGTTGGTTTGTTGGTTTGTTCGATTGTTGGTTTGTTGATTTGTTGGTTTGTTGGTTTGTTGGTTTGTTTTTTTGTTTTTTTGTTGGTTTGTTGGTTTGTTGGTTTGTTGGTTTGTTGGTTTGTTCGTTTGTTGGTTTGTTGATTTGTTGGTTTGTTGGTTTGTTGGTTTGTTAATTTGTTAGTTTGTCTTTTTGTTGGTTTGATGGTTTGTTTGTTGGTTTGTTGGTTTGTTGGTTTGTTGGTTTGTTTGTTTGTTTTTTTGTTGGCTTTTTGGTTTGTTGGTTTGTTGGTTTGTTGGTTTGTTCATTTGTTGGTTTGTTGATTTGTTGGTTTGTTGGTTTGTTGATTTGTTAGTTTGTCTGTTTGTTGGTTTGTTGGTTTGTTGGTTTGTTCGTGTGTTGGTTTGTTGGTTTGTTTGTTTGTTGGTTTGTTGGTTTGTTGGTTTGTTGGTTTGTTGGTTTGTTGGTTTGTTGGTTTGTTGGTTTGTTGGTTTGTTGGTTTGTTGGTTTGTTGGTTTGTTGATTTGTTGATTTGTTGGTTTGTTGGTTAATTGGTTTGTTGGTTTATTCGTTTGTTGGTTTGTTGCTTTGTTGGTTTATTTGTGTTGGTTTGTTGATTAGTTGGTTTGTTGGTTTGTTGGTTTGTTGGTTTGTTGGTTTGTTGGTTTGTTGATTTGTTCGTTTGTTGGTTTGTTGGTTTGTTGGTTTTTTTGGTTGTTCGTTTGTTGGTTTGTTGGTTTGTTGATTTATTGGTTTGTTGGTTTGTTCGTTTTTTGGTTTGTTGGTTTGTTGGTTTGTTGGTTTGTTTGTTTGTTTTTTTGTTGGTTTGTTGGTTTGTTGGTTTGTTGGTTTGTTTGTTTGTTGGTTTGTTGATTTGTTGGTTTGTTTGTTTGTTGGTTTGTTGGTTTGTTGGCTTGTTAGTTTGTCTGTTTGTTGGTTTGCTGGTTTGTTGGTTTGTTGGTTTGTTGGTTTATTGGTTTGATGGTTTGTTCGTTTTTTGGTTTGTTGGTTTGTTGGTTTGTTGGTTTGTTTGTTTGTTTTTTTGTTTTTTTGTTGGTTTGTTGGTTTGTTGGTTTGTTGGTTTGTTGGTTTGTTCGTTTGTTGGTTTGTTGATTTGTTGGTTTGTTGGTTTGTTGATTTGTTAATTTGTCTGTTTGTTGGTTTGTTGGTTTGTTGGTTTGTTAGTTTGTTGGTTTGTTGGTTTGTTGGTTTGTTGGTTTGTTGGTTTGTTGGTTTGTTGGTTTGTTGATTTGTTGGTTTGTTGGTTTGTTGGTGTGTTGGTTTGTTGGTTTGTTCGTTTGTTGGTGTGTTGGTTTATTTGTTTCTTGGTTTGTTGGTTTGTTGGTTTGTTGGTTTGTTTGTTTGTTGGTTTGTTGATTTGTTGGTTTGTTTGTTTGTTGGTTTGTTGGTTTGTTGGTTTGTTAGTTTGTCTGTTTGTTGGTTTGTTGGTTTGTTGGTTTGTTGGTTTGTTGGTTTGTTTGTTTGTTTTTTTGTTGGCTTTTTGGTTTGTTGGTTTGTTGGTTTGTTGGTTTGTTCATTTGTTGGTTTGTTGATTTGTTGGTTTGTTGGTTTGTTGATTTGTTAGTTTGTCTGTTTGTTGGTTTGTTGGTTTGTTGGTTTGTTCGTGTGTTGGTTTGTTGGTTTGTTTGTTTGTTGGTTTGTTGGTTTGTTGGTTTGTTGGTTTGTTGGTTTGTTGGTTTGTTGGTTTGTTGGTTTGTTGGTTTGTTGGTTTGTTGGTTTGTTGGTTTGTTGATTTGTTGATTTGTTGGTTTGTTGGTTTGTTGGTTTGTTGGTTTATTCGTTTGTTGGTTTGTTGCTTTGTTGGTTTATTGGTGTTGGTTTGTTGATTAGTTGGTTTGTTGGTTTGTTGGTTTGTTGGTTTGTTGGTTTGTTGATTTGTTGATTTGTTGGTTTGTTGGTTTGTTGGTTTGTTGGTTTATTCGTTTGTTGGTTTGTTGCTTTGTTGGTTTATTGGTGTTGGTTTGTTGATTAGTTGGTTTGTTGGTTTGTTGGTTTGTTGGTTTGTTGGTTTGTTGGTTTGTTGATTTGTTCGTTTGTTGGTTTGTTGGTTTGTTGGTTTTTTTGGTTGTTCGTTTGTTGGTTTGTTGGTTTGTTGATTTATTGGTTTGTTGGTTTGTTCGTTTTTTGGTTTGTTGGTTTGTTGGTTTGTTGGTTTGTTTGTTTGTTTTTTTGTTGGTTTGTTGGTTTGTTGGTTTGTTGGTTTGTTCGATTGTTGGTTTGTTGATTTGTTGGTTTGTTGGTTTGTTGGTTTGTTTGTTTGTTTTTTTGTTGGTTTGTTGGTTTGTTGGTTTGTTGGTTTGTTGGTTTGTTCGTTTGTTGGTTTGTTGATTTGTTGGTTTGTTGGTTTGTTGGTTTGTTGATTTGTTAGTTTGTCTTTTTGTTGGTTTGATGGTTTGTTTGTTGGTTTGTTGGTTTGTTGGTTTGTTGGTTTGTTTGTTTGTTTTTTTGTTGGCTTTTTGGTTTGTTGGTTTGTTGGTTTGTTGGTTTGTTCATTTGTTGGTTTGTTGATTTGTTGGTTTGTTGGTTTGTTGATTTGTTAGTTTGTCTGTTTGTTGGTTTGTTGGTTTGTTGGTTTGTTCGTGTGTTGGTTTGTTGGTTTGTTTGTTTGTTGGTTTGTTGGTTTGTTGGTTTGTTGGTTTGTTGGTTTGTTGGTTTGTTGGTTTGTTGGTTTGTTGGTTTGTTGGTTTGTTGGTTTGTTGATTTGTTGATTTGTTGGTTTGTTGGTTTGTTGGTTTGTTGGTTTATTCGTTTGTTGGTTTGTTGCTTTGTTGGTTTATTGGTGTTGGTTTGTTGATTAGTTGGTTTGTTGGTTTGTTGGTTTGTTGGTTTGTTGGTTTGTTGATTTGTTCGTTTGTTGGTTTGTTGGTTTGTTGGTTTTTTTGGTTGTTCGTTTGTTGGTTTGTTGGTTTGTTGATTTATTGGTTTGTTAGTTTGTTCGTTTTTTGGTTTGTTGGTTTGTTGGTTTGTTGGTTTGTTTGTTTGTTTTTTTGTTGGTTTGTTGGTTTGTTGGTTTGTTGGTTTGTTCGATTGTTGGTTTGTTGATTTGTTGGTTTGTTGGTTTGTTGGTTTGTTTGTTTGTTTTTTTGTTGGTTTGTTGGTTTGTTGGTTTGTTGGTTTGTTGGTTTGTTCGTTTGTTGGTTTGTCGATTTGTTGATTTGTTGGTTTGTTGGTTTGTTGATTTGTTAGTTTGTCTGTTTGTTCATTTGTTAGTTTGTCTGTTTGTTGGTTTGTTGGTTTGTTGGTTTGTTGGGTTGTTCGTTTGTTGGATTGTTGGTTTGTTGGTTTGTTGGTTTGTTTGTTTGTTTTTTTGTTGGTTTGTTGGTTTGTTGGTTTGTTCGTTTGTTGGTTTGTTGGTTTGTTTGTTTGTTGGTTTGTTGATTTGTTGGTTTGTTGGTTTGTTGATTTGTTAGTTTGTCTGTTTGTTGGTTTGTTGGTTTGTTGGTTTGTTGGTTTTTTCGTTTGTTGGTTTGTTGGTTTGTTGGTCTGTTGGTTTGTTGGTTTGTTGGTTTGTTGGTTTGTTGGTTTGTTGATTTGTTGGTTTGTTGGTTTGTTGGTTTGTTGGTTTGTTGGTTTGTTGGTTTGTTCGTTTGTTGGTGTGTTGGTTTATTTGTTTCTTGGTTTGTTGGTTTGTTCGTTTGTTGGTTTGTTGGTTTGTTGGTTTGTTTGTTTGTTTTTTTGTTGGTTTGTTGGTTTGTTCGTTTGTAGGTTTGTTGGTTTGTTCGTTTGTTGGTGTGTTGGTTTATTTGTTTCTTGGTTTGTTGGTCTGTTGGTTTGTTGGTTTGTTTGTTTGTTGGTTTGTTGATTTGTTAGTTTGTCTGTTTGTTGGTTTGCTGGTTTGTTGGTTTATTGGTTTGTTGGTTTGTTTGTTTGTTGGTTTGTTGGTTTGTTGGTTTGTTGGTTTGTTGGTTTGTTCGTTTGTTGGTTTGTTGGTTTGTTGGTTTGTTGGTTTGTTGGTTTGTTGGTTTGTTGGTTTGTTGGTTTGTTGGTTTGTTGGTTTGTTGATTTGTTGGTTTGTTGGTTTGTTGGTTTGTTGGTTTGTTGGTTTTTTTGGTTGTTGGTTTGTTGGTTTGTTGGCTTGTTGGTTTGTTGGTTTATTGGTTTGTTGGTTTGTTCGTTTTTTGTTTTGTTGGTTTGTTGGTTTGTTTGTTTGTTTTTTTGTTGGTTTGTTGGTTTGTTGATTTGTTGGTTTGTTGGTTTGTTCGTTTGTTGGTTTGTTGATTTGTTGGTTTGTTGGTTTGTTGGTTTGTTGGTTTGTTTGTTTGTTTTTTTGTTGGTTTGTTGGTTTGTTGGTTTGTTGGTTTGTTGGTCTGTTCGTTTGTTGGTTTGTTGATTTGTTGGTTTGTTGGTTTGTTGATTTGTTAGTTTGTCTGTTTGTTGGTTTGTTAGTTTGTTCGTTTGTTGGTTTGTTGGTTTGTTGGTTTGTTGGTTTGTTGGTTTGTTGGTTTGTTGGTTTGTTTGTTTGTTTTTTTGTTGGTTTGTTGGTTTGTTGGTTTGTTGGTTTGTGGGCTTGTTCGTTTGTTGGTTTGTTGATTTGTTGGTTTGTTGGTTTGTTGATTTGTTAGTTTGTCTGTTTGTTGGTTTGTTGGTTTGTTGGTTTGTTGGTTTGTTGGTTTGTTGGTTTGTTGGTTTATTGGTTTGTTGGTTTGTTCGTTTTTTGGTTTGTTGGTTTGTTGGTTTGTTGGTTTGTTGGTTTTTTTGGTTGTTGGTTTTTTTGGTTGTTGGTTTGTTGGTTTGTTGGTTTGTTGGTTTGTTGGTTTGTTGGTTTGTTGGTTTGTTGGTTTGTTTGTTTGTTGGTTTGTTGGTTTGTTGGTTTGTTGGTTTGTTGGTTTGTTGGTTTGTTGGTTTGTTGGTTTGTTGGTTTGTTGGTTTGTTGGTTTGTTGGTTTGTTGGTTTGTTGGTTTGTTGGTTTGTTGGTTTGTTGGTTTGTTGGTTTGTTGGTTTGTGGTTTGTTGGTTTGTTGGTTTGTTGGTTTGTTGGTTTGTTGGTTTGTTGGTTTGTTTGGTTGTTGGTTTGTTGGTTTGTTGGTTTGTTGGTTTGTGGTTTGTTGGTGTTGGTTGGTGGTTGTTGGTGTGGTTTGTTGGTTTGTTGGTTTGTTGGTTGTTGGTTTGTTGGTTTGTGGTTTGTTGGTTTGTTGGTTTATTGGTTTGTTGGTTTGTTAGTTTTTTGGTTTGTTGGTTTGTTGGTTTGTTCGTTTGTTTGTTTGTTTTTTTTGTTGGTTTGTTGGTTTGTTGGTTTGTTGGTTTGTTCGTTTGTAGGTGTGTTGGTTTATTTGTTTGTTGGTTTGTTGAATTGTTTGTTGGTTTGTTGTTGGTTTGTTGGTTTGTTGGTTTGTTGGTTTGTTAGTTTGTCTGTTTGTTGGTTTGCTGGTTTGTTGGTTTGTTGGTTTTTTGGTTTATTGGTTTGTTGGTTTGTTTGTTTGTTGGTTTGTTGGTTTGTTGGTTTGTTCGTTTGTTGTTTGTTGATTTGTGGTTTGTTGGTTTGGTTTGGGTTTGTTGGTTTGTTGGTTGTGTTGGTTTGTTGGTTTGTTGGTTTGTTGGTTTGTTGTTTTGTTGATTTGTTCGTTTGTTGGTTTGTTGGTTTGTTGGTTTGTTGATTTGTTAGTTTGTCTGTTTGTTGGTTTGTTGGTTGGTTGGTTTGTTGGTTTGTTCGTTTGTTGGTTTGTTGGTTTGTTGGTTTGTTGGTTTGTTTGTTTGTTGGTTTGTTGATTTGTTGGTTTGTTTGTTTGTTGGTTTGTTGGTTTGTAGGCTTGTTAGTTTGTCTGTTGTTGGTTTGCTGGTTTGTTGGTTTGTTGGTTTGTTGGTTTATTGGTTTGATGGTTTGTTCATTTTTTGGTTTGTTGGTTTGTTGGTTTGTTGGTTTGTTTGTTTGTTTTTTTGTTTTTTTGTTGGTTTGTTGGTTTGTTGGTTTGTTGGTTTCTTGGTTTGTTCGTTTGTTGGTTTGTTGATTTGTTGGTTTGTTGGTTTGTTGATTTGTTAATTTGTCTGTTTGTTGGTTTGTTGGTTTGTTGGTTTGTTAGTTTGTTGGTTTGTTGGTTTGTTGGTTTGTTGGTTTGTTGGTTTGTTGGTTTGTTGGTTTGTTGATTTGTTGGTTTGTTGGTTTGTTGGTTTGTTGGTTTGTTGGTTTGTTCGTTTGTTGGTGTGTTGGTTTATTTGTTTCTTGGTTTGTTGGTTTGTTGGTTTGTTGGTTTGTTTGTTTGTTGGTTTGTTGATTTGTTGGTTTGTTTGTTTGTTGGTTTGTTGGTTTGTTGGTTTGTTAGGTTTGTCTGTTTGTTGGTTTGTTGGTTTGTTGGTTTGTTGGTTTGTTGGTTTGTTTGTTTGTTTTTTTGTTGGCTTTTTGGTTTGTTGGTTTGTTGGTTTGTTGGTTTGTTCATTTGTTGGTTTGTTGATTTGTTGGTTTGTTGGTTTGTTGATTTGTTAGTTTGTCTGTTTGTTGGTTTGTTGGTTTGTTGGTTTGTTCGTGTGTTGGTTTGTTGGTTTGTTGGTTTGTTGGTTTGTTTGTTTGTTGGTTTCTTGGTTTGTTGGTTTGTTGGTTTGTTGGTTTGTTGGTTTGTTGGTTTGTTGGTTTGTTGGTTTGTTGGTTTGTTGGTTTGTTGATTTGTTGATTTGTTGGTTTGTTGGTTTGTTGGTTTGTTGGTTTATTCGTTTGTTGGTTTGTTGCTTTGTTGGTTTATTGGTGTTGGTTTGTTGATTAGTTGGTTTGTTGGTTTGTTGGTTTGTTGGTTTGTTGGTTTGTTGATTTGTTGATTTGTTGGTTTGTTGGTTTGTTGGTTTGTTGGTTTATTCGTTTGTTAGTTTGTTGCTTTGTTGGTTTATTGGTGTTGGTTTGTTGATTAGTTGGTTTGTTGGTTTGTTGGTTTGTTGGTTTGTTGGTTTGTTGGTTTGTTGATTTGTTCGTTTGTTGGTTTGTTGGTTTGTTGGTTTTTTTGGTTGTTCGTTTGTTGGTTTGTTGGTTTGTTGATTTATTGGTTTGTTGGTTTGTTCGTTTTTTGGTTTGTTGGTTTGTTGGTTTGTTGGTTTGTTTGTTTGTTTTTTTGTTGGTTGTTGGTTTGTTGGTTTGTTGGTTTGTTCGATTGTTGGTTTGTTGACTTTGTTGGTTTGTTGGTTTGTTGGTTTGTTTGTTTGTTTTTTTGTTGGTTTGTTGGTTTGTTGGTTTGTTGGTTTGTTGGTTTGTTCGTTTGTTGGTTTGTTGATTTGTTGGTTTGTTGGTTTGTTGGTTTGTTGATTTGTTAGTTTGTCTTTTTGTTGGTTTGATGGTTTGTTTGTTGGTTTGTTGGTTTGTTGGTTTGTTTGTTTGTTTTTTTGTTGGCTTTTTGGTTTGTTGGTTTGTTGGTTTGTTGGTTTGTTCATTTGTTGGTTTGTTGATTTGTTGGTTTGTTGGTTTGTTGATTTGTTAGTTTGTCTGTTTGTTGGTTTGTTGGTTTGTTGGTTTGTTCGTGTGTTGGTTTGTTGGTTTGTTGGTTTGTTGGTTTGTTGGTTTGTTGGTTGTTGGTTTGTTGGTTTGTTGGTTTGTTGGTTTGTTGGTTTGTTGGTTTGTTGGTTTGTTGGTTTGTTGGTTTGTTGGATTTGTTGATTTGTTGATTGTTGGTTTGTTAGTTTGTTGTTTTGTTGGTTTATTCGTTTGTTGGTTTGTTGCTTTGTTGGTTTATTGGTGTTGGTTTGTTGATTAGTTGGTTTGTTGGTTTGTTGGTTTGTTGGTTTGTTGGTTTGTTGGTTTGTTGATTTGTTCGTTTGTTGGTTTGTTGGTTTGTTGGTTTTTTTGGTTGTTCGTTTGTTGGTTTGTTGATTTATTGGTTTGTTGGTTTGTTCGTTTTTTGGTTTGTTGGTTTGTTGGTTTGTTGGTTTGTTTGTTTGTTTTTTTGTTGGTTTGTTGGTTTGTTGGTTTGTTGGTTTGTTCGATTGTTGGTTTGTTGATTTGTTGGTTTGTTGGTTTGTTGGTTTGTTTGTTTGTTTTTTTGTTGGTTTGTTGGTTTGTTGGTTTGTTGGTTTGTTGGTTTGTTCGTTTGTTGGTTTGTTGATTTGTTGATTTGTTGGTTTGTTTGTTTGTTGATTTGTTAGTTTGTCTGTTTGTTCATTTGTTAGTTTGTCTGTTTGTTGGTTTGTTGGTTTGTTGGTTTGTTGGGTTGTTCGTTTGTTGGATTGTTGGTTTGTTGGTTTGTTGGTTTGTTTGTTTGTTTTTTTTGTTGGTTTGTTGGTTTGTTGGTTTGTTGGTTTGTTGGTTTGTTGGTTTGTTTGTTTGTTGGTTTGTTGATTTGTTGGTTTGTTGGTTTGTTGATTTGTTAGTTTGTCCTGTTTGTTGGTTTGTTGGTTTGTTGGTTTGTTGGTTTTTTCGTTTGTTGGTTTGTTGGTCTGTTGGTTTGTTGGTTTGTTGGTTTGTTGGTTTGTTGGTTTGTTGATTTGTTGGTTTGTTGGTTTGTTGGTTTGTTGGTTTGTTGGTTTGTTGGTTTGTTCGTTTGTTGGTGTGTTGGTTTATTTGTTTCTTGGTTTGTTGGTTTGTTCGTTTGTTGGTTTGTTGGTTTGTTGGTTTGTTTGTTTGTTTTTTTGTTGGTTTGTTGGTTTGTTCGTTTGTAGGTTTGTTGGTTTGTTCGTTTGTTGGTGTGTTGGTTTATTTGTTTCTTGGTTTGTTGGTCTGTTGGTTTGTTGTTTGTTTGTTTGTTGGTTTGTTGATTTGTTGGTTTGTTTGTTTGTTGGTTTGTTGGTTTGTTAGTTTGTCTGTTTGTTGGTTTGCTGGTTTGTTGGTTTATTGGTTTGTTGGTTTGTTTGTTTGTTGGTTTGTTGGTTTGTTGGTTTGTTGGTTTGTTGGTTTGTTCGTTTGTTGGTTTGTTGGTTTGTTGGTTTGTTGGTTTGTTGGTTTGTTGGTTTGTTGGTTTGTTGGTTTGTTGGTTTGTTGGTTTGTTGATTTGTTGGTTTGTTGGTTTGTTGGTTTGTTGGTTTGTTGGTTTTTTTGGTTGTTGGTTTGTTGGTTTGTTGGCTTGTTGGTTTGTTGGTTTATTGGTTTGTTGGTTTGTTCGTTTTTTGTTTTGTTGGTTTGTTGGTTTGTTTGTTTGTTTTTTTGTTGGTTTGTTGGTTTGTTGATTTGTTGGTTTGTTGGTTTGTTCGTTTGTTGGTTTGTTGATTTGTTGGTTTGTTGGTTTGTTGGTTTGTTGGTTTGTTTGTTTGTTGTTTTTTGTTGGTTTGTGGTTTGTTGGTTTGTTGGTTTGTTGGTTTGTTGGTTTGTTGGTCTGTTCGTTTGTTGGTTTGTTGATTTGTTGGTTTATTGGTTTGTTGATTTGTTAGTTTGTCTGTTTGTTGGTTTGTTGGTTTGTTGGTTTGTTCGTTTGTTGGTTTGTTGGTTTGTTGGTTTGTTGGTTTGTTGGTTTGTTGGTTTGTTTGTTTGTTTTTTTGTTGGTTTGTTGGTTTGTTGGTTTGTTGGTTTGTTGGCTTGTTCGTTTGTTGGTTTGTTGATTTGTTGGTTGTTGTTTGTTGATTTGTTAGTTTGTCTGTTTGTTGGTTTGTTGGTTTGTTGGTTGTTGGTTTGTTGGTTTGTTGGTTTGTTGGTTTATTGGTTTGTTGGTTTGTTCGTTTTTTGGTTTGTTGGTTTGTTGGTTTGTTGGTTTGTTGGTTTTTTTGGTTGTTGGTTTTTTGGTTGTTGGTTTGTTGGTTTGTTGGTTTGTTGGTTTGTTGGTTGTTGGTTTGTTGGTTTGTTGGTTTGTTGGTTTTGGTTTGTTTTTTGGTTTGTTGGTTTGTTGGTTTGTTGGTTGTTGGTTTGTTGGGTTTGTTGGTTTGTTGGTTTGTTGGTTTGTTGGTTTGTGGTTTGTTGGTTTGTTGGTTGTTGGTTTGTGGTTTGTTGGTTTGTTGGTTTGTTGGTTTGTTGTTTGTTGGTTTGTTGGTTTGTTGGTTTGTGGTTTGTTGGTTTGGTTGTGTTGGTGTGGGTGGTTGGGTGTTGGTTTGTTGGTTTGTTGGTTTGTTGGTTTGTTGGTTGGTGGTTGTGGTTGGGTGGGTGTGTGGGTTGGGGGTTGGTTTGTTGGTTTGTTGGTTTGTTGGTTTGTGGTGTGTGGGTTGGTTGGTGGGTGGTTTGTGGTTTGTGGTGTGTGGTTGTTGTTTGTTGGTTTGTTGGTTTGTTGGTTTGTTGGTTTTGTTTGTTGGTTTTGTTGGTTTGTTGGTTTGTTGGTTTGTTCGTTTGTTGGTGTGTTGGTTTATTTGTTTGTTGGTTTGTTGAATTGTTGGTTTGTTGGTTTGTTGGTTGTTGGTTTGTTGGTTTGTTAGTTTGTCTGTTTGTTGGTTTGCTGGTTTGTTGGTTTGTTGGTTTTTTGGTTTATTGGTTTGTTGGTTTGTTTGTTTGTTGGTTTGTTGGTTTGTTGGTTTGTTCGTTTGTTGGTTTGTTGATTTGTTGGTTTGTTGGTTTGTTGGTTTGTTGGTTTGTTGGTTTGTTGGTTTGTTGGTTTGTTGGTTTGTTGGTTTGTTGGTTTGTTGTTTTGTTGATTTGTTCGTTTGTTGGTTTGTTGGTTTGTTGGTTTGTTGATTTGTTAGTTTGTCTGTTTGTTGGTTTGTTGGTTGGTTGGTTTGTTGGTTTGTTCGTTTGTTGGTTTGTTGGTTTGTTGGTTTGTTGGTTTGTTTGTTTGTTTGTTTGTTTTTTTGTTGGTTTGTTGGTTTGTTGGTTTGTTGGTTTGTTGGTTTGTTCGCGTGTTGGTTTGTTGATTTGTTGGTTTGTTGGTTTGTTGATTTGTTGGTTTGTTGGTTTGTTCGTTTGTTCGTTTGTTGGTTTGTTGGTTTGTTGGTTTGTTGGTTTGTTGGATTGTTGGTTTGTTGGTTTGTTGGTTTGTTGGTTTGTTGGTTTGTTGGTTTGTTGATTTGTTGGTTTCTTGGTTTTTTGATTTGTTAGTTTGTCTGTTTGTTGGTTTGGTGGTTTGTTGGTTTGTTCGTTTGTTGGTTTGTTGGTTTGTTGGTTTGTTGGTTTGTTTGTTTGTTGGTTTGTTGGTTTGTTGGTTTGTTGGTTTGTTGGTTTGGTGGTTTATTTGTTTCTTGGTTTGTTGGTTTGTTGGTTTGTTGGTTTGTTTGTTTGTTGGTTTATTGATTTGTTGGTTTGTTTGTTTGTTGGTTTGTTGGTTTGTTGGTTTGTTAGTTTGTCTGTTTGTTGGTTTGTTGGTTTGTTGGTTTGTTGGTTTGTTCGTGTGTTGGTTTGTTGGTTTGTTGGTTTGTTGGTTTGTTTGTTTGTTGGTTTGTTGGTTTGTTGGTTTGTTGGTTTGTTGGTATGTTGGTTTGTTCATTTGTTGGTTTGTTGATTTGTTGATTTGTTGGTTTGTTGGTTTGTTGGTTTGTTGGTTTATTCGTTTGTTGGTTTGTTGGTTTGTTGGTTTATTGGTGTTGGTTTGTTGGTTTGTTGGTTTGTTGGTTTGTTGGTTTGTTGGTTTGTTGGTTTGTTGGTTTGTTGGTTTGTTGGTTTGTTGGTTTGTTAGTTTGTTGGTTTGTTGGTTTGTTGGTTTGTTCATTTGTTGGTGTGTTGGTTTATTTGTTTCTTGGTTTGTTTGTTTGTTTTTTTGTTGGTTTGTTGGTTTTTTGGTTTGTTAGTTTGTTGGTTTGTTCGTTTGTTGGTGTGTTGATTTGTTGGTTTGTTGGTTTGTTGGTTTGTTGATTTGTTAGTCTGTCTGTTTGTTGGTTTGTTGGTTTGTTGGTTTGTTGGTTTGTTGGTTTGTTCGTTTGTTGGTTTGTTGGTTTGTTGGTTTGTTGGTTTGTTGGTTTGTTGGTTTGTTGGTTTGTTGGTTTGTTGGTTTGTTGGTTTGTTGGTTTGTTGGTTTGTTGATTTGTTGGTTTGTTGGTTTGTTGGTTTGTTGGTTTGTTGGTTTGTTGGTTTGTTTGTTTGTTGGTGTGTTGGTTTATTTGTTTCTTGGTTTGTTGGTTTGTTGGTTTGTTGGTTTGTTGGTTTGTTGGTTTGTTGGTTTGTTGGTTTATTGGTTTGTTGGTTTGTTCGTTTTTTGGTTTGTTGGTTTGTTGGTTTGTTTGTTTGTTTTTTTCTTGGTTTGTTGGTTTGTTGGTTTGTTGGTTTGTTGATTTGTTGATTTGTTGGTTTGTTGGTTTGTTGGTTTGTTGGTTTGTTGGTTTGTTGGTTTGTTCGTTTTTTGGTTTGTTGGTTTGTTGGTTGTTGGTTTGTTTGTTTGTTTTTTTGTTGGTTTGTTGGTTTGTTGGTTTGTTCGTTTGTGGGTTTGTTGATTTGTTGGTTTGTTGGTTTTTTGATTTGTTAGTTTGTCTGTTTGTTGGTTTGTTGGTTTGTTGGTTTATTCGTTTGTTGGTTTGTTGGTTTGTTGGTTTGTTGGTTTGTTTGTTTGTTGGTTTGTTGGTTTGTTGGTTTGTTGGTTTTTTCGTTTGTTGGTTTGTTGGTTTGTTGGTCTGTTGGTTTGTTGGTTTGTTGGTTTGTTGGTTTGTTGATTTGTTGGTTTGTTGGTTTGTTGGTTTGTTGGTTTGTTGGTTTGTTGGTTTGTTCGTTTGTTGGTGTGTTGGTTTATGTGTTTGTTGGTTTGTTGGTTTGTTCGTTTGTTGGTTGTTGGTTTTTGATTTGTTAGTTTGTCTGTTTGTTGGTTTGTTGGTTTGTTGGTTTATTCGTTTGTTGGTTTGTTGGTTTGTTGGTTTGTTGGTTTGTTTGTTTGTTGGTTTGTTGGTTTGTTGGTTTGTTGGTTTTTTCGTTTGTTGGTTTGTTGGTTTGTTGGTCTGTTGGTTGTTGGTTTGTTGGTTTGTTGGTTTGTTGATTTGTTGGTTTGTTGGTTTGTTGGTTTGTTTGTTTGTTGGTTTGTTTGTTTGTTGGTTTGTTGGTTTGTTCGTTTTTTGGTGTGTTGGTTTATGTGTTTGTTGTTTTGTTGGTTTGTTCGTTTGTTGGTTTGTTGGTTTGTTGGTTTGTTTGTTTGTTTTTTTGTTGGTTTGTTGGTTTGTTCGTTTGTTGGTTTGTTGGTTTGTTCGTTTGTTGGTGTGTTGGTTTATTTGTTTCTTGGTTTGTTGGTTTGTTGGTTTGTTTTTTTCTTGGTTTGTTGGTTTGTTGGTTTGTTGGTTTGTTGGTTTGTTGATTTGTTGGTTTGTTGGTTTGTTGGTTTGTTGGTTTGTTGGTTTGTTGGTTTGTTGGTTTGTTCGTTTTTTGGTTTGTTGGTTTGTTGGTTGTTGGTTTGTTTGTTTGTTTTTTTGTTGGTTTGTTGGTTTGTTGGTTTGTTTGTTTGTGGGTTTGTTGATTTGTTGGTTTGTTGGTTTTTTGATTTGTTAGTTTGTCTGTTTGTTGGTTTGTTGGTTTGTTGGTTTATTCGTTTGTTGGTTTGTTGGTTTGTTGGTTTGTTGGTTTGTTGGTTTGTTGGTTTGTTGGTTTTTTCGTTTGTTGGTTTGTTGGTTTGTTGGTCTGTTGGTTTGTTGGTTTGTTGGTTTGTTGGTTTGTTGATTTGTTGGTTTGTTGGTTTGTTGGTTTGTTGGTTTGTTGGTTTGTTGGTTTGTTCGTTTGTTGGTGTGTTGGTTTATGTGTTTGTTGGTTTGTTGGTTTGTTCGTTTGTTGGTTTGTTGGTTTGTTGGTTTGTTGGTTTGTTTTTTTGTTGGTTTGTTGGTTTGTTCGTTTGTTGGTTTGTTGGTTTGTTCGTTTGTTGGTGTGTTGGTTTATTTGTTTCTTGGTTTGTTGGTTTGTTGGTTTGTTGGTTTGTTTGTTTGTTAGTTTGTTGATTTGTTGGTTTGTTTGTTTGTTGGTTTGTTGGTTTGTTAGTTTGTCTGTTTGTTGGTTTGTTGGTTTATTGGTTTGTTGGTTTGTTCGTTTGTTGGTTTGTTAGTTTGTTGGTTTGTTGGTTTGTTGGTTTGTTGGTTTGTTGGTTTGTTGGTTTGTTGGTTTGTTGGTTTGTTGGTTTGTTGGTTTGTTGATTTGTTGGTTTGTTGGTTTGTTGGTTTGTTGGTTTTTTTGGGGTTGGTTTGTTGGTTTGTTGGTTTGTTGGTTTATTGGTTTGTTGGTTTGTTCGTTTTTTGTTTTGTTGGTTGTTTGTTTGTTGGTTTGTTGGTTTGTTGGTTTGTTGGTTTGTTGGTTTGTTGGTTTGTTCGTTTGTTGGTTTGTTGATTTGTTGGTTTGTTGGTTTGTTGGTTTGTTGGTTTGGTTGTTTTTTTGTTGGTTTGTTGGTTTGTTGGTTTGTTGGTTTGTTGGTCTGTTCGTTTGTTGGTTTGTTGATTTGTTGGTTTGTTGGTTTGTTGATTTGTTAGTTTGTCTGTTTGTTGGTTTGTTGGTTTGTTGGTTTGTTGGTTTGTTCGTTTGTTGGTTTGTTGGTTTGTTGGTTTGTTGGTTTGTTGGTTTGTTGGTTTGTTTGTTTGTTTTTTTGTTGGTTTGTTGGTTTGTTGGTTTGTTGGTTTGTTGGCTTGTTCGTTTGTTGGTTTGTTGATTTGTTGGTTTGTTGGTTTGTTGATTTGTTAGTTTGTCTGTTTGTTGGTTTTTTGGTTTGTTGGTTTGTTGTTTTGTTGGTTTGTTGGTTTGTTAGTTTGTTGGTTTATTGGTTTGTTGGTTTGTTCGTTTTTTGGTTTGTTGGTTTGTTGGTTTGTTGGTTTGTTGGTTTTTTTGGTTGTTGGTTTTTTTGGTTGTTGGTTTGTTGGTTTGTTGGATTGTTGGTTTGTTGGTTTGTTGGTTTGTTTGTTTGTTGGTTTGTTGGTTTGTTGGTTTGTTGGTTTGTTGGTTTGTTGGTTTGTTTGTTTGTTGGTTTGTTGGTTTGTTGGTTTGTTGGGTTGTTGGTTTGTTGGTTTGTTGGTTTGTTGGTTTGTTGGTTTGTTTGTTTGTTGGTTTGTTGGTTTGTTGGTTTGTTGGTTTGTTGGTTTGTTTCTTTGTTGGTTTGTTGGTTTGTTGGTTTGTTGGTTTGTTCGTTTTTTGGTTTGTTGGTTTGTTGGTTTGTTGGTTTGTTTGTTTGTTTTTTTGTTGGTTTGTTGGTTTGTTAGTTTGTTCGTTTGTTGGTGTGTTGGTTTATTTGTTTCTTGGTTTGTTGGTTTGTTGGTTTGTTGGTTTGTTTGTTTGTTGCTTTGTTGATTTGTTGGTTTGTTTGTTTGTTGGTTTGTTGGTTTGTTGGTTTGTTAGTTTGTCTGTTTGATGGTTTGCTGGTTTGTTGGTTTGTTGGTTTTTTGGTTTATTGGTTTATTGGTTTGTTGGTTTGTTTGTTTGTTGGTTTGTTGGTTTGTTGGTTTGTTCGTTTGTTGGTTTGTTGATTTGTTGGTTTGTTGGTTTGTTGGTTTGTTGGTTTATTCGTTTGTTGGTTTGGTGGTTTGTTGGTTTATTGGTATTGGTTTGTTGGTTTGTTGGTTTATTGGTTTGTTGGTTTGTTGGTTTGTTGGTTTGTTGGTGTGTTGGTTTGTTGTTTTGTTGATTTGTTCGTTTGTTGGTTTGTTGGTTTGTTGGTTTGTTGATTTGTTAGTTTGTCTGTTTGTTGGTTTGTTGGTTGGTTGGTTTGTTGGTTTGTTCGTTTGTTGGTTTGTTGGTTTGTTGGTTTGTTGGTTTGTTGGTTTGTTCGTTTGTTTGTTTGTTCGTTTGTTGGTGTGTTGGTTTGTTGATTTGTTGGTTTGTTGGTTTGTTGGTTTGTTGATTTGTTGGTTTGTTGGTTTGTTGGTTTGTTGGTTTGTTGGTTTATTCGTTTGTTGGTTTGGTGGTTTGTTGGTTTATTGGTATTGGTTTGTTGGTTTGTTGGTTTATTGGTTTGTTGGTTTGTTGGTTTGTTGGTTTGTTGGTGTGTTGGTTTGTTGTTTTGTTGATTTGTTCGTTTGTTGGTTTGTTGGTTTGTTGGTTTTTTGGTTTATTGGTTTATTGGTTTGTTGGTTTGTTTGTTTGTTGGTTTGTTGGTTTGTTGGTTTGTTCGTTTGTTGGTTTGTTGATTTGTTGGTTTGTTGGTTTGTTGGTTTGTTGGTTTATTCGTTTGTTGGTTTGGTGGTTTGTTGGTTTATTGGTATTGGTTTGTTGGTTTGTTGGTTTATTGGTTTGTTGGTTTGTTGGTTTGTTGGTTTGTTGGTGTGTTGGTTTGTTGTTTTGTTGATTTGTTCGTTTGTTGGTTTGTTGGTTTGTTGGTTTGTTGATTTGTTAGTTTGTCTGTTTGTTGGTTTGTTGGTTGGTTGGTTTGTTGGTTTGTTCGTTTGTTGGTTTGTTGGTTTGTTGGTTTGTTGGTTTGTTGGTGTGTTGGTTTGTTGATTTGTTGGTTTGTTGGTTTGTTGGTTTGTTGATTTGTTGGTTTGTTGGTTTGTTGGTTTGTTTGTTTGTGGGTTTGTTGATTTGTTGGTTTGTTGGTTTTTTGATTTGTTAGTTTGTCTGTTTGTTGGTTTGTTGGTTTGTTGGTTTATTCGTTTGTTGGTTTGTTGGTTTGTTGGTTTGTTGGTTTGTTTGTTTGTTGGTTTGTTGGTTTGTTGGTTTGTTGGTTTTTTCGTTTGTTGGTTTGTTGGTTTGTTGGTCTGTTGGTTTGTTGGTTTGTTGGTTTGTTGGTTTGTTGATTTGTTGGTCTGTTGGTTTGTTGGTTTGTTGGTTTGTTGGTTTGTTGGTTTGTTCGTTTGTTGGTGTGTTGGTTTATGTGTTTGTTGGTTTGTTGGTTTGTTCGTTTGTTGGTTTGTTGGTTTGTTGGTTTGTTGGTTTGTTTTTTTGTTGGTTTGTTGGTTTGTTCGTTTGTTGGTTTGTTGGTTTGTTCGTTTGTTGGTGTGTTGGTTTATTTGTTTCTTGGTTTGTTGGTTTGTTGGTTTGTTGGTTTGTTTGTTTGTTAGTTTGTTGATTTGTTGGTTTGTTTGTTTGTTGGTTTGTTGGTTTGTTAGTTTGTCTGTTTGTTGGTTTGTTGGTTTATTGGTTTGTTGGTTTGTTCGTTTGTTGGTTTGTTGGTTTGTTGGTTTGTTGGTTTGTTGGTTTGTTGGTTTGTTGGTTTGTTGGTTTGTTGGTTTGTTGGTTTGTTGGTTTGTTGATTTGTTGGTTTGTTGGTTTGTTGGTTTGTTGGTTTTTTTGGGGTTGGTTTGTTGGTTTGTTGGTTTATTGGTTTGTTGGTTTGTTCGTTTTTTGTTTTGTTGGTTTGTTTGTTTGTTGGTTTGTTGGTTTGTTGGTTTGTTGGTTTGTTCGTTTGTTGGTTTGTTGATTTGTTGGTTTGTTGGTTTGTTGGTTTGTTGGTTTGGTTGTTTTTTTGTTGGTTTGTTGGTTTGTTGGTTTGTTGGTTTGTTGGTCTGTTCGTTTGTTGGTTTGTTGATTTGTTGGTTTGTTGGTTTGTTGATTTGTTAGTTTGTCTGTTTGTTGGTTTGTTGGTTTGTTGGTTTGTTGGTTTGTTCGTTTGTTGGTTTGTTGGTTTGTTGGTTTGTTGGTTTGTTGGTTTGTTGGTTTGTTTGTTTGTTTTTTTGTTGGTTTGATGGTTTGTTGGTTTGTTGGTTTGTTGGCTTGTTCGTTTGTTGGTTTGTTGATTTGTTGGTTTGTTGGTTTGTTGATTTGTTAGTTTGTCTGTTTGTTGGTTTTTTGGTTTGTTGGTTTGTTGTTTTGTTGGTTTGTTGGTTTGTTGGTTTGTTGGTTTATTGGTTTGTTGGTTTGTTCGTTTTTTGGTTTGTTGGTTTGTTGGTTTGTTGGTTTGTTGGTTTTTTTGGTTGTTGGTTTTTTTGGTTGTTGGTTTGTTGGTTTGTTGGATTGTTGGTTTGTTGGTTTGTTGGTTTGTTTGTTTGTTGGTTTGTTGGTTTGTTGGTTTGTTGGTTTGTTGGTTTGTTGGTTTGTTTGTTTGTTGGTTTGTTGGTTTGTTGGTTTGTTGGGTTGTTGGTTTGTTGGTTTGTTGGTTTGTTGGTTTGTTGGTTTGTTTGTTTGTTGGTTTGTTGGTTTGTTGGTTTGTTGGTTTGTTGGTTTGTTTGTTTGTTGGTTTGTTGGTTTGTTGGTTTGTTGGTTTGTTCGTTTTTTGGTTTGTTGGTTTGTTGGTTTGTTGGTTTGTTTGTTTGTTTTTTTGTTGGTTTGTTGGTTTGTTAGTTTGTTCGTTTGTTGGTGTGTTGGTTTATTTGTTTCTTGGTTTGTTGGTTTGTTGGTTTGTTGGTTTGTTTGTTTGTTGCTTTGTTGATTTGTTGGTTTGTTTGTTTGTTGGTTTGTTGGTTTGTTGGTTTGTTAGTTTGTCTGTTTGATGGTTTGCTGGTTTGTTGGTTTGTTGGTTTTTTGGTTTATTGGTTTATTGGTTTGTTGGTTTGTTTGTTTGTTGGTTTGTTGGTTTGTTGGTTTGTTCGTTTGTTGGTTTGTTGATTTGTTGGTTTGTTGGTTTGTTGGTTTGTTGGTTTATTCGTTTGTTGGTTTGGTGGTTTGTTGGTTTATTGGTATTGGTTTGTTGGTTTGTTGGTTTATTGGTTTGTTGGTTTGTTGGTTTGTTGGTTTGTTGGTGTGTTGGTTTGTTGTTTTGTTGATTTGTTCGTTTGTTGGTTTGTTGGTTTGTTGGTTTGTTGATTTGTTAGTTTGTCTGTTTGTTGGTTTGTTGGTTGGTTGGTTTGTTGGTTTGTTCGTTTGTTGGTTTGTTGGTTTGTTGGTTTGTTGGTTTGTTGGTTTGTTCGTTTGTTTGTTTGTTCGTTTGTTGGTTTGTTGATTTGTTGGTTTGTTGGTTTGTTGATTTGTTGGTTTGTTGGTTTGTTCGTTTGTTGGTTTGTTGGTTTGTTGGTTTGTTGGTTTGTTGGTTTGTTGGTTTGTTGGTTTGTTGGTTTGTTGGTTTGTTGATTTGTTGGTTTTTTGATTTGTTAGTTTGTCTGTTTGTTGGTTTGGTGGTTTGTTGGTTTGTTGGTTTGTTCGTTTGTTGGTTTGTTGGTTTGTTGGTTTGCTGGTTTGTTTGTTTGTTGGTTTGTTGGTTTGTTGGTTTGTTGGTTTGTTGGTTTGTTGGTTTGTTGGTTTGTTGGTTTGTTGGTTTGTAGGTTTGTTGATTTGTTGGTTTGTTGGTTTGTTGGTTTGTTGGTTTGTTGGTTTTTTTGGTTGTTGGTTTGTTGGTTTGTTGGTTTGTTGGTTTATTGGTTTGTTGGTTTGTTCGTTTTTTGGTTTGTTCGTTTGTTGGTTTGTTGGTTTGTTGGTTTGTTGGTTTGTTGGTTTGTTGGTTTGTTGGTTTGTTGGTTTGTTGGTTTGTTTGTTTGTTTTTTTGTTGGTTTGTTGGTTTGTTGGTTTGTTGGTTTGTTGGTTTGTTCGTTTGTTGGTTTGTTGATTTGTTGGTTTGTTGGTTTGTTGATTTGTTAGTTTGTCTGTTTGTTGGTTTGTTGGTTTGTTGGTTTTTTTGGTTGTTGGTTTGTTGGTTTGTTGGTTTGTTGGTTTCTTGGTTTGTTGGTTTGTTGGTTTGTTTGATTGTTGGTTTGTTGGTTTGTTGTGTTGGCTTGTTCGTTTGTTGGTTTGTTGGTTTGTTGGTTTGTTGATTTGTTGGTTTGTTGGTTTGTTGGTTTGTTGGTTTGTTTGTTTGTTGGTTTGTTAGTTTGTTGGTTTGTTGGTTTGTTGGTTTGTTGGTTCTTTGGTTTGTTGGTTCGTTGGATTGTTGGTTTGTTGGTTTGTTGGTTTGTTAGTTCTTTGGTTTGTTGATTCTTTGGTTTGTTGGTTCGTTGGTTTGTAGGTTTGTTGGTTTGTTGGTTTGTTGGTTTGTTAGTTTGTTGGTTTGTTTATTTCTTGGGTTGTTGGTTTGTTGGTTTCTTGGTTCTTTGGTCTGTTGGTTTTTTTGTTTTGTTGGGTTGTTCGCTTGTTGGTTCTTTGGTTTGTTGGTTCTTTGGTTTGTTGGTTTGTATGTTCGTTGGTTTGTTAGTTCTTTGGTTTGTTGGTTCTTTGGTTTGTTGGTTTGTTGGTTAGTTGGTTTGTTGGTTTGTTGGTTTGTTGGTTTGTTGATTCTTTGGTTTGGTGGTTCGTTGGTTTGTTGGTTTGTTGGTTTGTTGGTTCTTTGGTTTGTTGGTTCTTTGGTTTGTTGGTTTGTTGGTTTGTTGGTTTGTTGGTTTGTTGGTTTGTTGGTTTGTTGGTTTGTTCGTTCTTTGGTTTGTTGGTTCTTTGGTTTGTTGGTTTGTTGGCTCTTTGGTTTGTTGGTTTGTTGGTTTTTTCGTTGTTTCGTTTATTGGTTTGTTGGTTTGTTGGTTCTTTGGTTTGTTGGTTTATTCGTTTGTTCGTTTGTTGGTTTCTTGGTTTGTTGGTTTGTTGGTTTGTTGGTTTGCTGGTTCTTTGGTTTGTTGGTTCTTTGGTTTGTTGGTTCTTTAGTTTGTTGGTTCTTTAGTTTGTTGGTTTGTTGGTTTGTTGGTTTGTTGGTTTGTTGGTTCTTTGGTTCTTTGGTTCTTTGGTTTGTTGGTTTGTTGGTGTGTTGGTTCGTTGGTTTGTTGGTTCGTTGGTTTGTTCGTTTGTTGGTTTGTTAGTTTGTTGGTTCTTTGGTTTGTTGGTTCTTTGATTTGTTGATTCTTTGGTTTGTTGATTTGTTGGTTTGTTGGTTTGTTGGTTCGTTGGTTTGTTAGGTTCTTGGTTTGTGGGTTTGTTGGTTTTTGGTTTGCTGGTTCTTTGGTTTGTTGGTTGGTTGGTTTGTTGGTTTGTTGGTTTGTTGGTTTTTTCGTTTGTTGGTTCTTTGGTTTGTTGGTTCTTTGGTTTGTTGGTTTGTTGGTTCGTTGTTTTGTTGGTTCTTTTGTTTGTTGGTTTGTTGGTTTGTTGGTTTATTAATTTGTTGGTTTGTTCGTTTGTTGGTTTGTTGGTTCTTTGGTTTGTTGGTTTGTTGGTTTGTTGGTTCTTTGGTTCTTTGGTTTGTTGGTTTGTTGGTTTGTTGGTTTGTTGGTTTGTTGGTTCTTTGGTTTGTTGGTTTGTTGGCTCTTTGGTTTGTTGGTTTGTTGGTTTTTTCGTTGTTTCGTTTATTGGTTTGTTGGTTTGTTGGTTCTTTGGTTTGTTGGTTTATTCGTTTGTTCGTTTGTTGGTTTCTTGGTTTGTTGGTTTGTTGGTTTGTTGGTTTGCTGGTTCTTTGGTTTGTTGGTTCTTTGGTTTGTTGGTTCTTTAGTTTGTTGGTTCTTTGGTTTGTTGGTTTGTTGGTGTGTTGGTTCGTTGGTTTGTTGGTTCGTTGGTTTGTTCGTTTGTTGGTTTGTTAGTTTGTTGGTTCTTTGGTTTGTTGGTTCTTTGATTTGTTGATTCTTTGGTTTGTTGATTTGTTGGTTTGTTGGTTTGTTGGTTCGTTGGTTTGTTAGGTTCTTGGTTTGTGGGTTTGTTGGTTTTTGGTTTGCTGGTTCTTTGGTTTGTTGGTTGGTTGGTTTGTTGGTTTGTTGGTTTGTTGGTTTTTTCGTTTGTTGGTTCTTTGGTTTGTTGGTTCTTTGGTTTGTTGGTTTGTTGGTTCGTTGTTTTGTTGGTTCTTTTGTTTGTTGGTTTGTTGGTTTGTTGGTTTATTAGTTTGTTGGTTTGTTCGTTTGTTGGTTTGTTGGTTCTTTGGTTTGTTGGTTTGTTGGTTTGTTGGTTCTTTGGTTCTTTGGTTTGTTGGTTTGTTGGTTTGTTGGTTTGTTGGTTTGTTGATTTGTTGGTTCTTTGGTTTGTTGGTTCTTTGGTTTGTTGATTCTTTGTTTTGTTGATTTGTTAGTTTGTTGGTTTGTTGGTTCGTTGGTTTGTTAGTTCTTTTGTTTGTTGGTTTGTTGGTTTGTTATTTTGTTGGTTTGTTGGTTTGTTGGTTTGTTGGTTCTTTGCTTCTTTGGTTTGATGGTTCGTTGGTTTGATGGTTTGTTGGTTTGTTGGTTCGTTGGTTTGTTCGTTTGTTGGTTTGTTGGCTTGTTCGTTTGTTTGTTTGTTGGTTTGTTGGTTTGTTGATTTGTTGGTTTGTTGGTTTGTTGGTTTGTTGGTTTGTTTGTTTGTTGGTTTGTTAGTTTGTTGGTTTGTTGGTTTGTTGGTTCTTTGGTTCTTTGGTTTGATGGTTCGTTGGTTTGATGGTTTGTTGGTTTGTTGGTTCGTTGGTTTGTTCGTTTGTTGGTTTGTTGGCTTGTTCGTTTGTTGGTTTGTTGGTTTGTTGATTTGTTGGTTTGTTGGTTTGTTGGTTTGTTGGTTTGTTGGTTTGTTGGTTTGTTTGTTTGTTGGTTTGTTAGTTTGTTGGTTTGTTGGTTTGTTGGTTTGTTGGTTCTTTGGTTTGTTGGGTCGTTGGATTGTTGGTTTGTTGGTTTGTTGGTTTGTTAGTTCTTTGGTTTGTTGATTCTTTGGTTTGTTGGTTCGTTGGTTTGTAGGTTTGTTGGTTTGTTGGTTTGTTGGTTTGTTAGTTTGTTGGTTTGTTTATTTCTTGGGTTGTTGGTTTGTTGGTTTTTTTGGATCTTTGGTCTGTTGGTTTTTTTGTTTTGTTGGGTTGTTCGCTTGTTGGTTCTTTGGTTTGTTGGTTTGTATGTTCGTTGGTTTGTTAGTTCTTTGGTTTGTTGGTTCTTTGGTTTGTTGGTTTGTTGGTTTGTTGGTTTGTTGGTTTGTTGGTTTGTTGGTTTGTTGGTTTGTTGATTCTTTAGTTTGGTGGTTCGTTGGTTTGTTGGTTTGTTGGTTTGTTGGTTCTTTGGTTTGTTGGTTCTTTGGTTTGTTGGTTTGTTGGTTTGTTGGTTTGTTGGTTTGTTGGTTTGTTGGTTTGTTGGTTTGTTCGTTCTTTGGTTTGTTGGTTCTTTGGTTTGTTGGTTTGTTGGCTCTTTGGTTTGTTGGTTTGTTGGTTTTTTCGTTGTTTCGTTTATTGGTTTGTTGGTTTGTTGGTTCTTTGGTTTGTTGGTTTGTTCGTTTGTTCGTTTGTTGGTTTCTTGGTTTGTTGGTTTGTTGGTTTGTTGGTTTGCTGGTTCTTTGGTTTGTTGATTCTTTGGTTTGTTGGTTCTTTAGTTTGTTGTTTCTTTAGTTGGTTTGTTGGTTTGTTGGTTTGTTGGTTTGTTGGTTTGTTGGTTTGTTGGTTCTTTGGTTCTTTGGTTCTTTGGTTTGTTGGTTTGTTGGTGTGTTGGTTCGTTGGTTTGTTGGTTCGTTGGTTTGTTCGTTTGTTGGTTTGTTAGTTTGTTGGTTCTTTGGTTTGTTGGTTCTTTGATTTGTTGATTCTTTGGTTTGTTGATTTGTTGGTTTGTTGGTTCGTTGGTTTGTTGGGTTCTTGGTTTGTGGGTTTGTTGGTTTTTGGTTTGCTGGTTCTTTGGTTTGTTGGTTGGTTGGTTTGTTGGTTTGTTGGTTTGTTGGTTTGTTCGTTTGTTGGTTCTTTGGTTTGTTGGTTCTTTGGTTTGTTGGTTTGTTGGTTCGTTGTTTTGTTGGCTCTTTTGTTTGTTGGTTTGTTGGTTTGTTGGTTTATTAGTTTGTTGGTTTGTTTGTTTGTTGGTTTGTTGGTTCTTTGGTTTGTTGGTTTGTTGGTTTGTTGGTTTTTTGGTTTGTTGGTTCTTTGGTTTGTTGGTTTGTTGGTTTGTTGGTTTGTTGGTTTGTTGATTTGTTGGTTCTTTGGTTTGTTGGTTCTTTGGTTTGTTGATTCTTTGTTTTGTTGATTTGTTAGTTTGTTGGTTTGTTGGTTCGTTGGTTTGTTAGTTCTTTTGTTTGTTGGTTTGTTGGTTTGTTGGTTTGTTATTTTGCTGGCTTGTTGGTTTGTTGGTTTGTTGGTTTGTTGGTTTGCTGATTTGTTGGTTTGTTGGTTTGTTGGTTTGTTGATTTGTTCGTTTGTTGGTTTGTTGGTTTGTTGGTTTGTTGGTTTGTTGTTTCTTTGGTTCTTTGGTTTGATGGTTCGTTGGTTTGATGGTTTGTTGGTTTGTTGGTTCGTTGGTTTGTTCGTTTGTTGGTTTGTTGGCTTGTTCGTTTGTTTGTTTGTTGGTTTGTTGGTTTGTTGATTTGTTGGTTTGTTGGTTTGTTGGTTTGTTTGTTTGTTGGTTTGTTAGTTTGTTGGTTTGTTGGTTTGTTGGTTTGTTGGTTCTTTGGTTTGTTGGTTCGTTGGATTGTTGGTTTGTTGGTTTGTTGGTTTGTTAGTTCTTTGGTTTGTTGATTCTTTGGTTTGTTGGTTCGTTGGTTTGTTGGTTTGTTGGTTTGTTGGTTTGTTGGTTTGTTAGTTTGTTGGTTTGTTTATTTCTTGGGTTGTTGGTTTGTTGGTTTCTTGGTTCTTTGGTCTGTTGGTTTTTTTGTTTTGTTGGGTTGTTCGCTTGTTGGTTCTTTGGTTTGTTGATTCTTTGGTTTGTTAGTTTGTTGGTTTGTTTGTTTGTTGGTTTGTTGGTTTGTTGGTTTGTTGGTTTGTTGGTTTGTTGATTCTTTGGTTTGGTGGTTCGTTGGTTTGTTGGTTTGTTGGTTTGTTGGTTCTTTGGTTTGTTGGTTCTTTGGTTTGTTGGTTTGTTGGTTTGTTGGTTTGTTGGTTTGTTGGTTTGTTGGTTTGTTCGTTCTTTGGTTTGTTGGTTCTTTGGTTTATTGGTTTGTTGGCTCTTTGGTTTGTTGGTTTGTTGGTTTGTTGGTTTTTTCGTTGTTTCGTTTATTGGTTTGTTGGTTTGTTGGTTCTTTGGTTTGTTAGTTCTTTGGTTTGTTGGTTCTTTGGTTTGTTGGTTTGTTGGTTTGTTGGTTTGTATGTTTGTTGGTTTGTTAGTTCTTTGGTTTGTTGGTTCTTTGGTTTGTTGGTTTGTTGGTTTGTTGGTTTGTTGGTTTGTTGGTTTGTTGGTTTGTTGGTTTGTTGATTCTTTGGTTTGGTGGTTCGTTGGTTTGTTGGTTTGTTGGTTTGTTGGTTCTTTGGTTTGTTGGTTCTTTGGTTTGTTGGTTTGTTGGTTTGTTGGTTTGTTGGTTTGTTCGTTCTTTGGTTTGTTGGTTCTTTGGTTTATTGGTTTGTTGGCTCTTTGGTTTGTTGGTTTGTTGGTTTTTTCGTTGTTTCGTTTATTGGTTTGTTGGTTTGTTGGTTCTTTGGTTTGTTGGTTTGTTCGTTTGTTCGTTTGTTGGTTTCTTGGTTTGTTGGTTTGTTGGTTTGTTGGTTTGCTGGTTCTTTGGTTTGTTGGTTCTTCGGTTTGTTGGTTCTTTAGTTTGTTGGTTCTTTAGTTTGTTGGTTTGTTGGTTTGTTGGTTTGTTGGTTCTTTGGTTCTTTGGTTCTTTGGTGTGTTGGTTTGTTGGTGTGTTGGTTCGTTGGTTTGTTGGTTCGTTGGTTTGTTCGTTTGTTGGTTTGTTAGTTTGTTGGTTCTTTGGTTTGTTGGTTCTTTGTTTGATTTGTTGATTCTTTGGTTTGTTGATTTGTTGGTTTGTTGGTTTGTTGGTTCGTTGGTTTGTTGGGTTCTTGGTTTGTGGGTTTGTTGGTTTTTGGTTTGCTGGTTCTTTGGTTTGTTGGTTTGTTGGTTTTTGGTTTGCTGGTTCTTTGGTTTGTTGGTTGGTTGGTTTGTTGGTTTGTTGGTTTGTTGGTTTGTTCGTTTGTTGGTTCTTTGGTTTGTTGGTTCTTTGGTTTGTTGGTTTGTTGGTTCGTTGTTTTGTTGGTTCTTTTGTTTGTTGGTTTGTTGGTTTGTTGGTTTATTAGTTTGTTGGTTTGTTCGTTTGTTGGTTTGTTGGTTCTTTGGTTTGTTGGTTTGTTGGTTTGTTGGTTTGTTGGTTCTTTGGTTTGTTGGTTTGTTGGTTTGTTGGTTTGTTGGTTTGTTGATTTGTTGGTTTGTTGGTTCTTTGGTTTGTTGGTTCTTTGGTTTGTTGATTCTTTGTTTTGTTGATTTGTTAGTTTGTTGGTTTGTTGGTTCGTTGGTTTGTTAGTTCTTTTGTTTGTTGGTTTGTTGGTTTGTTGGTTTGTTATTTTGTTGGCTTGTTGGTTTGTTGGTTTGTTGGTTTGTTGGTTTGTTGATTTGTTGGTTTGTTGGTTTGTTGGTTTGTTGGTTTGTTGGTTTGTTCGTTTGTTGGTTTGTTGGTTTGTTGGTTTGTTGGTTTATTGGTTCTTTGGTTCTTTGGTTTGATGGTTCGTTGGTTTGATGGTTTGTTGGTTTGTTGGTTCGTTGGTTTGTTCGTTTGTTGGTTTGTTGGCTTGTTCGTTTGTTTGTTTGTTGGTTTGTTGGTTTGTTGATTTGTTGGTTTGTTGTTTTGTTGGTTTGTTGGTTTGTTGGTTTGTTAGTTTGTTGGTTTGTTGGTTTGTTGGTTTGTTGGTTCGTTGGATTGTTGGTTTGCTGGTTTGTTGGTTTGTTGGTTCTTTGGTTTGTTGATTCTTTGGTTTGTTGGTTCGTTGGTTCGTTGGTTTGTTGGTTTGTTGGTTTGTTGGTTTGTTGGTTTGTTGGTTTGTTCGTTTGTTGGTTTGTTGGCTTGTTCGTTTGTTGGTTTGTTGGTTTGTTGGTTTGTTGATTTGTTGGTTTGTTGGTTTGTTGGTTTGTTGGTTTGTTTGTTTGTTGGTTTGTTGGTTTGTTGGTTTGTTGGTTTGTTGGTTCTTTGGTTCTTTGGTTTGATGGTTCGTTGGTTTGTTGGTTTGTTGGTTTGTTGGTTCTTTGGTTCTTTGGTTTGATGGTTCGTTGGTTTGATGGTTTGTTGGTTTGTTGGTTCGTTGGTTTGTTCGTTTGTTGGTTTGTTGGCTTGTTCGTTTGTTTGTTTGTTGGTTTGTTGGTTTGTTGATTTGTTGGTTTGTTGTTTTGTTGGTTTGTTGGTTTGTTGGTTTGTTAGTTTGTTGGTTTGTTGGTTTGTTGGTTTGTTGGTTCGTTGGATTGTTGGTTTGCTGGTTTGTTGGTTTGTTGGTTCTTTGGTTTGTTGATTCTTTGGTTTGTTGGTTCGTTGGTTCGTTGGTTTGTTGGTTTCTTGGTTCTTTGGTTTGTTGGTTTTTTTGGGTTGTTCGTTTGTTGGTTCTTTGGTTTGTTGGTTGTTTGGTTTGTTGGTTTGTTGGTTCGTTGGTTTGTTAGTACTTTGGTTTGTTGGTTCTTTGGTGTGTTGGTTCTTTGGTTTGTTGGTTCTTTGGTTTGTTGGTTTGTTCTTTTGTTGGTTTGTTGGTTTGTTGGTTTGTTGGTTTGTTGGTTTGTTGGTTTGTTGGTTTGTTGTTTTGTTGGTTCTTTGGTTCTTTGGTTTGATGGTTCGTTGTTTTTTTGGTTTGTTGGTTTGTTGGTTCGTTGGTTTGTTCGTTTGTTGGTTTGTTCGTTTGTTGGTTTGTTGGTTTGTTGGTTTGTTGGTTTGTTGGTTTGTTGGTTTGTTGGTTTGTTGGTTTGTTGGTTTGTTAGTTTGTTGGTTTGTTGGTTTGTTGGTTGTTTGGTTTGTTGGTTCTTTGGTTTGTTGGTTCTTTGGTTTGTTCATTCTTTGGTTTGTTGGTTTGTTGGTTTGTTGGTTTGTTGTTTAGTTAGTTTGTTGGTTTGTTGGTTTGTTGGTTTGTTGGTTTGTTGGTTTGTTGGTTTGTTGGTTTGTTGGTTTGTTGGTTTGTTGGTTTGTTGGTTCTTTGGTTTGTTGGTTCTTTGGTTTGTTGGTTTGTTGGTTTGTTCGTTTGTTGGTTTGTTGGTTTCTTGGTTTGTTGGTTTGTTGGTTTGTTGGTTTGTTCGATTGTTGGTTCTTCGGTTTGTTGGTTTGTTGGTTCGTTGGTTTGTTGGTTCTTTGGTTTGTTTGTTCTTTGGTTTGTTGGTTTGGTGGTTTGTTGGTTTGTTGATTCTTTGGTTTGTTGGTTTGTTGGTTCGTTGGTTTGTTGGTTCGTTGGTTTGTTAGTTTGTTGGTTTGTTGGTTCTTTGGTTTGTTGGTTCTTTGGTTTGTTGGTTCTTTGGTTTGTTAGTTTGTTGGTTTGTTGGTTTGTTGGTTTGTTGGTTTGTTGGTTTGTTGGTTTGTTGGTTTGTTGGTTTGTTGGTTCTTTGGTTTGTTGGTTCTTTGGTTGGTTGGGTTGTGGGTTCTTTGGTTTGTTGCTTTGTTGGTTTGTGGGTTTGTTGGTTTGTTTGTTTGTTCGTTTGTTGGTTTGTTGGTGTGCTGGTTTGTTGGTTTGTTGGTTTGTTGGTTTGTTACTTCTTTGGTTTGTTGGTTCTTTGGTTTGTTGGTTCTTTGGTTTGTTGGTTTGTTGGTTTGTTGGTTCTTTGGTTCTTTGGTTCTTTGGTTTGTTGGTTTGTTGGTTTGTTGGTTCGTTGGTTTGTTCGTTTGTTGGTTTGTTGGTTTGTTGGTTTGTTGATTTGTTGGTTTGTTGGTTCTTTGGTTTGTTGGTTCTTTGGTTTGTTGATTCTTTGTTTTGTTGATTTGTTAGTTTGTTGGTTTGTTGGTTCGTTGGTTTGTTAGTTCTTTTGTTTGTTGGTTTGTTGGTTTGTTGGTTTGTTGGTTTGTTATTTTGTTGGCTTGTTGGTTTGTTGGTTTGTTGGTTTGTTGGTTTGTTGATTTGTTGGTTTGTTGGTTTGTTGGTTTGTTGGTTTGTTCGTTTGTTGGTTTGTTGGTTTGTTGGTTTATTGGTTTGTTGGTTCTTTGGTTCTTTAGTTTGATGGTTCGTTGGTTTGATGGTTTGTTGGTTTGTTGGTTCGTTGGTTTGTTCGTTTGTTGGTTTGTTGGCTTGTTCGTTTGTTGGTTTGTTGGTTTGTTGGTTTGTTGGTTTGTTGGTTTGTTGGTTTGTTGGTTTGTTGGTTTGTTTGTTTGTTGGTTTGTTAGTTTGTTGGTTTGTTGGTTTGTTGGTTTGTTGGTTCGTTGGTTTGTTGGTTCGTTGGATTGTTGGTTTGTTGGTTGGTTGGTTTGTTAGTTCTTTGGTTTGTTGATTCTTTGGTTTGTTGGTTCGTTGGTTTGTAGGTTTGTTGGTTTGTTGGTTTGTTGGTTTGTTAGTTTGTTGGTTTGTTTATTTCTTGGGTTGTTGGTTTGTTGGTTTCTTGGTTCTTTGGTCTGTTGGTTTTTTTGTTTTGTTGGGTTGTTCGCTTGTTGGTTCTTTGGTTTGTTGGTTCTTTGGTTTGTTGGTTTGTATGTTTGTTGGTTTGTATGTTTGTTGGTTTGTTAGTTCTTTGGTTTGTTGGTTCTTTGGTTTGTTGGTTTGTTGGTTTGTTGGTTTGTTGGTTTGTTGGTTTGTTGGTTTGTTGATTCTTTGGTTTGGTGGTTCGTTGGTTTGTTGGTTTGTTGGTTTGTTGGTTCTTTGGTTTGTCGGTTCTTTGGTTTGTTGGTTTGTTGGTTTGTTGGTTTGTTGGTTTGTTGGTTTGTTGGTTTGTTGGTTTGTTGGTTTGTTGGTTTGTTCGTTCTTTGGTTTGTTGGTTCTTTGGTTTGTTGGTTTGTTGGCTCTTTGGTTTGTTGGTTTGTTGGTTTTTTCGTTGTTTCGTTTATTGGTTTGTTGGTTTGTTGGTTCTTTGATTTGTTGGTTTGTTCGTTTGTTGGTTTCTTGGGTTGTTGGTTTGTTGGTTTGTTGGTTTGCTGGTTCTTTGGTTTGTTGGTTCTTTGGTTTGTTGGTTCTTTAGTTTGTTGGTTCTTTAGTTTGTTGGTTTGTTGGTTTGTTGGTTTGTTGGTTTGTTGGTTCTTTGGTTCTTTGGTTCTTTGGTTTGTTGGTTTGTTGGTGTGTTGGTTCGTTGGTTTGTTGGTTCGTTGGTTTGTTCGTTTGTTGGTTTGTTAGTTTGTTGGTTCTTTGGTTTGTTGGTTCTTTGATTTGTTGATTCTTTGGTTTGTTGATTTGTTGGTTTGTTGGTTTGTTGGTTCGTTGGTTTGTTGGGTTCTTGGTTTGTGGTTTTGTTGGTTTTTGGTTTGCTGGTTCTTTGGTTTGTTGGTTGGTTGGTTTGTTGGTTTGTTGGTTTGTTGGTTTGTTCGTTTGTTGGTTCTTTGGTTTGTTGGTTCTTTGGTTTGTTGGTTTGTTGGTTCGTTGTTTTGTTGGTTCTTTTGTTTGTTGGTTTGTGGGTTTGTTGGTTTATTAGTTTGTTGGTTTGTTCGTTTGTTGGTTTGTTGGTTCTTTGGTTTGTTGGTTTGTTGGTTTGTTGGTTTGTTGGTTCTTTGGTTTGTTGGTTTGTTGGTTTGTTGGTTTGTTAGTTTGTTGATTTGTTGGTTTGTTGGTTTGTTGGTTTCTTGGTTCTTTGGTCTGTTGGTTTTTTTGTTTTGTTGGGTTGTTCGCTTGTTGGTTCTTTGGTTTGTTGGTTCTTTGGTTTGTTGGTTTGTATGTTTGTTGGTTTGTATGTTTGTTGGTTTGTTAGTTCTTTGGTTTGTTGGTTCTTTGGTTTGTTGGTTTGTTGGTTTGTTGGTTTGTTGGTTTGTTGGTTTGTTGGTTTGTTGATTCTTTGGTTTGGTGGTTCGTTGGTTTGTTGGTTTGTTGGTTTGTTGGTTCTTTGGTTTGTCGGTTCTTTGGTTTGTTGGTTTGTTGGTTTGTTGGTTTGTTGGTTTGTTGGTTTGTTGGTTTGTTGGTTTGTTGGTTTGTTGGTTTGTTCGTTCTTTGGTTTGTTGGTTCTTTGGTTTGTTGGTTTGTTGGCTCTTTGGTTTGTTGGTTTGTTGGTTTTTTCGTTGTTTCGTTTATTGGTTTGTTGGTTTGTTGGTTCTTTGGTTTGTTGGTTTGTTCGTTTGTTGGTTTCTTGGTTTGTTGGTTTGTTGGTTTGTTGGTTTGCTGGTTCTTTGGTTTGTTGGTTCTTTGGTTTGTTGGTTCTTTAGTTTGTTGGTTCTTTAGTTTGTTGGTTTGTTGGTTTGTTGGTTTGTTGGTTTGTTGGTTCTTTGGTTCTTTGGTTCTTTGGTTTGTTGGTTTGTTGGTGTGTTGGTTCGTTGGTTTGTTGGTTCGTTGGTTTGTTCGTTTGTTGGTTTGTTAGTTTGTTGGTTCTTTGGTTTGTTGGTTCTTTGATTTGTTGATTCTTTGGTTTGTTGATTTGTTGGTTTGTTGGTTTGTTGGTTCGTTGGTTTGTTGGGTTCTTGGTTTGTGGTTTTGTTGGTTTTTGGTTTGCTGGTTCTTTGGTTTGTTGGTTGGTTGGTTTGTTGGTTTGTTGGTTTGTTGGTTTGTTCGTTTGTTGGTTCTTTGGTTTGTTGGTTCTTTGGTTTGTTGGTTTGTTGGTTCGTTGTTTTGTTGGTTCTTTTGTTTGTTGGTTTGTGGGTTTGTTGGTTTATTAGTTTGTTGGTTTGTTCGTTTGTTGGTTTGTTGGTTCTTTGGTTTGTTGGTTTGTTGGTTTGTTGGTTTGTTGGTTCTTTGGTTTGTTGGTTTGTTGGTTTGTTGGTTTGTTAGTTTGTTGATTTGTTGGTTTGTTGGTTCTTTGGTTTGTTGGTTCTTTGGTTTGTTGATTCTTTGTTTTGTTGATTTGTTAGTTTGTTGGTTTGTTGGTTCGTTGGTTTGTTAGTTCTTTTGTTTGTTGGTTTGTTGGTTTGTTGGATTGTTATTTTGTTGGCTTGTTGGTTTGTTTGTTTGTTGGTTTGTTGATTTGTTGGTTTGTTGGTTTGTTGGTTTGTTGGTTTGTTCGTTTGTTGGTTTGTTGGTTTGTTGGTTTGTTGGTTTGTTGGTTTGTTGGTTCTTTGGTTCTTTGGTTTGATGGTTCGTTGGTTTGATGGTTTGTTGGTTTGTTGGTTCGTTGGTTTGTTCGTTTGTTGGTTTGTTGGCTTGTTTGTTTGTTTGTTTGTTGGTTTGTTGGTTTGTTGATTTGTTGGTTTGTTGGTTTGTTGGTTTGTTGGTTTGTTTGTTTGTTGGTTTGTTCGTTTGTTGGTTCTTTGGTTCTTTGGTTCTTTGGTTTGTTGGTTTTTTGGTTTGTTGGTTTCTTGGTTCGTTGGTTTGTTGGTTCTTTTGTTTGTTGGTTTGTTCTTTTGTTGGTTTGTTGGTTTGTTGGTTTTTTGGTTTGTTGGTTTGTTGGTTTGCTTATTTGTTGGTTTGTTCGTTTGTTGGTTTGTTCGTTTGTTGGTTTGTTGGTTTGATGGTTTGTTGGTTTGTTGGTTTGTTCGTTTGTTGGTTTGTTGGTTTGTTGGTTGTTTGGTTTGTTGGTTCTTTGGTTTGTTGGTTCTTTGGTTTGTTGGTTTGTTGATTCTTTAGTTTGTTGGTTTGTTGGTTCGTTGGTTTGTTGGTTCTTTGGTTTGTTGGTTTGTTGGTTTGTTGGTTCTTTGGTTTGTTGGTTCTTTGGTTTATTGGTTCTTTGGTTTGTTGGTTTTTTGGTTTGTATGTTTGTTGGTTTGTTGGTTTGTTGGTTCTTTGGTTTGTTGGTTCTTTGGTTTGTTGGGTTGTTGGTTCTTTGGTTTGTTCCTTTGTTGGTTTGTTGGTTTGTTGGTTTGTTGGTTTGTTGGTTTGTTTGTTTGTCGTTTGTTGGTTTGTTGGTTTGTTGGTTTGTTGGTTTGTTGCTTTGTTGGTTTGTTGGTTTGTTGGTTCTTTGGTTTGTTGGTTCTTTGGTTTGTTGGTTCTTTGGTTTGTTGGTTTGTTGGTTTGTTGGTTCTTTGGTTCTTTGGTTCTTTGGTTTGTTGGTTTGTTGGTTTGTTGGTTTGTTGGTTCGTTGGTTTGTTCGTTTGTTGGTTTGTTGGTTTGTTGGTTTGTTGGTTTGTTGGTTCGTTAGTTTGTTGGTTCTTTGGTTTGTTGGTTTATTGGTTTGTTGGTTTGTTATTTTGTTGGCTTGTTGGTTTGTTGGTTTGTTGGTTTGTTGGTTTGTTGATTTGTTGGTTTGTTGGTTGGTGGTTCTTTGGTTTGTTGATTCTTTGGTTTGTTGGTTTGTTGGTCCTTTTTTGTTCGTTTGTTGCTTTGTTAGTTTGATGGTTTGTTGATTCTTTGGTTTGTTAGTTTATTGGTTTGTTGGTTTGTTGGTTTGTTATTTTGTTGGCTTGTTGGTTTGTTGGTTTGTTGGTTTGTTGGTTTGTTGATTTGTTGGTTTGTTGGTTGGTGGTTCTTTGGTTTGTTGATTCTTTGGTTTGTTGGTTTGTTGATCCTTTTTTGTTCGTTTGTTGGTTTGTTAGTTTGATGGTTTGTTCGTTTGTTGGTTTGTTGGTTTGTTGGTTTGTTGGTTTGTTGGTTTGTTGGTTTATTGGTTCGTTGGTTTGTTGGTTTGTTGGTTGGTGGTTCTTTGGTTTGTTGATTCCTTGGTTTGTTGGTTTGTTGGTTTGTTGGTTTGTTGGTTTGTTGGTTTGTTGGTTTATTGGTTCTTTGGTTTGTTGGTTTATTGGTTTGTTGGTTTGTTATTTTGTTGGCTTGTTAGTTTGTTGGTTTGTTGGTTTGTTGGTTTGTTGATTTGTTGGTTTGTTGGTTGGTGGTTCTTTGGTTTGTTGATTCTTTGGTTTGTTGGTTTGTTGGTCCTTTTTTGTTCGTTTGTTGGTTTGTTAGTTTGATGGTTTGTTCGTTTGTTGGTTTGTTGGTTTGTTGGTTTGTTGGTTTGTTGGTTTATTGGTTCGTTGGTTTGTTGGTTTGTTGGTTGGTGGTTCTTTGGTTTGTTGATTCTTTGGTTTGTTGGTTTGTTGGTTTGTTGATTTGTTGGTTTGTTGGTTCTTTGGTTTGTTAATTCTTTGGTTTGTTATTTCTTTGGTTTGTTGGTTTGTTGGTTTGTTGGTTTGTTGGTTCGTTAGTTTGTTGGTTCTTTGGTTTGTTGGTTTATTGGTTTGTTGGTTTGTTATTTTGTTGGCTTGTTGGTTTGTTGGTTTGTTGGTTTGTTGGTTTGTTGATTTGTTGGTTTGTTGGTTGGTGGTTCTTTGGTTTGTTGATTCTTTGGTTTGTTTGTTTGTTGGTCCTTTTTTGTTCGTTTGTTGGTTTGTTAGTTTGATGGTTTGTTCGTTTGTTGGTTTGTTGGTTTGTTGGTTTGTTGGTTTGTTGGTTTATTGGTTCGTTGGTTTGTTGGTTTGTTGGTTGGTGGTTCTTTGGTTTGTTGATTCTTTGGTTTGTTAGTTTATTGGTTTGTTGGTTTGTTAGTTTGTTGGTTTGTTGGTTTATTGGTTCGTTGGTTTGTTGGTTTGTTGGTTGGTGGTTCTTTGGTTTGTTGATTCTTTGGTTTGTTGGTTTGTTGGTCCTTTTTTGTTCGTTTGTTGGTTTGTTAGTTTGATGGTTTGTTCGTTTGTTGGTTTGTTGGTTTGTTGGTTTGTTGGTTTGTTGGTTTGTTGGTTTGTTGGTTTGTTGGTTTGTTGGTTTGTTGGTTCTTTGGTTTGTTGGTTCTTTGGTTGGTTGGGTTGTGGGTTCTTTGGTTTGTTGCTTTGTTGGTTTGTGGGTTTGTTGGTTTGTTCGTTTGTTCGTTTGTTGGTTTGTTGGTTTGCTGGTTTGTTGGTTTGTTGGTTTGTTGGTTTGTTACTTCTTTGGTTTGTTGGTTCTTTGGTTTGTTGGTTCTTTGGTTTGTTGGTTTGTTGGTTTGTTGGTTCTTTGGTTCTTTGGTTCTTTGGTTTGTTGGTTTGTTGGTTTGTTGGTTCGTTGGTTTGTTCGTTTGTTGGTTTGTTGGTTTGTTGGTTTGTTGATTTGTTGGTTTGTTGGTTCTTTGGTTTGTTGGTTCTTTGGTTTGTTGTTTCTTTGTTTTGTTGATTTGTTAGTTTGTTGGTTTGTTGGTTCGTTGGTTTGTTAGTTCTTTTGTTTGTTGGTTTGTTGGTTTGTTGGTTTGTTGGTTTGTTATTTTGTTGGCTTGTTGGTTTGTTGGTTTGTTGGTTTGTTGGTTTGTTGATTTGTTGGTTTGTTGGTTTGTTGGTTTGTTGGTTTGTTGGTTTGTTCGTTTGTTGGTTTGTTGGTTCGTTGGTTTGTTCGCTTGTTCGTTTGTTGGTTTGTTGGTTTGTTGGTTTGTTGATTTGTTGGTTTGTTGGTTTGTTGGTTTGTTGGTTTGTTTGTTTGTTGGTTTGCTAGTTTGTTGGTTTGTTGGTTTGTTGGTTTGTTGGTTCTTTGGTTTGTTGGTTCGTTGGATTGTTGGTTTGTTGGTTTGTTGGTTTGTTAGTTCTTTGGTTTGTTGATTCTTTGGTTTGTTGGTTCGTTGGTTGGTAGGTTTGTTGGTTTGTTGGTTTGTTGGTTTGTTAGTTTCTTGGTTTGTTTATTTCTTGGGTTGTTGGTTTGTTGGTTTCTTGGTTCTTTAGTCTGTTGGTTTTTTTGTTTTGTTGGGTTGTTCGCTTGTTGGTTCTTTGGTTTGTTGGTTCTTTGGTTTGTTGGTTTGTATGTTCGTTGGTTTGTTAGTTCTTTGGTTTGTTGGTTCTTTGGTTTGTTGGTTTGTTGGTTTGTTGGTTTGTTGGTTTGTTGGTTTGTTGGTTTGTTGATTCTTTGGTTTGGTGGTTCGTTGGTTTGTTGGTTTGTTGGTTTGTTGGTTCTTTGGTTTGTTGGTTCTTTGGTTTGTTGGTTTGTTGGTTTGTTGGTTTGTTGGTTTGTTGGTTTGTTGGTTTGTTGGTTTGTTGGTTTGTTCGTTCTTTGGTTTGTTGGTTCTTTGGTTTGTTGGTTTGTTGGCTCTTTGGTTTGTTGGTTTGTTGGTTTTTTCGTTGTTTCGTTTATTGGTTTGTTGGTTTGTTGGTTCTTTGGTTTGTTGGTTTGTTCGTTTGTTCGTTTGTTGGTTTCTTGGTTTGTTGGTTTGTTGGTTTGTTGGTTTGCTGGTTCTTTGGTTTGTTGGTTCTTTGGTTTGTTGGTTCTTTAGTTTGTTGGTTCTTTAGTTTGTTGGTTTGTTGGTTTGTTGGTTTGTTGGTTCTTTGGTTCTTTGGTTCTTTGGTTTGTTGGTTTGTTGGTGTGTTATTTCGTTGGTTTGTTGGTTCGTTGGTTTGTTCGTTTGTTGGTTTGTTAGTTTGTTGGTTCTTTGGTTTGTTGGTTCTTTGATTTGTTGATTCTTTGGTTTGTTGATTTGTTGGTTTGTTGGTTTGTTGGTTCGTTGGTTTGTTGGGTTCTTGGTTTGTGGGTTTGTTGGTTTTTGGTTTGCTGGTTCTTTGGTTTGTTGGTTGGTTGGTTTGTTGGTTTGTTGGTTTGTTGGTTTGTTCGTTTGTTGGTTCTTTGGTTTGTTGGTTCTTTGGTTTGTTGGTTTGTTGGTTCGTTGTTTTGTTGGTTCTTTTGTTTGTTGGTTTGTTGGTTTGTTGGTTTATTAGTTTGTTGGTTTGTTCGTTTGTTGGTTTGTTGGTTCTTTGGTTTGTTGGTTTGTTGGTTTGTTGGTTTGTTGGTTCTTTGGTTTGTTGGTTTGTTGGTTTGTTGGTTTGTTGGTTTGTTGATTTGTTGGTTTGTTGGTTCTTTGGTTTGTTGGTTCTTTGGTTTGTTGATTCTTTGTTTTGTTGATTTGTTAGTTTGTTGGTTTGTTGGTTCGTTGGTTTGTTAGTTCTTTTGTTTGTTGGTTTGTTGGTTTGTTGGTTTGTTATTTTGTTGGCTTGTTGGTTTGTTGGTTTGTTGGTTTGTTGGTTTGTTGATTTGTTGGTTTGTTGGTTTGTTGGTTTGTTGGTTTGTTCGTTTGTTGGTTTGTTGGTTTGTTGGTTTGTTGGTTTGTTGGTTCTTTGGTTCTTTGGTTTGATGGTTCGTTGGTTTGATGGTTTGTTGGTTTGTTGGTTCGTTGGTTTGTTCGTTTGTTGGTTTGTTGGCTTGTTCGTTTGTTTGTTTGTTGGTTTGTTGGTTTGTTGATTTGTTGGTTTGTTGGTTTGTTGGTTTGTTGGTTTGTTTGTTTGTTGGTTTGTTAGTTTGTTGGTTTGTTGGTTTGTTGGTTTGTTGGTTCTTTGGTTTGTTGGTTCGTTGGATTGTTGGTTTGTTGGTTTGTTGGTTTGTTAGTTCTTTGGTTTGTTGCTTTGTTGGTTTATTGGTTTGTTGGTTCTTTGGTTCTTTGGTTTGATGGTTCGTTGGTTTGATGGTTTGTTGGTTTGTTGGTTCGTTGGTTTGTTCGCTTGTTCGTTTGTTGGTTTGTTGGTTTGTTGGTTTGTTGATTTGTTGGTTTGTTGGTTTGTTGGTTTGTTTGTTTGTTGGTTTGTTAGTTTGTTGGTTTGTTCGTTTGTTGGTTTGTTCGTTTGTTGGTTCTTTGGTTTGTTGGTTTGTTGGTTTGTTCGTTTGTTGGTTTGTTGGTTTGTTGGTTGTTTGGTTTGTTGGTTCTTTGGTTTGTTGGTTCTTTGGTTTGTTGGTTTGTTGATTCTTTAGTTTGTTGGTTTGTTGGTTCGTTGGTTTGTTGGTTCTTTGGTTTGTTGGTTTGTTGGTTTGTTGGTTCTTTGGTTTGTTGGTTCTTTGGTTTATTGGTTCTTTGGTTTGTTGGTTTTTTGGTTTGTATGTTTGTTGGTTTGTTGGTTTGTTGGTTCTTTGGTTTGTTGGTTCTTTGGTTTGTTGGGTTGTTGGTTCTTTGGTTTGTTGCTTTGTTGGTTTGTTGGTTTGTTGGTTTGTTGGTTTGTTTGTTTGTTCGTTTGTTGGTTTGTTGGTTTGTTGGTTTGTTGGTTTGTTGCTTTGTTGGTTTGTTGGTTTGTTGGTTCTTTGGTTTGTTGGTTCTTTGGTTTGTTGGTTCTTTGGTTTGTTGGTTTGTTGGTTTGTTGGTTCTTTGGTTCTTTGGTTCTTTGGTTTGTTGGTTTGTTGGTTTGTTGGTTTGTTGGTTCGTTGGTTTGTTCGTTTGTTGGTTTGTTGGTTTGTTGGTTTGTTGGTTTGTTGGTTCGTTAGTTTGTTGGTTCTTTGGTTTCTTGGTTTATTGGTTTGTTGGTTTGTTATTTTGTTGGCTTGTTGGTTTGTTGGTTTGTTGGTTTGTTGGTTTGTTGATTTGTTGGTTTGTTGGTTGGTGGTTCTTTGGTTTGTTGATTCTTTGGTTTGTTGGTTTGTTGGTCCTTTTTTGTTCGTTTGTTGCTTTGTTAGTTTGATGGTTTGTTCTTTTGTTGGTTTGTTGGTTTGTTGGTTTGTTGGTTTGTTGGTTTATTGGTTCGTTGGTTTGTTGGTTTGTTGGTTGGTGGTTCTTTGGTTTGTTGATTCTTTGGTTTGTTAGTTTATTGGTTTGTTGGTTTGTTGGTTTGTTATTTTGTTGGCTTGTTGGTTTGTTGGTTTGTTGGTTTGTTGGTTTGTTGATTTGTTGGTTTGTTGGTTGGTGGTTTTTTGGTTTGTTGATTCTTTGGTTTGTTGGTTTGTTGATCCTTTTTTGTTCGTTTGTTGGTTTGTTAGTTTGATGGTTTGTTCGTTTGTTGGTTTGTTGGTTTGTTGGTTTGTTGGTTTGTTGGTTTGTTGGTTTATTGGTTCGTTGGTTTGTTGGTTTGTTGGTTGGTGGTTCTTTGGTTTGTTGATTCTTTGGTTTGTTGGTTTGTTGGTTTGTTGGTTTGTTGGTTTGTTGGTTTGTTGGTTTATTGGTTCTTTGGTTTGTTGGTTAATTGGTTTGTTGGTTTGTTATTTTGTTGGCTTGTTGGTTTGTTGGTTTGTTGGTTTGTTGGTTTGTTGATTTGTTGGTTTGTTGGTTGGTGGTTCTTTGGTTTGTTGATTCTTTGGTTTGTTGGTTTGTTGGTCCTTTTTTGTTCGTTTGTTGGTTTGTTAGTTTGATGGTTTGTTCGTTTGTTGGTTTGTTGGTTTGTTGGTTTGTTGGTTTGTTGGTTTATTGGTTCGTTGGTTTGTTGGTTTGTTGGTTGGTGGTTCTTTGGTTTGTTGATTCTTTTGTTTGTTGGTTTGTTGGTTTGTTGATTTGTTGGTTTGTTGGTTCTTTGGTTTGTTAATTCTTTGGTTTGTTATTTCTTTGGTTTGTTGGTTTGTTGGTTTGTTGGTTTGTTGGTTCGTTAGTTTGTTGGTTCTTTGGTTTGTTGGTTTATTGGTTTGTTGGTTTGTTATTTTGTTGGCTTGTTGGTTTGTTGGTTTGTTGGTTTGTTGGTTTGTTGATTTGTTGGTTTGTTGGTTGGTGGTTCTTTGGTTTGTTGATTCTTTGGTTTGTTGGTTTGTTGGTCCTTTTTTGTTCGTTTGTTGGTTTGTTAGTTTGATGGTTTGTTCGTTTGTTGGTTTGTTGGTTTGTTGGTTTGTTGGTTTGTTGGTTTATTGGTTCGTTGGTTTGTTGGTTTGTTGGTTGGTGGTTCTTTGGTTTGTTGATTCTTTGGTTTGTTAGTTTATTGGTTTGTTGGTTTGTTGGTTTGTTGGTTTGTTGGTTTATTGGTTCGTTGGTTTGTTGGTTTGTTGGTTTGTTGGTTGGTGGTTCTTTGGTTTGTTGATTCTTTGGTTTGTTGGTTTGTTGGTCCTTTTTTGTTCGTTTGTTGGTTTGTTAGTTTGATGGTTTGTTCGTTTGTTGGTTTGTTGGTTTGTTGGTTTGTTGGTTTGTTGGTTTGTTGGTTTGTTGGTTTGTTGGTTTGTTGGTTCTTTGGTTTGTTGGTTCTTTGGTTGGTTGGGTTGTGGGTTCTTTGGTTTGTTGCTTTGTTGGTTTGTGGGTTTGTTGGTTTGTTCGTTTGTTCGTTTGTTGGTTTGTTGGTTTGCTGGTTTGTTGGTTTGTTGGTTTGTTGGTTTGTTACTTCTTTGGTTTGTTGGTTCTTTGGTTTGTTGGTTCTTTGGTTTGTTGGTTTGTTGGTTTGTTGGTTCTTTGGTTCTTTGGTTCTTTGGTTTGTTGGTTTGTTGGTTTGTTGGTTCGTTGGTTTGTTTGTTTGTTGGTTTGTTGGTTTGTTGGTTTGTTGATTTGTTGGTTTGTTGGTTCTTTGGTTTGTTGGTTCTTTGGTTTGTTGTTTCTTTGTTTTGTTGATTTGTTAGTTTGTTGGTTTGTTGGTTCGTTGGTTTGTTAGTTCTTTTGTTTGTTGGTTTGTTGGTTTGTTGGTTTGTTATTTTGTTGGCTTGTTGGTTTGTTGGTTTGTTGGTTTGTTGGTTTGTTGATTTGTTGGTTTGTTGGTTTGTTGGTTTGTTGGTTTGTTGGTTTGTTCGTTTGTTGGTTTGTTGCTTTGTTGGTTTATTGGTTTGTTGGTTCTTTGGTTCTTTGGTTTGATGGTTCGTTGGTTTGATGGTTTGTTGGTTTGTTGGTTCGTTGGTTTGTTCGCTTGTTCGTTTGTTGGTTTGTTGGTTTGTTGGTTTGTTGATTTGTTGGTTTGTTGGTTTGTTGGTTTGTTGGTTTGTTTGTTTGTTGGTTTGTTAGTTTGTTGGTTTGTTGGTTTGTTGGTTTGTTGGTTCTTTGGTTTGTTGGTTCGTTGGATTGTTGGTTTGTTGGTTTGTTGGTTTGTTAGTTCTTTGGTTTGTTGATTCTTTGGTTTGTTGGTTCGTTGGTTTGTAGGTTTGTTGGTTTGTTGGTTTGTTGGTTTGTTAGTTTCTTGGTTTGTTTATTTCTTGGGTTGTTGGTTTGTTGGTTTCTTGGTTCTTTGGTCTGTTGGTTTTTTTGTTTTGTTGGGTTGTTCGCTTGTTGGTTCTTTGGTTTGTTGGTTCTTTGGTTTGTTGGTTTGTATGTTCGTTGGTTTGTTAGTTCTTTGGTTTGTTGGTTCTTTGGTTTGTTGGTTTGTTGGTTTGTTGGTTTGTTGGTTTGTTGGTTTGTTGGTTTGTTGGTTTGTTGATTCTTTGGTTTGGTGGTTCGTTGGTTTGTTGGTTTGTTGGTTTGTTGGTTCTTTGGTTTGTTGGTTCTTTGGTTTGTTGGTTTGTTGGTTTGTTGGTTTGTTGGTTTGTTGGTTTGTTGGTTTGTTGGTTTGTTGGTTTGTTCGTTCTTTGGTTTGTTGGTTCTTTGGTTTGTTGGTTTGTTGGCTCTTTGGTTTGTTGGTTTGTCGGTTTTTTCGTTGTTTCGTTTATTGGTTTGTTGGTTTGTTGGTTCTTTGGTTTGTTGGTTTGTTCGTTTGTTCGTTTGTTGGTTTCTTGGTTTGTTGGTTTGTTGGTTTGTTGGTTTGCTGGTTCTTTGGTTTGTTGGTTCTTTGGTTTGTTGGTTCTTTAGTTTGTTGGTTCTTTAGTTTGTTGGTTTGTTGGTTTGTTGGTTTGTTGGTTCTTTGGTTCTTTGGTTTTTTGGTTTGTTGGTTTGTTGGTGTGTTATTTCGTTGGTTTGTTGGTTCGTTGGTTTGTTCGTTTGTTGGTTTGTTAGTTTGTTGGTTCTTTGGTTTGTTGGTTCTTTGATTTGTTGATTCTTTGGTTTGTTGATTTGTTGGTTTGTTGGTTTGTTGGTTCGTTGGTTTGTTGGGTTCTTGGTTTGTGGGTTTGTTGGTTTTTGGTTTGCTGGTTCTTTGGTTTGTTGGTTGGTTGGTTTGTTGGTTTGTTGGTTTGTTGGTTTGTTCGTTTGTTGGTTCTTTGGTTTGTTGGTTCTTTGGTTTGTTGGTTTGTTGGTTCGTTGTTTTGTTGGTTCTTTTGTTTGTTGGTTTGTTGGTTTGTTGGTTTATTAGTTTGTTGGTTTGTTCGTTTGTTGGTTTGTTGGTTCTTTGGTTTGTTGGTTTGTTGGTTTGTTGGTTCTTTGGTTTGTTGGTTTGTTGGTTTGTTGGTTTGTTGGTTTGTTGATTTGTTGGTTTGTTGGTTCTTTGGTTTGTTGGTTCTTTGGTTTGTTGATTCTTTGTTTTGTTGATTTGTTAGTTTGTTGGTTTGTTGGTTCGTTGGTTTGTTAGTTCTTTTGTTTGTTGGTTTGTTGGTTTGTTGGTTTGTTATTTTGTTGGCTTGTTGGTTTGTTGGTTTGTTGGTTTGTTGGTTTGTTGATTTGTTGGTTTGTTGGTTTGTTGGTTTGTTGGTTTGTTCGTTTGTTGGTTTGTTGGTTTGTTGGTTTGTTGGTTTGTTGGTTCTTTGGTTCTTTGGCTTGATGGTTCGTTGGTTTGATGGTTTGTTGGTTTATTGGTTCGTTGGTTTGTTCGTTTGTTGGTTTGTTGGCTTGTTCGTTTGTTTGTTTGTTGGTTTGTTGGTTTGTTGATTTGTTGATTTGTTGGTTTGTTGGTTTGTTGGTTTGTTGGTTTGTTTGTTTGTTGGTTTGTTAGTTTGTTGGTTTGTTGGTTTGTTGGTTTGTTGGTTCTTTGGTTTGTTGGTTCGTTGGATTGTTGGTTTGTTGGTTTGTTGGTTTGTTAGTTCTTTGGTTTGTTGATTCTTTGGTTTGTTGGTTCGTTGGTTTGTTGGTTTGTTGGTTTGTTGGTTTGTTGGTTTGTTAGTTTGTTGGTTTGTTTATTTCTTGGGTTGTTGGTTTGTTGGTTTCTTGGTTCTTTGGTCTGTTGGTTTTTTTGTTTTGATGGGTTGTTCGCTTGTTGGTTCTTTGGTTTGTTGGTTCTTTGGTTTGTTGGTTTGTATGTTCGTTGGTTTGTTAGTTCTTTGGTTTGTTGGTTCTTTGGTTTGTTGGTTTGTTGGTTTGGTGGTTTGTTGGTTTGTTGGTTTGTTGGTTTGTTGATTCTTTGGTTTGGTGGTTCGTTGGTTTGTTGGTTTGTTGGTTTGTTGGTTCTTTGGTTTGTTGGTTCTTTGGTTTGTTGGTTTGTTGGTTTGTTGGTTTGTTGGTTTGTTGGTTTGTTGGTTTGTTCGTTCTTTGGTTTGTTGGTTCTTTGGTTTGTTGGTTTGTTGGCTCTTTGGTTTGTTGGTTTGTTGGTTTTTTCGTTGTTTCGTTTATTGGTTTGTTGGTTTGTTGGTTCTTTGGTTTGTTGGTTTGTTCGTTTGTTCGTTTGTTGGTTTCTTGGTTTGTTGGTTTGTTGGTTTGTTGGTTTGCTGGTTCTTTGGTTTGTTGGTTCTTTGGTTTGTTGGTTCTTTAGTTTGTTGGTTCTTTAGTTTGTTGGTTTGTTGGTTTGTTGGTTTGTTGGTTTGTTGGTTTGTTGGTTCTTTGGTTCTTTGGTTCTTTGGTTTGTTGGTTTGTTGGTGTGTTGGTTCGTTGGTTTGTTGGTTCGTTGGTTTGTTCGTTTGTTGGTTTGTTAGTTTGTTGGTTCTTTGGTTTGTTGGTTCTTTGATATGTTGATTCTTTGGTTTGTTGGTTTCTTGGTTTGTGGGTTTGTTGGTTTTTGGTTTGCTAGTTCTTTGGTTTGTTGGTTGGTTGGTTTGTTGGTTTTTTGGTTTGTTGGTTTGTTCGTTTGTTGGTTCGTTGGTTTGTTGGTTTGTTGGTTCGTTGTTTTGTTGGTTCTTTTGTTTGTTGGTTTGTTGGTTTGTTGGTTTATTAGTTTGTTGGTTTGTTCGTTTGTTGGTTTGTTGGTTCTTTGGTTTGTTGGTTTGTTGGTTTGTTGGTTCTTTGGTTTGTTGGTTTGTTGGTTTGTTGGTTTGTTCGTTTGTTGGTTCTTTGGTTTGTTGGTTCTTTGGTTTGTTGGTTCTTTGGTTTGTTCATTCTTTGGTTTGTTGGTTTGTTGGTTTGTTGGTTTCTTGGTTTGTTGGTTTGTTGGTTTGTTGTTTAGTTAGTTTGTTGGTTTGTTGGTTTGTTGGTTTGTTGGTTTGTTGGTTTGTTGGTTTGTTGGTTTGTTGGTTTGTTGGTTTGTTGGTTTGTTGGTTTGTTGGTTTGTTGGTTTGTTGGTTTGTTGGTTCTTTGGTTTGTTGGTTCTTTGGTTTGTTGGTTTGTTGGTTTGTTCGTTTGTTGGTTTGTTGGTTTCTTGGTTTGTTGGTTTGTTGGTTTATTGGTTTGTTCGATTGTTGGTTCTTCGGTTTGTTGGTTTGTTGGTTCGTTGGTTTGTTGGTTCTTTGGTTTGTTTGTTCTTTGGTTTGTTGGTTTGGTGGTTTGTTGGTTTGTTGATTCTTTGGTTTGTTGGTTCGTTGGTTTGTTGGTTCGTTGGTTTGTTAGTTTGTTGGTTTGTTGGTTCTTTGGTTTGTTGGTTCTTTGGTTTGTTGGTTCTTTGGTTTGTTGGTTTGTTGGTTTGTTGGTTTGTTGGTTTGTTGGTTTGTTGGTTTGTTGGTTTGTTGGTTTGTTGGTTCTTTGGTTTGTTGGTTCTTTGGTTGGTTGGGTTGTGGGTTCTTTGGTTTGTTGCTTTGTTGGTTTGTGGGTTTGTTGGTTTGTTCGTTTGTTCATTTGTTGGTTTGTTGGTTTGCTGGTTTGTTGGTTTGTTGGTTTGTTGGTTTGTTACTTCTTTGGTTTGTTGGTTCTTTGGTTTGTTGGTTCTTTGGTTTGTTGGTTTGTTGGTTTGTTGGTTCTTTGGTTCTTTGGTTCTTTGGTTTGTTGGTTTGTTGGTTTGTTGGTTCGTTGGTTTGTTCGTTTGTTGGTTTGTTGGTTTGTTGGTTTGTTGATTTGTTGGTTTGTTGGTTCTTTGGTTTGTTGGTTCTTTGGTTTGTTGATTCTTTGTTTTGTTGATTTGTTAGTTTGTTGGTTTGTTGGTTCGTTGGTTTGTTAGTTCTTTTGTTTGTTGGTTTGTTGGTTTGTTGGTTTGTTGGTTTGTTATTTTGTTGGCTTGTTGGTTTGTTGGTTTGTTGGTTTGTTGGTTTGTTGATTTGTTGGTTTGTTGGTTTGTTGGTTTGTTGGTTTGTTCGTTTGTTGGTTTGTTGGTTTGTTGGTTTATTGGTTTGTTGGTTCTTTGGTTCTTTGGTTTGATGGTTCGTTGGTTTGATGGTTTGTTGGTTTGTATGTTCGTTGGTTTGTTAGTTCTTTGGTTTGTTGGTTCTTTGGTTTGTTGGTTTGTTGGTTTGGTGGTTTGTTGGTTTGTTGGTTTGTTGGTTTGTTGATTCTTTGGTTTGGTGGTTCGTTGGTTTGTTGGTTTGTTGGTTTGTTGGTTCTTTGGTTTGTTGGTTCTTTGGTTTGTTGGTTTGTTGGTTTGTTGGTTTGTTGGTTTGTTGGTTTGTTGGTTTGTTCGTTCTTTGGTTTGTTGGTTCTTTGGTTTGTTGGTTTGTTGGCTCTTTGGTTTGTTGGTTTGTTGGTTTTTTCGTTGTTTCGTTTATTGGTTTGTTGGTTTGTTGGTTCTTTGGTTTGTTGGTTTGTTCGTTTGTTCGTTTGTTGGTTTCTTGGTTTGTTGGTTTGTTGGTTTGTTGGTTTGCTGGTTCTTTGGTTTGTTGGTTCTTTGGTTTGTTGGTTCTTTAGTTTGTTGGTTCTTTAGTTTGTTGGTTTGTTGGTTTGTTGGTTTGTTGGTTTGTTGGTTCTTTGGTTCTTTGGTTCTTTGGTTTGTTGGTTTGTTGGTGTGTTGGTTCGTTGGTTTGTTGGTTCGTTGGTTTGTTCGTTTGTTGGTTTGTTAGTTTGTTGGTTCTTTGGTTTGTTGGTTCTTTGATATGTTGATTCTTTGGTTTGTTGGTTTCTTGGTTTGTGGGTTTGTTGGTTTTTGGTTTGCTAGTTCTTTGGTTTGTTGGTTGGTTGGTTTGTTGGTTTTTTGGTTTGTTGGTTTGTTCGTTTGTTGGTTCGTTGGTTTGTTGGTTTGTTGGTTCGTTGTTTTGTTGGTTCTTTTGTTTGTTGGTTTGTTGGTTTGTTGGTTTATTAGTTTGTTGGTTTGTTCGTTTGTTGGTTTGTTGGTTCTTTGGTTTGTTGGTTTGTTGGTTTGTTGGTTCTTTGGTTTGTTGGTTTGTTGGTTTGTTGGTTTGTTCGTTTGTTGGTTCTTTGGATTGTTGGTTCTTTGGTTTGTTGGTTCTTTGGTTTGTTCATTCTTTGGTTTGTTGGTTTGTTGGTTTGTTGGTTTGTTCGTTTGTTGGTTCTTTGGTTTGTTGGTTCTTTGGTTTGTTGGTTCTTTGGTTTGTTCATTCTTTGGTTTCTTGGTTTGTTGGTTTGTTGGTTTGTTGTTTAGTTAGTTTGTTGGTTTGTTGGTTTGTTGGTTCTTTGGTTTGTTGGTTTGTTGGTTTGTTGGTTCTTTGGTTTGTTGGTTTGTTGGTTTGTTGGTTTGTTCGTTTGTTGGTTCTTTGGTTTGTTGGTTCTTTGGTTTGTTGGTTCTTTGGTTTGTTCATTCTTTGGTTTCTGGGTTTGTTGGTTTGTTGGTTTGTTGTTTAGTTAGTTTGTTGGTTTGTTGGTTTGTTGGTTTGTTGGTTTGTTGGTTTGTTGGTTTGTTGGTTTGTTGGTTTGTTGGTTTGTTGGTTTGTTGGTTTGTTGGTTTGTTGGTTTGTTGGTTTGTTGGTTTGTTGGTTTGTGGGTTTGTTGGTTTGTTCGTTCTTTGGTTTGTTGGTTCTTTGGTTTGTTGGTTTGTTGGTTTGTTCGTTTGTTGGTTTGTTGGTTTCTTGGTTTGTTGGTTTGTTGGTTTATTGGTTTGTTCGATTGTTGGTTCTTCGGTTTGTTGGTTTGTTGGTTCGTTGGTTTGTTGGTTCTTTGGTTTGTTTGTTCTTTGGTTTGTTGGTTTGGTGGTTTGTTGGTTTGTTGATTCTTTGGTTTGTTGGTTCGTTGGTTTGTTGGTTCGTTGGTTTGTTAGTTTGTTGGTTTGTTGGTTCTTTGGTTTGTTGGTTCTTTGGTTTGTTGGTTCTTTGGTTTGTTGGTTTGTTGGTTTGTTGGTTTGTTGGTTTGTTGGTTTGTTGGTTTGTTGGTTTGTTGGTTTGTTGGTTCTTTGGTTTGTTGGTTCTTTGGTTGGTTGGGTTGTGGGTTCTTTGGTTTGTTGCTTTGTTGGTTTGTGGGTTTGTTGGTTTGTTCGTTTGTTCATTTGTTGGTTTGTTGGTTTGCTGGTTTGTTGGTTTGTTGGTTTGTTGGTTTGTTACTTCTTTGGTTTGTTGGTTCTTTGGTTTGTTGGTTCTTTGGTTTGTTGGTTTGTTGGTTTGTTGGTTCTTTGGTTCTTTGGTTCTTTGGTTTGTTGGTTTGTTGGTTTGTTGGTTCGTTGGTTTGTTCGTTTGTTGGTTTGTTGGTTTGTTGGTTTGTTGATTTGTTGGTTTGTTGGTTCTTTGGTTTGTTGGTTCTTTGGTTTGTTGATTCTTTGTTTTGTTGATTTGTTAGTTTGTTGGTTTGTTGGTTCGTTGGTTTGTTAGTTCTTTTGTTTGTTGGTTTGTTGGTTTGTTGGTTTGTTGGTTTGTTATTTTGTTGGCTTGTTGGTTTGTTGGTTTGTTGGTTTGTTGGTTTGTTGATTTGTTGGTTTGTTGGTTTGTTGGTTTGTTGGTTTGTTCGTTTGTTGGTTTGTTGGTTTGTTGGTTTATTGGTTTGTTGGTTCTTTGGTTCTTTGGTTTGATGGTTCGTTGGTTTGTTGGCTTGTTCGTTTGTTGGTTTGTTGGTTTGTTGGTTTGTTGATTTGTTGGTTTGTTGGTTTGTTGGTTTGTTGGTTTGTTTGTTTGTTGGTTTGTTAGTTTGTTGGTTTGTTGGTTTGTTGGTTTGTTGGTTCTTTGGTTTGTTGGTTCGTTGGATTGTTGGTTTGTTGGTTTGTTGGTTTGTTAGTTCTTTGGTTTGTTGATTCTTTGGTTTGTTGGTTCGTTGGTTTGTAGGTTTGTTGGTTTGTTGGTTTGTTGGTTTGTTAGTTTGTTGGTTTGTTTATTTCTTGGGTTGTTGGTTTCTTGGTTTCTTGGTTCTTTGGTCTGTTGGTTTTTTTGTTTTGTTGGGTTGTTCGCTTGTTGGTTCTTTGGTTTGTTGGTTCTTTGGTTTGTTGGTTTGTATGTTCGTTGGTTTGTTAGTTCTTTGGTTTGTTGGTTCTTTGGTTTGTTGGTTTGTTGGTTTGTTGGTTTGTTGGTTTGTTGGTTTGTTGGTTTGTTGGTTTGTTGATTCTTTGGTTTGGTGGTTCGTTGGTTTGTTGGTTTGTTGGTTTGTTGGTTCTTTGGTTTGTTGGTTTTTTGGTTTGTTGGTTTGTTGGTTTGTTGGTTTGTTGGTTTGTTGGTTTGTTGGTTTGTTGGTTTGTTCGTTCTTTGGTTTGTTGGTTCTTTGGTTTGTTGGTTTGTTGGCTCTTTGGTTTGTTGGTTTGTTGGTTTTTTCGTTGTTTCGTTTATTGGTTTGTTGGTTTGTTGGTTCTTTGGTTTGTTGGTTTGTTCGTTTGTTCGTTTGTTGGTTTCTTGGTTTGTTGGTTTGTTGGTTTGTTGGTTTGCTGGTTCTTTGGTTTGTTGGTTCTTTGGTTTGTTGGTTCTTTAGTTTGTTGGTTCTTTAGTTTGTTGGTTTGTTGGTTTGTTGGTTTGTTGGTTCTTTGGTTCTTTGGTTCTTTGGTTTGTTGGTTTGTTGGTGTGTTGGTTCGTTGGTTTGTTGGTTCGTTGGTTTGTTCGTTTGTTGGTTTGTTAGTTTGTTGGTTCTTTGGTTTGTTGGTTCTTTGATTTGTTGATTCTTTGGTTTGTTGATTTGTTGGTTTGTTGGTTTGTTGGTTCGTTGGTTTGTTGGGTTCTTGGTTTGTGGGTTTGTTGGTTTTTGGTTTGCTGGTTCTTTGGTTTGTTGGTTGGTTGGTTTGTTGGTTTGTTGGTTTGTTGGTTTGTTCGTTTGTTGGTTCTTTGGTTTGTTGGTTCTTTGGTTTGTTGGTTTGTTGGTTCGTTGTTTTGTTGGTTCTTTTGTTTGTTGGTTTGTTGGTTTGTTGGTTTATTAGTTTGTTGGTTTGTTCGTTTGTTGGTTTGTTGGTTCTTTGGTTTGTTGGTTTGTTGGTTTGTTGGTTTGTTGGTTCTTTGGTTTGTTGGTTTGTTGGTTTGTTGGTTTGTTGGTTTGTTGATTTGTTGGTTTGTTGGTTCTTTGGTTTGTTGGTTCTTTGGTTTGTTGATTCTTTGGTTTGTTGATTTGTTAGTTTGTTGGTTTGTTGGTTCGTTGGTTTGTTAGTTCTTTTGTTTGTTGGTTTGTTGGTTTGTTGGTTTGTTATTTTGTTGGCTTGTTGGTTTGTTGGTTTGTTGGTTTGTTGGTTTGTTGATTTGTTGGTTTGTTGGTTTGTTGGTTTGTTGGTTTGTTCGTTTGTTGGTTTGTTGGTTTGTTGGTTTGTTGGTTTGTTGGTTCTTTGGTTCTTTGGTTTGATGGTTCGTTGGTTTGATGGTTTGTTGGTTTGTTGGTTCGTTGGTTTGTTCGTTTGTTGGTTTGTTGGCTTGTTCGTTTGTTTGTTTGTTGGTTTGTTGGTTTGTTGATTTGTTGGTTTGTTGGTTTGTTGGTTTGTTGGTTTGTTTGTTTGTTGGTTTGTTAGTTTGTTGGTTTGTTGGTTTGTTGGTTTGTTGGTTTGTTGGTTCTTTGGTTTGTTGGTTCGTTGGATTGTTGGTTTGTTGGTTTGTTGGTTTGTTAGTTCTTTGGTTTGTTGATTCTTTGGTTTGTTGGTTCGTTGGTTTGTTGGTTTGTTGGTTTGTTGGTTTGTTGGTTTGTTGGTTTGTTAGTTTGTTGGTTTGTTTATTTCTTGGGTTGTTGGTTTGTTGGTTTCTTGGTTCTTTGTTCTGTTGGTTTTTTTGTTTTGATGGGTTGTTCGCTTGTTGGTTCTTTGGTTTGTTGGTTCTTTGGTTTGTTGGTTTGTATGTTCGTTGGTTTGTTAGTTCTTTGGTTTGTTGGTTCTTTGGTTTGTTGGTTTGTTGGTTTGTTGGTTTGTTGGTTTGTTGGTTTGTTGGTTTGTTGATTCTTTGGTTTGGTGGTTCGTTGGTTTGTTGGTTTGTTGGTTTGTTGGTTCTTTGGTTTGTTGGTTCTTTGGTTTGTTGGTTTGTTGGTTTGTTGGTTTGTTGGTTTGTTGGTTTGTTGGTTTGTTGGTTTGTTCGTTCTTTGGTTTGTTGGTTCTTTGGTTTGTTGGTTTGTTGGCTCTTTGGTTTGTTGGTTTGTTGGTTTTTTCGTTGTTTCGTTTATTGGTTTGTTGGTTTGTTGGTTCTTTGGTTTGTTGGTTTGTTCGTTTGTTCGTTTGTTGGTTTCTTGGTTTGTTGGTTTGTTGGTTTGTTGGTTTGTTGGTTTGCTGGTTCTTTGGTTTGTTGGTTCTTTGGTTTGTTGGTTCTTTAGTTTGTTGGTTCTTTAGTTTGTTGGTTTGTTGGTTTGTTGGTTTGTTGGTTTGTTGGTTTGTTGGTTCTTTGGTTCTTTGGTTCTTTGGTTTGTTGGTTTGTTAATGTGTTGGTTCGTTGGTTTGTTGGTACGTTGGTTTGTTCATTTGTTGGTTTGTTAGTTTGTTGGTTCTTTGGTTTGTTGGTTCTTTGATTTGTTGATTCTTTGGTTTGTTGATTTGTTGGTTTGTTGGTTTGTTGGTTCGTTGGTTTGTTGGTTTCTTGGTTTGTGGGTTTGTTGGTTTTTGGTTTGCTGGTTCTTTGGTTTGTTGGTTGGTTGGTTTGTTGGTTTTTTGGTTTGTTGGTTTGTTCGTTTGTTGGTTCGTTGGTTTGTTGGTTTGTTGGTTCGTTGTTTTGTTGGTTCTTTTGTTTGTTGGTTTGTTTTGGATTGTTGGTTTATTAGTTTGTTGGTTTGTTCGTTTGTTGGTTTGTTGGTTCTTTGGTTGGTTGGTTTGTTGGTTTGTTGGTTCTTTGGTTTGTTGGTTTGTTGGTTTGTTGGTTTGTTCGTTTGTTGGTTCTTTGGTTTGTTGGTTCTTTGGTTTGTTGGTTCTTTGGTTTGTTGGTTTGTTGGTTTGTTCGTTTGTTGGTTTGCTGGTTTGTTGGTTTGTTGGTTCTTTGGTTCTTTGGTTCGTTGGTTTGTTGGTTCTTTGGTTTGTTGGTTTGTTGGTTTGTTTGTTTGTTGGTTTGTTAGTTTGTTGGTTTGTTGGTTTGTTGGTTTGTTGGTTCTTTGGTTTGTTGGTTCGTTGGATTGTTGGTTTGTTGGTTTGTTGGTTTGTTAGTTCTTTGGTTTGTTGATTCTTTGGTTTGTTGGTTCGTTGGTTTGTAGGTTTGTTGGTTTGTTGGTTTGTTGGTTTGTTAGTTTGTTGGTTTGTTTATTTCTTGGGTTGTTGGTTTCTTGGTTTCTTGGTTCTTTGGTCTGTTGGTTTTTTTGTTTTGTTGGGTTGTTCGCTTGTTGGTTCTTTGGTTTGTTGGTTCTTTGGTTTGTTGGTTTGTATGTTCGTTGGTTTGTTAGTTCTTTGGTTTGTTGGTTCTTTGGTTTGTTGGTTTGTTGGTTTGTTGGTTTGTTGGTTTGTTGGTTTGTTGGTTTGTTGGTTTGTTGATTCTTTGGTTTGGTGGTTCGTTGGTTTGTTGGTTTGTTGGTTTGTTGGTTCTTTGGTTTGTTGGTTTTTTGGTTTGTTGGTTTGTTGGTTTGTTGGTTTGTTGGTTTGTTGGTTTGTTGGTTTGTTGGTTTGTTCGTTCTTGGTTTGTTGGTTCTTTGGTTTGTTGGTTTGTTGGCTCTTTGGTTTGTTGGTTTGTTGGTTTTTTCGTTGTTTCGTTTATTGGTTTGTTGGTTTGTTGGTTCTTTGGTTTGTTGGTTTGTTCGTTTGTTCGTTTGTTGGTTTCTTGGTTTGTTGGTTTGTTGGTTTGTTGGTTTGCTGGTTCTTTGGTTTGTTGGTTCTTTGGTTTGTTGGTTCTTTAGTTTGTTGGTTCTTTAGTTTGTTGGTTTGTTGGTTTGTTGGTTTGTTGGTTCTTTGGTTCTTTGGTTCTTTGGTTTGTTGGTTTGTTGGTGTGTTGGTTCGTTGGTTTGTTGGTTCGTTGGTTTGTTCGTTTGTTGGTTTGTTAGTTTGTTGGTTCTTTGGTTTGTTGGTTCTTTGATTTGTTGATTCTTTGGTTTGTTGATTTGTTGGTTTGTTGGTTTGTTGGTTCGTTGGTTTGTTGGGTTCTTGGTTTGTGGGTTTGTTGGTTTTTGGTTTGCTGGTTCTTTGGTTTGTTGGTTGGTTGGTTTGTTGGTTTGTTGGTTTGTTGGTTTGTTGGTTTGTTCGTTTGTTGGTTCTTTGGTTTGTTGGTTCTTTGGTTTGTTGGTTTGTTGGTTCGTTGTTTTGTTGGTTCTTTTGTTTGTTGGTTTGTTGGTTTGTTGGTTTGTTGGTTTATTAGTTTGTTGGTTTGTTCGTTTGTTGGTTTGTTGGTTCTTTGGTTTGTTGGTTTGTTGGTTTGTTGGTTTGTTGGTTCTTTGGTTTGTTGGTTTGTTGGTTTGTTGGTTTGTTGGTTTGTTGATTTGTTGGTTTGTTGGTTCTTTGGTTTGTTGGTTCTTTGGTTTGTTGATTCTTTGTTTTGTTGATTTGTTAGTTTGTTGGTTTGTTGGTTCGTTGGTTTGTTAGTTCTTTTGTTTGTTGGTTTGTTGGTTTGTTGGTTTGTTATTTTGTTGGCTTGTTGGTTTGTTGGTTTGTTGGTTTGTTGGTTTGTTGATTTGTTGGTTTGTTGGTTTGTTGGTTTGTTGGTTTGTTCGTTTGTTGGTTTGTTGGTTTGTTGGTTTGTTGGTTTGTTGGTTCTTTGGTTCTTTGGTTTGATGGTTCGTTGGTTTGATGGTTTGTTGGTTTGTTGGTTCGTTGGTTTGTTCGTTTGTTGGTTTGTTGGCTTGTTCGTTTGTTTGTTTGTTGGTTTGTTGGTTTGTTGATTTGTTGGTTTGTTGGTTTGTTGGTTTGTTGGTTTGTTTGTTTGTTGGTTTGTTAGTTTGTTGGTTTGTTGGTTTGTTGGTTTGTTGGTTTGTTGGTTCTTTGGTTTGTTGGTTCGTTGGATTGTTGGTTTGTTGGTTTGTTGGTTTGTTAGTTCTTTGGTTTGTTGATTCTTTGGTTTGTTGGTTCGTTGGTTTGTTGGTTTGTTGGTTTGTTGGTTTGTTGGTTTGTTAGTTTGTTGGTTTGTTTATTTCTTGGGTTGTTGGTTTGTTGGTTTCTTGGTTCTTTGTTCTGTTGGTTTTTTTGTTTTGATGGGTTGTTCGCTTGTTGGTTCTTTGGTTTGTTGGTTCTTTGGTTTGTTGGTTTGTATGTTCGTTGGTTTGTTAGTTCTTTGGTTTGTTGGTTCTTTGGTTTGTTGGTTTGTTGGTTTGTTGGTTTGTTGGTTTGTTGGTTTGTTGGTTTGTTGATTCTTTGGTTTGGTGGTTCGTTGGTTTGTTGGTTTGTTGGTTTGTTGGTTCTTTGGTTTGTTGGTTCTTTGGTTTGTTGGTTTGTTGGTTTGTTGGTTTGTTGGTTTGTTGGTTTGTTGGTTTGTTGGTTTGTTCGTTCTTTGGTTTGTTGGTTCTTTGGTTTGTTGGTTTGTTGGCTCTTTGGTTTGTTGGTTTGTTGGTTTTTTCGTTGTTTCGTTTATTGGTTTGTTGGTTTGTTGGTTCTTTGGTTTGTTGGTTTGTTCGTTTGTTCGTTTGTTGGTTTCTTGGTTTGTTGGTTTGTTGGTTTGTTGGTTTGCTGGTTCTTTGGTTTGTTGGTTCTTTGGTTTGTTGGTTCTTTAGTTCTTTGGTTCTTTAGTTTGTTGGTTTGTTGGTTTGTTGGTTTGTTGGTTTGTTGGTTTGTTGGTTCTTTGGTTCTTTGGTTCTTTGGTTTGTTGGTTTGTTGGTGTGTTGGTTTGTTAGTTTGTTGGTTCTTTGGTTTGTTGGTTCTTTGATTTGTTGATTCTTTGGTTTGTTGATTTGTTGGTTTGTTGGTTTGTTGGTTCGTTGGTTTGTTGGTTTCTTGGTTTGTGGGTTTGTTGGTTTTTGGTTTGCTGGTTCTTTGGTTTGTTGGTTGGTTGGTTTGTTGGTTTTTTGGTTTGTTGGTTTGTTCGTTTGTTGGTTCGTTGGTTTGTTGGTTTGTTGGTTCGTTGTTTTGTTGGTTCTTTTGTTTGTTGGTTTGTTTTGGATTGTTGGTTTATTAGTTTGTTGGTTTGTTCGTTTGTTGGTTTGTTGGTTCTTTGGTTTGTTGGTTTGTTGGTTTGTTGGTTCTTTGGTTTGTTGGTTTGTTGGTTTGTTGGTTTGTTCGTTTGTTGGTTCTTTGGTTTGTTGGTTCTTTGGTTTGTTGGTTCTTTGGTTTGTTGGTTTGTTGGTTTGTTCGTTTGTTGGTTTGCTGGTTTGTTGGTTTGTTGGTTCTTTGGTTCTTTGGTTCGTTGGTTTGTTGGTTCTTTGGTTTGTTGGTTTCTTGGTTTGTTGGTTTGTTGCTTCTTTGGTTCTTTGGTTTGATAGTTCGTTGATCTGTTGGTTTGTTGGTTCGTTGGTTTGTCCGTTTGTTGGTTTGTTAGTTTGTTCGTTTATTAGTTTGTTGGTTTGTTGGTTTGTTGGTTGTTTGGTTTGATGGTTCTTTGGTTTGTTGGTTCTTCGCTTTGTTGGTTTGTTGGTTTGTTGGTTTGTTGGTTCTTTGGTTTGTTGGTTCTTTGGTTTGTTGGCTTGTTCGTTTGTTGGTTTGTTGGTTTCTTGGTTTGTTGGTTTGTTGGCTTCTTGGTTTGTTCGTTTGTTGGTTCTTTGGTTTGTTGGTTCTTTGGTTTGTTGGTTTTTTGTTTCTTTGTTTTGTTGGTTCTTTGGTTTGTTGGTTTGTTGGTTTGTTGGTTTGTAGGTTTTTTGGTTTGTTGGTTCTTTGGTTTGTTGGTTTGTTGGTTCTTTGGTTTGTTGGGTTGTTGGTTCTTTGGTTTGTTGCTTTGTTGGTTTGTTGGTTTGTTGGTTTGTTCGTTTGTTCGTTTGTTGGTTTGTTGGTTTGTTGGTTTGTTGGTTTGTTGGTTTGTTGGTTTGTTGGTTCTTTGATTTGTTGGTTCTTTGGTTTGTTGGTTCTTTGGTTTGTTGGTTCTTTGGTTTGTTAGTTTATTGGTTTGCTGGTTCATTGGTTTGTTCGTTTGTTGGTTTGTTGGTTTGTTGGTTTGTTGGTTTGTAGGTTTTTTGGTTTGTTGGTTCTTTGGTTTGTTGGTTTGTTGGTTCTTTGGTTTGTTGGGTTGTTGGTTCTTTGGTTTGTTGCTTTGTTGGTTTGTTGGTTTGTTGGTTTATTCGTTTGTTCGTTTGTTGGTTTGTTGGTTTGTTGGTTTGTTGGTTCATTGGTTTGTTGGTTTGTTGGTTTGTTGGTTCTTTGGTTTGTTGATTCTTTGGTTTGTTGGTTTGTTGACTCTTTTTTGTTTGTTTGTTGGTTTGTTGGTTTGTTGGTTTGTTGGTTTGTTGGTTCTTTGATTCTTTGGTTTGATGGTTCGTTGGTTTGTTGGTTTGTTGGTTTGTTGGTTCGTTGGTTTGTTCGTTTGTTGGTTTGTTGGCTTGTTCGTTTGTTGGTTTGTTGGTTTGTTGGTTTGTTGGTTTGTTGATTTGTTTGTTTGTTGGTTTGTTCGTTTGTTGGTTTGCTGGTTTGTTGGTTTGTTGGTTCTTTGGTTCTTTGGTTCGTTGGTTTGTGGGTTGTTTGGTTTGTTGGTTTCTTGGTTTGTTGGTTTGTTGCTTCTTTGGTTCTTTGGAATGATAGTTCGTTGGTCTGTTGGTTTGTTGGTTCGTTGGTTTGTCCGTTTGTTGGTTTGTTGGTTTGTTGGTTTGTTAGTTTGTTGGTTTGTTGGTTTGTTGGTTTGTTGGTTTGTTGGTTTGTTGGTTTGTTGGTTTGTTGGTTTGTTGGTTTGTTTGTTTGTTGGTTTGTTAGTTTGTTGGTTTGTTGGTTCTTTGGTTTGTTGGTTCTTTGGTTTGTTGGTTCTTTGGTTTGTTGGTTTGTTGGTTTGTTGGTTTGTTGGTTTGTTGGTTTGTTGGTTTGTTGGTTTGTTGGTTTGTTGGTTTGTTGGTTCTTTGGTTTGTTGGTTCTTTGGTTGGTTGGGTTGTGGGTTCTTTGGTTTGTTGCTTTGTTGGTTTGTGGGTTTGTTGGTTTGTTCGTTTGTTCATTTGTTGGTTTGTTGGTTTGCTGGTTTGTTGGTTTGTTAGTTTGTTGGTTTGTTACTTCTTTGGTTTGTTGGTTCTTTGGTTTGTTGGTTCTTTGGTTTGTTGGTTTGTTGGTTTGTTGGTTCTTTGGTTCTTTGGTTCTTTGGTTTGTTGGTTTGTTGGTTTGTTGGTTCGTTGGTTTGTTCGTTTGTTGGTTTGTTGGTTTGTTGGTTTGTTGATTTGTTGATTTGTTGGTTTGTTGGTTCTTTGGTTTGTTGGTTCTTTGGTTTGTTGATTCTTTGTTTTGTTGATTTGTTAGTTTGTTGGTTTGTTGGTTCGTTGGTTTGTTAGTTCTTTTGTTTGTTGGTTTGTTGGTTTGTTGGTTTGTTGGTTCGTTATTTTGTTGGCTTGTTGGTTTGTTGGTTTGTTGGTTTGTTGGTTTGTTGATTTGTTGGTTTGTTGGTTTGTTGGTTTGTTGGTTTGTTCGTTTGTTGGTTTGTTCGTTTGTTGGTTTGTTGGCTTGTTCGTTTGTTGGTTTGTTGGTTTGTTGGTTTGTTGATTTGTTGGTTTGTTGGTTTGTTGGTTTGTTGGTTTGTTTGTTTGTTGGTTTGTTAGTTTGTTGGTTTGTTGGTTTGTTGGTTTGTTGGTTCTTTGGTTTGTTGTTTCGTTGGATTGTTGGTTTGTTGGTTTGTTGGTTTGTTAGTTCTTTGGTTTGTTGATTCTTTGGTTTGTTGGTTCGTTGGTTTGTAGGTTTGTTGGTTTGTTGGTTTGTTGGTTTGTTAGTTTGTTGGTTTGTTTATTTCTTGGGTTGTTGGTTTCTTGGTTTCTTGGTTCTTTGGTCTGTTGGTTTTTTTGTTTTGTTGGGTTGTTCGCTTGTTGGTTCTTTGGTTTGTTGGTTCTTTGGTTTGTTGGTTTGTATGTTCGTTGGTTTGTTAGTTCTTTGGTTTGTTGGTTCTTTGGTTTGTTGGTTTGTTGGTTTGTTGGTTTGTTGGTTTGTTGGTTTGTTGGTTTGTTGGTTTGTTGATTCTTTGGTTTGGTGGTTCGTTGGTTTGTTGGTTTGTTGGTTTGTTGGTTCTTTGGTTTGTTGGTTCTTTGGTTTGTTGGTTTGTTGGTTTGTTGGTTTGTTGGTTTGTTGGTTTGTTGGTTTGTTGGTTTGTTCGTTCTTTGGTTTGTTGGTTCTTTGGTTTGTTGGTTTGTCGGCTCTTTGGTTTGTTGGTTTGTTGGTTTTTTCGTAGTTTCGTTTATTGGTTTGTTGGTTTGTTGGTTCTTTGGTTTGTTGGTTTGTTCGTTTGTTCGTTTGTTGGTTTCTTGGTTTGTTGGTTTGTTGGTTTGTTGGTTTGCTGGTTCTTTGGTTTGTTGGTTCTTTAGTTTGTTGGTTCTTTAGTTTGTTGGTTTGTTGGTTTGTTGGTTTGTTGGTTCTTTGGTTCTTTGGTTCTTTGGTTTGTTGGTTTGTTGGTGTGTTGGTTCGTTGGTTTGTTGGTTCGTTGGTTTGTTCGTTTGTTGGTTTGTTAGTTTGTTGGTTCTTTGGTTTGTTGGTTCTTTGATTTGTTGATTCTTTGGTTTGTTGATTTGTTGGTTTGTTGGTTTGTTGGTTCGTTGGTTTGTTGGGTTCTTGGTTTGTGGGTTTGTTGGTTTTTGGTTTGCTGGTTCTTTGGTTTGTTGGTTGGTTGGTTTGTTGGTTTGTTGGTTTGTTGGTTTGTTCGTTTGTTGGTTCTTTGGTTTGTTGGTTCTTTGGTTTGTTGGTTTGTTGGTTCGTTGTTTTGTTGGTTCTTTTGTTTGTTGGTTTGTTGGTTTGTTGGTTTATTAGTTTGTTGGTTTGTTCGTTTGTTGGTTTGTTGGTTCTTTGGTTTGTTGGTTTGTTGGTTTGTTGGTTTGTTGGTTTGTTGGTTCTTTGGTTTGTTGGTTTGTTGGTTTGTTGGTTTGTTGGTTTGTTGATTTGTTGGTTTGTTGGTTCTTTGGTTTGTTGGTTCTTTGGTTTGTTGATTCTTTGTTTTGTTGATTTGTTAGTTTGTTGGTTTGTTGGTTCGTTGGTTTGTTAGTTCTTTTGTTTGTTGGTTTGTTGGTTTGTTGGTTTGTTATTTTGTTGGCTTGTTGGTTTGTTGGTTTGTTGGTTTGTTGGTTTGTTGGTTTGTTGATTTGTTGGTTTGTTGGTTTGTTGGTTTGTTGGTTTGTTCGTTTGTTGGTTTGTTGGTTTGTTGGTTTGTTGGTTTGTTGGTTCTTTGGTTCTTTGGTTTGATGGTTCGTTGGTTTGATGGTTTGTTGGTTTGTTGGTTCGTTGGTTTGTTCGTTTGTTGGTTTGTTGGCTTGTTCGTTTGTTGGTTTGTTGGTTCTTTGGTTTGTTGGTTCTTTGGTTTGTTGGTTTGTTGGTTTGTTGGTTTGTTGGTTTGTTGGTTTGTTGGTTTGTTGGTTTGTTCGTTCTTTGGTTTGTTGGTTCTTTGGTTTGTTGTTTTGTTGGCTCTTTGGTTTGTTGGTTTGTTGGTTTTTTCGTTGTTTCGTTTATTGGTTTGTTGGTTTGTTGGTTCTTTGGTTTGTTGGTTTGTTCGTTTGTTCGTTTGTTGGTTTCTTGGTTTGTTGGTTTGTTGGTTTGTTGGTTTGCTGGTTCTTTGGTTTGTTGGTTCTTTGGTTTGTTGGTTCTTTAGTTTGTTGGTTCTTTAGTTTGTTGGTTTGTTGGTTTGTTGGTTTGTTGGTTCTTTGGTTCTTTGGTTCTTTGGTTTGTTGGTTTGTTGGTGTGTTGGTTCGTTGGTTTGTTGGTTCGTTGGTTTGTTCGTTTGTTGGTTTGTTAGTTTGTTGGTTCTTTGGTTTGTTGGTTCTTTGATTTGTTGATTCTTTGGTTTGTTGATTTGTTGGTTTGTTGGTTTGTTGGTTCGTTGGTTTGTTGGGTTCTTGGTTTGTGGGTTTGTTGGTTTTTGGTTTGCTGGTTCTTTGGTTTGTTGGTTGGTTGGTTTGTTGGTTTGTTGGTTTGTTGGTTTGTTCGTTTGTTGGTTCTTTGGTTTGTTGGTTCTTTGGTTTGTTGGTTTGTTGGTTCGTTGTTTTGTTGGTTCTTTTGTTTGTTGGTTTGTTGGTTTGTTGGTTTATTAGTTTGTTGGTTTGTTCGTTTGTTGGTTTGTTGGTTCTTTGGTTTGTTGGTTTGTTGGTTTGTTGGTTTGTTGGTTTGTTGGTTCTTTGGTTTGTTGGTTTGTTGGTTTGTTGGTTTGTTGGTTTGTTGATTTGTTGGTTTGTTGGTTCTTTGGTTTGTTGGTTCTTTGGTTTGTTGATTCTTTGTTTTGTTGATTTGTTAGTTTGTTGGTTTGTTGGTTCGTTGGTTTGTTAGTTCTTTTGTTTGTTGGTTTGTTGGTTTGTTGGTTTGTTATTTTGTTGGCTTGTTGGTTTGTTGGTTTGTTGGTTTGTTGGTTTGTTGATTTGTTGGTTTGTTGGTTTGTTGGTTTGTTGGTTTGTTTGTTTGTTGGTTTGTTAGTTTGTTGGTTTGTTGGTTTGTTTTTTTTGTTGGTTTGTTGGTTTGTTGGTTCTTTGGTTTGTTGGTTCGTTGGATTGTTGGTTTGTTGGTTTGTTGGTTTGTTAGTTCTTTGGTTTGTTGATTCTTTGGTTTGTTGGTTCGTTGGTTTGTTGGTTTGTTGGTTTGTTGGTTTGTTGGTTTGTTAGTTTGTTGGTTTGTTTATTTCTTGGGTTGTTGGTTTGTTGGTTTCTTGGTTCTTTGTTCTGTTGGTTTTTTTGTTTTGATGGGTTGTTCGCTTGTTGGTTCTTTGGTTTGTTGGTTCTTTGGTTTGTTGGTTTGTATGTTCGTTGGTTTGTTAGTTCTTTGGTTTGTTGGTTCTTTGGTTTGTTGGTTTGTTGGTTTGTTGGTTTGTTGGTTTGTTGGTTTGTTGGTTTGTTGGTTTGTTGATTCTTTGGTTTGGTGGTTCGTTGGTTTGTTGGTTTGTTGGTTTGTTGGTTCTTTGGTTTGTTGGTTCTTTGGTTTGTTGGTTTGTTGGTTTGTTGGTTTGTTGGTTTGTTGGTTTGTTGGTTTGTTGGTTTGTTGGTTTGTTGGTTTGTTCGTTCTTTGGTTTGTTGGTTCTTTGGTTTGTTGGTTTGTTGGCTCTTTGGTTTGTTGGTTTGTTGGTTTTTTCGTTGTTTCGTTTATTGGTTTGTTGGTTTGTTGGTTCTTTGGTTTGTTGGTTTGTTCGTTTGTTCGTTTGTTGGTTTCTTGGTTTGTTGGTTTGTTGGTTTGTTGGTTTGCTGGTTCTTTGGTTTGTTGGTTCTTTGGTTTGTTGGTTCTTTAGTTTGTTGGTTTGTTGGTTTGTTGGTTTGTTGGTTTGTTGGTTTGTTGGTTTGTTGGTTCTTTGGTTCTTTGGTTCTTTGGTTTGTTGGTTTGTTGGTGTGTTGGTTCGTTGGATTGTTGGTACGTTGGTTTGTTCATTTGTTGGTTTGTTAGTTTGTTGGTTCTTTGGTTTGTTGGTTCTTTGATTTGTTGATTCTTTGGTTTGTTGATTTGTTGGTTTGTTGGTTTGTTGGTTCGTTGGTTTGTTGGTTTCTTGGTTTGTGGGTTTGTTGGTTTTTGGTTTGCTGGTTCTTTGGTTTGTTGGTTGGTTGGTTTGTTGGTTTTTTGGTTTGTTGGTTTGTTCGTTTGTTGGTTCGTTGGTTTGTTGGTTTGTTGGTTCGTTGTTTTGTTGGTTCTTTTGTTTGTTGGTTTGTTTTGGATTGTTGGTTTATTAGTTTGTTGGTTTGTTCGTTTGTTGGTTTGTTGGTTCTTTGATTTGTTGGTTTGTTGGTTTGTTGGTTCTTTGGTTTGTTGGTTTGTTGGTTTGTTGGTTTGTTCGTTTGTTGGTTCTTTGGTTTGTTGGTTCTTTGGTTTGTTGGTTCTTTGGTTTGTTGGTTTGTTGGTTTGTTGGTTTGTTGGTTTGTTCGTTTGTTGGTTTGCTGGTTTGTTGGTTTGTTGGTTCTTTGGTTCTTTGGTTCGTTGGTTTGTTGGTTCTTTGGTTTGTTGGTTTCTTGGTTTGTTGGTTTGTTGCTTCTTTGGTTCTTTGGTTTGATAGTTCGTTGATCTGTTGGTTTGTTGGTTCGTTGGTTTGTCCGTTTGTTGGTTTGTTAGTTTGTTCGTTTATTAGTTTGTTGGTTTGTTGGTTTGTTGGTTGTTTGGTTTGATGGTTCTTTGGTTTGTTGGTTCTTCGCTTTGTTGGTTTGTTGGTTTGTTGGTTTGTTGGTTCTTTGGTTTGTTGGTTCTTTGGTTTGTTGGCTTGTTCGTTTGTTGGTTTGTTGGTTTCTTGGTTTGTTGGTTTGTTGGCTTCTTGGTTTGTTCGTTTGTTGGTTCTTTGGTTTGTTGGTTCTTTGGTTTGTTGGTTTTTTGTTTCTTTGTTTTGTTGGTTCTTTGGTTTGTTGGTTTGTTGGTTTGTTGGTTTGTAGGTTTTTTGGTTTGTTGGTTCTTTGGTTTGTTGGTTTGTTGGTTCTTTGGTTTGTTGGGTTGTTGGTTCTTTGGTTTGTTGCTTTGTTGGTTTGTTGGTTTGTTGGTTTGTTCGTTTGTTCGTTTGTTGGTTTGTTGGTTTGTTGGTTTGTTGGTTTGTTGGTTTGTTGGTTTGTTGGTTCTTTGATTTGTTGGTTCTTTGGTTTGTTGGTTCTTTGGTTTGTTGGTTCTTTGGTTTGTTAGTTTATTGGTTTGCTAGTTCATTGGTTTGTTCGTTTGTTGGTTTGTTGGTTTGTTGGTTTATTGGTTCATTGGTTTGTTGGTTTGTTGGTTTGTTGGTTCTTTGGTTTGTTGATTCTTTGGTTTGTTGGTTTGTTGACTCTTTTTTGTTCCTTTGTTGGTTTGTTGGTTTGTTGGTTTGTTGGTTTGTTGGTTTGTTGGTTTGTTGGTTTGTTGGTTTGTTGGTTCTTTGATTCTTTGGTTTGATGGTTCGTTGGTTTGTTGGTTTGTTGGTTTGTTGGTTCGTTGGTTTGTTCGTTTGGTGGTTTGTTGGCTTGTTCGTTTGTTGGTTTGTTGGTTTGTTGGTTTGTTGGTTTGTTGATTTGTTGGTTTGTTGGTTTGTTGGTTTGTTGGTTCTTTGGTTTGTTGGTTTGTTGGTTTGTTCGTTTGTTGGTTTGCTGGTTTGTTGGTTTGTTGGTTCTTTGGTTCTTTGGTTCGTTGGTTTGTGGGTTGTTTGGTTTGTTGGTTTCTTGGTTTGTTGGTTTGTTGCTTCTTTGGTTCTTTGGAATGATAGTTCGTTGGTCTGTTGGTTTGTTGGTTCGTTGGTTTGTCCGTTTGTTGGTTTGTTGGTTTGTTGGTTTGTTAGTTTGTTGGTTTGTTGGTTTGTTGGTTGTTTGGTTTGATGGTTCTTTGGTTTGTTGGTTCGTTGGTTTGTTGGTTTGTTGGTTTGTTGGTTTGTTGGTTCTTTGGTTTGTTGATTCTTCGCTTTGTTGGTTTGTTGGTTTGTTTGTTTGTTGGTTCTTTGGTTTGTTGGTTCTTTGGTTTGTTGGCTTGTTCGTTTGTTGGTTTGTTGGTTTCTTGGTTTGTTGGTTTGTTGGCTTCTTGGTTTGTTCGTTTGTTGGTTCTTTGGTTTATTGGTTCTTTGGTTTGTTGGTTTTTTGTTTCTTTGTTTTGTTGGTTGTTTGGTTTGTTGGTTTGTTGGTTTGTTGGTTTGTAGGTTTGTTGGTTTGTTGGTTCTTTGGTTTGTTGGTTTGTTGGTTCGTTGTTTTGTTGGTTCTTTTGTTTGTTGGTTTGTTGGTTTGTTGGTTTATTAGTTTGTTGGTTTGTTCGTTTGTTGGTTTGTTGGTTCTTTGGTTTGTTGGTTTGTTGGTTTGTTGGTTCTTTGGTTTGTTGGTTTGTTGGTTTGTTGGTTTGTTCGTTTGTTGGTTCTTTGGTTTGTTGGTTCTTTGGTTTGTTGGTTCTTTGGTTTGTTGGTTTGTTGGTTTGTTCGTTTGTTGGTTTGCTGGTTTGTTGGTTTGTTCGTTCTTTGGTTCTTTGGTTCGTTGGTTTGTTGGTTCTTTGGTTTGTTGGTTTCTTGGTTTGTTGGTTTGTTGCTTCTTTGGTTCTTTGGTTTGATAGTTCGTTGGTCTGTTGGTTTGTTGGTTCGTTGGTTTGTCCGTTTGTTGGTTTGTTAGTTTGTTGGTTTGTTAGTTTGTTGGTTTGTTGGTTTGTTGGTTGTTTGGTTTGATGGTTCTTTGGTTTGTTGGTTCGTTGGTTTGTTGGTTTGTTGGTTTGTTGGTTTGTTGGTTCTTTGGTTTGTTGATTCTTCGCTTTGTTGGTTTGTTGGTTTGTTGGTTTGTTGGTTCTTCGGTTTGTTGGTTCTTTGGTTTGTTGGCTTGTTCGTTTGTTGGTTTGTTGGTTTCTTGGTTTGTTGGTTTGTTGGCTTCTTGGTTTGTTCGTTTGTTGGTTCTTTGGTTTGTTGGTTCTTTGGTTTGTTGGTTTTTTGTTTCTTTGTTTTGTTGGTTCTTTGGTTTGTTGGTTTGTAGGTTTTTTGGTTTGTTGGTTCTTTGGTTTGTTGGTTTGTTGGTTCTTTGGTTTGTTGGGTTGTTGGTTCTTTGGTTTGTTGCTTTGTTGGTTTGTTGGTTTGTTGGTTTGTTCGTTTGTTCGTTTGTTGGTTTGTTGGTTTGTTGGTTTGTTGGTTTGTTGGTTTGTTGGTTCTTTGATTTGTTGGTTCTTTGGTTTGTTGGTTCTTTGGTTTGTTAGTTTGTTGGTCTGTTGGTTGGTGGTTCGTTGGTTTGTTCGTTTGTTGGTTTGTTGGTTTGTTGGTTTATTGATTTGTTGGTTTGTTGGTTCTTTAGTTTGCTGGTTCTTTGGTTTGTTGATTCTTTGGTTTGTTGGTTTGTTGGTTTGTTGGTTTGTTGGGTCTTTTGTTTGTTGGTTTGTTGGTTTGTTATTTTGTTGGCTTATTGGTTTGTTGGTTTGTTGGTTTGTTGGTTTGTTGGTTTGTTGGTTTGTTGGTTCTTTGGTTTGTTGGTTCTTTGGTTTGTTAGTTTATTGGTTTGCTGGTTCATTGGTTTGTTCGTTTGTTGGTTTGTTGGTTTGTTGGTTTATTGGTTCATTGGTTTGTTGGTTTGTTGGTTTGTTGGTTCTTTGGTTTGTTGATTCTTTGGTTTGTTGGTTTGTTGATTCTTTTTTGTTCGTTTGTTGGTTTGTTGGTTTGTTGGTTTGTTGGTTCTTTGATTCTTTGGTTTGATGGTTCGTTGGTTTGTTGGTTTGTTGGTTTGTTGGTTCGTTGGTTTGTTCGTTTGTTGGTTTGTTGGCTTGTTCGTTTGTTGGTTTGTTGGTTTGTTGGTTTGTTGGTTTGTTGATTTGTTGGTTTGTTGGTTTGTTGGTTTGTTGGTTCTTTGGTTTGTTGGTTTGTTGGTTTGTTCGTTTGTTGGTTTGCTGGTTTGTTGGTTTGTTGGTTCTTTGGTTCGTTGGTTTGTTGGTTCTTTGGTTTGTTGGTTTTTTGGTTTGTTGGTTTGTTGCTTCTTTGGTTCTTTGGAATGATAGTTCGTTGGTCTGTTGGTTTGTTGGTTCGTTGGTTTGTCCGTTTGTTGGTTTGTTGGTTTGTTAGTTTGTTGGTTTGTTGGTTTGTTGGTTGTTTGGTTTGATGGTTCTTTGGTTTGTTGGTTCGTTGGTTTGTTGGTTTGTTGGTTTGTTGGTTTGTTGGTTCTTTGATTTGTTGATTCTTCGCTTTGTTGGTTTGTTGGTTTGTTGGTTTGTTGGTTCTTTGGTTTGTTGGTTCTTTAATTTGTTGGCTTGTTCGTTTGTTGGTTTGTTGGTTTCTTGGTTTGTTGGTTTGTTGGCTTCTTGGTTTGTTCGTTTGTTGGTTCTTTGGTTTGTTGGTTCTTTGGTTTGTTGGTTCTTTGGTTTGTTGGTTTGTTGGTTTGTTGGTTTGTAGGTTTGTTGGTTTGTTGGTTCTTTGGTTTGTTGGTTTGTTGGTTCGTTGTTTTGTTGGTTCTTTTGTTTGTTGGTTTGTTGGTTTGTTGGTTTATTAGTTTGTTGGTTTGTTCGTTTGTTGGTTTGTTGGTTCTTTGGTTTGTTGGTTTGTTGGTTTGTTGGTTCTTTGGTTTGTTGGTTTGTTGGTTTGTTGGTTTGTTCGTTTGTTGGTTCTTTGGTTTGTTGGTTCTTTGGTTTGTTGGTTCTTTGGTTTGTTGGTTTGTTGGTTTGTTCGTTTGTTGGTTTGCTGGTTTGTTGGTTTGTTGGTTCTTTGGTTCTTTGGTTCGTTGGTTTGTTGGTTCTTTGGTTTGTTGGTTTCTTGGTTTGTTGGTTTGTTGCTTCTTTGGTTCTTTGGTTTGATAGTTCGTTGGTCTGTTGGTTTGTTGGTTCGTTGGTTTGTCCGTTTGTTGGTTTGTTAGTTTGTTGGTTTGTTAGTTTGTTGGTTTGTTGGTTTGTTGGTTGTTTGGTTTGATGGTTCTTTGGTTTGTTGGTTCGTTGGTTTGTTGGTTTGTTGGTTTGTTGGTTTGTTGGTTCTTTGGTTTGTTGATTCTTCGCTTTGTTGGTTTGTTGGTTTGTTGGTTCTTTGGTTTGTTGGTTATTTGGTTTGTTCGCTAGTTCGTTTGTTGGTTTGTTGGTTTCTTGGTTTGTTGGTTTGTTGGCTTCTTGGTTTGTTCGTTTGTTGGTTCTTTGGTTTGTTGGTTCTTTGGTTTGTTGGTTTTTTGTTTCTTTGTTTTGTTGGTTCTTTGGTTTGTTGGTTTGTTGGTTTGTTGGTTTGTAGGTTTTTTGGTTTGTTGGTTCTTTGGTTTGTTGGTTTGTTGGTTCTTTGGTTTGTTGGGTTGTTGGTTCTTTGGTTTGTTGCTTTGTTGGTTTGTTGGTTTGTTGGTTTGTTCGTTTGTTCGTTTGTTGGTTTGTTGGTTTGTTGGTTTGTTGGTTTGTTGGTTTGTTGGTTCTTTGATTTGTTGGTTCTTTGGTTTGTTGGTTCTTTGGTTTGTTAGTTTGTTGGTCTGTTGGTTGGTGGTTCGTTGGTTTGTTCGTTTGTTGGTTTGTTGGTTTGTTGGTTTATTGATTTGTTGGTTTGTTGGTTCTTTAGTTTGCTGGTTCTTTGGTTTGTTGATTCTTTGGTTTGTTGGTTTGTTGGTTTGTTGGTTTGTTGGGTCTTTTGTTTGTTGGTTTGTTGGTTTGTTGGTTTGTTATTTTGTTGGCTTATTGGTTTGTTGGTTTGTTGGTTTGTTGGTTTGCTGGTTTGTTGGTTCTTTGGTTTGTTGGTTCTTTGGTTTGTTAGTTTATTGGTTTGCTGGTTCATTGGTTTGTTCGTTTGTTGGTTTGTTGGTTTATTGGTTCATTGGTTTGTTGGTTTGTTGGTTTGTTGGTTCTTTGGTTTGTTGATTCTTTGGTTTGTTGGTTTGTTGATTCTTTTTTGTTCGTTTGTTGGTTTGTTGGTTTGTTGGTTTGTTGGTTTGTTGGTTTGTTGGTTCTTTGATTCTTTGGTTTGATGGTTCGTTGGTTTGTTGGTTTGTTGGTTTGTTGGTTTGTTGGTTCGTTGGTTTGTTCGTTTGTTGGTTTGTTGGCTTGTTTGTTTGTTGGTTTGTTGGTTTGTTGGTTTGTTGGTTTGTTGATTTGTTGGTTTGTTGGTTTGTTGGTTTGTTGGTTTGTTGGTTCTTTGGTTTGTTGGTTTGTTGGTTTGTTCGTTTGTTGGTTTGCTGGTTTGTTAGTTTGTTGGTTCTTTGGTTCTTTGGTTCGTTGGTTTGTTGGTTCTTTGGTTTGTTGGTTTCTTGGTTTGTTGGTTTGTTGCTTCTTTGGTTCTTTGGAATGATAGTTCGTTGGTCTGTTGGTTTGTTGGTTCGTTGGTTTGTCCGTTTGTTGGTTTGTTGGTTTGTTGGTTTGTTAGTTTGTTGGTTTGTTGGTTTGTTGGTTGTTTGGTTTGATGGTTCTTTGGTTTGTTGGTTCGTTGGTTTGTTGGTTTGTTGGTTTGTTGGTTTGTTGGTTCTTTGGTTTGTTGATTCTTCGCTTTGTTGGTTTGTTGGTTTGTTGGTTTGTTGGTTCTTTGGTTTGTTGGTTCTTTGGTTTGTTGGCTTGTTCGTTTGTTGGTTTGTTGGTTTCTTGGTTTGTTGGTTTGTTGGCTTCTTGGTTTGTTCGTTTGTTGGTTCTTTGGTTTGTTGGTTCTTTGGTTTGTTGGTTTTTTGTTTCTTTGTTTTGTTGGTTCTTTGGTTTGTTGGTTTGTTGGTTTGTTGGTTTGTAGGTTTGTTGGTTTGTTGGTTCTTTGGTTTGTTGGTTTGTTGGTTCTTTGGTTTGTTGGGTTGTTGGTTCTTTGGTTTGTTGCTTTGTTGGTTTGTTGGTTTGTTGGTTTGTTCGTTTGTTCTTTTGTTGGTTTGTTGGTTTGTTGGTTTGTTGGTTTGTTGGTTTGTTGGTTCTTTGATTTGTTGGTTCTTTGGTTTGTTGGTTCTTTGGTTTGTTAGTTTGTTGGTCTGTTGGTTGGTGGTTCGTTGGTTTGTTCGTTTGTTGGTTTGTTGGTTTGTTGGTTTATTGATTTGTTGGTTTGTTGGTTCTTTGGTTTGTTGATTCTTTGGTTTGTTGATTCTTTGGTTTGTTGGTTTGTTGGTTTGTTGGTTTGTTGGTTCTTTTGTTTGTTGGTTTGTTGGTTTGTTGGTTTGTTATTTTGTTGGCTTATTGGTTTGTTGGTTTGTTGGTTTGTTGGTTTGTTGGTTTGTTGGTTCTTTGGTTTGTTGGTTCTTTGGTTTGTTAGATTATTGGTTTGCTGGTTCATTGGTTTGTTCGTTTGTTGGTTTGTTGGTTTGTTGGTTTATTGGTTCATTGGTTTGTTGGTTTGTTGGTTTGTTGGTTCTTTGGTTTGTTGATTCTTTGGTTTGTTGGTTTGTTGATTCTTTTTTGTTCGTTTGTTGGTTTGTTGGTTTGTTTGTTTGTTGGTTTGTTGGTTTGTTGGTTCTTTGATTCTTTGGTTTGATGGTTCGTTGGTTTGTTGGTTTGTTGGTTTGTTGGTTCGTTGGTTTGTTCGTTTGTTGGTTTGTTGGTTTGTTCGTTTGTTGGTTTGTTGGTTTGTTGGTTTGTTGGTTTGTTGATTTGTTGGTTTGTTGGTTTGTTGGTTTGTTGGTTTGTTGGTTTGTTAGTTTGTTGGTTTGTTGGTTTGTTGGTTCTTTGGTTTGTTGATTCTGTGGTTTGTTGGTTCATTGGTTTGTTGGTTTGTTGGTTTGTTAGTTTGTTGGTTTGTTGGTTTCTTGGGTTGTTGGTTTGTTGGTTTGTTGGTTCTTTGGTTTGTTGGTTTTTTTGTTTTGTTGGGTTGTTCGTTTGTTGGTTCTTTGGTTTGTTGGTTCTTTGGTTTGTTGGTTTGTTGGTTCGTTGGTTTGTTAGTTCTTTGGTTTGTTGGTTCTTTGGTTTGTTGGTTGGTTGGTTTGTTGGTTTGTTGGTTTGTTCGTTTGTTGATTCTTTGGTTTGTTGGTTCGTTGGTGTGTTGGTTTGTTGGTTCGTTGGTTTGTTCGTTTGTTGGTTTGTTGGCTTGTTCGTTTGTTGGTTTGTTGGTTTGTTGGTTTGTTGTTTTGTTGGTTTGTTGGTTTGTTGGTTCTTTGGTTTGTTGATTTTTTGGTTTGTTGGTTCATTGGTTTGTTGGTTTGTTGGTTTGTTAGTTTGTTGGTTTGTTGGTTTCTTGGGTTGTTGGTTTGTTGGTTTGTTGGTTCTTTGGTTTGTTGGTTCTTTGGTTTGTTGGTTTGTTGGTTCGTTGGTTTGTTAGTTCTTTGGTTTGTTGGTTCTTTGGTTTGTTGGTTCTTTGGTTTGTTGGTTTGTTGGTTTGTTGGTTTGTTGGTTTGTTGGTTTGTTGGTTTGTTGATTCTTTGGTTTGTTGGTTCGTTGGTGTGTTGGTTTGTTGGTTTGTTGGTTCTTTGGTTTGTTGGTTCTTTGGTTTGTTGGTTTGTTGGTTTGTTAGTTTGTTGGTTTGTTGGTTCTTTGGTTTGTTGGTTCTTTGGTTTGTTGGTTTGTTGGTTCTTTGGTTTGTTGGTTTGTTGGTTTGTTCGTTTGTTCGTTTGTTGGTTTGTTGGTTTGTTGGTTCTTTGGTTTGTTGGTTTGTTGGTTTGTTCGTTTGTTCGTTTGTTGGTTTGTTGGTTTGTTGGTTTGTTGGTTTGTTGGTTTGTTGGTTTGTTGGTTCTTTGGTTTGTTGGTTCTTTGGTTTATTGGTTCTTTAGTTTGTTGGTTTGTTGGTTTGTTGGTTTGTTGGTTTGTTGGTTTGTTGGTTTGTTGGTTTGTTGGTTCTTTGGTTTGTTGGTTCTTTGGTTTATTGGTTCTTTAGTTTGTTGGTTTGTTGGTTTGTTGGTTTGTTGGTTTGTTGGTTTGTTGGTTTGTTGGTTCTTTGGTTCTTTGGTTTGTTGGTTTGTTGGTTTGTTGGTTCGTTGCTTTGTTGGTTTGCTGGTTTGTTCGTTTGTTGGTTCTTTGGTTTGTTGGTTTTTTGGTTTGTTGGTTTGTTGGTTCGTTGGTTTGTTGGTTCTTTTGTTTGTTGGTTTGTTGGCTTATGAGTTTGTTTGTTTGTTCGTTTGTTGGTTTGTTGGTTCTTTGGTTTGTTGGTTTGTTGGTTTATTGGTTTGTTGGTTTGTTGGTTTGTTGGTTTGTTGGTTTGTTGGTTTTTGGTTTGTTGGTTTGTTGGTTTGTTGGTTTGTTCGTTTGTTGTTTCTTTGGTTTGTTGGTTGTTTGGTTTGTTGGTTCTTTGGTTTGTTGGTTTGTTCGTTTGTTGGTTTGTTGGTTTCTTGGTTTGTTGGTTTGTTGGTTTGTTGGCTTCTTGGTTTGTTCGTTTGTTGGTTCTTTGGTTTGTTGGTTCTTTGGTTTGTTGGTTTGTTGGTTCGTTGGTTTGTTGGTTCTTTGGTTTGTTGGTTTGTTGGTTTGTTGGTTTGTAGGTTTGTTGGTTTGTTGGTTCTTTGGTTTGTTGGTTTGTTGGTTCTTTGGTTTGTTGGGTTGTTGGTTCTTTGGTTTGTTGCTTTGTTGGTTTGTTGGTTTGTTGGTTCTTTGGTTTGTTGGTTCTTTGGTTCTTTGGAATGATAGTTCGTTGGTCTGTTGGTTTGTTGGTTCGTTGGTTTGTCCGTTTGTTGGTTTGTTGGTTTGTTGGTTTGTTAGTTTGTTGGTTTGTTGGTTTGTTGGTTGTTTGGTTTGATGGTTCTTTGGTTTGTTGGTTCGTTGGTTTGTTGGTTTGTTGGTTTGTTGGTTTGTTGGTTCTTTGATTTGTTGATTCTTCGCTTTGTTGGTTTGTTGGTTTGTTGGTTTGTTGTTTCTTTGGTTTGTTGGTTCTTTGGTTTGTTGGCTTGTTCGTTTGTTGGTTTGTTGGTTTCTTGGTTTGTTGGTTTGTTGGCTTCTTGGTTTGTTCGTTTGTTGGTTCTTTGGTTTGTTGGTTCTTTGGTTTGTTGGTTCTTTGGTTTGTTGGTTTGTTGGTTTGTTGGTTTCTAGGTTTGTTGGTTTGTTGGTTCTTTGGTTTGTTGGTTTGTTGGTTCGTTGTTTTGTTGGTTCTTTTGTTTGTTGGTTTGTTGGTTTGTTGGTTTATTAGTTTGTTGGTTTGTTCGTTTGTTGGTTTGTTGGTTCTTTGGTTTGTTGGTTTGTTGGTTTGTTGGTTCTTTGGTTTGTTGGTTTGTTGGTTTGTTGGTTTGTTCGTTTGTTGGTTCTTTGGTTTGTTGGTTCTTTGGTTTGTTGGTTCTTTGGTTTGTTGGTTTGTTGGTTTGTTCGTTTGTTGGTTTGCTGGTTTGTTGGTTTGTTGGTTCTTTGGTTCTTTGGTTCGTTGGTTTGTTGGTTCTTTGGTTTGTTGGTTTCTTGGTTTGTTGGTTTGTTGCTTCTTTGGTTCTTTGGTTTGATAGTTCGTTGGTCTGTTGGTTTGTTGGTTCGTTGGTTTGTCCGTTTGTTGGTTTGTTAGTTTGTTGGTTTGTTAGTTTGTTGGTTTGTTGGTTTGTTGGTTGTTTGGTTTGATGGTTCTTTGGTTTGTTGGTTCGTTGGTTTGTTGGTTTGTTGGTTTGTTGGTTTGTTGGTTCTTTGGTTTGTTGATTCTTCGCTTTGTTGGTTTGTTGGTTTGTTGGTTCTTTGGTTTGTTGGTTATTTGGTTTGTTCGCTTGTTCGTTTGTTGGTTTGTTGGTTTGTTGGTTTGTTGGTTTGTTGGCTTCTTGGTTTGTTCGTTTGTTGGTTCTTTGGTTTGTTGGTTCTTTGGTTTGTTGGTTTTTTGTTTCTTTGTTTTGTTGGTTCTTTGGTTTGTTGGTTTGTTGGTTTGTTGGTTTGTAGGTTTTTTGGTTTGTTGGTTCTTTGGTTTGTTGGTTTGTTGGTTCTTTGGTTTGTTGGGTTGTTGGTTCTTTGGTTTGTTGCTTTGTTGGTTTGTTGGTTTGTTGGTTTGTTCGTTTGTTCGTTTGTTGGTTTGTTGGTTTGTTGGATTGTTGGTTTGTTGGTTTGTTGGTTCTTTGATTTGTTGGTTCTTTGGTTTGTTGGTTCTTTGGTTTGTTAGTTTGTTGGTCTGTTGGTTGGTGGTTCGTTGGTTTGTTCGTTTGTTGGTTTGTTGGTTTGTTGGTTTATTGATTTGTTGGTTTGTTGGTTCTTTAGTTTGCTGGTTCTTTGGTTTGTTGATTCTTTGGTTTGTTGGTTTGTTGGTTTGTTGGTTTGTTGGGTCTTTTGTTTGTTGGTTTGTTGGTTTGTTGGTTTGTTATTTTGTTGGCTTATTGGTTTGTTGGTTTGTTGGTTTGTTGGTTTGCTGGTTTGTTGGTTCTTTGGTTTGTTGGTTCTTTGGTTTGTTAGTTTATTGGTTTGCTGGTTCATTGGTTTGTTCGTTTGTTGGTTTGTTGGTTTATTGGTTCATTGGTTTGTTGGTTTGTTGGTTTGTTGGTTCTTTGGTTTGTTGATTCTTTGGTTTGTTGGTTTGTTGATTCTTTTTTGTTCGTTTGTTGGTTTGTTGGTTTGTTGGTTTGTTGGTTTGTTGGTTTGTTGGTTCTTTGATTCTTTGGTTTGATGGTTCGTTGGTTTGTTGGTTTGTTGGTTTGTTGGTTTGTTGATTTGTTGGTTTGTTGGTTTGTTGGTTTGTTGGTTTGTTGGTTCTTTGGTTTGTTGGTTTGTTGGTTTGTTCGTTTGTTGGTTTGCTGGTTTGTTAGTTTGTTGGTTCTTTGGTTCTTTGGTTCGTTGGTTTGTTGGTTCTTTGGTTTGTTGGTTTCTTGGTTTGTTGGTTTGTTGCTTCTTTGGTTCTTTGGAATGATAGTTCGTTGGTCTGTTGGTTTGTTGGTTCGTTGGTTTGTCCGTTTGTTGGTTTGTTGGTTTGTTGGTTTGTTAGTTTGTTGGTTTGTTGGTTTGTTGGTTGTTTGGTTTGATGGTTCTTTGGTTTGTTGGTTCGTTGGTTTGTTGGTTTGTTGGTTTGTTGGTTTGTTGGTTCTTTGGTTTGTTGATTCTTCGCTTTGTTGGTTTGTTGGTTTGTTGGTTTGTTGGTTCTTTGGTTTGTTGGTTCTTTGGTTTGTTGGCTTGTTCGTTTGTTGGTTTGTTGGTTTCTTGGTTTGTTGGTTTGTTGGCTTCTTGGTTTGTTCGTTTGTTGGTTCTTTGGTTTGTTGGTTCTTTGGTTTGTTGGTTTTTTGTTTCTTTGTTTTGTTGGTTCTTTGGTTTGTTGGTTTGTTGGTTTGTTGGTTTGTAGGTTTGTTGGTTTGTTGGTTCTTTGGTTTGTTGGTTTGTTGGTTCTTTGGTTTGTTGGGTTGTTGGTTCTTTGGTTTGTTGCTTTGTTGGTTTGTTGGTTTGTTGGTTTGTTCGTTTGTTCTTTTGTTGGTTTGTTGGTTTGTTGGTTTGTTGGTTTGTTGGTTTGTTGGTTCTTTGATTTGTTGGTTCTTTGGTTTGTTGGTTCTTTGGTTTGTTAGTTTGTTGGTCTGTTGGTTGGTGGTTCGTTGGTTTGTTCGTTTGTTGGTTTGTTGGTTTGTTGGTTTATTGATTTGTTGGTTTGTTGGTTCTTTAGTTTGCTGGTTCTTTGGTTTGTTGATTCTTTGGTTTGTTGGTTTGTTGGTTTGTTGGTTTGTTGGTTCTTTTGTTTGTTGGTTTGTTGGTTTGTTGGTTTGTTATTTTGTTGGCTTATTGGTTTGTTGGTTTGTTGGTTTGTTGGTTTGTTGGTTTGTTGGTTCTTTGGTTTGTTGGTTCTTTGGTTTGTTAGATTATTGGTTTGCTGGTTCATTGGTTTGTTCGTTTGTTGGTTTGTTGGTTTGTTGGTTTATTGGTTCATTGGTTTGTTGGTTTGTTGGTTTGTTGGTTCTTTGGTTTGTTGATTCTTTGGTTTGTTGGTTTGTTGATTCTTTTTTGTTCGTTTGTTGGTTTGTTGGTTTGTTTGTTTGTTGGTTTGTTGGTTTGTTGGTTCTTTGATTCTTTGGTTTGATGGTTCGTTGGTTTGTTGGTTTGTTGGTTTGTTGGTTCGTTGGTTTGTTCGTTTGTTGGTTTGTTGGCTTGTTCGTTTGTTGGTTTGTTGGTTTGTTGGTTTGTTGGTTTGTTGATTTGTTGGTTTGTTGGTTTGTTGGTTTGTTGGTTTGTTGGTTTGTTAGTTTGTTGGTTTGTTGGTTTGTTGGTTCTTTGGTTTGTTGATTCTTTGGTTTGTTGGTTCATTGGTTTGTTGGTTTGTTGGTTTGTTAGTTTGTTGGTTTGTTGGTTTCTTGGGTTGTTGGTTTGTTGGTTTGTTGGTTCTTTGGTTTGTTGGTTTTTTTGTTTTGTTGGGTTGTTCGTTTGTTGGTTCTTTGGTTTGTTGGTTCTTTGGTTTGTTGGTTTATTGGTTCGTTGGTTTGTTAGTTCTTTGGTTTGTTGGTTCTTTGGTTTGTTGGTTGGTTGGTTTGTTGGTTTGTTGGTTTGTTCGTTTGTTGATTCTTTGGTTTGTTGGTTCGTTGGTGTGTTGGTTTGTTGGTTCGTTGGTTTGTTCGTTTGTTGGTTTGTTGGCTTGTTCGTTTGTTGGTTTGTTGGTTTGTTGGTTTGTTGTTTTGTTGGTTTGTTGGTTTGTTGGTTCTTTGGTTTGTTGATTTTTTGGTTTGTTGGTTCATTGGTTTGTTGGTTTGTTGGTTTGTTAGTTTGTTGGTTTGTTGGTTTCTTGGGTTGTTGGTTTGTTGGTTTGTTGGTTCTTTGGTTTGTTGGTTCTTTGGTTTGTTGGTTTGTTGGTTCGTTGGTTTGTTAGTTCTTTGGTTTGTTGGTTCTTTGGTTTGTTGGTTTGTTGGTTTGTTGGTTTGTTGGTTTGTTGGTTTGTTGATTCTTTGGTTTGTTGGTTCGTTGGTGTGTTGGTTTGTTGGTTTGTTGGTTCTTTGGTTTGTTGGTTCTTTGGTTTGTTGGTTTGTTGGTTTGTTAGTTTGTTGGTTTGTTGGTTCTTTGGTTTGTTGGTTCTTTGGTTTGTTGGTTTGTTGGTTCTTTGGTTTGTTGGTTTGTTGGTTTGTTCGTTTGTTCGTTTGTTGGTTTGTTGGTTTGTTGGTTCTTTGGTTTGTTGGTTTGTTGGTTTGTTCGTTTGTTCGTTTGTTGGTTTGTTGGTTTGTTGGTTTGTTGGTTTGTTGGTTTGTTGGTTTGTTGGTTCTTTGGTTTGTTGGTTCTTTGGTTTATTGGTTCTTTAGTTTGTTGGTTTGTTGGTTTGTTGGTTTGTTGGTTTGTTGGTTTGTTGGTTTGTTGGTTCTTTGGTTCTTTGGTTCTTTGGTTTGTTGGTTTGTTGGTTTGTTGGTTCGTTGGTTTGTTGGTTTCTTGGTTTATGGGTTTGTTGGTTCTTTGGTTTGCTGGTTCTTTGGTTTGTTGGTTCGTTGCTTTGTTGGTTTGCTGGTTTGTTCGTTTGTTGGTTCTTTGGTTTGTTGGTTTTTTGGTTTGTTGGTTTGTTGGTTCGTTGGTTTGTTGGTTCTTTTGTTTGTTGGTTTGTTGGCTTATGAGTTTGTTGGTTTGTTCGTTTGTTGGTTTGTTGGTTCTTTGGTTTGTTGGTTTGTTGGTTTATTGGTTTGTTGGTTTGTTGGTTTGTTGGTTTGTTGGTTTGTTGGTTTTTGGTTTGTTGGTTTGTTGGTTTGTTGGTTTGTTCGTTTGTTGTTTCTTTGGTTTGTTGGTTGTTTGGTTTGTTGGTTCTTTGGTTTGTTGGTTTGTTCGTTTGTTGGTTTGTTGGTTTCTTGGTTTGTTGGTTTGTTGGTTTGTTGGCTTCTTGGTTTGTTCGTTTGTTGGTTCTTTGGTTTGTTGGTTCTTTGGTTTGTTGGTTTGTTGGTTCGTTGGTTTGTTGGTTCTTTGGTTTGTTGGTTTGTTGGTTTGTTGGTTTGTAGGTTTGTTGGTTTGTTGGTTCTTTGGTTTGTTGGTTTGTTGGTTCTTTGGTTTGTTGGGTTGTTGGTTCTTTGGTTTGTTGCTTTGTTGGTTTGTTGGTTTGTTGGTTCTTTGGTTTGTTGGTTCTTTGGTTCTTTGGAATGATAGTTCGTTGGTCTGTTGGTTTGTTGGTTCGTTGGTTTGTCCGTTTGTTGGTTTGTTGGTTTGTTGGTTTGTTAGTTTGTTGGTTTGTTGGTTTGTTGGTTGTTTGGTTTGATGGTTCTTTGGTTTGTTGGTTCGTTGGTTTGTTGGTTTGTTGGTTTGTTGGTTTGTTGGTTCTTTGATTTGTTGATTCTTCGCTTTGTTGGTTTGTTGGTTTGTTGGTTTGTTGGTTCTTTGGTTTATTGGTTCTTTGGTTTGTTGGCTTGTTCGTTTGTTGGTTTGTTGGTTTCTTGGTTTGTTGGTTTGTTGGCTTCTTGGTTTGTTCGTTTGTTGGTTCTTTGGTTTGTTGGTTCTTTGGTTTGTTGGTTCTTTGGTTTGTTGGTTTGTTGGTTTGTTGGTTTGTAGGTTTGTTGGTTTGTTGGTTCTTTGGTTTGTTGGTTTGTTGGTTCGTTGTTTTGTTGGTTCTTTTGTTTGTTGGTTTGTTGGTTTGTTGGTTTATTAGTTTGTTGGTTTGTTCGTTTGTTGGTTTGTTGGTTCTTTGGTTTGTTGGTTTGTTGGTTTGTTGGTTCTTTGGTTTGCTGGTTTGTTGGTTTGTTGGTTTGTTCGTTTGTTGGTTCTTTGGTTTGTTGGTTCTTTGGTTTGTTGGTTCTTTGGTTTGTTGGTTTGTTGGTTTGTTCGTTTGTTGGTTTGCTGGTTTGTTGGTTTGTTGGTTCTTTGGTTCTTTGGTTCGTTGGTTTGTTGGTTCTTTGGTTTGTAGGTTTCTTGGTTTGTTGGTTTGTTGCTTCTTTGGTTCTTTGGTTTGATAGTTCGTTGGTCTGTTGGTTTGTTGGTTCGTTGGTTTGTCCGTTTGTTGGTTTGTTAGTTTGTTGGTTTGTTAGTTTGTTGGTTTGTTGGTTTGTTGGTTGTTTGGTTTGATGGTTCTTTGGTTTGTTGGTTCGTTGGTTTGTTGGTTTGTTGGTTTGTTGGTTTGTTGGTTCTTTGGTTTGTTGATTCTTCGCTTTGTTGGTTTGTTGGTTTGTTGGTTCTTTGGTTTGTTGGTTATTTGGTTTGTTCGCTTGTTCGTTTGTTGGTTTGTTGGTTTGTTGGTTTGTTGGTTTGTTGGCTTCTTGGTTTGTTCGTTTGTTGGTTCTTTGGTTTGTTGGTTCTTTGGTTTGTTGGTTTTTTGTTTCTTTGTTTTGTTGGTTCTTTGGTTTGTTGGTTTGTTGGTTTGTTGGTTTGTAGGTTTTTTGGTTTGTTGGTTCTTTGGTTTGTTGGTTTGTTGGTTCTTTGGTTTGTTGGGTTGTTGGTTCTTTGGTTTGTTGCTTTGTTGGTTTGTTGGTTTGTTGGTTTGTTCGTTTGTTCGTTTGTTGGTTTGTTGGTTTGTTGGTTTGTTGGTTTGTTGGTTTGTTGGTTCTTTGATTTGTTGGTTCTTTGGTTTGTTGGTTCTTTGGTTTGTTAGTTTGTTGGTCTGTTGGTTGGTGGTTCGTTGGTTTGTTCGTTTGTTGGTTTTTTGGTTTGTTGGTTTATTGATTTGTTGGTTTGTTGGTTCTTTAGTTTGCTGGTTCTTTGGTTTGTTGATTCTTTGGTTTGTTGGTTTGTTGGTTTGTTGGTTTGTTGGGTCTTTTGTTTGTTGGTTTGTTGGTTTGTTGGTTTGTTATTTTGTTGGCTTATTGGTTTGTTGGTTTGTTGGTTTGTTGGTTTGCTGGTTTGTTGGTTCTTTGGTTTGTTGGTTCTTTGGTTTGTTAGTTTATTGGTTTGCTGGTTCATTGGTTTGTTCGTTTGTTGGTTTGTTGGTTTATTGGTTCATTGGTTTGTTGGTTTGTTGGTTTGTTGGTTCTTTGGTTTGTTGATTCTTTGGTTTGTTGGTTTGTTGATTCTTTTTTGTTCGTTTGTTGGTTTGTTGGTTTGTTGGTTTGTTGGTTTGTTGGTTTGTTGGTTCTTTGATTCTTTGGTTTGATGGTTCGTTGGTTTGTTGGTTTGTTGGTTTGTTGGTTTGTTGGTTCGTTGGTTTGTTCGTTTGTTGGTTTGTTGGCTTGTTTGTTTGTTGGTTTGTTGGTTTGTTGGTTTGTTGGTTTGTTGATTTGTTGGTTTGTTGGTTTGTTGGTTTGTTGGTTTGTTGGTTCTTTGGTTTGTTGGTTTGTTGGTTTGTTCGTTTGTTGGTTTGCTGGTTTGTTAGTTTGTTGGTTCTTTGGTTCTTTGGTTCGTTGGTTTGTTGGTTCTTTGGTTTGTTGGTTTCTTGGTTTGTTGGTTTGTTGCTTCTTTGGTTCTTTGGAATGATAGTTCGTTGGTCTGTTGGTTTGTTGGTTCGTTGGTTTGTCCGTTTGTTGGTTTGTTGGTTTGTTGGTTTGTTAGTTTGTTGGTTTGTTGGTTTGTTGGTTGTTTGGTTTGATGGTTCTTTGGTTTGTTGGTTCGTTGGTTTGTTGGTTTGTTGGTTTGTTGGTTTGTTGGTTCTTTGGTTTGTTGATTCTTCGCTTTGTTGGTTTGTTGGTTTGTTGGTTTGTTGGTTCTTTGGTTTGTTGGTTCTTTGGTTTGTTGGTTTGTTCGTTTGTTGGTTTGTTGGTTTCTTGGTTTGTTGGTTTGTTGGCTTCTTGGTTTGTTCGTTTGTTGGTTCTTTGGTTTGTTGGTTCTTTGGTTTGTTGGTTTTTTGTTTCTTTGTTTTGTTGGTTCTTTGGTTTGTTGGTTTGTTGGTTTGTTGGTTTGTAGGTTTGTTGGTTTGTTGGTTCTTTGGTTTGTTGGTTTGTTGGTTCTTTGGTTTGTTGGGTTGTTGGTTCTTTGGTTTGTTGCTTTGTTGGTTTGTTGGTTTGTTGGTTTGTTCGTTTGTTCTTTTGTTGGTTTGTTGGTTTGTTGGTTTGTTGGTTTGTTGGTTTGTTGGTTCTTTGATTTGTTGGTTCTTTGGTTTGTTGGTTCTTTGGTTTGTTAGTTTGTTGGTCTGTTGGTTGGTGGTTCGTTGGTTTGTTCGTTTGTTGGTTTGTTGGTTTGTTGGTTTATTGATTTGTTGGTTTGTTGGTTCTTTAGTTTGCTGGTTCTTTGGTTTGTTGATTCTTTGGTTTGTTGGTTTGTTGGTTTGTTGGTTTGTTGGTTCTTTTGTTTGTTGGTTTGTTGGTTTGTTGGTTTGTTATTTTGTTGGCTTATTGGTTTGTTGGTTTGTTGGTTTGTTGGTTTGTTGGTTTGTTGGTTCTTTGTTTTGTTGGTTCTTTGGTTTGTTAGTTTATTGGTTTGCTGGTTCATTGGTTTGTTCGTTTGTTGGTTTGTTGGTTTGTTGGTTTATTGGTTCATTGGTTTGTTGGTTTGTTGGTTTGTTGGTTCTTTGGTTTGTTGATTCTTTGGTTTGTTGGTTTGTTGATTCTTTTTTGTTCGTTTGTTGGTTTGTTGGTTTGTTTGTTTGTTGGTTTGTTGGTTTGTTGGTTCTTTGATTCTTTGGTTTGATGGTTCGTTGGTTTGTTGGTTTGTTGGTTTGTTGGTTCGTTGGTTTGTTCGTTTGTTGGTTTGTTGGCTTGTTCGTTTGTTGGTTTGTTGGTTTGTTGGTTTGTTGGTTTGTTGATTTGTTGGTTTGTTGGTTTGTTGGTTTGTTGGTTTGTTGGTTTGTTAGTTTGTTGGTTTGTTGGTTTGTTGGTTCTTTGGTTTGTTGATTCTTTGGTTTGTTGGTTCATTGGTTTGTTGGTTTGTTGGTTTGTTAGTTTGTTGGTTTGTTGGTTTCTTGGGTTGTTGGTTTGTTGGTTTGTTGGTTCTTTGGTTTGTTGGTTCTTTGGTTTGTTGGTTTGTTGGTTCGTTGGTTTATTAGTTCTTTGGTTTGTTGGTTCTTTGGTTTGTTGGTTTGTTGGTTTGTTGGTTTGTTGGTTTGTTGATTCTTTGGTTTGTTGGTTCGTTGGTGTGTTGGTTTGTTGGTTTGTTGGTTCTTTGGTTTGTTGGTTCTTTGGTTTGTTGGTTTGTTGGTTTGTTGGTTTGTTGGTTTGTTGGTTCTTTGGTTTGTTGGTTCTTTGGTTTGTTGGTTTGTTGGTTCTTTGGTTTGTTGGTTTGTTGGTTTGTTCGTTTGTTCGTTTGTTGGTTTGTTGGTTTGTTGGTTCTTTGGTTTGTTGGTTTGTTGGTTTGTTCGTTTGTTCGTTTGTTGGTTTGTTGGTTTGTTGGTTTGTTGGTTTGTTGGTTTGTTGGTTTGTTGGTTCTTTGGTTTGTTGGTTCTTTGGTTTATTGGTTCTTTAGTTTGTTGGTTTGTTGGTTTGTTGGTTTGTTGGTTTGTTGGTTTGTTGGTTTGTTGGTTTGTTGGTTCTTTGGTTCTTTGGTTCTTTGGTTTGTTGGTTTGTTGGTTTGTTGGTTCGTTGGTTTGTTGGTTTCTTGGTTTATGGGTTTGTTGGTTCTTTGGTTTGCTGGTTCTTTGGTTTGTTGGTTTGTTGGTTCGTTGCTTTGTTGGTTTGCTGGTTTGTTCGTTTGTTGGTTCTTTGGTTTGTTGGTTTTTTGGTTTGTTGGTTTGTTGGTTCGTTGGTTTGTTGGTTCTTTTGTTTGTTGGTTTGTTGGCTTATGAGTTTGTTGGTTTGTTCGTTTGTTGGTTTGTTGGTTCTTTGGTTTGTTGGTTTGTTGGTTTATTGGTTTGTTGGTTTGTTGGTTTGTTGGTTTGTTGGTTTTTGGTTTGTTGGTTTGTTGGTTTGTTGGTTTGTTCGTTTGTTGTTTCTTTGGTTTGTTGGTTGTTTGGTTTGTTGGTTCTTTGGTTTGTTGGTTTGTTCGTTTGTTGGTTTGTTGGTTTCTTGGTTTGTTGGTTTGTTGGTTTGTTGGCTTCTTGGTTTGTTCGTTTGTTGGTTCTTTGGTTTGTTGGTTCTTTGGTTTGTTGGTTTGTTGGTTCGTTGGTTTGTTGGTTCTTTGGTTTGTTGGTTTGTTGGTTTGTTGGTTTGTAGGTTTGTTGGTTTGTTGGTTCTTTGGTTTGTTGGTTTGTTGGTTCTTTGGTTTGTTGGGTTGTTGGTTCTTTGGTTTGTTGCTTTGTTGGTTTGTTGGTTTGTTGGTTCTTTGGTTTGTTGGTTCTTTGGTTTGTTAGTTTATTGGTTTGCTGGTTCGTTGGTTTGTTCGTTTGTTGGTTTGTTGTTTTGTTGGTTTATTGGTTTGTTGGTTTGTTGGTTTGTTGGTTCTTTGGTTTGTTGATTCTTTGGTTTGTTGGTTTGTTGATTCTTTTTTGTTCGTTTGTTGGTTTGTTGGTTTGTTGGTTTGTTCGTTTGTTGGTTTGTTGGTTTGTTGGTTTGTTGGTTTGTTGGTTTGTTGGTTTGTTGGTTTGTTGGTTCTTTGATTCTTTGGTTTGATAGTTCGTTGGTTTGTTGGTTTGTTGGTTTGTTGGTTCGTTGGTTTGTTCGTTTGTTGGTTTGTTGGCTAGTTCGTTTGTTGGTTTGTTGGTTTGTTGGTTTGTTGGTTTGTTGATTTGTTGGTTTGTTGGTTTGTTGGTTTGTTGGTTTGTTGGTTTGTTGGTTTGTTGGTTTGTTGGTTTGTTAGTTTGTTGGTTTGTTGGTTTGTTGGTTGTTTGGTTTGTTGGTTCTTTGCTTTATTGGATCGTTGGATTGTTGGTTTGTTGGTTTGTTCGTTCTTTGGTTTGTTGATTCTTTGGTTTGTTGGTTCATTGGTTTGTTGGTTTGTTGGTTTGTTAGTTTGTTGGTTTGTTGGTTTCTTGGGTTGTTGGTTTGTTGGTTTGTTGGTTCTTTGGTTTGTTGGTTTTTGAGTTTTGTTGGGTTGTTCGTTTGTTGGTTCTTTGGTTTGTTGGTTATTTGGTTTGTTGGTTAGTTGGTTCGTTGGTTTGTTAGTTCTTTGGTTTGTAGGTTCTTTGGTTTGTTGGTTTGTTGGTTTGTTGGTTTGTTGGTTTTTAGGTTTGTTGATTCTTTGGTTTGTTGGTTCGTTGGTTTGTTGGTTTGTTGGTTTGTTGGTTCTTTGGTTTGTTGGTTCTTTGGTTTGTTGTTTTGTTGGTTTGTTGGTTTGTTGGTTTGTTGGTTTGTTGGTTCTTTGGTTTGTTGGTTCTTTGGTTTGTTGGTTTGTTGGTTCTTTGGTTTGTTGGTTTGTTGGTTTGTTCGTTTGTTCGTTTGTTGGTTTGTTGGTTTGTTGGTTCTTTGGTTTGCTGGTTTGTTGGTTTGTTCGTTTGTTCGTTTGTTGGTTTGTTGGTTTGTTGGTTTGTTGGTTTGTTGTTTTGTTGGTTTGTTGGTTCTTTGGTTTGTTGGTTCTTTGGTTTATTGGTTATTTAGTTTGTTGGTTTGGTGGTTTGTTGGTTTGTTGGTTCGTTGGTTTGTTCGTTTGTTGGTTTGTTGGTTTGTTGGTTTGTTGGTTTGTTGGTTCTTTGGTTTGTTGGTTCTTTGGTTTGTTGATTCTTTGGTTTGTTGGTTTGTTGGTTTGTTGGTTTGTTGGTTCGTCGGTTTGTTGGTTTCTTGGTTTGTGGGTTAGTTGGTTCTTTGGTTTGCTGGTTCTTTGGTTTGTTGGTTTATTGGTTCGTTGGTTTGTTGGTTTGCTGGTTTGTTCGTTTGTTGGTTCTTTGGTTTGTTGGTTCTTTGGTTTGTTGGTTTGTTGGTTCGTTGGTTTGTTGGTTCTTTTGTTTGTTGGTTTGTTGGCTTATGAGTTTGTTGGTTTGTTCGTTTGTTGGTTTGTTGGTTCTTTGGTTTGTTGGTTTGTTGGTTTGTTGGTTTGTTGGTTTGTTGGTTCTTTGGTTTGTTGGTTTGTTGGTTTGTTGGTTTGTTCGTTTGTTGGTTCTTTGGTTTGTTGGTTGTTTGGTTTGTTGGTTCTTTGGTTTGTTGGTTTGTTGGTTTGTTCGTTTGTTGGTTTGCTGGTTTGTTGGTTTGTTGGTTCTTAGGTTCTTTGGTTCTTTGGTTTGTTGGTTCTTTGGTTTGTTGGTTTGTTGGTTTGTTGGTTTGTTGGTTTGTTGGTTTGTTGGTTCTTTGGTTCTTTGGTTTGATGGATCGTTGGTTTGTTGGTTTGTTGGTTTGTTGGTTCGTTGGTTTGTCCGTTTGTTGGTTTGTTGGTTCGTTGGTTTTTAGTTTGTTGGTTTGTTGGTTTGTTGGTTGTTTGGTTTGATGGTTCTTTGGTTTGTTGATTCTTTGCTTTGTTGGTTTGTTGGTTTGTTGGTTTGTTGGTTTGTTGGTTCTTTGGTTTGTTGGTTCTTTGGTTTGTTAGTTTGTTGGTTTGTTGGTTTCTTGGTTTGTTGGTTTGTTGGTTTCTTGATTTGTTCGTTTGTTGGTTCTTTGGTTTGTTGACTCTTTGGTTTGTTGGTTCGTTGGTTTGTTGGTTCTTTGGTTTCTTGGTTTGTTGGTTTGTTGGTTTGTTGGTTTGTTGGTTTGTTGGTTTGTTGGTTCTTTGGTTTGTTGGTTTGTTGGTTCGTTGGTTTGTTGGTTCGTTGGTTTGTTGGTTTGTTGGTTTGTTGGTTCTTTGGTTTATTGGTTTTTTGTTTTGTTGGTTCTTTGGTTTGTTGGTTTGTTGGTTTGTTGGTTTGGTGGTTTGTTGGTTCTTTGGTTTGTTGGTTCTTTGATTTGTTGGTTCTTTGGTTTGTTGGTTTGTTGGTTTGTTGGTTTGTTGGTTTGTTGGTTTGTTCGTTTGTTCGTTTGTTGGTTTGTTGGTTCTTTGGTTTGTTGGTTTGTTCGTTTGTTGGTTCTTTGGTTTGTTGGTTCTTTGGTTTGTTGGTTCTTTGGTTTGTTGGTTTGTTGGTTTGTTCGTTTGTTGGTTTGTTGGTTTGTTGGTTTGTCCCTTTGTTGGTTTGTTGGTTTGTCGGTTTGTTAGTTTGTTGGTTTGATGGTTTGTTGGTTGTTTGGTTTCATGGTTCTTTGGTTTGTTAGTTCATTGGTTTGTTGGTTTGTTGGTTTGTTGGTTTGTTGGTTCGTTGGTTTGTCCGTTTGTTGGTTTGTTGGTTTGTTGGCTTGTTGGTTTGTTAGTTTGTTGGTTTGTTGGTTTGTCGGTTGTTTGGTTTGTTGGTTCTTTGGTTTGTTGGTTCGTTGGTTTGTTGGTTTGTTGGTTTGTTTGTTTGTTGGTTTGTTGGTTAGTTGGTTTGTTGATTCTTTGGTTTGGTGGTTCGTTGGTTTGTTGGTTTGTTGGTTTGTTGGTTCTTTGGTTTGTTGGTTCTTTGGTTTGTTGGTTTGTTGGTTTGTTGGTTTGTTGGTTTGTTGGTTTGTTGGTTTGTTCGTTCTTTGGTTTGTTGGTTCTTTGGTTTGTTGGTCTGTTGGCACTTTGGTTTGTTGGTTTGTTGGTTTTTTCGTTCTTTCGTTTATTGGTTTGTTGGTTTGTTGGTTCTTTGGTTTGTTGGTTTGTTCGTTTGTTCGTTTGTTGGTTTCTTGGTTTGTTGGTTTGTTGGTTTGTTGGTTTGCTGGTTCTTTGGTTTGTTGGTTCTTTGGTTTGTTGGTTCTTTAGTTTGTTGGTTCTTTAGTTTGTTGGTTTGTTGGTTTGTTGGTTTGTTGGTTTGTTGGTTCTTTGGTTATTTGGTTCTTTGGTTTGTTGGTTTGTTGGTGTGTTGGTTCGTTGGTTTGTTGGTTCGTTGGTTTGTTCGTTTGTTGGTTTGTTAGTTTGTTGGTTCTTTGGTTTGTTGGTTCTTTGATTTGTTGATTCTTTGGTTTGTTGATTTGTAGGTTTGTTGGTTTGTTGGTTCGTTGGTTTGTTGGTTTCTTGGTTTGTGGGTTTGTTGGTTCTTTGGTTTGTTGGTTCTTTGGTTTGTTGGTTTGTTGGTTCGTTGTTTTGTTGGTTCTTTTGTTTGTTGGTTTGTTGGTTTGTTGGTTTATTAGTTTGTTGGTTTGTTCGTTTGTTGGTTTGTTGGTTCTTTGGTTTGTTGGTTTGTTGGTTTGTTGGTTCTTTGGTTTGTTGGTTTGTTTGTTTGTTGGTTTGTTCGTTTGTTGGTTCTTTGGTTTGTTGGTTCTTTAGTTTGTTGGTTCTTTGGTTTTGTTGGTTTGTTGGTTTGTTCGTTTGTTGGTTTGCTGGTTTGTTGGTTTGTTGGTTCTTTGGTTCTTTGGTTCGTTTGTTTGTTGGTTCTTTGGTTTGTTGGTTTCTTGGTTTGTTGGTTTGTTGGTTCTTTGGTTCTTTGGTTTGATAGTTCGTTGGTCTGTTGGTTTGTTGGTTCGTTGGTTTGTCCGTTTGTTGGTTTGTTGGTTTGTTGGTTTGTTGGTTGTTTGGTTTGTTGATTCTTCGCTTTGTTGGTTTGTTGGTTTGTTGGTTTGTTGGTTCTTTGGTTTGTTGGTTCTTTGGTTTGTTGGCTTGTTCGTTTGTTGGTTTGTTGGTTTCTTGGTTTGTTGGTTTGTTGGCTTCTTGGTTTGTTCGTTTGTTGGTTCTTTGGTTTGTTGGTTCTTTGGTTTGTTGGTTTTTTGTTTCTTTGTTTTGTTGGTTCTTTGGTTTGTTGGTTTGTTGGTTTGTTGGTTTGTAGGTTTGTTGGTTTGTTGGTTCTTTGGTTTGTTGGTTTGTTGGTTCTTTGGTTTGTTGGGTTGTTGGTTCTTTGGTTTGTTGCTTTGTTGGTTTGTTGGTTTGTTGGTTTGTTCGTTTGTTCATTTGTTGGTTTGTCGGTTTGTTGGTTTGTTGGTTTGTTGGTTTGTTGGTTCTTTGATTTTATGGTTCTTTGGTTTGTTGGTTCTTTGGTTTGTTGGTTTGTTGGTCTGTTGGTTGGTGGTTCGTTGGTTTGTTCGTTTGTTGGTTTGTTGGTTTGTTGGTTTATTGATTTGTTGGTTTGTTGGTTCTTTAGTTTGCTGGTTCTTTGGTTTGTTGATTCTTTGGTTTGTTGGTTTGTTGGTTTGTTGGTTTGTTGGTTCTTTTGTTTGTTGGTTTGTTGGTTTGTTGGTTTGTTATTTTGTTGGCTTATTGGTTTGTTGGTTTGTTGGTTTGTTGGTTTGTTGGTTTGTTGGTTCTTTGGTTTGTTGGTTTGTTGGTTTGTTGGTTTGTTCGTTTGTTGGTTGTTTGGTTTGTTGGTTCTTTGGTTTGTTGGTTTGTTGGTTTGTTCGTTTGTTGGTTTGCTGGTTTGTTGGTTTGTTGGTTCTTAGGTTCTTTGGTTCTTTGGTTTGTTGGTTCTTTGGTTTGTTGGTTTGTTGGTTTGTTGGTTTGTTGGTTTGTTGGTTTGTTGGTTCTTTGGTTCTTTGGTTTGATGGTTCGTTGGTTTGTTGGTTTGTTGGTTTGTTGGTTCGTTGGTTTGTCCGTTTGTTGGTTTGTTGGTTCGTTGGTTTTTAGTTTGTTGGTTTGTTGGTTTGTTGGTTGTTTGGTTTGATGGTTCTTTGGTTTGTTGATTCTTTGCTTTGTTGGTTTGTTGGTTTGTTGGTTTGTTGGTTTGTTGGTTCTTTGGTTTGTTGGTTCTTTGGTTTGTTAGTTTGTTGGTTTGTTGGTTTGTTGGTTTGTTGGTTTGTTGGTTTCTTGATTTGTTCGTTTGTTGGTTCTTTGGTTTGTTGACTCTTTGGTTTGTTGGTTCGTTGGTTTGTTGGTTCTTTGGTTTCTTGGTTTGTTGGTTTGTTGGTTTGTTGGTTTGTTGGTTTGTTGGTTTGTTGGTTCTTTGGTTTGTTGGTTTGTTGGTTCGTTGGTTTGTTGGTTCGTTGGTTTGTTGGTTTGTTGGTTTGTTGGTTCTTTGGTTTATTGGTTTTTTGTTTTGTTGGTTCTTTGGTTTGTTGGTTTGTTGGTTTGTTGGTTTGGTGGTTTGTTTGTTCTTTGGTTTGTTGGTTCTTTGATTTGTTGGTTCTTTGGTTTGTTGGTTTGTTGGTTTGTTGGTTTGTTGGTTTGTTGGTTTGTTCGTTTGTTCGTTTGTTGGTTTGTTGGTTCTTTGGTTTGTTGGTTTGTTCGTTTGTTGGTTCTTTGGTTTGTTGGTTCTTTGGTTTGTTGGTTCTTTGGTTTGTTGGTTTGTTGGTTTGTTCGTTTGTTGGTTTGTTGGTTTGTTGGTTTGTCCCTTTGTTGGTTTGTTGGTTTGTCGGTTTGTTAGTTTGTTGGTTTGATGGTTTGTTGGTTGTTTGGTTTGATGGTTCTTTGGTTTGTTAGTTCATTGGTTTGTTGGTTTGTTGGTTTGTTGGTTTGTTGGTTCGTTGGTTTGTCCGTTTGTTGGTTTGTTGGTTTGTTGGCTTGTTGGTTTGTTAGTTTGTTGGTTTGTTGGTTTGTCGGTTGTTTGGTTTGTTGGTTCTTTGGTTTGTTGGTTCGTTGGTTTGTTGGTTTGTTGGTTTGTTGGTTTGTTGGTTTGTTGGTTTGTTGGTTTGTTGGTTTGTTGATTCTTTGGTTTGGTGGTTCGTTGGTTTGTTGGTTTGTTGGTTTGTTGGTTCTTTGGTTTGTTGGTTCTTTGGTTTGTTGGTTTGTTGGTTTGTTGGTTTGTTGGTTTGTTGGTTTGTTGGTTTGTTGGTTTGTTCGTTCTTTGGTTTGTTGGTTCTTTGGTTTGTTGGTCTGTTGGCACTTTGGTTTGTTGGTTTGTTGGTTTTTTCGTTCTTTCGTTTATTGGTTTGTTGGTTTGTTGGTTCTTTGGTTTGTTGGTTTGTTCGTTTGTTGGTTCTTTGGTTTGTTGGTTCTTTGGTTTGTTGGTTCTTTGGTTTGTTGGTTTGTTGGTTTGTTCGTTTGTTGGTTTGTTGGTTTGTTGGTTTGTCCCTTTGTTGGTTTGTTGGTTTGTCGGTTTGTTAGTTTGTTGGTTTGATGGTTTGTTGGTTGTTTGGTTTCATGGTTCTTTGGTTTGTTAGTTCATTGGTTTGTTGGTTTGTTGGTTTGTTGGTTTGTTGGTTCGTTGGTTTGTCCGTTTGTTGGTTTGTTGGTTTGTTGGCTTGTTGGTTTGTTAGTTTGTTGGTTTGTTGGTTTGTCGGTTGTTTGGTTTGTTGGTTCTTTGGTTTGTTGGTTCGTTGGTTTGTTGGTTTGTTGGTTTGTTTGTTTGTTGGTTTGTTGGTTAGTTGGTTTGTTGATTCTTTGGTTTGGTGGTTCGTTGGTTTGTTGGTTTGTTGGTTTGTTGGTTCTTTGGTTTGTTGGTTCTTTGGTTTGTTGGTTTGTTGGTTTGTTGGTTTGTTGGTTTGTTGGTTTGTTGGTTTGTTCGTTCTTTGGTTTGTTGGTTCTTTGGTTTGTTGGTCTGTTGGCACTTTGGTTTGTTGGTTTGTTGGTTTTTTCGTTCTTTCGTTTATTGGTTTGTTGGTTTGTTGGTTCTTTGGTTTGTTGGTTTGTTCGTTTGTTCGTTTGTTGGTTTCTTGGTTTGTTGGTTTGTTGGTTTGTTGGTTTGCTGGTTCTTTGGTTTGTTGGTTCTTTGGTTTGTTGGTTCTTTAGTTTGTTGGTTCTTTAGTTTGTTGGTTTGTTGGTTTGTTGGTTTGTTGGTTTGTTGGTTCTTTGGTTATTTGGTTCTTTGGTTTGTTGGTTTGTTGGTGTGTTGGTTTGTTGGTTCGTTGGTTTGTTCGTTTGTTGGTTTGTTAGTTTGTTGGTTCTTTGGTTTGTTGGTTCTTTGATTTGTTGATTCTTTGGTTTGTTGATTTGTAGGTTTGTTGGTTTGTTGGTTCGTTGATTTGTTGGTTTCTTGGTTTGTGGGTTTGTTGGTTCTTTGGTTTGTTGGTTCTTTGGTTTGTTGGTTTGTTGGTTCGTTGTTTTGTTGGTTCTTTTGTTTGTTGGTTTGTTGGTTTGTTGGTTTATTAGTTTGTTGGTTTGTTCGTTTGTTGGTTTGTTGGTTCTTTGGTTTGTTGGTTTGTTGGTTTGTTGGTTCTTTGGTTTGTTGGTTTGTTTGTTTGTTGGTTTGTTCGTTTGTTGGTTCTTTGGTTTGTTGGTTCTTTGGTTTGTTGGTTCTTTGGTTTTGTTGGTTTGTTGGTTTGTTCGTTTGTTGGTTTGCTGGTTTGTTGGTTTGTTGGTTCTTTGGTTCTTTGGTTCGTTTGTTTGTTGGTTCTTTGGTTTGTTGGTTTCTTGGTTTGTTGGTTTGTTGGTTCTTTGGTTCTTTGGTTTGATAGTTCGTTGGTCTGTTGGTTTGTTGGTTCGTTGGTTTGTCCGTTTGTTGGTTTGTTGGTTTGTTGGTTTGTTGGTTGTTTGGTTTGTTGATTCTTCGCTTTGTTGGTTTGTTGGTTTGTTGGTTTGTTGGTTCTTTGGTTTGTTGGTTCTTTGGTTTGTTGGCTTGTTCGTTTGTTGGTTTGTTGGTTTCTTGGTTTGTTGGTTTGTTGGCTTCTTGGTTTGTTCGTTTGTTGGTTCTTTGGTTTGTTGGTTCTTTGGTTTGTTGGTTTTTTGTTTCTTTGTTTTGTTGGTTCTTTGGTTTGTTGGTTTGTTGGTTTGTTGGTTTGTAGGTTTGTTGGTTTGTTGGTTCTTTGGTTTGTTGGTTTGTTGGTTCTTTGGTTTGTTGGGTTGTTGGTTCTTTGGTTTGTTGCTTTGTTGGTTTGTTGGTTTGTTGGTTTGTTCGTTTGTTCATTTGTTGGTTTGTCGGTTTGTTGGTTTGTTGGTTTGTTGGTTTGTTGGTTCTTTGATTTGTTGGTTCTTTGGTTTGTTGGTTCTTTGGTTTGTTGGTTTGTTGGTCTGTTGGTTGGTGGTTCGTTGGTTTGTTCGTTTGTTGGTTTGTTGGTTTGTTGGTTTATTGATTTGTTGGTTTGTTGGTTCTTTAGTTTGCTTGTTCTTTGGTTTGTTGATTCTTTGGTTTGTTGGTTTGTTGGTTTGTTGGTTCTTTTGTTTGTTGGTTTGTTGGTTTGTTGGTTTGTTATTTTGTTGGCTTATTGGTTTGTTGGTTTGTTGGTTTGTTGGTTTGTTGGTTTGTTGGTTCTTTGGTTTGTTGGTTTGTTGGTTTGTTGGTTTGTTCGTTTGTTGGTTGTTTGGTTTGTTGGTTCTTTGGTTTGTTGGTTTGTTGGTTTGTTCGTTTGTTGGTTTGCTGGTTTGTTGGTTTGTTGGTTCTTAGGTTCTTTGGTTCTTTGGTTTGTTGGTTCTTTGGTTTGTTGGTTTGTTGGTTTGTTGGTTTGTTGGTTTGTTGGTTTGTTGGTTCTTTGGTTCTTTGGTTTGATGGTTCGTTGGTTTGTTGGTTTGTTGGTTTGTTGGTTCGTTGGTTTGTCCGTTTGTTGGTTTGTTGGTTCGTTGGTTTTTAGTTTGTTGGTTTGTTGGTTTGTTGGTTGTTTGGTTTGATGGTTCTTTGGTTTGTTGATTCTTTGCTTTGTTGGTTTGTTGGTTTGTTGGTTTGTTGGTTTGTTGGTTCTTTGGTTTGTTGGTTCTTTGGTTTGTTAGTTTGTTGGTTTGTTGGTTTCTTGGTTTGTTGGTTTGTTGGTTTCTTGATTTGTTCGTTTGTTGGTTCTTTGGTTTGTTGACTCTTTGGTTTGTTGGTTCGTTGGTTTGTTGGTTCTTTGGTTTCTTGGTTTGTTGGTTTGTTGGTTTGTTGGTTTGTTGGTTTGTTGGTTTGTTGGTTCTTTGGTTTGTTGGTTTGTTGGTTCGTTGGTTTGTTGGTTCGTTGGTTTGTTGGTTTGTTGGTTTGTTGGTTCTTTGGTTTATTGGTTTTTTGTTTTGTTGGTTCTTTGGTTTGTTGGTTTGTTGGTTTGTTGGTTTGGTGGTTTGTTTGTTCTTTGGTTTGTTGGTTCTTTGATTTGTTGGTTCTTTGGTTTGTTGGTTTGTTGGTTTGTTGGTTTGTTGGTTTGTTGGTTTGTTGGTTTGTTCGTTTGTTCGTTTGTTGGTTTGTTGGTTCTTTGGTTTGTTGGTTTGTTCGTTTGTTGGTTCTTTGGTTTGTTGGTTCTTTGGTTTGTTGGTTCTTTGGTTTGTTGGTTTGTTGGTTTGTTCGTTTGTTGGTTTGTTGGTTTGTTGGTTTGTCCCTTTGTTGGTTTGTTGGTTTGTCGGTTTGTTAGTTTGTTGGTTTGATGGTTTGTTGGTTGTTTGGTTTGATGGTTCTTTGGTTTGTTAGTTCATTGGTTTGTTGGTTTGTTGGTTTGTTGGTTTGTTGGTTCGTTGGTTTGTCCGTTTGTTGGTTTGTTGGTTTGTTGGCTTGTTGGTTTGTTAGTTTGTTGGTTTGTTGGTTTGTCGGTTGTTTGGTTTGTTGGTTCTTTGGTTTGTTGGTTCGTTGGTTTGTTGGTTTGTTGGTTTGTTGGTTTGTTGGTTTGTTGGTTTGTTGGTTTGTTGGTTTGTTGATTCTTTGGTTTGGTGGTTCGTTGGTTTGTTGGTTTGTTGGTTTGTTGGTTCTTTGGTTTGTTGGTTCTTTGGTTTGTTGGTTTGTTGGTTTGTTGGTTTGTTGGTTTGTTGGTTTGTTGGTTTGTTGGTTTGTTCGTTCTTTGGTTTGTTGGTTCTTTGGTTTGTTGGTCTGTTGGCACTTTGGTTTGTTGGTTTGTTGGTTTTTTCGTTCTTTCTTTTATTGGTTTGTTGGTTTGTTGGTTCTTTGGTTTGTTGGTTTGTTCGTTTGTTCGTTTGTTGGTTTCGTGGTTTGTTGGTTTGTTGGTTTGTTGGTTTGCTGGTTCTTTGGTTTGTTGGTTCTTTGGTTTGTTGGTTCTTTAGTTTGTTGGTTCTTTAGTTTGTTGGTTTGTTGGTTTGTTGGTTTGTTGGTTTGTTGGTTCTTTGGTTATTTGGTTCTTTGGTTTGTTGGTTTGTTGGTGTGTTGGTTCGTTGGTTTATTGGTTCGTTGGTTTGTTCGTTTGTTGGTTTGTTAGTTTGTTGGTTCTTTGGTTTGTTGGTTCTTTGATTTGTTGATTCTTTGGTTTGTTGATTTGTAGGTTTGTTGGTTTGTTGGTTCGTTGGTTTGTTGGTTTCTTGGTTTGTGGGTTTGTTCGTTCTTTGGTTTGTTGGTTCTTTGGTTTGTTGGTTTGTTGGTTCGTTGTTTTGTTGGTTCTTTTGTTTGTTGGTTTGTTGGTTTGTTGGTTTATTAGTTTGTTGGTTTGTTCGTTTGTTGGTTTGTTGGTTCTTTGGTTTGTTGGTTTGTTGGTTTGTTGGTTCTTTGGTTTGTTGGTTTGTTTGTTTGTTGGTTTGTTCGTTTGTTGGTTCTTTGGTTTGTTGGTTCTTTGGTTTGTTGGTTCTTTGGTTTTGTTGGTTTGTTGGTTTGTTCGTTTGTTGGTTTGCTGGTTTGTTGGTTTGTTGGTTCTTTGGTTCTTTGGTTCGTTCGTTTGTTGGTTCTTTGGTTTGTTGGTTTCTTGGTTTGTTGGTTTGTTGGTTCTTTGGTTCTTTGGTTTGATAGTTCGTTGGTCTGTTGGTTTGTTGGTTCGTTGGTTTGTCCGTTTGTTGGTTTGTTGGTTTGTTGGTTTGTTGGTTGTTTGGTTTGATGGTTCTTTGGTTTGTTGGTTCGTTGGTTTGTTGGTTTGTTGGTTTTTTGGTTTGTTGATTCTTCGCTTTGTTGGTTTGTTGGTTTGTTGGTTTGTTGGTTCTTTGGTTTGTTGGTTCTTTGGTTTGTTGGCTTGTTCGTTTGTTGGTTTGTTGGTTTCTTGGTTTGTTGGTTTGTTGGCTTCTTGGTTTGTTCGTTTGTTGGTTCTTTGGTTTGTTGGTTCTTTGGTTTGTTGGTTTTTTGTTTCTTTGTTTTGTTGGTTCTTTGGTTTGTTGGTTTGTTGGTTTGTTGGTTTGTAGGTTTGTTGGTTTGTTGGTTCTTTGGTTTGTTGGTTTGTTGGTTCTTTGGTTTGTTGGGTTGTTGGTTCTTTGGTTTGTTGCTTTGTTGGTTTGTTGGTTTGTTGGTTTGTTCGTTTGTTCGTTTGTTGGTTTGTTGGTTTGTTGGTTTGTTGGTTTGTTGGTTTGTTGGTTCTTTGATTTGTTGGTTCTTTGGTTTGTTGGTTCTTTGGTTTGTTGGTTTGTTGGTCTGTTGGTTGGTGGTTCGTTGGTTTGTTCGTTTGTTGGTTTGTTGGTTTGTTGGTTTATTGATTTGTTGGTTTGTTGGTTCTTTAGTTTGCTGGTTCTTTGGTTTGTTGATTCTTTGGTTTGTTGGTTTGTTGGTTTGTTGGTTTGTTGGTTCTTTTGTTTGTTGGTTTGTTGGTTTGTTGGTTTGTTATTTTGTTGGCTTATTGGTTTGTTGGTTTGTTGGTTTGTTGGTTTGTTGGTTTGTTGGTTCTTTGGTTTGTTGGTTCTTTGGTTTGTTAGTTTATTGGTTTGCTGGTTCGTTGGTTTGTTCGTTTGTTGGTTTGTTGGTTTGTTGGTTTATTGGTTCATTGGTTTGTTGGTTTGTTGGTTTGTTAGTTTGTTGGTTCTTTGGTTTGTTGGTTCTTTGATTTGTTGATTCTTTGGTTTGTTGATTTGTAGGTTTGTTGGTTTGTTGGTTCGTTGGTTTGTTGGTTTCTTGGTTTGTGGGTTTGGTGGTTCTTTGGTTTGTTGGTTCTTTGGTTTGTTGGTTTGTTGGTTCGTTGTTTTGTTGGTTCTTTTGTTTGTTGGTTTGTTGGTTTGTTGGTTTATTAGTTTGTTGGTTTGTTCGTTTGTTGGTTTGTTGGTTCTTTGGTTTGTTGGTTTGTTGGTTTTTTGGTTCTTTGGTTTGTTGGTTTGTTTGTTTGTTGGTTTGTTCGTTTGTTGGTTCTTTGGTTTGTTGGTTCTTTGGTTTGTTGGTTCTTTGGTTTTGTTGGTTTGTTGGTTTGTTGGTTTGTTCGTTTGTTGGTTTGTTGGTTTGTTGGTTTGTCCCTTTGTTGGTTTGTTGGTTTGTCGGTTTGTTAGTTTGTTGGTTTGATGGTTTGTTGGTTGTTTGGTTTGATGGTTCTTTGGTTTGTTAGTTCATTGGTTTGTTGGTTTGTTGGTTCGTTGGTTTGTCCGTTTGTTGGTTTGTTGGTTTGTTGGCTTGTTGGTTTGTTAGTTTGTTGGTTTGTTGGTTTGTCGGTTGTTTGGTTTGTTGGTTCTTTGGTTTGTTGGTTCGTTGGTTTGTTGGTTTGTTGGTTTGTTGGTTTGTTGGTTTGTTGGTTTGTTGGTTTGTTGATTCTTTGGTTTGGTGGTTCGTTGGTTTGTTGGTTTGTTGGTTTGTTGGTTCTTTGGTTTGGTGGTTCTTTGGTTTGTTGGTTTGTTGCTTTGTTGGTTTGTTGGTTTGTTGGTTTGTTGGTTTGTTGGTTTGTTCGTTCTTTGGTTTGTTGGTTCTTTGGTTTGTTGGTCTGTTGGCACTTTGGTTTGTTGGTTTGTTGGTTTTTTCGTTCTTTCGTTTATTGGTTTGTTGGTTTGTTGGTTCTTTGGTTTGTTGGTTTGTTCGTTTGTTCGTTTGTTGGTTTCTTGGTTTGTTGGTTTGTTGGTTTGTTGGTTTGCTGGTTCTTTGGTTTGTTGGTTCTTTGGTTTGTTGGTTCTTTAGTTTGTTGGTTCTTTAGTTTGTTGGTTTGTTGGTTTGTTGGTTTGTTGGTTTGTTGGTTCTTTGGTTATTTGGTTCTTTGGTTTGTTGGTTTGTTGGTGTGTTGGTTCGTTGGTTTGTTGGTTCGTTGGTTTGTTCGTTTGTTGGTTTGTTAGTTTGTTGGTTCTTTGGTTTGTTGGTTCTTTGATTTGTTGATTCTTTGGTTTGTTGATTTGTAGGTTTGTTGGTTTGTTGGTTCGTTGGTTTGTTGGTTTCTTGGTTTGTGGGTTTGTTGGTTCTTTGGTTTGTTGGTTCTTTGGTTTGTTGGTTTGTTGGTTCGTTGTTTTGTTGGTTCTTTTGTTTGTTGGTTTGTTGGTTTATTGGTTTATTAGTTTGTTGGTTTGTTCGTTTGTTGGTTTGTTGGTTCTTTGGTTTGTTGGTTTGTTGGTTTGTTGGTTCTTTGGTTTGTTGGTTTGTTTGTTTGTTGGTTTGTTCGTTTGTTGGTTCTTTGGTTTGTTGGTTCTTTGGTTTGTTGGTTCTTTGGTTTTGTTGGTTTGTTGGTTTGTTCGTTTGTTGGTTTGCTGGTTTGTTGGTTTGTTGGTTCTTTGGTTCTTTGGTTCGTTCGTTTGTTGGTTCTTTGGTTTGTTGGTTTCTTGGTTTGTTGGTTTGTTGGTTCTTTGTTTCTTTGGTTTGATAGTTCGTTGGTCTGTTGGTTTGTTGGTTCGTTGGTTTGTCCGTTTGTTGGTTTGTTGGTTTGTTGGTTTGTTGGTTGTTTGGTTTGATGGTTCTTTGGTTTGTTGGTTCGTTGGTTTGTTGGTTTGTTGGTTTTTTGGTTTGTTGATTCTTCGCTTTGTTGGTTTGTTGGTTTGTTGGTTTGTTGGTTCTTTGGTTTGTTGGTTCTTTGGTTTGTTGGCTTGTTCGTTTGTTGGTTTGTTGGTTTCTTGGTTTGTTGGTTTGTTGGCTTCTTGGTTTGTTCGTTTGTTGGTTCTTTGGTTTGTTGGTTCTTTGGTTTGTTGGTTTTTTGTTTCTTTGTTTTGTTGGTTCTTTGGTTTGTTGGTTTGTTGGTTTGTTGGTTTGTAGGTTTGTTGGTTTGTTGGTTCTTTGGTTTGTTGGTTTGTTGGTTCTTTGGTTTGTTGGGTTGTTGGTTCTTTGGTTTGTTGCTTTGTTGGTTTGTTGGTTTGTTGGTTTGTTCGTTTGTTCGTTTGTTGGTTTGTTGGTTTGTTGGTTTGTTGGTTTGTTGGTTTGTTGGTTTGTTGGTTTGTTGGTTCTTTGATTTGTTGGTTCTTTGGTTTGTTGGTTCTTTGGTTTGTTGGTCTGTTGGTTGGTGGTTCGTTGGTTTGTTCGTTTGTTGGTTTGTTGGTTTGTTGGTTTATTGATTTGTTGGTTTGTTGGTTCTTTAGTTTGCTGGTTCTTTGGTTTGTTGATTCTTTGGTTTGTTGGTTTGTTGGTTTGTTGGTTTGTTGGTTCTTTTGTTTGTTGGTTTGTTGGTTTGTTGGTTTGTTATTTTGTTGGCTTATTGGTTTGTTGGTTTGTTGGTTTGTTGGTTTGTTGGTTTGTTGGTTCTTTGGTTTGTTGGTTCTTTGGTTTGTTAGTTTATTGGTTTGCTGGTTCGTTGGTTTGTTCGTTTGTTGGTTTGTTGGTTTGTTGGTTTATTGGTTCATTGGTTTGTTGGTTTGTTGGTTTGTTGGTTCTTTGGTTTGTTGATTCTTTGGTTTGTTGGTTTGTTGATTCTTTTTTGTTCGTTTGTTGGTTTGTTGGTTTGTTGGTTTGTTGGTTTGTTGGTTTGTTGGTTCTTTGATTCTTTGGTTTGATGGTTCGTTGGTTTGTTGGTTTGTTGGTTTGTTGGTTCGTTGGTTTGTTCGTTTGTTGGTTTGTTGGCTTGTTCGTTTGTTGGTTTGTTGGTTTGTTGGTTTGTTGGTTTGTTGATTTGTTGGTTTGTTGGTTTGTTGGTTTGTTGGTTTGTTGGTTTGTTGGTTTGTTAGTTTGTTGGTTTGTTGGTTTGTTGGTTCTTTGGTTTGTTGATTCTTTGGTTTGTTGGTTCATTGGTTTGTTGGTTTGTTGGTTTGTTAGTTTGTTGGTTTGTTGGTTTCTTGGTTTGTTGGTTCTTTGGTTTGTTGGTTCTTTGGTTTGTTAGTTTGTTGGTTTGTTGGTTTCTTGGTTTGTTGGTTTGTTGGTTTCTTGATTTGTTCGTTTGTTGGTTCTTTGGTTTGTTGACTCTTTGGTTTGTTGGTTCGTTGGTTTGTTGGTTCTTTGGTTTCTTGGTTTGTTGGTTTGTTGGTTTGTTGGTTTGTTGGTTTGTTGGTTTGTTGGTTTGTTGGTTTGTTGGTTCTTTGGTTTGTTGGTTTGTTGGTTCGTTGGTTTGTTGGTTCGTTGGTTTGTTGGTTTGTTGGTTTGTTGGTTCTTTGGTTTATTGGTTCTTTGGTTTGTTGGTTCTTTGGTTTGTTGGTTTGTTGGTTTGTTGGTTTGGTGGTTTGTTGGTTCTTTGGTTTGTTGGTTCTTTGGTTTGTTGGTTCTTTGGTTTGTTGGTTTGTTGGTTTGTTGGTTTGTTGGTTTGTTGGTTTGTTCGTTTGTTCGTTTGTTGCTTTGTTGGTTCTTTGGTTTGTTGGTTTGTTCGTTTGTTGGTTCTTTGGTTTGTTGGTTCTTTGGTTTGTTGGTTCTTTGGTTTGTTGGTTTGTTGGTTTGTTCGTTTGTTGGTTTGTTGGTTTGTTGGTTTGTCCCTTTGTTGGTTTGTTGGTTTGTCGGTTTGTTAGTTTGTTGGTTTGATGGTTTGTTGGTTGTTTGGTTTGATGGTTCTTTGGTTTGTTAGTTCATTGGTTTGTTGGTTTGTTGGTTTGTTGGTTTGTTGGTTCGTTGGTTTGTCCGTTTGTTGGTTTGTTGGTTTGTTGGCTTGTTGGTTTGTTAGTTTGTTGGTTTGTTGGTTTGTCGGTTGTTTGGTTTGTTGGTTCTTTGGTTTGTTGGTTCGTTGGTTTGTTAGTTTGTTGGTTTGTTGGTTTGTTGGTTTGTTGGTTTGTTGGTTTGTTGGTTTGTTGGTTTGTTGATTCTTTGGTTTGGTGGTTCGTTGGTTTGTTGGTTTGTTGGTTTGTTGGTTCTTTGGTTTGTTGGTTCTTTGGTTTGTTGGTTTGTTGGTTTGTTGGTTTGTTGGTTTGTTGGTTTGTTGGTTTGTTCGTTCTTTGGTTTGTTGGTTCTTTGGTTTGTTGGTCTGTTGGCTCTTTGGTTTGTTGGTTTGTTGGTTTTTTCGTTGTTTCGTTTATTGGTTTGTTGGTTTGTTGGTTCTTTGGTTTGTTGGTTTGTTCGTTTGTTCGTTTGTTGGTTTGTTGGTTTGTTGGTTTGTTGGTTTGTTGGTTTGCTGGTTCTTTGGTTTGTTGGTTCTTTGGTTTGTTGGTTCTTTAGTTTGTTGGTTCTTTAGTTTGTTGGTTTGTTGGTTTGTTGGTTTGTTGGTTCTTTGGTTATTTGGTTCTTTGGTTTGTTGGTTTGTTGGTGTGTTGGTTCGTTGGTTTGTTGGTTCGTTGGTTTGTTCGTTTGTTGGTTTGTTAGTTTGTTGGTTCTTTGGTTTGTTGGTTCTTTGATTTGTTGATTCTTTGGTTTGTTGATTTGTAGGTTTGTTGGTTTGTTGGTTCGTTGGTTTGTTGGTTTCTTGGTTTGTGGGTTTGTTGGTTCTTTGGTTTGTTGGTTCTTTGGTTTGTTGGTTTGTTGGTTCGTTGTTTTGTTGGTTCTTTTGTTTGTTGGTTTGTTGGTTTGTTTGTTTATTAGTTTGTTGGTTTGTTCGTTTGTTGGTTTGTTGGTTCTTTGGTTTGTTGGTTTGTTCGTTTGTTGGTTCTTTGGTTTGTTGGTTCTTTGGTTTGTTGGTTCTTTGGTTTGTTGGTTTGTTGGTTTGTTCGTTTGTTGGTTTGTTGGTTTGTTGGTTTGTCCCTTTGTTGGTTTGTTGGTTTGTCGGTTTGTTAGTTTGTTGGTTTGATGGTTTGTTGGTTGTTTGGTTTGATGGTTCTTTGGTTTGTTAGTTCATTGGTTTGTTGGTTTGTTGGTTTGTTGGTTTGTTGGTTCGTTGGTTTGTCCGTTTGTTGGTTTGTTGGTTTGTTGGCTTGTTGGTTTGTTAGTTTGTTGGTTTGTTGGTTTGTCGGTTGTTTGGTTTGTTGGTTCTTTGGTTTGTTGGTTCGTTGGTTTGTTGGTTTGTTGGTTTGTTGGTTTGTTGGTTTGTTGGTTTGTTGGTTTGTTGGTTTGTTGGTTTGTTGATTCTTTGGTTTGGCGGTTCGTTGGTTTGTTGGTTTGTTGGTTTGTTGGTTCTTTGGTTTGTTGGTTCTTTGGTTTGTTGGTTTGTTGGTTTGTTGGTTTGTTGGTTTGTTGGTTTGTTGGTTTGTTCGTTCTTTGGTTTGTTGGTTCTTTGGTTTGTTGGTCTGTTGGCTCTTTGGCTTGTTGGTTTGTTGGTTTTTTCGTTGTTTCGTTTATTGGTTTGTTGGTTTGTTGGTTCTTTGGTTTGTTGGTTTGTTCGTTTGTTCGTTTGTTGGTTTGTTGGTTTGTTGGTTTGTTGGTTTGTTGGTTTGCTGGTTCTTTGGTTTGTTGGTTCTTTGGTTTGTTGGTTCTTTAGTTTGTTGGTTCTTTAGTTTGTTGGTTTGTTGGTTTGTTGGTTTGTTGGTTCTTTGGTTATTTGGTTCTTTGGTTTGTTGGTTTGTTGGTGTGTTGGTTCGTTGGTTTGTTGGTTCGTTGGTTTGTTCGTTTGTTGGTTTGTTAGTTTGTTGGTTCTTTGGTTTGTTGGTTCTTTGATTTGTTGATTCTTTGGTTTGTTGATTTGTAGGTTTGTTGGTTTGTTGGTTCGTTGGTTTGTTGGTTTCTTGGTTTGTGGGTTTGTTGGTTCTTTGGTTTGTTGGTTCTTTGGTTTGTTGGTTTGTTGGTTCGTTGTTTTGTTGGTTCTTTTGTTTGTTGGTTTGTTGGTTTGTTGGTTTATTAGTTTGTTGGTTTGTTCGTTTGTTGGTTTGTTGGTTCTTTGGTTTGTTGGTTTGTTGGTTTGTTCGTTCTTTGGTTTGTTGGTTTGTTTGTTTGTTGGTTTATTCGTTTGTTGGTTCTTTGGTTTGTTGGTTCTTTGGTTTGTTGGTTCTTTGGTTTTGTTGGTTTGTTGGTTTGTTCGTTTGTTGGTTTGCTGGTTTGTTGGTTTGTTGGTTTTTTGGTTCTTTGGTTCGTTCGTTTGTTGGTTCTTTGGTTTGTTGGTTTCTTGGTTTGTTGGTTTGTTGGTTCTTTGGTTCTTTGGTTTGATAGTTCGTTGGTCTGTTGGTTTGTTGGTTCATTGGTTTGTCAGTTTGTTGGTTTGTTGGTTTGTTGGTTTGTTGGTTTGTTAGTTTGTTGGTTTGTTGGTTTGTTGGTTGTTTGGTTTGATGGTTCTTTGGTTTGTTGGTTCGTTGGTTTGTTGGTTTGTTGGTTTGCTGGTTTGTTGGTTCTTTGGTTTGTTGATTCTTCGCTTTGTTGGTTTGTTGGTTTGTTGGTTTGTTGGTTCTTTGGTTTGTTGGTTCTTTGGTTTGTTGGCTTGTTCGTTTGTTGGTTTGTTGGTTTCTTGGTTTGTTGGTTTGTTGGCTTCTTGGTTTGTTCGTTTGTTGGTTCTTTGGTTTGTTGGTTCTTTGGTTTGTTGGTTTTTTGTTTCTTTGTTTTGTTGGTTCTTTGGTTTGTTGGTTTGTTGGTTTGTTGGTTTGTAGGTTTGTTGGTTTGTTGGTTCTTTGGTTTGTTGGTTTGTTGGTTCTTTGGTTTGTTGGGTTGTTGGTTCTTTGGTTTGTTGCTTTGTTGGTTTGTTGGTTTGTTGGTTTGTTCGTTTGTTCGTTTGTTGGTTTGTTGGTTTGTTGGTTTGTTGGTTTGTTGGTTCTTTGATTTGTTGGTTCTTTGGTTTGTTGGTTCTTTGGTTTGTTGGTTTGTTGGTCTGTTGGTTGGTGGTTCGTTGGTTTGTTCGTTTGTTGGTTTGTTGGTTTGTTGGTTTATTGATTTGTTGGTTTGTTGGTTCTTTAGTTTGCTGGTTCTTTGGTTTGTTGATTCTTTGGTTTGTTGATTTGTTGGTTTGTTGGTTTGTTGGTTCTTTTGTTTGTTGGTTTGTTGGTTTGTTGGTTTGTTATTTTGTTGGCTTATTGGTTTGTTGGTTTGTTGGTTTGTTGGTTTGTTGGTTTGTTGGTTCTTTGGTTTGTTGGTTCTTTGGTTTGTTAGTTTATTAATTTGCTGGTTCGTTGGTTTGTTCGTTTGTTGGTTTGTTGGTTTGTTGGTTTATTGGTTCATTGGTTTGTTGGTTTGTTGGTTTGTTGGTTCTTTGGTTTGTTGATTCTTTGGTTTGTTGGTTTGTTGATTCTTTTTTGTTCGTTTGTTGGTTTGTTGGTTTGTTGGTTTGTTGGTTTGTTGGTTTGTTGGTTCTTTGATTCTTTGGTTTGATGGTTCGTTGGTTTGTTGGTTTGTTGGTTTGTTGGTTCGTTGGTTTGTTCGTTTGTTGGTTTGTTGGCTTGTTCGTTTGTTGGTTTGTTGGTTTGTTGGTTTGTTGATTTGTTGGTTTGTTGGTTTGTTGGTTTGTTGGTTTGTTGGTTTGTTAGTTTGTTGGTTTGTTGGTTTGTTGGTTCTTTGGTTTGTTGATTCTTTGGTTTGTTGGTTCATTGGTTTGTTGGTTTGTTGGTTTGTTAGTTTGTTGGTTTGTTGGTTTCTTGGGTTGTTGGTTTGTTGGTTTGTTGGTTCTTTGGTTTGTTGGTTTTTTTGTTTTGTTGGGTTGTTCGTTTGTTGGTTCTTTGGTTTGTTGGTTCTTTGGTTTGTTGGTTTGTTGGTTCGTTGGTTTGTTAGTTCTTTGGTTTGTTGGTTCTTTGGTTTGTTGGTTTGTTGGTTTGTTGGTTTGTTGGTTTGTTGATTCTTTGGTTTGTTGGTTCGTTGGTGTGTTGGTTTGTTGGTTTGTTGGCTTGTTGGTTTGTTGGTTTGTTGGTTTGTTGATTCTTTGGTTTGTTGGTTCGTTGGTGTGTTGGTTTGTTGGTTTGTTGGTTCTTTGGTTTGTTGGTTCTGTGGTTTGTTGGTTTGTTCGTTTGTTGGTTTGTTGGTTTGTTGGTTTGTTGGTTTGTTGGTTTGTTGGTTCTTTGATTCTTTGGTTTGATGGTTCGTTGGTTTGTTGGTTTGTTGGTTTGTTGATTTGTTGGTTTGTTGGTTTGTTGGTTTGTTGGTTTGTTGGTTTGTTGGTTTGTTAGTTTGTTGGTTTGTTGGTTTGTTGGTTCTTTGGTTTGTTGATTCTTTGGTTTGTTGGTTCATTGGTTTGTTGGTTTGTTGGTTTGTTAGTTTGTTGGTTTGTTGGTTTCTTGGGTTGTTGGTTTGTTGGTTTGTTGGTTCTTTGGTTTGTTGGTTTTTTTGTTTTGTTGGGTTGTTCGTTTGTGGGTTCTTTGGTTTGTTGGTTCTTTGGTTTGTTGGTTTGTTGGTTCGTTGGTTTGTTAGTTCTTTGGTTTATTGGTTCTTTGGTTTGTTGGTTTGTTGGTTTTTGGTTTGTTGGTTTGTTGGTTTGTTGATTCTTTGGTTTGTTGGTTCGTTGGTGTGTTGGTTTGTTGGTTTGTTGATTCTTTGGTTTGTTGGTTCTTTGGTTTGTTGGTTTGTTGGTTTGTTGGTTTGTTGGTTTGTTGGTTTGTTGGTTCTTTGGTTTGTTGGTTCTTTGGTTTGTTGGTTTGTTGGTTCTTTGGTTTGTTGGTTTGTTGGTTTGTTCGTTTGTTCGTTTGTTGGTTTGTTGGTTTGTTGGTTCTTTGGTTTGTTGGTTTGTTCGTTTGTTCGTTTGTTGGTTTGTTGGTTTGTTGGTTTGTTGGTTTGTTGGTTTGTTGATTTGTTGGTTTGTTGGTTCTTTGGTTTGATGGTTCTTTGGTTTATTGGTTCTTTAGTTTGTTGGTTTGTTGGTTTGTTGGTTTGTTGGTTTGTTGGTTTGTTGGTTTGTTAGTTTGTTGGTTCTTTGGTTCTTTGGTTCTTTGGTTTGTTGGTTTGTTGGTTTGTTGGTTCGTTGGTTTGTTGGTTTCTTAGTTTGTGGGTTTGTTGGTTCTTTGGTTTGCTGGTTCTTTGGTTTGTTGGTTTGTTGGTTCGTTGGTTTGTTGGTTTGCTGGTTTGTTCGTTTGTTGGTTCTTTGGTTTGTTGGTTTTTTGGTTTGTTGGTTTGTTGGTTCGTTGGTTTGTTGGTTCTTTTGTTTGTTGGTTTGTTGGCTTATGAGTTTGTTGGTTTGTTCGTTTGTTGGTTTGTTAGTTCTTTGGTTTGTTTGTTTGTTGGTTTGTTGGTTTGTTGGTTTGTTGGTTTGTTGGTTTTTGGTTTGTTGGTTTTTTGGTTTGTTGGTTTGTTCGTTTGTTGGTTCTTTGGTTTGTTGGTTGTTTGGTTTGTTGGTTCTTTGGTTTGTTGGTTTGTTCGTTTGTTGGTTTGTTGGTTTCTTGGTTTGTTGGTTTGTTGGTTTGTTGGCTTCTTGGTTTGTTCGTTTGTTGGTTCTTTGGTTTGTTGGTTCTTTGGTTTGTTGGTTTGTTGGTTCGTTGGTTTGTTGGTTCTTTGGTTTGTTGGTTTGTTGGTTCTTTGGTTTGTTGCGTTGTTGGTTCTTTGGTTTCTTGCTTTGTTGGTTTGTTGGTTTGTTGGTTCTTTGGTTTGTTGGTTCTTTGGTTTGTTAGTTTATTGGTTTGCTGGTTCGTTGGTTTGTTCGTTTGTTGGTTTGTTGTTTTGTTGGTTTATTGGTTGATTGGTTTGTTGGTTTGTTGGTTTGTTGGTTCTTTGGTTTGTTGATTCTTTGGTTTGTTGGTTTGTTGATTCTTTTTTGTTCGTTTGTTGGTTTGTTGATTTGTTGGTTTGTTCGTTTGTTCGTTTGTTGGTGTGTTGGTTTGTTGGTTTGTTGGTTTGTTGGTTTGTTGGTTCTTTGATTCTTTGGTTTGATGGTTCGTTGGTTTGTTGGTTTGTTGGTTTGTTGGTTCGTTGGTTTGTTCGTTTGTTGGTTTGTTGGCTTGTTCGTTTGTTGGTTTGTTGGTTTGTTGGTTTGTTGATTTGTTGGTTTGTTGGTTTGTTGGTGTGTTGGTTTGTTGGTTTGTTGGTTTGTTAGTTTGTTGGTTTGTTGGTTTGTTGGTTGTTAGGTTTGATGGTTCTTTGCTTTGTTGGTTCGTTGGATTGTTGGTTTGTTGGTTTGTTGGTTTGTTGGTTTGTTGGTTCTTTGGTTTGTTGATTCTTTGGTTTGTTGGTTCATTGGTTTGTTGGTTTGTTGGTTTGTTGGTTTGTTAGTTTGTTGGTTTGTTGGTTTCTTGGGTTGTTGGTTTGTTGGTTTGTTGGTTCTTTGGTTTGTTGGTTTTTTTGTTTTGTTGGGTTGTTCGTTTGTTGGTTCTTTGGTTTGTTGGTTATTTGGTTTGTTGGTTTGTTGGTTCGTTGGTTTGTTAGTTCTTTGGTTTGTAGGTTCTTTGGTTTGTTGGTTTGTTGGTTTGTTGGTTTGTTGGTTTGTTGATTCTTTGGTTTGTTGGTTCGTTGGTTTGTTGGTTTGTTGGTTTGTTGGTTCTTTGGTTTGTTGGTTCTTTGGTTTGTTGGTTTGTTGGTTTGTTGGTTTGTTGGTTTGTTGGTTCTTTGGTTTGTTGGTTCTTTGGTTTGTTGGTTTGTTGGTTCTTTGGTTTGTTGGTTTGCTCGTTTGTTCGTTTGTTGGTTTGTTGGTTTGTTGGTTCTTTGGTTTGTTGGTTTGTTGGTTTGTTCGTTTGTTCGTTTGTTGGTTTGTTGGTTTGTTGGTTTGTTGGTTTGTTGGTTTGTTGTTTTGTTGGTTTGTTGGTTCTTTGGTTTGTTGGTTCTTTGGTTTATTGGTTCTTTAGTTTGTTGGTTTGTTGGTTTGTTGGTTTGTTGGTTTGTTGGTTTGTTGGTTTGTTGGTTCTTTGGTTCTTTGGTTCTTTGGTTTGTTGGTTTGTTGGTTTGTTGGTTCGTTGGTTTGTTCGTTTGTTCGTTTGTTGGTTTGTTGGTTTGTTGGTTTGTTGGTTTGTTGGTTCTTTGGTTTGTTGATTCTTTGGTTTGTTGGTTTGTTGGTTTGTTGGTTTGTTGGTTCGTCGGTTTGTTGGTTTCTTGGTTTGTGGGTTAGTTGGTTCTTTGGTTTGCTGGTTCTTTGGTTTGTTGGTTTGTTGGTTCGTTGGTTTGTTGGTTTGCTGGTTTGTTCGTTTGTTGGTTCTTTGGTTTGTTGGTTCTTTGGTTTGTTGGTTTGTTGGTTCGTTGGTTTGTTGGTTCTTTTGTTTGTTCGTTTGTTGGCTTATGAGTTTGTTGGTTTGTTCGTTTGTTGGTTTGCTGGTTCTTTGGTTTGTTGGTTTGTTGGTTTGTTGGTTTGTTGGTTTGTTGGTTCTTTGGTTTGTTGGTTTGTTGGTTTGTTGGTTTGTTCGTTTGTTGGTTCTTTGGTTTGTTGGTTGTTTGGTTTGTTGGTTCTTTGGTTTGTTGGTTTGTTGGTTTGTTCGTTTGTTGGTTTGCTGGTTTGTTGGTTTGTTGGTTCTTAGGTTCTTTGGTTCTTTGGTTTGTTGGTTCTTTGGTTTGTTGGTTTGTTGGTTTGTTGGTTTGTTGGTTTGTTGGTTTGTTGGTTTGTTGGTTCTTTGGTTCTTTGGTTAGATGGTTCGTTGGTTTGTTGGTTTGTTGGTTTGTTGGTTCGTTGGTTTGTCCGTTTGTTGGTTTGTTGGTTCGTTGGTTTTTAGTTTGTTGGTTTGTTGGTTTGTTGGTTGTTTGGTTTGATGGTTCTTTGGTTTGTTGGTTCGTTGGTTTGTTGGTTTGTTGGTTTGTTGGTTTGTTGGTTTGTTGGTTTGTTGGTTCTTTGGTTTGTTGATTCTTTGCTTTGTTGGTTTGTTGGTTTGTTGGTTTGTTGGTTTGTTGGTTTGTTGGTTCTTTGGTTTGTTGGTTCTTTGGTTTGTTAGTTTGTTGGTTTGTTGGTTTCTTGGTTTGTTGGTTTGTTGGTTTCTTGATTTGTTCGTTTGTTGGTTCTTTGGTTTGTTGACTCTTTGGTTTGTTGGTTCGTTGGTTTGTTGGTTCTTTGGTTTCTTGGTTTGTTGGTTTGTTGGTTTGTTGGTTTGTTGGTTTGTTGGTTTGTTGGTTCTTTGGTTTGTTGGTTTGTTGGTTCGTTGGTTTGTTGGTTCGTTGGTTTGTTGGTTTGTTGGTTTGTTGGTTCTTTGGTTTATTGGTTCTTTGGTTTGTTGGTTCTTTGGTTTGTTGGTTTGTTGGTTTGTTGGTTTGGTGGTTTGTTGGTTCTTTGGTTTGTTGGTTCTTTGGTTTGTTGGTTCTTTGGTTCTTTGGTTTGTTGGTTTGTTGGTTTGTTGGTTTGTTGGTGTGTTGGTTTGTTGGTTTGTTCGTTTGTTCGTTTGTTGGTTTGTTGCTTCTTTGGTTTGTTGGTTTGTTCGTTTGTTGGTTCTTTGGTTTGTTGGTTCTTTGGTTTGTTGGTTCTTTGGTTTGTTGGTTTGTTGGTTTGTTCGTTTGTTGGTTTGTTGGTTTGTTGGTTTGTCCGTTTGTTGGTTTGTTGGTTTGTCGGTTTGTTAGTTTGTTGGTTTGATGGTTTGTTGGTTGTTTGGTTTGATGGTTCTTTGGTTTGTTGGTTCATTGGTTTGTTGGTTTGTTGGTTTGTTGGTTTGTTGGTTCGTTGGTTTGTCCGTTTGTTGGTTTGTTGGTTTGTTGGTTTGTTGGTTTGTTAGTTGGTTGGTTTGTTGGTTTGTCGGTTGTTTGGTTTGTTGGTTCTTTGGTTTGTTGGTTCGTTGGTTTGTTGGTTTGTTGGTTTGTTGGTTTGTTGTTTCTTTGGTTTGTTGATTCTTTGCTTTGTTGGTTTGTTGGTTTGTTAGTTTGTTGGTTGGTTGGTTCTTTGGTTTGTTGGTTCTTTGGTTTGTTGGTTCGTTGGTTTGTTGGTTCTTTGGTTTGTTGGTTATTTGGTTTGTTGGTTTCTTGGTTTGTTCGTTTTTTGGTTCTTTGGTTTGTTGGTTCTTTGGTTTGTTGGTTTGTTGGTTCGTTGGTTTATTGGTTCGTTGGTTTGTTGGTTTGTTGGTTTGTTGGTTCTTTGGTTTGTTGGTTCTTTGGTTTGTTGGTTCTTTGGTTTGTTGGTTTGTTCGTTTGTTGGTTTGTTGGTTTGTTGGTTCTTTGGTTTGTTACTTTGTTGGTTTGTTGGTTCTTTGGCTTTTTGGTTCTTTGGTTTGTTGGTTCTTTGTTTTGTTGGTTCTTTGGTTTGTTGGTTTGTTGGTTTGTTGGTCCTTTGGTTCTTTGGTTCTTTGATTTGTTGGTTTGTTGGTTTGTTGGTTCGTTGGTTTGTTCGTTTGTAGGTTCTTTGGTTTGTTCGTTTGTTGGTTTGTTGGTTCTTTGGTTTGTTGGTTTGTTGGTTTGTTGGTTTGTTGGTTTGTTGGTTTGTTGGTTCTTTGGTTTGTTGGTTTGTTGGTTTGTTGGTTTGTTGGTTTGTTCGTTTGTTGGTTCTTTGGTTTGTTGGTTGTTTGGTTTGTTGGTTCTTTGGTTTGTTGGTTTGTTGGTTTGTTCGTTTGTTGGTTTGCTGGTTTGTTGGTTTGTTGGTTCTTAGGTTCTTTGGTTCTTTGGTTTGTTGGTTCTTTGGTTTGTTGGTTTGTTGGTTTGTTGGTTTGTTGGTTTGTTGGTTTGTTGGTTCTTTGGTTCTTTGGTTTGATGGTTCGTTGGTTTGTTGGTTTGTTGGTTTGTTGGTTCGTTGGTTTGTCCGTTTGTTGGTTTGTTGGTTCGTTGGTTTTTAGTTTGTTGGTTTGTTGGTTTGTTGGTTGTTTGGTTTGATGGTTCTTTGGTTTGTTGATTCTTTGCTTTATTGGTTTGTTGGTTTGTTGGTTTGTTGGTTTGTTGGTTCTTTGGTTTGTTGGTTCTTTGGTTTGTTAGTTTGTTGGTTTGTTGGTTTCTTGGTTTGTTCGTTTGTTGGTTTCTTGATTTGTTCGTTTGTTGGTTCTTTGGTTTGTTGACTCTTTGGTTTGTTGGTTCGTTGGTTTGTTGGTTCTTTGGTTTCTTGGTTTGTTGGTTTGTTGGTTTGTTAGTTTGTTGGTTTGTTGGTTTGTTGGTTCTTTGGTTTGTTGGTTTGTTGGTTCGTTGGTTTGTTGGTTCGTTGGTTTGTTGGTTTGTTGGTTTGTTGGTTCTTTGGTTTATTGGTTCTTTGGTTTGTTGGTTCTTTGGTTTGTTGGTTCTTTGGTTTGTTGGTTTGTTGGTTTGTTCGTTTGTTGGTTTGTTGGTTTGTTAGTTTGTCCCTTTGTCGGTTTGTTGGTTTGTCGGTTTGTTAGTTTGTTGGTTTGATGGTTTGTTGGTTGTTTGGTTTGATGCTTCTTTGGTTTGTTAGTTCATTGGTTTGTTGGTTTGTTGGTTTGTTGGTTCGTTGGTTTGTCCGTTTGTTGGTTTGTTGGTTTGTTGGCTTGTTGGTTTGTTAGTTTGTTGGTTTGTTGGTTTGTCGGTTGTTTGGTTTGTTGGTTCTTTGGTTTGTTGGTTCGTTGGTTTGTTGGTTTGTTGGTTTGTTGGTTTGTTGGTTTGTTGGTTTGTTGGTTTGTTGGTTTGTTGGTTTGTTGATTCTTTGGTTTGGTGGTTCGTTGGTTTGTTGGTTTGTTGGTTTGTTGGTTCTTTGGTTTGTTGGTTCTTTGGTTTGTTGGTTTGTTGGTTTGTTGGTTTGTTGGTTTGTTGGTTTGTTGGTTTGTTGGTTTGTTGGTTTGTTGGTTTGTTCGTTCTTTGGTTTGTTGGTTCTTTGGTTTGTTGGTCTGTTGGCTCTTTGGTTTGTTGGTTTGTTGGTTTTTTCGTTGTTTCGTTTATTGGTTTGTTGGTTTGTTGGTCCTTTGGTTTGTTGGTTTGTTCGTTTGTTCGTTTGTTGGTTTCTTGGTTTGTTGGTTTGTTGGTTTGTTGGTTTGCTGGTTCTTTGGTTTGTTGGTTCTTTGGTTTGTTGGTTCTTTAGTTTGTTGGTTCTTTAGTTTGTTGGTTTGTTGGTTTGTTGGTTTGTTGGTTTGTTGGTTTGTTGGTTCTTTGGTTATTTGGTTCTTTGGTTTGTTGGTTTGTTGGTGTGTTGGTTCATTGGTTTGTTGGTTCGTTGGTTTGTTCGTTTGTTGGTTTGTTAGTTTGTTGGTTCTTTGGTTTGTTGGTTCTTTGATTTGTTGATTCTTTGGTTTGTTGATTTGTAGGTTTGTTGGTTTGTTGGTTCGTTGGTTTGTTGGTTTCTTGGTTTGTGGGTTTGTTGGTTCTTTGGTTTGTTGGTTCTTTGGTTTGTTGGTTTGTTGGTTCGTTGTTTTGTTGGTTCTTTTGTTTGTTGGTTTGTTTGTTTGTTGGTTTATTAGTTTGCTGGTTTGTTCGTTTGTTGGTTTGTTGGTTCTTTGGTTTGTTGGTTTGTTGGTTTGTTGGTTCTTTGGTTTGTTGGTTCTTTGTTTTGTTGGTTTGTTTGTTTGTTGGTTTGTTCGTTTGTTGGTTCTTTGGTTTGTTGGTTCTTTGGTTTGTTGGTTCTTTGGTTTTGTTGGTTTGTTGGTTTGTTCGTTTGTTGGTTTGCTGGTTTGTTGGTTTGTTGGTTCTTTGGTTCTTTGGTTCGTTCGTTTGTTGGTTCTTTGGTTTGTTGGTTTCTTGGTTTGTTGGTTTGTTGGTTCTTTGGTTCTTTGGTTTGATAGTTCGTTGGTCTGTTGGTTTGTTGGTTCGTTGGTTTGTCCGTTTGTTGGTTTGTTGGTTTGTTGGTTTGTTAGTTTGTTGGTTTGTTGGTTTGTTGGTTGTTTGGTTTGATGGTTCTTTGGTTTGTTGGTTCGTTGGTTTGTTGGTTTGTTGGTTTGTTGGTTTGTTGGTTCTTTGGTTTGTTGATTCTTCGCTTTGTTGGTTTGTTGGTTTGTTGGTTTGTTGGTTCTTTGGTTTGTTGGTTCTTTGGTTTGTTGGCTTGTTCGTTTGTTGGTTTGTTGGTTTCTTGGTTTGTTGGTTTGTTGACTTCTTGGTTTGTTCGTTTGTTGGTTCTTTGGTTTGTTGGTTCTTTGGTTTGTTGGTTTTTTGTTTCTTTGTTTTGTTGGTTCTTTGGTTTGTTGGTTTGTTGGTTTGTTGGTTTGTAGGTTTGTTGGTTTGTTGGTTCTTTGGTTTGTTGGTTTGTTGGTTCTTTGGTTTGTTGGGTTGTTGGTTCTTTGGTTTGTTGCTTTGTTGGTTTGTTGGTTTGTTGGTTTGTTCGTTTGTTCGTTTGTTGGTTTGTTGGTTTGTTGGTTTGTTGGTTTGTTGGTTTGTTGGTTTGTTGGTTCTTTGATTTGTTGGTTCTTTGGTTTGTTGGTTCTTTGGTTTGTTGGTTTGTTGGTCTGTTGGTTGGTGGTTCGTTGGTTTGTTCGTTTGTTGGTTTGTTGGTTTGTTGGTTTATTGATTTGTTGGTTTGTTGGTTCTTTAGTTTGCTGGTTCTTTGGTTTGTTGATTCTTTGGTTTGTTGGTTTGTTGGTTTGTTGGTTTGTTGGTTCTTTTGTTTGTTGGTTTGTTGGTTTGTTGGTTTGTTATTTTGTTGCCTTATTGGTTTGTTGGTTTGTTGGTTTGTTGGTTTGTTGGTTTGTTGGTTCTTTGGTTTGTTGGTTCTTTGGTTTGTTAGTTCATTGGTTTGCTGGTTCGTTGGTTTGTTCGTTTGTTGGTTTGTTGGTTTGTTGGTTTATTCGTTCATTGGTTTGTTGGTTTGTTGGTTTGTTGGTTCTTTGGTTTGTTGATTCTTTGGTTTGTTGGTTTGTTGATTCTTTTTTGTTCGTTTGTTGGTTTGTTGGTTTGTTGGTTTGTTGGTTTGTTGGTTTGTTGGTTCTTTGATTCTTTGGTTTGATGGTTCGTTGGTTTGTTGGTTTGTTGGTTTGTTGGTTCGTTGGTTTGTTCGTTTGTTGGTTTGTTGGCTTGTTCGTTTGTTGGTTTGTTGGTTTGTTGGTTTGTTGGTTTGTTGATTTGTTGGTTTGTTGGTTTGTTGGTTTGTTGGTTTGTTAGTTTGTTGGTTTGTTGGTTTGTTGGTTCTTTGGTTTGTTGATTCTTTGGTTTGTTGGTTCATTGGTTTGTTGGTTTGTTGGTTTGTTAGTTTGTTGGTTTGTTGGTTTCTTGGGTTGTTGGTTTGTTGGTTTGTTGGTTCTTTGGTTTGTTGGTTTTTTTGTTTTGTTGGGTTGTTCGTTTGTTGGTTCTTTGGTTTGTTGGTTCTTTGGTTTGTTGGTTTGTTGGTTCGTTGGTTTGTTAGTTCTTTGGTTTGTTGGTTCTTTGGTTTGTTGGTTTGTTGGTTTGTTGGTTTGTTGGTTTGTTGGTTTGTTGATTCTTTGGTTTGTTGGTTCGTTGGTGTGTTGGTTTGTTGGTTTGTTGATTCTTTGGTTTGTTGGTTCGTTGGTGTGTTGGTTTGTTGGTTTGTTGGTTCTTTGGTTTGTTGGTTCTTTGGTTTGTTGGTTTGTTCGTTCTTTGGTTTGTTGGTTCTTTGGTTTGTTGGTTTGTTCGTTTGTTGGTTTGTTGGTTTGTTGGTTTGTTGGTTTGTTGGTTTGTTGGTTCTTTGGTTTGTTGGTTTGTTGGTTTGTTGGTTTGTTGATTTGTTGGTTTGTTGGTTTGTTGGTTTGTTGGTTTGTTGGTTTGTTAGTTTGTTGGTTTGTTGGTTTGTTGGTTCTTTGGTTTGTTGATTCTTTGGTTTGTTGGTTCATTGGTTTGTTGGTTTGTTGGTTTGTTAGTTTGTTGGTTTGTTGGTTTCTTGGGTTGTTGGTTTGTTGGTTTGTTGGTTCTTTGGTTTGTTGGTTTTTTTGTTTTGTTGGGTTGTTCGTTTGTTGGTTCTTTGGTTTGTTGGTTCTTTGGTTTGTTGGTTTGTTGGTTCGTTGGTTTGTTAGTTCTTTGGTTTATTGGTTCTTTGGTTTGTTGGTTTGTTGGTTTTTGGTTTGTTGGTTTGTTGGTTTGTTGATTCTTTGGTTTGTTGGTTCGTTGGTATGTTGGTTTGTTGGTTTGTTGATTCTTTGGTTTGTTGGTTCTTTGGTTTGTTGGTTTGTTGGTTTGTTGGTTTGTTGGTTTGTTGGTTTGTTGGTTCTTTGGTTTGTTGGTTCTTTGGTTTGTTGGTTTGTTGGTTCTTTGGTTTGTTGGTTTGTTGGTTTGTTCGTTTGTTCGTTTGTTGGTTTGTTGGTTTCTTGGTTCTTTGGTTTGTTGGTTTGTTGGTTTGTTCGTTTGTTCGTTTGTTGGTTTGTTGGTTTGTTGGTTTGTTGGTTTGTTGGTTTGTTGGTTTGTTGGTTTGTTGGTTCTTTGGTTTGTTGGTTCTTTGGTTTATTGGTTCTTTAGTTTGTTGGTTTGTTGGTTTGTTGGTTTGTTGGTTTGTTGGTTTGTTGGTTTGTTGGTTCTTTGGTTCTTTGGTTCTTTGGTTTGTTGGTTTGTTGGTTTGTTGGTTCGTTGGTTTGTTGGTTTCTTAGTTTGTGGGTTTGTTGGTTCTTTGGTTTGCTGGTTCTTTGGTTTGTTGGTTTGTTGGTTCGTTGGTTTGTTGGTTTGCTGGTTTGTTCGTTTGTTGGTTCTTTGGTTTGTTGGTTTTTTGGTTTGTTGGTTTGTTGGTTCGTTGGTTTGTTGGTTCTTTTGTTTGTTGGTTTGTTGGCTTATGAGTTTGTTGGTTTGTTCGTTTGTTGGTTTGTTGGTTCTTTGGTTTGTTTGTTTGTTGGTTTGTTGGTTTGTTGGTTTGTTGGTTTGTTGGTTTGTTGGTTTTTGGTTTGTTGGTTTGTTGGTTTGTTGGTTTGTTCGTTTGTTGGTTCTTTGGTTTGTTGGTTGTTTGGTTTGTTGGTTTGTTGGTTTGTTCGTTTGTTGGTTTGTTGGTTTCTTGGTTTGTTGGTTTGTTGGTTTTTTGGCTTCTTGGTTTGTTCGTTTGTTGGTTCTTTGGTTTGTTGGTTCTTTGGTTTGTTGGTTTGTTGGTTCGTTGGTTTGTTGGTTCTTTGGTTTGTTGGTTTGTTGGTTTGTTGGTTTGTAGGTTTGTTGGTTTGTTGGTTCTTTGGTTTGTTGGTTTGTTGGTTCTTTGGTTTGTTGCGTTGTTGGTTCTTTGGTTTCTTGCTTTGTTGGTTTGTTGGTTTGTTGGTTCTTTGGTTTGTTGGTTCTTTGGTTTGTTAGTTTATTGGTTTGCTGGTTCGTTGGTTTGTTCGTTTGTTGGTTTGTTGTTTTGTTGGTTTATTGGTTCATTGGTTTGTTGGTTTGTTGGTTTGTTGGTTCTTTGGTTTGTTGATTCTTTGGTTTGTTGGTTTGTTGATTCTTTTTTGTTCGTTTGTTGGTTTGTTGGTTTGTTGGTTTGTTCGTTTGTTCGTTTGTTGGTGTGTTGGTTTGTTGGTTTGTTGGTTTGTTGGTTTGTTGGTTTTTTGATTCTTTGGTTTGATGGTTCGTTGGTTTGTTGGTTTGTTGGTTTGTTGGTTCGTTGGTTTGTTCGTTTGTTGGTTTGTTGGCTTGTTCGTTTGTTGGTTTGTTGGTTTGTTGGTTTGTTGGTTTGTTGATTTGTTGGTTTGTTGGTTTGTTGGTGTGTTGGTTTGTTGGTTTGTTGGTTTGTTAGTTTGTTGGTTTGTTGGTTTGTTGGTTGTTAGGTTTGTTGGTTCTTTGCTTTGTTGGTTCGTTGGATTGTTGGTTTGTTGGTTTGTTGGTTTATTGGTTTGTTGGTTCTTTGGTTTGTTGATTCTTTGGTTTGTTGGTTCATTGGTTTGTTGGTTTGTTGGTTTGTTGGTTTGTTAGTTTGTTGGTTTGTTGGTTTCTTGGGTTGTTGGTTTGTTGGTTTGTTGGTTCTTTGGTTTGTTGGTTTTTTTGTTTTGTTGGGTTGTTCGTTTGTTGGTTCTTTGGTTTGTTGGTTATTTGGTTTGTTGGTTTGTTGGTTCGTTGGTTTGTTAGTTCTTTGGTTTGTAGGTTCTTTGGTTTGTTGGTTTTCTGGTTTGTTGGTTTGTTGGTTTGTTGATTCTTTGGTTTGTTGGTTCGTTGGTTTGTTGGTTTGTTGGTTTGTTGGTTCTTTGGTTTGTTGGTTCTTTGGTTTGTTGGTTTGTTGGTTTGTTGGTTTGTTGGTTTGTTGGTTTGTTGGTTCTTTGGTTTGTTGGTTCTTTGGTTTGTTGGTTTGTTGGTTCTTTGGTTTGTTGGTTTGTTCGTTTGTTCGTTTGTTGGTTTGTTGGTTTGTTGGTTCTTTGGTTTGTTGGTTTGTTGGTTTGTTCGTTTGTTCGTTTGTTGGTTTGTTGGTTTGTTGGTTTGTTGGTTTGTTGGTTTGTTGGTTTGTTGGTTTGTTGGTTTGTTGGTTCTTTGGTTTGTTGGTTCTTTGGTTTATTGGTTCTTTAGTTTGTTGGTTTGTTGGTTTGTTGGTTTGTTGGTTTGTTGGTTTGTTGGTTTGTTGGTTCTTTGGTTCTTTGGTTCTTTGGTTTGTTGGTTTGTTGGTTTGTTGGTTCGTTGGTTTGTTGGTTTCTTAGTTTGTGGGTTTGTTGGTTCTTTGGTTTGCTGGTTCTTTGGTTTGTTGGTTTGTTGGTTCGTTGGTTTGTTGGTTTGCTGGTTTGTTCGTTTGTTGGTTCTTTGGTTTGTTGGTTTTTTGGTTTGTTGGTTTGTTGGTTCGTTGGTTTGTTGGTTCTTTTGTTTGTTGGTTTGTTGGCTTATGAGTTTGTTGGTTTGTTCGTTTGTTGGTTTGTTGGTTCTTTGGTTTGTTTGTTTGTTGGTTTGTTGGTTTGTTGGTTTGTTGGTTTGTTGGTTTGTTGGTTTTTGGTTTGTTGGTTTGTTGGTTTGTTGGTTTGTTGGTTCTTTGGTTTGTTGGTTGTTTGGTTTGTTGGTTTGTTGGTTTGTTCGTTTGTTGGTTTGTTGGTTTCTTGGTTTGTTGGTTTGTTGGTTTTTTGGCTTCTTGGTTTGTTCGTTTGTTGGTTCTTTGGTTTGTTGGTTCTTTGGTTTGTTGGTTTGTTGGTTCGTTGGTTTGTTGGTTCTTTGGTTTGTTGGTTTGTTGGTTTGTTGGTTTGTAGGTTTGTTGGTTTGTTGGTTCTTTGGTTTGTTGGTTTGTTGGTTCTTTGGTTTGTTGCGTTGTTGGTTCTTTGGTTTCTTGCTTTGTTGGTTTGTTGGTTTGTTGGTTCTTTGGTTTGTTGGTTCTTTGGTTTGTTAGTTTATTGGTTTGCTGGTTCGTTGGTTTGTTCGTTTGTTGGTTTGTTGTTTTGTTGGTTTATTGGTTCATTGGTTTGTTGGTTTGTTGGTTTGTTGGTTCTTTGGTTTGTTGATTCTTTGGTTTGTTGGTTTGTTGATTCTTTTTTGTTCGTTTGTTGGTTTGTTGGTTTGTTGGTTTGTTCGTTTGTTCGTTTGTTGGTGTGTTGGTTTGTTGGTTTGTTGGTTTGTTGGTTTGTTGGTTTTTTGATTCTTTGGTTTGATGGTTCGTTGGTTTGTTGGTTTGTTGGTTTGTTGGTTCGTTGGTTTGTTCGTTTGTTGGTTTGTTGGCTTGTTCGTTTGTTGGTTTGTTGGTTTGTTGGTTTGTTGGTTTGTTGATTTGTTGGTTTGTTGGTTTGTTGGTGTGTTGGTTTGTTGGTTTGTTGGTTTGTTAGTTTGTTGGTTTGTTGGTTTGTTGGTTGTTAGGTTTGTTGGTTCTTTGCTTTGTTGGTTCGTTGGATTGTTGGTTTGTTGGTTTGTTGGTTTATTGGTTTGTTGGTTCTTTGGTTTGTTGATTCTTTGGTTTGTTGGTTCATTGGTTTGTTGGTTTGTTGGTTTGTTGGTTTGTTAGTTTGTTGGTTTGTTGGTTTCTTGGGTTGTTGGTTTGTTGGTTTGTTGGTTCTTTGGTTTGTTGGTTTTTTTGTTTTGTTGGGTTGTTCGTTTGTTGGTTCTTTGGTTTGTTGGTTATTTGGTTTGTTGGTTTGTTGGTTCGTTGGTTTGTTAGTTCTTTGGTTTGTAGGTTCTTTGGTTTGTTGGTTTTCTGGTTTGTTGGTTTGTTGGTTTGTTGATTCTTTGGTTTGTTGGTTCGTTGGTTTGTTGGTTTGTTGGTTTGTTGGTTCTTTGGTTTGTTGGTTCTTTGGTTTGTTGGTTTGTTGGTTTGTTGGTTTGTTGGTTTGTTGGTTTGTTGGTTCTTTGGTTTGTTGGTTCTTTGGTTTGTTGGTTTGTTGGTTCTTTGGTTTGTTGGTTTGTTCGTTTGTTCGTTTGTTGGTTTGTTGGTTTGTTGGTTCTTTGGTTTGTTGGTTTGTTGGTTTGTTCGTTTGTTCGTTTGTTGGTTTGTTGGTTTGTTGGTTTATTGGTTTGTTGTTTTGTTGGTTTGTTGGTTCTTTGGTTTGTTGGTTCTTTGGTTTATTGGTTCTTTAGTTTGTTGGTTTGTTGGTTTGTTGGTTTGTTGGTTTGTTGGTTTGTTGGTTTGTTGGTTCTTTGGTTCTTTGGTTCTTTGGTTTGTTGGTTTGTTGGTTTGTTGGTTCGTTGGTTTGTTCGTTTGTTGGTTTGTTGGTTTGTTGGTTTGTTGGTTTGTTGGTTCTTTGGTTTGTTGGTTCTTTGGTTTGTTGATTCTTTGGTTTGTTGGTTTGTTGGTTTGTTGGTTTGTTGGTTCGTCGGTTTGTTGGTTTCTTGGTTTGTGGGTTAGTTGGTTCTTTGGTTTGCTGGTTCTTTGGTTTGTTGGTTTGTTGGTTCGTTGGTTTGTTGGTTTGCTGGTTTGTTCGTTTGTTGGTTCTTTGGTTTGTTGGTTCTTTGGTTTGTTGGTTTGTTGGTTCGTTGGTTTGTTGGTTCTTTTGTTTGTTGGTTTGTTGGCTTATGAGTTCGTTGTTTTGTTGGTTCTTTTGTTTGTTGGTTCTTTGGTTTGTTGGTTTGTTGGTTTGTTGGTTTGTTGGTTTGTTGGTTCTTTGGTTTGTTGGTTTGTTGGTTTGTTGGTTTGTTCGTTTGTTGGTTCTTTGGTTTGTTGGTTGTTTGGTTTGTTGGTTCTTTGGTTTGTTGGTTTGTTGGTTTGTTCGTTTGTTGGTTTGCTGGTTTGTTGGTTTGTTGGTTCTTAGGTTCTTTGGTTCTTTGGTTTGTTGGTTCTTTGGTTTGTTGGTTTGTTGGTTTGTTGGTTTGTTGGTTTGTTGGTTTGTTGGTTCTTTGGTTCTTTGGTTAGATGGTTCGTTGGTTTGTTGGTTTGTTGGTTTGTTGGTTCGTTGGTTTGTCCGTTTGTTGGTTTGTTGGTCCGTTGGTTTTTAGTTTGTTGGTTTGTTGGTTTGTTGGTTGTTTGGTTTGATGGTTCTTTGGTTTGTTGGTTCGTTGGTTTGTTGGTTTGTTGGTTTGTTGGTTTGTTGGTTTGTTGGTTTGTTGGTTCTTTGGTTTGTTGATTCTTTGCTTTGTTGGTTGGTTGGTTTGTTGGTTTGTTGGTTTGTTGGTTCTTTGGTTTGTTGGTTCTTTGGTTTGTTAGTTTGTTGGTTTGTTGGTTTCTTGGTTTGTTGGTTTGTTGGTTTCTTGATTTGTTCGTTTGTTGGTTCTTTGGTTTGTTGACTCTTTGGTTTGTTGGTTCGTTGGTTTGTTGGTTCTTTGGTTTCTTGGTTTGTTGGTTTGTTGGTTTGTTGGTTTGTTGGTTTGTTGGTTTGTTGGTTCTTTGGTTTGTTGGTTTGTTGGTTCGTTGGTTTGTTGGTTCGTTGGTTTGTTGGTTTGTTGGTTTGTTGGTTCTTTGGTTTATTGGTTCTTTGGTTTGTTGGTTCTTTGGTTTGTTGGTTTGTTGGTTTGTTGGTTTGGTGGTTTGTTGGTTCTTTGGTTTGTTGGTTCTTTGGTTTGTTGGTTCTTTGGTTTGTTGGTTTGTTGGTTTGTTGGTTTGTTGGTTTGTTGGTTTGTTCGTTTGTTCGTTTGTTGGTTTGTTGCTTCTTTGGTTTGTTGGTTTGTTCGTTTGTTGGTTCTTTGGTTTGTTGGTTCTTTGGTTTGTTGGTTCTTTGGTTTGTTGGTTTGTTGGTTTGTTCGTTTGTTGGTTTGTTGGTTTGTTGGTTTGTCCGTTTGTTGGTTTGTTGGTTTGTCGGTTTGTTAGTTTGTTGGTTTGATGGTTTGTTGGTTGTTTGGTTTGATGGTTCTTTGGTTTGTTGGTTCATTGGTTTGTTGGTTTGTTGGTTTGTTGGTTTGTTGGTTCGTTGGTTTGTCCGTTTGTTGGTTTTTGGTTTGTTGGTTTGTTGGTTTGTTAGTTGGTTGGTTTGTTGGTTTGTCGGTTGTTTGGTTTGTTGGTTCTTTGGTTTGTTGGTTCGTTGGTTTGTTGGTTTGTTGGTTTGTTGGTTTGTTGTTTCTTTGGTTTGTTGATTCTTTGCTTTGTTGGTTTGTTGGTTTGTTGGTTTGTTAGTTTGTTGGTTGGTTGGTTCTTTGGTTTGTTGGTTCTTTGGTTTGTTGGTTCGTTGGTTTGTTGGTTCTTTGGTTTGTTGGTTATTTGGTTTGTTGGTTTGTTGGTTTGTTGGTTTGTTAGTTTGTTGGCTTGTTGGTTTGTTGGTTTGTTTGTTTGTTGGTTTGTTGGTTCTTTGGTTTGTTGGTTCTTTGGTTTGTTGGTTCTTTGGTTTGCTGGTTTGTTGGTTTGTTGGTTTGTTGGTTTGTTGGTTCTTTGGTTTGTTGGTTTGTTAGTTCTTTGGTTTGTTACTTTGTTGGTTTGTTGGTTCTTTGGCTTTTTGGTTCTTTGGTTTGTTGGTTCTTTGTTTTGTTGGTTCTTTGGTTTGTTGGTTTGTTGGTCCTTTGGTTCTTTGGTTCTTTGATTTGTTGGTTTGTTGGTTCGTTGGTTTGTTCGTTTGTAGGTTCTTTGGTTTGTTGGTTTTTTGGTTTGTTGGTTTGTTGGTTTGTTGGTTCGTTCGTTTGTTGGTTTGTTGGTTTGTTGGTTTATTGGTTTGTTGGTTCTTTGGTTTGTTACTTTGTTGGTTTGTTGGTTCTTTGGCTTTTTGGTTCTTTGGTTTGTTGGTTCTTTGTTTTGTTGGTTCTTTGGTTTGTTGGTTTGTTGGTTTGTTGGTCCTTTGGTTCTTTGTTTCTTTGATTTGTTGGTTTGTTGGTTTGTTGGTTCGTTGGTTTGTTCGTTTGTAGGTTCTTTGGTTTGTTGGTTTTTTGGTTTGTTGGTTTGTTGGTTTGTTGGTTCTTTGGTTTGTTGATTCTTTGGTTTGTTGGTTTGTTTGTTTGTTGGTTTGTTGGTTTGTTGGTTCGTTGGTTTGTTGGTTCTTTGGTTTGTTGGTTTGTTGGTTTGTTGGTTTGTTAGTTTGTTGGCTTGTTGGTTTGTTGGTTTGTTTGTTTGTTGGTTTGTTGGTTCTTTGGTTTGTTGGTTCTTTGGTTTGTTGGTTCTTTGGTTTGCTGGTTTGTTGGTTTTTTGGTTTGTTGGTTTGTTGGTTCTTTGGTTTGTTAGTTTGTTGGTTCTTTGGTTTGTTGTTTTTGTTGGTTTGTTGGTTTGTTCGTTTGTTGGTTTGTTGGTTTGTTGGTTTGTTGGTTTGTTGGTTTGTTGGTTTGTTGGTTTGTTGGTTCTTTGGTTTGTTGGTTCTTTGGTTTGTTGGTTGTTTGGTTTGTTGGTTTGTTGGTTTGTTGGTTCTTAGGTTCTTTGGTTCTTTGATTTGTTGGTTTGTCCGTTTGTTGGGGTGTTGGTTTTTTGGTTTGTTAGTTTGTTGGTTTGATGGTTTGTTGGTTGTTGGTTTGATGGTTCTTTGGTTTGTTGGTTCATTGGTTTGTTGGTTTGTTGGTTTGTTGGTTTGTTGGTTCGTTGGTTTGTCCGTTTGTTGGTTTGTTGGTTTGTTGGTTTGTTGGTTTGTTAGTTTGTTGGTTTGTTGGTTTGTCGGTTGTTTGGTTTGTTGGTTCTTTGGTTTGTTGGTTCGTTGGTTTGTTGGTTTGTTGGTTTGTTGGTTTGTTGTTTCTTTGGTTTGTTGATTCTTTGCTTTGTTGGTTTGCTGGTTTGTTGGTTTGTTAGTTTGTTGGTTTGTTGGTTTCTTGGTTTGTTGGTTTGTTGGTTTCTTGATTTGTTCGTTTGTTGGTTCTTTGGTTTGTTGACTCTTTGGTTTGTTGGTTCGTTGGTTTGTTGGTTCTTTGGTTTCTTGGTTTGTTGGTTTGTTGGTTTGTTGGTTTGTTGGTTTGTTGGTTTGTTGGTTCTTTGGTTTGTTGGTTTGTTGGTTCGTTGGTTTGTTGGTTCGTTAGTTTGTTGGTTTGTTGGTTTGTTGGTTCTTTGGTTTATTGGTTCTTTGGTTTGTTGGTTCTTTGGTTTGTTGGTTTGTTGGTTTGTTGGTTTGGTGGTTTGTTGGTTTTTTGGTTTGTTGGTTCTTTGGTTTGTTGGTTCTTTGGTTTGTTGGTTTGTTGGTTTGTTGGTTTGTTGGTTTGTTGGTTTGTTGGTTTGTTGGTTTGTTCGTTTGTTCGTTTGTTGGTTTGTTGCTTCTTTGGTTTGTTGGTTTGTTCGTTTGTTGGTTCTTTGGTTTGTTGGTTCTTTGGTTTGTTGGTTCTTTGGTTTGTTGGTTTGTTGGTTTGTTCGTTTGTTGGTTTGTTGGTTTGTTGGTTTGTCCGTTTGTTGGTTTGTTGGTTTGTCGGTTTGTTAGTTTGTTGGTTTGATGGTTTGTTGGTTGTTTGGTTTGATGGTTCTTTGGTTTGTTGGTTCATTGGTTTGTTGGTTTGTTGGTTTGTTGGTTTGTTGGTTCGTTGGTTTGTCCGTTTGTTGGTTTTTGGTTTGTTGGTTTGTTGGTTTGTTAGTTGGTTGGTTTGTTGGTTTGTCGGTTGTTTGGTTTGTTGGTTCTTTGGTTTGTTGGTTCGTTGGTTTGTTGGTTTGTTGGTTTGTTGGTTTGTTGTTTCTTTGGTTTGTTGATTCTTTGCTTTGTTGGTTTGTTGGTTTGTTGGTTTGTTAGTTTGTTGGTTGGTTGGTTCTTTGGTTTGTTGGTTCTTTGGTTTGTTGGTTCGTTGGTTTGTTGGTTCTTTGGTTTGTTGGTTATTTGGTTTGTTGGTTTCTTGGTTTGTTCGTTTTTTGGTTCTTTGGTTTGTTGGTTCTTTGGTTTGTTGGTTTGTTGGTTCGTTGGTTTATTGGTTCGTTGGTTTGTTGGTTTGTTGGTTTGTTGGTTCTTTGGTTTGTTGGTTCTTTGGTTTGTTGGTTCTTTGGTTTGTTGGTTTGTTCGTTTGTTGGTTTGTTGGTTTGTTGGTTCTTTGGTTTGTTACTTTGTTGGTTTGTTGGTTCTTTGGCTTTTTGGTTCTTTGGTTTGTTGGTTCTTTGTTTTGTTGGTTCTTTGGTTTGTAGGTTTGTTGGTTTGTTGGTCCTTTGGTTCTTTGGTTCTTTGATTTGTTGGTTTGTTGGTTTGTTGGTTCGTTGGTTTGTTCGTTTGTAGGTTCTTTGGTTTGTTGGTTTTTTGGTTTGTTGGTTTGTTGGTTTGTTGGTTCTTTGGTTTGTTGATTCTTTGGTTTGTTGGTTTGTTTGTTTGTTGGTTTGTTGGTTTGTTGGTTCGTTGGTTTGTTGGTTCTTTGGTTTGTTGGTTTGTTGGTTTGTTGGTTTGTTAGTTTGTTGGCTTGTTGGTTTGTTGGTTTGTTTGTTTGTTGGTTTGTTGGTTCTTTGGTTTGTTGGTTCTTTGGTTTGTTGGTTCTTTGGTTTGCTGGTTTGTTGGTTTGTTGGTTTGTTGGTTTGTTGGTTCTTTGGTTTGTTGGTTTGTTGGTTCTTTGGTTTGTTACATTGTTGGTTTGTTGGTTCTTTGGCTTTTTGGTTCTTTGGTTTGTTGGTTCTTTGTTTTGTTGGTTCTTTGGTTTGTTGGTTTGTTGGTCCTTTGGTTCTTTGGTTCTTTGATTTGTTGGTTTGTTGGTTTGTTGGTTCGTTGGTTTGTTCGTTTGTAGGTTCTTTGGTTTGTTGGTTTTTTGGTTTGTTGGTTTGTTGGTTTGTTGGTTCGTTCGTTTGTTGGTTTGTTGGTTTATTGGTTTATTGGTTTGTTGGTTCTTTGGTTTGTTACTTTGTTGGTTTGTTGGTTCTTTGGCTTTTTGGTTCTTTGGTTTGTTGGTTCTTTGTTTTGTTGGTACTTTGGTTTGTTGGTTTGTTGGTTTGTTGGTCCTTTGGTTCTTTGGTTCTTTGATTTGTTGGTTTGTTGGTTTGTTGGTTCGTTGGTTTGTTCGTTTGTAGGTTCTTTGGTTTGTTGGTTTTTTGGTTTGTTGGTTTGTTGGTTTGTTGGTTCTTTGGTTTGTTGATTCTATGGTTTGTTGGTTTGTTTGTTTGTTGGTTTGTTGGTTTGTTGGTTCGTTGGTTTGTTGGTTCTTTGGTTTGTTGGTTTGTTGGTTTGTTAGTTTGTTGGCTTGTTGGTTTGTTGGTTTGTTTGTTTGTTGGTTTGTTGGTTCTTTGGTTTGTTGGTTCTTTGGTTTGTTGGTTCTTTGGTTTGCTGGTTTGTTGGTTTGTTGGTTTATTGGTTTGTTGGTTCTTTGGTTTGTTGGTTTGTTGGTTCTTTGGTTTGTTGTTTTTGTTGGCTTGTTGGTTTGTTCGTTTGTTCGTTTGTTGGTTTGTTGGTTTGTTGGTTTGTTGGTTTGTTGGTTTGTTGGTTTGTTGGTTCTTTGGTTTGTTGGTTCTTTGGTTTGTTGGTTGTTTGGTTTGTTGGTTTGTTTGTTTGTTGGTTCTTAGGTTCTTTGGTTCTTTGATTTGTTGGTTTGTCCGTTTGTTGGGGTGTTGGTTTTTTGGTTTGTTAGTTTGTTGGTTTGATGGTTTGTTGGTTGTTTGGTTTGATGGTTCTTTGGTTTGTTGGTTCATTGGTTTGTTGGTTTGTTGGTTTGTTGGTTTGTTGGTTCGTTGGTTTGTCCGTTTGTTGGTTTGTTGGTTTGTTGGTTTGTTGGTTTGTTAGTTTGTTGGTTTGTTGGTTTGTCGGTTGTTTGGTTTGTTGGTTCTTTGGTTTGTTGGTTCGTTGGTTTGTTGGTTTGTTGGTTTGTTGGTTTGTTGTTTCTTTGGTTTGTTGATTCTTTGCTTTGTTGGTTTGCTAGTTTGTTGGTTTGTTAGTTTGTTGGTTGGTTGGTTCTTTGGTTTGTTGGTTCTTTGGTTTGTTGGTTCGTTGGTTTGTTGGTTCTTTGGTTTGTTGGTTCTTTGGTTTGTTGGTTTCTTGGTTTGTTCGTTTTTTGGTTCTTTGGTTTGTTGGTTCTTTGGTTTGTTGGTTTGTTCGTTTGTTGGTTTGTTGGTTTGTTGGTTCTTTGGTTTGTTGGCTTGTTGGTTTGTTGGTTTGTTGGTTCGTTCGTTTGTTCGTTTGTTGATTTGTTGGTTTGTTGGCTCTTTGGTTTATTACTTTGTTAGTTTGTTGGTTCTTTGGCTTTTTGGTTCTTTGTTCTTTGGTTTGTTGGTTCTTTGGTTTGTTGGTTCTTTGGTTTGTTGGTTTGTTAGTTTGTTGGTCCTTTGGTTCTTTGGTTCTTTGATTTGTTGGTTTGTTGGTTTGTTGGTTCGTTGGTTTGTTCGTTTGTAGGTTCTTTGGTTTGTTGGTTCTTTGGTTTGTTGGTGTGTTGGTTTGTTGGTTCTTTGGTTTGTTGATTCTTTGGTTTGTTGGTTTGTTTGTTTGTTGGTTTGTTGGTTCGTTGGTTTGTTGGTTCTTTGGTTTGTTGGTTTGTTGGTTTGTTAGTTTTTTGGCTTGTTGGTTTGTTGGTTTGTTTGTTTGTTGGTTTGTTGGTTCTTTAGTTTGTTGGTTCTTTGGTTTGTTAGTTTGTTGGTTTGTTAGTTTGTTGGTTTGTTGGTTCGTTCGTTCGTTTGTTGGTTTGTTGGTTTGTTGGTTCATTAGTTTGTTGGTTCTTTGGTTTGTTGGTTCTTTGGTTTGTTGGTTTGTTGGTTTGTTGGTTTGTTGGTTTGTTGGTTCTTTGGTTTGTTGGTTTGTTGGTTCTTTGGTTTGTTGTTTTTGTTGGTTTGTTGGTTTGTTCGTTTGTTCGTTTGTTCGTTTGTTGGTTTGTTGGTTTGTTGGTTGGTTGGTTTGTTGGTTTGTTGGTTTGTTGGTTCTTTGGTTTGTTGGTTCTTTGGTTTGTTGGTTGTTTGGTTTGTTGGTTTGTTGGTTTGTTGGTTCTTAGGTTCTTTGGTTCTTTGATTTGTTGGTTTGTTGGTTTGTTGGTTTGTTTGTTTGTTGGTTTGTTGGTTTGTTGGTTTGTTGGTTTGTTGGTTTGTTGGTTCTTTGGTTTGTTGTTTTTGTTGGTTTGTTGGTTTGTTAGTTTGTTGGCTTGTTGGTTTCTTGGTTTGTTTGTTTGTTGGTTTGTTGTTTTGTTGGTTGTTTGGTTTGTTGGTTCTTTGGTTTGTTGGTTCGTTGGTTTCTTGGTTTGTTGGTTTGTTGGTTTGTTGGTTCTTTGGTTTGTTGATTCTTTGGTTTGTTAGTTTGTTGGTTCGTTGGTTTGTTGGTTTGTTGGTTTGTTGGTTTGTTAGTTTGTTGGTTTGTTGGTTTGTTGGGTTGTTGGTTTGTTGGTTTGTTGGTTCTTTGGTTTGTCGGTTCTTTGGTTTGTTGGTTTGTTGGTTTGTTCGTTTGTTGGTTTGTTGGGTCCTTTGTTTGTTGGTTTGTTGGTTCTTTGGTTTGTTGGTTCTTTGGTTTGTTGGTTCTTTGGTTTGTTGGTTTGTTGGTTTGTTGGTTTGTTAGTTTGTTGGCTTGTTGGTTTGTTGGTTTGTTTGTTTGTTGGTTTGTTGGTTCTTTGGTTTTTTGGTTCTTTGGTTTGTTATTTTGTTGGTTTGTTGGTTTGTTGGTTCGTTGGTTTGTTCGTTTGTTGGTTTGTTGGTTTGTTGGTTTATTGGTTTATTGGTTCGTTGGTTTGTTGGTTTGTTGGTTCTTTGGTTTGTTGATTCTTTGGTTTGTTGGTTTGTTGGTTTGTTGGTTCTTTTTTGTTGGTTTGTTGGTTTGTTAATTTGTTGGTTTGTTGATTTGTTGGTTTGTTGGTTTGTTGGTTTGTTGGTTCTTGGGTTCTTTGGTTTGATGGTTCGTTGGTTCGTTGGTTTGTTGGTTTGTTGGTTTGTTAGTTCGTTGGTTTGTTGGTTCTTTGGTTTGTTGTTTTTGTTGGTTTGTTGGTTTGTTAGTTTGTTGGCTTGTTGGTTTGTTGGTTTGTTTGTTTGTTGGTTAGTTGTTTTGTTGGTTGTTTGGTTTGTTGGTTCTTTGGTTTGTTGGTTCGTTGGTTTGTTGGTTTGTTGGTTTGTTGGTTTGTTGGTTCTTTGGTTTGTTGATTCTTTGGTTTGTTGGTTTGTTGGTTTGTTGGTTCTTTGGTTTGTTGTTTTTGTTGGTTTGTTGGTTTGTTAGTTTGTTGGCTTGTTGGTTTGTTGGTTCGTTGGTTTGTTGGTTTGTTGGTTTGTTGGTTCTTTGGTTTGTTGGTTCTTTGGTTTGTTGGTTGTTTGTTTTGTTGGTGTGTTGGTTTGTTGGTTCTTTGGTTTGTTGGTTCTTTGGTTTGTTGGTGTGTTGGTTTGTTGGTTCTTTGGTTTGTTGATTCTTTGGTTTGTTGGTTTGTTTGTTTGTTGGTTTGTTGGTTCGTTGGTTTGTTGGTTCTTTGGTTTGTTGGTTTGTTGGTTTGTTGGTTTGTTAGTTTGTTGGCTTGTTGGTTTGTTGGTTTGTTTGTTTGTTGTTTTGTTGGTTCTTTGGTTTGTTGGTTCTTTGGTTTGTTAGTTTGTTGGTTTGTTAGTTTGTTGGTTTGTTGGTTCGTTCGTTCGTTTGTTGGTTTGTTGGTTTGTTGGTTCTTTAGTTTGTTGGTTCTTTGGTTTGTTGGTTCTTTGGTTTGTTGGTTTGTTGGTTTGTTGGTTTGTTGGTTTGTTGGTTTGTTGGTTCTTTGGTTTGTTGGTTTGTTGGTTCTTTGGTTTGTTGTTTTTGTTGGTTTGTTGGTTTGTTCGTTTGTTCGTTTGTTGGTTTGTTGGTTCGTTGGTTTGTTGGTTTGTTGGTTTGTTGGTTCTTTGGTTTGTTGGTTCTTTGGTTTGTTGGTTGTTTGGTGTGTTGGTTTGTTGGTTTGTTGGTTCTTAGGTTCTTTGGTTCTTTGATTTGTTGGTTTGTTGGTTTGTTGGTTTGTTTGTTTGTTGGTTTGTTGGTTTGTTGGTTTGTTGGTTTGTTGGTTTGTTGGTTTGTTGGTTTGTTGGTTCTTTGGTTTGTTGTTTTTGTTGGTTTGTTGGTTTGTTAGTTTGTTGGCTTGTTGGTTTCTTGGTTTGTTTGTTTGTTGGTTTGTTGTTTTGTTGGTTGTTTGGTTTGTTGGTTCTTTGGTTTGTTGGTTCGTTGGTTTGTTGGTTTGTTGGTTTGTTGGTTTGTTGGTTCTTTGATTTGTTGATTCTTTGGTTTGTTGGTTTGTTGGTTCGTTGGTTTGTTGGTTTGTTGGTTTGTTGGTTTGTTAGTTTGTTGGTTTGTTGGTTTGTTGGGTTGTTGGTTTGTTGGTTTGTTGGTTCTTTGGTTTGTCGGTTCTTTGGTTTGTTGGTTTGTTGGTTTGTTCGTTTGTTGGTTTGTTGGGTCCTTTGTTTGTTGGTTTGTTGGTTCTTTGGTTTGTTGGGTCTTTGTTTGTTGGTTTGTTGGTTTGTTGGTTTGTTAGTTTGTTGGCTTGTTGGTTTGTTGGTTTGTTTGTTTGTTGGTTTGTTGGTTCTTTGGTTTTTTGGTTCTTTGGTTTGTTATTTTGTTGGTTTGTTGGTTTGTTGGTTCGTTGGTTTGTTCGTTTGTTGGTTTGTTGGTTTGTTGGTTTATTGGTTCGTTGGTTTGTTGGTTTGTTGGTTCTTTGGTTTGTTGATTCTTTGGTTTGTTGGATTGTTGGTTTGTTGGTTCTTTTTTGTTGGTTTGTTGGTTTGTTAATTTGTTGGTTTGTTGGTTTGTTGGTTTGTTCGTTTGTTGGTTTGTTGGTTTGTTGGTTTGTTGGTTTGTTGGTTTGTTGATTTGTTGGTTTGTTGGTTTGTTGGTTTGTTGGTTCTTGGGTTCTTTGGTTTGATGGTTCGTTGGTTCGTTGGTTTGTTGGTTTGTTGGTTTGTTAGTTCGTTGGTTTATTGGTTCTTTGGTTTGTTGTTTTTGTTGGTTTGTTAGTTTGTTGGCTTGTTGGTTTGTTGGTTTGTTTGTTTGTTGGTTAGTTGTTTTATTGGTTGTTTAGTTTGTTGGTTCTTTGGTTTGTTGGTTCGTTGGTTTGTTGGTTTGTTGGTTTGTTGGTTTGTTGGTTCTTTGGTTTGTTGGTTCTTTGGTTTGTTGGTTTGTTCGTTTGTTGGTTCTTTGGTTTGTTGTTTTTTTTGGTTTGTTGGTTTGTTAGTTTGTTGGCTTGTTGGTTTGTTGGTTTGTTTGTTTGTTGGTTTGTTGTTTTGTTGGTTGTTTGGTTTGTTGGTTCTTTGGTTTGTTGGTTCGTTGGTTTGTTGGTTTGTTGGTTTGTTGGTTTGTTGGTTCTTTGGTTTGTTGATTATTTGGTTTGTTGGTTTGTTGGTTTGTTGGTTCGTTGGTTTGTTGGTTTGTTAGTTTGTTGGTTTGTTAGTTTGTTGGTTTGTTGGTTTGTTGGGTTGTTGGTTTGTTGGTTTGTTGGTTCTTTGGTTTGTCGGTTCTTTGGTTTGTTGGTTTGTTGGTTTGTTCGTTTGTTGGTTTGTTGGGTCCTTTGTTTGTTGGTTTGTTGGTTCTTTGGTTTGTTGGTTCTTTGGTTTGTTGGTTTGTTGGTTTGTTGGTTTGCTAGTTTGTTGGCTTGTTGGTTTGTTGGTTTGTTAGTTCGTTGGTTTGTTGGTTCTTTGGTTTTTTGGTTCTTTGGTTTGTTAGTTTGTTGGTTTGTTGGTTTGTTGGTTCGTTGGTTTGTTCGTTTGTTGGTTTGTTGGTTTGTTGGTTTGTTGATTTGTTGGTTTGTTGGTTTGTTGGTTTGTTGGTTCTTGGGTTCTTTGGTTTGATGGTTCGTTGGTTCGTTGGTTTGTTGGTTTGTTGGTTTGTTGGTTCGTTGGTTTGTTGGTTTGTTGGTTCTTTGGTTTGTTGATTCTTTGGTTTGTTGGTTTGTTGGTTCTTTTTTTTGGTTTGTTGGTTTGTTAATTTGTTGGTTTGTTGGTTTGTTGGTTTGTTCGTTTGTTAGTTTGTTGGTTTGTTAGTTTGTTGGTTTGTTGATTTGTTGGTTTGTTGGTTTGTTGGTTTGTTGGTTCTTGGGTTCTTTGGTTTGATGGTTCGTTGGTTCGTTGGTTTGTTGGTTTGTTGGTTTGTTGGTTCGTTGGTTTGTTCGTATGTTGGTTTGTTGGTTTGTTGGTTTGTTCGTTTGTTGGTTTGTTGGTTTGTTGGTTTGTCGGTTTGTTGGTTTGTTAGTTTGTTGGTTTGTTGGTTTGTTGGTTGTTGGGTGGTTGGTTCTTTGGTTTGTATGTTCGTTGGTTTGTTGGTTTGTTGGTTTGTTGGTTTGTTGGTTCTTTGGTTTGTTGATTCTTTGGTTTGTTGGTTTGTTGGTTCGTTGGTTTGTTGGTTTCTTGGTTTGTTGGTTTGTTAGTTTGTTGGTTTCTTGGTTTGTTGGTTTGTTGGTTTGTTGGTTTGTTGGTTTGTTGGTTCTTTGGTTTGTCGGTTCTTTGGTTTGTTGGTTTGTTTTTTTGTTGGTTTGTTGGGTCCTTGATTTGTTGGTTTGTTGGTTTGTTGGTTTGTTGGTTTGTTGGTTTGTTGGTTTGTTGGTTTGTTCGTTTGTTGGTTCTTTGGTTTGCTGGTTCTTTGGTTTGTTGGTTTGTTGGTTCGTTGGTTTGTTGCTTCTTTGGTTTGTTGGTTCTTTGGTTTGTTGGTTTGTTGGTTTGTTGGTTTGTTGGTTCTTTGGTTTGTAGGTTCGTTGGTTTGTTGGTTCGTTGGTTTGTTGGTTTGTTGGTTTGTTGGTTCTTTGGTTTCTTGGTTCTTTAGGTTGTTGGTTTGTTGGTTTTTTGGTTCGTTGGTTTGTTCGTTTGTTGGTTTGTTGGTTTATTGGTTTGTTGGTTTGTTGGTTCTTTGGTTTGTTGGTTCTTTGGTTTGTTGATTCTTTGGTTTGTTGGTTTTTTGGTTTGTTGGTTTATTGGTTTGTTGGTTTGTTGGTTTGTTGGTTTGTTCGTTTGTTGGTTCTTTGGTTTGTTGGTTTGTTCGTTTGTTGGTTTGTTGGTTTGTTAGTTTGTTTGTTCTTTTTTTCTTTGGTTGTTGGTTTGTTGGTTTGTTGGTTTGTTAGTTTGTTGGTTCTTTGGTTCTTTGGTTTGTTGGTTTGTTGGTTCTTTGGTTTGTTGGTTCTTTGGTTTGTTGGTTGTTTGGTTTGTTGGTGTGTTGGTTTGTTGGTTCTTTGGTTTGTTGGTTCTTTGGTTTGTTGGTTGTTTGGTTTGTTGGTGTGTTGGTTTGTTGGTTCTTTGGTTTGTTGGTTCTTTGGTTTGTTGGTTCTTTGGTTTGTTGATTCTTTGGTTTGTTGGTTTGTTTGTTTGTTGGTTTGTTGGTTCGTTGGTTTGTTGGTTCTTTGGTTTGTTGGTTTGTTGGTTTGTTGGTTTGTTAGTTTGTTGGCTTGTTGGTTTGTTGGTTTGTTTGTTTGTTGGTTTGTTGGTTCTTTGGTTTGTTGGTTCTTTGGTTTGTTAGTTTGTTGGTTTGTTAGTTTGTTGGTTTGTTGGTTCGTTCGTTCATTTGTTGGTTTGTTGGTTTGTTGGTTCTTTAGTTTGTTGGTTCTTTGGTTTGTTGGTTTTTGGTTTGTTGGTTTGTTGGTTTGTTGGTTTGTTGGTTTGTTGGCTTGTTGGTTCTTTGGTTTGTTGGTTTGTTGGTTCTTTGGTTTGTTGTTTTTGTTGGTTTGTTGGTTTGTTCGTTTGTTCGTTTGTTGGTTTGTTGGTTCGTTGGTTTGTTGGTTTGTTGGTTTGTTGGTTCTTTGGTTTGTTGGTTCTTTAGTTTGTTGGTTGTTTGGTTTGTTGGTTTGTTGGTTTGTTAGTTCTTAGGTTCTTTGGTTCTTTGATTTGTTTGTTTGTTGGTTTGTTGGTTTGTTTGTTTGTTGGTTTGTTGGTTTGTTGGTTTGTTGGTTTGTTGGTTTGTTGGTTCTTTGGTTTGTTGTTTTTGTTGGTTTGTTGGTTTGTTAGTTTGTTGGCTTGTTGGTTTCTTGGTCTGTTTGTTTGTTATTTGTTGTTTTGTTGGTTGTTTGGTTTGTTGGTTCTTTGGTTTGTTGGTTCGTTGGTTTGTTGGTTTGTTGGTTTGTTGGTTTGTTGGTTCTTTGGTTTGTTGATTCTTTGGTTTGTTGGTTTGTTGGTTCGTTGGTTTGTTGGTTTGTTGGTTTGTTGGTTTGTTAGTTTGTTGGTTTGTTGGTTTGTTGGGTTGTTGGTTTGTTGGTTTGTTGGTTCTTTGGTTTGTCGGTTCTTTGGTTTGTTGGTTGTTGGTTTGTTCGTTTGTTGGTTTGTTGGGTCCTTTGTTTGTTGGTTTGTTGGTTCTTTGGTTTGTTGGTTCTTTGGTTTGTTGGTTTGTTGGTTTGTTGGTTTGTTGGTTTGTTAGTTTGTTGGCTTGTTGGTTTGTTGGTTTGTTTGTTTGTTGGTTTGTTGGTTCTTTGGTTTTTTGGTTCTTTGGTTTGTTATTTTGTTGGTTTGTTGGTTTGTTGGTTCGTTGGTTTGTTCGGGTGGTGGTTTGTTGGTTTGTTGGTTTATTGGTTTATTGGTTCGTTGGTGTGTTGGTTTGTTGGTTCTTTGGTTTGTTGATTCTTTGGTTTGTTGGTTTGTTGGTTTGTTGGTTCTTTTTTGTTGGTTTGTTGGTTTGTTAATTTGTTAGTTTGTTGGTTTGTTGGTTTGTTGGTTTGTTCGTTTGTTGGTTTGTTGGTTTGTTGGTTTGTTGGTTTGTTGATTTGTTGGTTTGTTGGTTTGTTGGTTTGTTGGTTTGTTGGTTTGTTTGTTTGTTGGTTTGTTGGTTCTTTGGTTTTTTGGTTCTTTGGTTTGTTATTTTGTTGGTTTGTTGGTTTGTTGGTTCGTTGGTTTGTTCGTTTGTTGGTTTGTTGGTTTGTTGGTTTATTGGTTCGTTGGTTTGTTGGTTTGTTGGTTCTTTGGTTTGTTGATTCTTTGGTTTGTTGGTTTGTTGGTTTGTTGGTTCTTTTTTGTTGGTTTGTTGGTTTGTTAATTTGTTGGTTTGTTGGTTTGTTGGTTTGTTCGTTTGTTGGTTTGTTGGTTTGTTGGTTTGTTGGTTTGTTGGTTTGTTGGTTTGTTGGTTTGTTGATTTGTTGGTTTGTTGGTTTGTTGGTTTGTTGGTTCTTGGGTTCTTTGGTTTGATGGTTCGTTGGTTCGTTGGTTTGTTGGTTTGTTGGTTTGTTAGTTCGTTGGTTTATTGGTTCTTTGATTTGTTGTTTTTGTTGGTTTGTTAGTTTGTTGGCTTGTTGGTTTGTTGGTTTGTTTGTTTGTTGGTTAGTTGTTTTATTGGTTGTTTAGTTTGTTGGTTCTTTGGTTTGTTGGTTCGTTGGTTTGTTGGTTTGTTGGTTTGTTGGTTTGTTGGTTCTTTGGTTTGTTGGTTCTTTGGTTTGTTGGTTTGTTCGTTTGTTGGTTCTTTGGTTTGTTGTTTTTTTTGGTTTGTTGGTTTGTTAGTTTGTTGGCTTGTTGGTTTGTTGGTTTGTTTGTTTGTTGGTTTGTTGTTTTGTTGGTTGTTTGGTTTGTTGGTTCTTTGGTTTGTTGGTTCGTTGGTTTGTTGGTTTGTTGGTTTGTTGGTTTGTTGGTTCTTTGGTTTGTTGATTATTTGGTTTGTTGGTTTGTTGGTTTGTTGGTTCGTTGGTTTGTTGGTTTGTTAGTTTGTTGGTTTGTTAGTTTGTTGGTTTGTTGGTTTGTTGGGTTGTTGGTTTGTTGGTTTGTTGGTTCTTTGGTTTGTCGGTTCTTTGGTTTGTTGGTTTGTTGGTTTGTTCGTTTGTTGGTTTGTTGGGTCCTTTGTTTGTTGGTTTGTTGGTTCTTTGGTTTGTTGGTTCTTTGGTTTGTTGGTTTGTTGGTTTGTTGGTTTGCTAGTTTGTTGGCTTGTTGGTTTGTTGGTTTGTTAGTTCGTTGGTTTGTTGGTTCTTTGGTTTTTTGGTTCTTTGGTTTGTTAGTTTGTTGGTTTGTTGGTTTGTTGGTTCGTTGGTTTGTTCGTTTGTTGGTTTGTTGGTTTGTTGGTTTGTTGATTTGTTGGTTTGTTGGTTTGTTGGTTTGTTGGTTCTTGGGTTCTTTGGTTTGATGGTTCGTTGGTTCGTTGGTTTGTTGGTTTGTTGGTTTGTTGGTTCGTTGGTTTGTTGGTTTGTTGGTTCTTTGGTTTGTTGATTCTTTGGTTTGTTGGTTTGTTGGTTTGTTGGTTCTTTTTTTTGGTTTGTTGGTTTGTTGGTTTGTTGGTTTGTTGGTTTGTTCGTTTGTTAGTTTGTTGGTTTGTTAGTTTGTTGGTTTGTTGATTTGTTGGTTTGTTGGTTTGTTGGTTTGTTGGTTCTTGGGTTCTTTGGTTTGATGGTTCGTTGGTTCGTTGGTTTGTTGGTTTGTTGGTTTGTTGGTTCGTTGGTTTGTTCGTATGTTGGTTTGTTGGTTTGTTGGTTTGTTCGTTTGTTGGTTTGTTGGTTTGTTGGTTTGTCGGTTTGTTGGTTTGTTAGTTTGTTGGTTTGTTGGTTTGTTGGTTGTTGGGTTGTTGGTTCTTTGGTTTGTATGTTCGTTGGTTTGTTGGTTTGTTGGTTTGTTGGTTTGTTGGTTCTTTGGTTTGTTGATTCTTTGGTTTGTTGGTTTGTTGGTTCGTTGGTTTGTTGGTTTCTTGGTTTGTTGGTTTGTTAGTTTGTTGGTTTCTTGGTTTGTTGGTTTGTTGGTTTGTTGGTTTGTTGGTTTGTTGGTTCTTTGGTTTGTCGGTTCTTTGGTTTGTTGGTTTGTTTTTTTGTTGGTTTGTTGGGTCCTTGATTTGTTGGTTTGTTGGTTTGTTGGTTTGTTGGTTTGTTGGTTTGTTGGTTTGTTCGTTTGTTGGTTCTTTGGTTTGCTGGTTCTTTGGTTTGTTGGTTTGTTGGTTCGTTGGTTTGTTGCTTCTTTGGTTTGTTGGTTCTTTGGTTTGTTGGTTTGTTGGTTTGTTGGTTTGTTGGTTCTTTGGTTTGTAGGTTCGTTGGTTTGTTGGTTCGTTGGTTTGTTGGTTTGTTGGTTTGTTGGTTCTTTGGTTTCTTGGTTCTTTAGGTTGTTGGTTTGTTGGTTTTTTGGTTCGTTGGTTTGTTCGTTTGTTGGTTTGTTGGTTTATTGGTTTGTTGGTTTGTTGGTTCTTTGGTTTGTTGGTTCTTTGGTTTGTTGATTCTTTGGTTTGTTGGTTTTTTGGTTTGTTGGTTTATTGGTTTGTTGGTTTGTTGGTTTGTTGGTTTGTTCGTTTGTTGGTTCTTTGGTTTGTTGGTTTGTTCGTTTGTTGGTTTGTTGGTTTGTTAGTTTGTTTGTTCTTTTTTTCTTTGGTTGTTGGTTTGTTGGTTTGTTGGTTTGTTAGTTTGTTGGTTCTTTGGTTCTTTGGTTTGTTGGTTTGTTGGTTTGTTAGTTTGTTGGTTTGTTGGTTTGTTGGTTTGTTGGTTCTTTGGTTTGTTGGTTCTTTGGTTTGTTGGTTGTTTGGTTTGTTGGTGTGTTGGTTTGTTGGTTCTTTGGTTTGTTGGTTCTTTGGTTTGTTGGTTCTTTGGTTTGTTGATTCTTTGGTTTGTTGGTTTGTTTGTTTGTTGGTTTGTTGGTTCGTTGGTTTGTTGGTTCTTTGGTTTGTTGGTTTGTTGGTTTGTTGGTTTGTTAGTTTGTTGGCTTGTTGGTTTGTTGGTTTGTTTGTTTGTTGGTTTGTTGGTTCTTTGGTTTGTTGGTTCTTTGGTTTGTTAGTTTGTTGGTTTGTTAGTTTGTTGGTTTGTTGGTTCGTTCGTTCATTTGTTGGTTTGTTGGTTTGTTGGTTCTTTAGTTTGTTGGTTCTTTGGTTTGTTGGTTCTTTGGTTTGTTGGTTTGTTGGTTTGTTGGTTTGTTGGTTTGTTGGCTTGTTGGTTCTTTGGTTTGTTGGTTTGTTGGTTCTTTGGTTTGTTGTTTTTGTTGGTTTGTTGGTTTGTTCGTTTGTTCGTTTGTTGGTTTGTTGGTTCGTTGGTTTGTTGGTTTGTTGGTTTGTTGGTTCTTTGGTTTGTTGGTTCTTTAGTTTGTTGGTTGTTTGGTTTGTTGGTTTGTTGGTTTGTTAGTTCTTAGGTTCTTTGGTTCTTTGATTTGTTTGTTTGTTGGTTTGTTGGTTTGTTTGTTTGTTGGTTTGTTGGTTTGTTGGTTTGTTGGTTTGTTGGTTTGTTGGTTCTTTGGTTTGTTGTTTTTGTTGGTTTGTTGGTTTGTTAGTTTGTTGGCTTGTTGGTTTCTTGGTCTGTTTGTTCGTTGGTTTGTTGGTTTGTTGGTTTGTTGGTTTGTTGGTTCTTTGGTTTGTTGATTCTTTGGTTTGTTGGTTTGTTGGTTCGTTGGTTTGTTGGTTTGTTGGTTTGTTGGTTTGTTAGTTTGTTGGTTTGTTGGTTTGTTGGGTTGTTGGTTTGTTGGTTTGTTGGTTCTTTGGTTTGTCGGTTCTTTGGTTTGTTGGTTGTTGGTTTGTTCGTTTGTTGGTTTGTTGGGTCCTTTGTTTGTCGGTTTGTTGGTTCTTTGGTTTGTTGGTTCTTTGGTTTGTTGGTTTGTTGGTTTGTTGGTAATGGTTTGTTAGTTTGTTGGCTTGTTGGTTTGTTGGTTTGTTTGTTTGTTGGTTTGTTGGTTCTTTGGTTTTTTGGTTCTTTGGTTTGTTATTTTGTTGGTTTGTTGGTTTGTTGGTTCGATGGTTTGTTCGGGTGGTGGTTTGTTGGTTTGTTGGTTTATTGGTTTATTGGTTCGTTGGTGTGTTGGTTTGTTGGTTCTTTGGTTTGTTGATTCTTTGGTTTGTTGGTTTGTTGGTTTGTTGGTTCTTTTTTGTTGGTTTGTTGGTTTGTTAATTTGTTAGTTTGTTGGTTTGTTGGTTTGTTGGTTTGTTCGTTTGTTGGTTTGTTGGTTTGTTGGTTTGTTGGTTTGTTGATTTGTTGGTTTGTTGGTTTGTTGGTTTGTTGGTTCTTGGGTTCTTTGGTTTGATGGTTCGTTGGTTCGTTGGTTTGTTGGTTTGTTGGTTTGTTAGTTCGTTGGTTTGTTGGTTCTTTGGTTTGTTGTTTTTGTTGGTTTGTTGGTTTGTTAGTTTGTTGGCTTGTTGGTTTGTTGGTTTGTTTGTTTGTTGGTTAATTGTTTTGTTGGTTGTTTGGTTTGTTGGTTCTTTGGTTTGTTGGTTCGTTGGTTTGTTGGTTTGTTGGTTTGTTGGTTTGTTGGTTCTTTGGTTTGTTGATTCTTTGGTTTGTTGGTTTGTTGGTTTGTTGGTTCTTTGGTTTGTTGTTTTTGTTGGTTTGTTGGTTTGTTAGTTTGTTGGTTTGTTAGTTTGTTGGCTTGTTGGTTTGTTGGTTTGTTTGTTTGTTGGTTTGTTGTTTTGTTGGTTGTTTGGTTTGTTGGTTCTTTGGTTTGTCGGTTCTTTGGTTTGTTGGTTTGTTGGTTTGTTGGTTTGTTGGTTTGTTGGTTTGTTGGGTCCTTTGTTTGTTGGTTTGTTGGTTCTTTGGTTTGTTGGTTTGTTGGTTTGTTGGTTTGTTGGTTTGTTAGTTTGTTGGCTTGTTGGTTTGTTGGTTTATTAGTTCGTTGGTTTGTTGGTTCTTTGGTTTTTTGGTTCTTTGGTTTGTTAGTTTGTTTGATTGTTGGTTTGTTGGTTCGTTGGTTTGTTCGTTTGTTGGTTTGTTGGTTTGTTGGTTTGTTGATTTGTTGGTTTGTTGGTTTGTTGGTTCTTTGGTTTGTTGATTCTTTGGTTTGTTGGTTTGTTGGTTTGTTGGTTCTTTTTTTTGGTTTGTTGGTTTGTTAATTTGTTGGTTTGTTGGTTTGTTGGTTTGTTGGTTTGTTCGTTTGTTAGTTTGTTGGTTTGTTGGTTTGTTGGTTTGTTGATTTGTTGGTTTGTTGGTTTGTTGTTTTGTTGGTTCTTGGGTTCTTTGGTTTGATGGTTCGTTGGTTCGTTGGTTTGTTGGTTTGTTGGTTTGTTGGTTCGTTGGTTTGTGCGTATGTTGGTTTGTTGGTTTGTTGGTTTGTTCGTTTGTTGGTTTGTTGGTTTGTTGGTTTGTCGGTTTGTTGGTTTGTTAGTTTGTTGGTTTGTTGGTTTGTTGGTTGTTTGGTTGTTGGTTCTTTGGTTTGTATGTTCGTTGGTTTGTTGGTTTGTTGGTTTGTTGGTTTGTTGGTTCTTTGGTTTGTTGATTCTTTGGTTTGTTGGTTTGTTGGTTTGTTGGTTTCTTGGTTTGTTGGTTTGTTAGTTTGTTGGTTTGTTGGTTTGTTGGTTTGTTGGTTTGTTGGTTTGTTGGTTTGTTGGTTCTTTGGTTTGTCGGTTCTTTGGTTTGTTGGTTTGTTTTTTTGTTGGTTTGTTGGGTCCTTGGTTTGTTGGTTTGTTGGTTTGTTCGTTTGTTGGTTCTTTGGTTTGTTGGTTCTTTGGTTTGTTGGTTTGTTGGTTCGTTGGTTTGTTGCTTCTTTGGTTTGTTGGTTCTTTGGTTTGTTGGTTCTTTGGTTTGTTGGTTTGTTGGTTTGTTGGTTTGTTGGTTTGTTGGTTCTTTGGTTTGTAGGTTCGTTGGTTTGTTGGTTCGTTGGTTTGTTGGTTTGTTGATTTGTTGGTTCTTTGGTTTGTTCGCTTGTTCGTTTGTTCGTTTGTTGGTTTGTTGGTTTGTTGGTTTGTTGGTTTGTTGGTTTGTTGGTTTGTTGGTTCTTTGGTTTGTTGGTTCTTTAGGTTGTTGGTTTGTTGGTTTTTTGCTTCGTTGGTTTGTTCGTTTGTTGGTTTGTTGGTTTGTTGGTTTGTTGGTTTGTTGGTTCTTTGGTTTGTTGGTTCTTTTTTTTGTTGATTCTTTGGTTTGTTGGTCTGTTGGTTTGTTGGTTCGTTGGTTTGTTGGTTTCTTGGTTTGTGGGTTTGTTGGTTCTTTGGTTTGTTGGTTCTTTGGTTTGTTGGTTTGTTGGTTTGTTGGATCGTTGGTTTGTTGGTTTGTTGGTTTGTTCGTTTGTTGGTTCTTTGGTTTGTTGGTGCTTTGGTTTGTTGGTTTGTTGGTTCGTTGGTTTGTTGGTTCTTTTGTTTGTTGGTTTGTTGGTTTGTTGGTTTGCTAGTTTGTTGGTTTGTTCGTTTGTTGGTTTGTTGGTTCTTTGGTTTGTTGGTTTATTGGTTTTTTGGTTTGTTGGTTTATTGGTTTGTTGGTTTGTTGGTTTGTTGGTTTGTTCGTTTGATGGTTCTTTGGTTTGTTGGTTTGTTCGTTTGTTGGTTTGTTGGTTTGTTGGTTTGTTTGTTCTTTTTTTCTTTGGTTGTTGGTTTGTTGGTTTGTTGGTTTGTTAGTTTGTTGGTTCTTTGGTTCTTTGGTTTGTTGGTTTGTTGGTTTGTTAGTTTGTTGGTTTGTTGGTTTGTTGGTTTGTTGGTTTGTTGGTTCTTTGGTTCTTCGGTTCTTTGGTTTGTTGGTTTGTTGGTTTGTTGGTTTGTTGGTTTGTTTGTTTGTTGGTGTGTTGGTTTGTTGGTTGTTGATTTGTTGGTTCTTTGGTTTGTTGGTTTGTTGGTTCTTTGGTTTGTTGGTTTGTTGGTTTGTTGTTTTGTTTGTTTGTTGGATTGTTGGTTTGTTAGTTTGTTGGTTTGTTGGTTTGTCGGTTTGTTGGTTTGTTGGTTTGTTGGTTCTTTGGTTTGTTGATTCTTTGGTTTGTTGGTTTGTTGGTTTGTTGGGGTGTTGGTTCTTTGGTTTGTTGGTTTGTTGGTTTGTTGGTTTGTTCGTTCGTTGGTTCTTTGGTTTGTTGGTTCTTTGGTTTGTAGGTTCTTTGGTTTGTCGGTTCTTTGGTTTGTTGGTTCGTTGGTTTGTAGGTTTGCTGGTTTATTGATTTGTTATTTTGTTGTTTTGTTAGTTTGTTGGTTTGTTGGTTTGTTTGTTTGTTGGTTTGTTGGTTTGTTGGTTTGTTGGTTTGTTGGTTTGTTCGTTTGTTGGTTTGTTGGTTGTTTGGTTTGTTGGTTCTTTGGTTTGTTGGTATGTTGGTTTGTTGGTTCTTTGGTTTGTTTGTTTGTTGGTTCGTTGGTTTGTTGGTTTGTTGGTTTGTTCGTTTGTTGGTTCTTTGGTTTTTTGGTTCTTTTGTTTGTTGGGTTGTTGGTTTGTTAGTTTGTCGGTTTGTTCGTTTGTTGGTTTTGGTTCTTTGGTTTGTTGGTTTGTTGGTTTGTTGGTTTGTTGGTTTGTTGGTTTGTTGGTTCTTTGGTTTGTTGATTTGTTCGTTTGTTGGTTCTTTGGTTTGTTGGTTCTTTGGTTTGTTGGTTTGTTGGTTTGTTCGTTTGTTGGTTTGTTGGTTTGTTGGTTTGTTGCTTCTTTGGTTCTTTGGTTCTTTGGTTTGTTGGTTTGGTCGTTTGTTGGGGTGTTGGTTCTTTGGTTTGTTGGTTCTTTGGTTTGTTGGTTCTTTGGTTTGTAGGTTCTTTGGTTTGTTGGTTCTTTGGTTTATTGGTTTGTTGGTTCGTTGGTTTGTAGGTTTGTTGGTTTTTTGGTTTGTTATTTTGTTGGTTTGTTTGTTTGTTGGTTTGTTGGTTTGTTGGTTTGTTGGTTTGTTGGTTTGTTGGTTTGTTGGTTTGTTGGTTTGTTGGTTTGTTGGTTCTTTGGTTTGTTGGTTTGTTGGTTTGTTGGTTTGTTGGTTTGTATGTTTGTTGGTTCTTTGGTTTGTTGGTTCTTTAGTTTGTTGGTTCTTTGGTATATAGGTTCTTTGGTTAGTTGGTTCTTCGGTTTGTTGCTTTGTTGGTTCGTTTTTTTGTAGGTTTGTTGGTTTGTTGGTTTGTTATTTTGTTGGTTTGTTAGTTTGTTGGTTTCTTGGTTTGTTCGTTTGTTGGCTTGTTGGTTTGTTGGTTTGTTGGTTTGTTCGTTTGTTGGTTTGTTGGTTCTTTGGTTTGTTGGATTGTTGGTTTGTTGGTTCTTTGGTTTGTTGGTTTGTTGGTTTGTTGGTTTGTTGGTTTGTTGGTTCGTTGGTTTGTTGGTTTGTTGGTTTGTTCGTTTGTTCGTTTGTTGGTTCTTTGGTTTGTTGGTTCTTTGGTTTGTTGGTTTGTTGGTTCGTTGGTTTGTTGATTCTTTTGTTTCTTGGTTTGTTGGTTTGTTGGTTTGTTAGTTTGGGGGTTTGTTCGTTTGTTGGTTTGTTGGTTCCTTGGTCTGTTGGTTTGTTGGTTTGTTGGTTTGTTGGTTCTTTCGTTTGTTGGTTTGTTGGTTTGTTGGTTTGTTCTATTGTTGGTTCTGTGGTTTGTTGGTTCTTTTGGTTTGTTGGTTCTTTGGTTTGTTGGTTCTTTGGTTTGTTGGTTTGTTGGTTTTTTCGTTTGTTGGTTTGTTGGTTTGTTGGTTTTTTGGTTCTTTGGTTCTTTGGTTCTTTGGTTTGTTGGTTTGTTGGTTTGTTGGTTTGTTGGTTTGTTGGTTTGTTGGTTTGTTGGTTCTTTGGTTTGTTGGTTTGTTGGTTCGTTTTTTTGTAGGTTTGTTGGTTTGTTGGTTTGTTATTTTGTTGGTTTGTTAGTTTGTTGGTTTGTTGGTTTGTTGGTTTGTTGGTTGTTTGGTTTGTTGGTTTGTTAGTTTGTTGGTTTGTTGGTTTGTTGGTTTGTTGGTTTGTTGGTTTGTTGGTTTGTTGGTTTGTTGGTTTGTTGGTTTGTTAGTTTGTTGGTTTGTTGGTTTTTTGGTTTGTTGGTTTTTTGGTTTGTTGGTTTGTTGGTTTGTTCGTTTGTTGGTTCTTTGGTTTGTTCGTTCTTTGGTTTGTTGGTTCTTTGGTTTGTTGGTTTGTTGGTTCGCTGGTTTGTTGGTTTGTTGGTTTTTTGGTTTGTTGGTTTGTTGGTTTGTTCGTTTGTTGGTTCTTTTGTTTGTTCGTTCTTTGGTTTGTTGGTTCTTTGGTTTGTTGGTTTGTTGGTTCGCTGGTTTGTTGGTTCTTTTGTTTGTTGGTTTGTTGGCTTGTTCGTTTGTTGGTTTGTTGGTTCTTTGATTTGTTGGTTTGTTGGTTTTTTGGTTTGTTGGTTTGTTGGTTAGTTGGTTTGTTGGTTTGTTGGTTTGTTCGTTTGTTGGTTCTTTGGTTTGTTGGTTCCTTGGTTTGTTGGTTCTTTGGTTTGTTGGTTTTTTCGTTTGTTGGTTTGTTGGTTTGTTGGTTTGTTGGTTCTTTGGTTCTTTGGTTGTTGGTTTGTTGGTTTGTTGGTTTGTTGGTTTGTTGGTTTGTTGGTTCTTTGGTTCTTTGGTTTGTTGGTTTGTTGATTTGTTGGTTTGTTGGTTTGTTAGTTTGTTGGTTTGTTGGTTTGGTAGTTTGTTGGTTTATTGGTTCTTTGGTTCTTTGGTTTGTTGGTTTGTTGGTTCTTTGGTTTGTTGGTTTGTTGGTTTGTTCGTTTTTTCGTTTGGGGTTTGTTCGTTTGTTGGTTTGTTGGTTCCTTGGTCTGTTGGTTTGTTGGTTTGTTGGTTTGTTGGTTCTTTGGTTTGTTGGTTTGTTGGTTTGTTGGTTTGTTCGTTTGTTGGTTCTTTGGTTTGTTGGTTCTTTGGTTTGTTGGTTTTTTGGTTTGTTGGTTCTTTGGTTTGTTGGTTTGTTGGTTTTTTCGTTTGTTGGTTTGTTGGTTTGTTGGTTTTTTGGTTCTTTGGTTCTTTGGTTCTTTGGTTTGTTGGTTTGTTGGTTTGTTGGTTTGTTAGTTTGTTGGTTTGTTGGTTCTTTGGTTTGTTGGTTTGTTGGTTCGTTTTTTTGTAGGTTTGTTGGTTTGTTGGTTTGTTATTTTGTTGGTTTGTTAGTTTGTTGGTTTGTTGGTTTGTTGGTTTGTTGGTTGTTTGGTTTGTTGGTTTGTTGGTTTGTTGGTTTGTTAGTTTGTTGGTTTGTTGGTTTGTTGGTTTGTTGGTTTGTTGGTTTGTTGGTTTGTTGGTTTGTTGGTTTGTTAGTTTGTTGGTTTGTTGGTTTTTTGGTTTGTTGGTTTTTTGGTTTGTTGGCTTGTTGGTTTGTTCGTTTGTTGGTTATTTGGTTTGTTCGTTCTTTGGTTTGTTGGTTCTTTGGTTTGTTGGTTTGTTGGTTCGCTGGTTTGTTGGTTTGTTGGTTTTTTGGTTTGTTGGTTTGTTGGTTTGTTCGTTTGTTGGTTCTTTGGTTTGTTCGTTCTTTGGTTTGTTGGTTCTTTGGTTTGTTGGTTTGTTGGTTCGCTGGTTTGTTGGTTCTTTTGTTTGTTGGTTTGTTGGTTTGTTAGTTTGTTGGCTTGTTCGTTTGTTGGTTTGTTGGTTCTTTGATTTGTTGGTTTGTTGGTTTTTTGGTTTTTTGGTTTGTTGGTTTGTTGGTTTGTTGGTTTGTTGGTTTGTTGGTTTGTTCGTTTGTTGGTTCTTTGGTTTGTTGGTTCCTTGGTTTGTTGGTTCTTTGGTTTGTTGGTTTTTTCGTTTGTTGGTTTGTTGGTTTGTTGGTTTGTTGGTTCTTTGGTTCTTTGGTTGTTGGTTTGTTGGTTTGTTGGTTTGTTGGTTTGTTGGTTTGTTGGTTTGTTGGTTGTTTGGTTGTTGGTTCTTTGGTTTGTATGTTCGTTGGTTTGTTGGTTTGTTGGTTTGTTGGTTTGTTGGTTCTTTGGTTTGTTGATTCTTTGGTTTGTTGGTTTGTTGGTTTGTTGGTTTGTTGGTTTCTTGGTTTGTTGGTTTGTTAGTTTGTTGGTTTGTTGGTTTGTTGGTTTGTTGGTTTGTTGGTTTGTTGGTTCTTTGGTTTGTCGGTTCTTTGGTTTGTTGGTTTGTTTTTTTGTTGGTTTGTTGGGTCCTTGGTTTGTTGGTTTGTTGGTTTGTTGGTTTGTTCGTTTGTTGGTTCTTTGGTTTGTTGGTTCTTTGGTTTGTTGGTTTGTTGGTTCGTTGGTTTGTTGCTTCTTTGGTTTGTTGGTTCTTTGGTTTGTTGGTTCTTTGGTTTGTTGGTTTGTTGGTTTGTTGGTTTGTTGGTTTGTTGGTTCTTTGGTTTGTAGGTTCGTTGGTTTGTTGGTTCGTTGGTTTGTTGGTTTGTTGATTTGTTGGTTCTTTGGTTTGTTCGTTTGTTCGTTTGTTCGTTTGTTGGTTTGTTGGTTTGTTGGTTTGTTGGTTTGTTGGTTTGTTGGTTTGTTGGTTCTTTGGTTTGTTGGTTCTTTAGGTTGTTGGTTTGTTGGCTTTTTGGTTCGTTGGTTTGTTCGTTTGTTGGTTTGTTGGTTTGTTGGTTTGTTGGTTCTTTGGTTTGTTGGTTCTTTGGTTTGTTGATTCTTTGGTTTGTTGGTCTGTTGGTTTGTTGGTTCGTTGGTTTGTTGGTTTCTTGGTTTGTGGGTTTGTTGGTTCTTTGGTTTGTTGGTTCTTTGGTTTGTTGGTTTGTTGGTTTGTTGGATCGTTGGTTTGTTGGTTTGTTGGTTTGTTCGTTTGTTGGTTCTTTGGTTTGTTGGTTCTTTGGTTTGTTGGTTGGTTGGTTCGTTGGTTTGTTGGTTCTTTTGTTTGTTGGTTTGTTGGTTTGTTGGTTTGCTAGTTTGTTGGTTTGTTCGTTTGTTGGTTTGTTGGTTCTTTGGTTTGTTGGTTTGTTGGTTTGTTGGTTTGTTGGTTTTTTGGTTTGTTGGTTTATTGGTTTGTTGGTTTGTTGGTTTGTTGGTTTGTTCGTTTGTTGGTTCTTTGGTTTGTTGGTTTGTTCGTTTGTTGGTTTGTTGGTTTGTTGGTTTGTTTGTTCTTTTTTTCTTTGGTTGTTGGTTTGTTGGTTTGTTGGTTTGTTAGTTTGTTGGTTCTTTGGTTCTTTGGTTTGTTGGTTTGTTGGTTTGTTAGTTTGTTGGTTTGTTGGTTTGTTGGTTTGTTGGTTTGTTGGTTCTTTGGTTCTTCGGTTCTTTGGTTTGTTGGTTTGTTGGTTTGTTGGTTTGTTCGTTTATTGGTTTGTTGGTTCTTTGGTTTTCTGGTTCTTTGGTTTGCTGGTTTGTTGGTTTGTTGGTTTGTTTGTTTGTTGGTTTGTTGGTTTGTTGGTTGTTGATTTGTTGGTTCTTTGGTTTGTTGGTTTGTTGGTTCTTTGGTTTGTTGGTTTGTTGGTTTGTTGTTTTGTTTGTTTGTTGGATTGTTGGTTTGTTAGTTTGCTGGTTTGTTGGTTTGTCGGTTTGTTGGTTTGTTGGTTTGTTGGTTCTTTGGTTTGTTGATTCTTTGGTTTGTTGGTTTGTTGGTTTGTTGGGGTGTTGGTTCTTTGGTTTGTTGGTTTGTTGGTTTGTTGGTTTGTTCGTTCGTTGGTTCTTTGGTTTGTTGGTTCTTTGGTTTGTAGGTTCTTTGGTTTGTCGGTTCTTTGGTTTGTTGGTTCGTTGGTTTGTAGGTTTGCTGGTTTATTGGTTTGTTATTTTGTTGTTTTGTTAGTTTGTTGGTTTGTTGGTTTGTTTGTTTGTTGGTTTGTTGGTTTGTTGGTTTGTTGGTTTGTTGGTTTGTTCGTTTGTTGGTTTGTTGGTTGTTTGGTTTGTTGGTTCTTTGGTTTGTTGGTATGTTGGTTTGTTGGTTCTTTGGTTTGTTGGTTTGTTGGTTCGTTGGTTTGTTGGTTTGTTGGTTTGTTCGTTTGTTGGTTCTTTGGTTTTTTGGTTCTTTTGTTTGTTGGGTTGTTGGTTTGTTAGTTTGTCGGTTTGTTCGTTTGTTGGTTTTGGTTCTTTGGTTTGTTGGTTTGTTGGTTTGTTGGTTTGTTGGTTTGTTGGTTTGTTGGTTCTTTGGTTTGTTGATTTGTTCGTTTGTTGGTTCTTTGGTTTGTTGGTTCTTTGGTTTGTTGGTTTGTTGGTTTGTTTGTTTGTTGGTTTGTTGGTTTGTTGGTTTGTTGGTTTGTTGCTTCTTTGGTTCTTTGGTTCTTTGGTTTGTTGGTTTGGTGGTTTGTTGGGGTGTTGGTTCTTTGGTTTGTTGGTTCTTTGGTTTGTTGGTTCTTTGGTTTGTAGGTTCTTTGGTTTGTTGGTTCTTTGGTTTATTGGTTTGTTGGTTGGTTGGTTTGTAGGTTTGTTGGTTTTTTGGTTTGTTATTTTGTTGGTTTGTTTGTTTGTTGGTTTGTTGGTTTGTTGGTTTGTTGGTTTGTTGGTTTGTTGGTTTGTTGGTTTGTTGGTTCTTTGGTTTGTTGGTTTGTTGGTTTGTTGGTTTGTTGGTTTGTATGTTTGTTGGTTCTTTGGTTTGTTGGTTCTTTAGTTTGTTGGTTCTTTGGTATGTAGGTTCTTTGGTTAGTTGGTTCTTCGGTTTGTTGGTTTGTTGGTTCGTTTTTTTGTAGGTTTGTTGGTTTGTTGGTTTGTTATTTTGTTGGTTTGTTAGTTTGCTGTTTTCTTGGTTTGTTCGTTTGTTGGTTTGTTGGTTTGTTGGTTTGTTGGTTTGTTCGTTTGTTGGTTTGTTGGTTCTTTGGTTTGTTGGATTGTTGGTTTGTTGGTTCTTTGGTTTGTTGGTTTGTTGGTTTGTTGGTTTGTTGGTTTGTTGGTTCGTTGGTTTGTTGGTTTGTTCGTTTGTTGGTTTTGGTTCTTTGGTTTGTTGGTTTGTTGGTTTGTTGGTTTGTTGGTTTGTTGGTTTGTTGGTTCTTTGGTTTGTTGATTTGTTCGTTTGTTGGTTCTTTGGTTTGTTGGTTCTTTGGTTTGTTGGTTTGTTGGTTTGTTTGTTTGTTGGTTTGTTGGTTTGTTGGTTTGTTGGTTTGTTGCTTCTTTGGTTCTTTGGTTCTTTGGTTTGTTGGTTTGGTGGTTTGTTGGGGTGTTGGTTCTTTGGTTTGTTGGTTCTTTGGTTTGTTGGTTCTTTGGTTTGTAGGTTCTTTGGTTTGTTGGTTCTTTGGTTTATTGGTTTGTTGGTTGGTTGGTTTGTAGGTTTGTTGGTTTTTTGGTTTGTTATTTTGTTGGTTTGTTTGTTTGTTGGTTTGTTGGTTTGTTGGTTTGTTGGTTTGTTGGTTTGTTGGTTTGTTGGTTTGTTGGTTCTTTGGTTTGTTGGTTTGTTGGTTTGTTGGTTTGTTGGTTTGTATGTTTGTTGGTTCTTTGGTTTGTTGGTTCTTTAGTTTGTTGGTTCTTTGGTATGTAGGTTCTTTGGTTAGTTGGTTCTTCGGTTTGTTGGTTTGTTGGTTCGTTTTTTTGTAGGTTTGTTGGTTTGTTGGTTTGTTATTTTGTTGGTTTGTTAGTTTGCTGTTTTCTTGGTTTGTTCGTTTGTTGGTTTGTTGGTTTGTTGGTTTGTTGGTTTGTTCGTTTGTTGGTTTGTTGGTTCTTTGGTTTGTTGGATTGTTGGTTTGTTGGTTCTTTGGTTTGTTGGTTTGTTGGTTTGTTGGTTTGTTGGTTTGTTGGTTTGTTGGTTGTTTGGTTGTTGGTTCTTTGGTTTGTATGTTCGTTGGTTTGTTGGTTTGTTGGTTTGTTGGTTTGTTGGTTCTTTGGTTTGTTGATTCTTTGGTTTGTTGGTTTGTTGGTTTGTTGGTTTGTTGGTTTCTTGGTTTGTTGGTTTGTTAGTTTGTTGGTTTGTTGGTTTGTTGGTTTGTTGGTTTGTTGGTTTGTTGGTTCTTTGGTTTGTCGGTTCTTTAATTTGTTGGTTTGTTTTTTTGTTGGTTTGTTGGGTCCTTGGTTTGTTGGTTTGTTGGTTTGTTGGTTTGTTCGTTTGTTGGTTCTTTGGTTTGTTGGTTCTTTGGTTTGTTGGTTTGTTGGTTCGTTGGTTTGTTGCTTCTTTGGTTTGTTGGTTCTTTGGTTTGTTGGTTCTTTGGTTTGTTGGTTTGTTGGTTTGTTGGTTTGTTGGTTTGTTGGTTCTTTGGTTTGTAGGTTCGTTGGTTTGTTGGTTCGTTGGTTTGTTGGTTTGTTGATTTGTTGGTTCTTTGGTTTGTTCGTTTGTTCGTTTGTTGGTTTGTTGGTTTGTTGGTTTATTGGTTTGTTGGTTTGTTGGTTTGTTGGTTCTTTGGTTTGTTGGTTCTTTAGGTTGTTGGTTTGTTGGTTTTTTGGTTCGTTGGTTTGTTCGTTTGTTGGTTTGTTGGTTTGTTGGTTTGTTGGTTTGTTGGTTCTTTGGTTTGTTGGTTCTTTGGTTTGTTGATTCTTTGGTTTGTTGGTCTGTTGGTTTGTTGGTTCGTTGGTTTGTTGGTTTCTTGGTTTGTGGGTTTGTTGGTTCTTTGGTTTGTTGGTTCTTTGGTTTGTTGGTTTGTTGGTTTGTTGGATCGTTGGTTTGTTGGTTTGTTGGTTTGTTCGTTTGTTGGTTCTTTGGTTTGTTGGTTCTTTGGTTTGTTGGTTTGTTGGTTCGTTGGTTTGTTGGTTCTTTTGTTTGTTGGTTTGTTGGTTTGTTGGTTTGCTAGTTTGTTGGTTTGTTCGTTTGTTGGTTTGTTGGTTCTTTGGTTTGTTGGTTTGTTGGTTTGTTGGTTTTTTGGTTTGTTGGTTTATTGGTTTGTTGGTTTGTTGGTTTGTTCGTTTGTTGGTTCTTCGGTTTGTTGGTTTGTTCGTTTGTTGGTTTGTTGGTTTGTTGGTTTGTTTGTTCTTTTTTTCTTTGGTTGTTGGTTTGTTGGTTTGTTGGTTTGTTAGTTTGTTGGTTCTTTGGTTCTTTGGTTTGTTGGTTTGTTGGTTTGTTAGTTTGTTGGTTTGTTAGTTTGTTGGTTTGTTGGTTTGTTGGTTTGTTGGTTTGTTGGTTTGTTGGTTCTTTGGTTTGTCGGTTCTTTGGTTTGTTGGTTTGTTTTTTTGTTGGTTTGTTGGGTCCTTGGTTTGTTGGTTTGTTGGTTTGTTGGTTTGTTCGTTTGTTGGTTCTTTGGTTTGTTGGTTCTTTGGTTTGTTGGTTTGTTGGTTCGTTGGTTTGTTGCTTCTTTGGTTTGTTGGTTCTTTGGTTTGTTGGTTCTTTGGTTTGTTGGTTTGTTGGTTTGTTGGTTTGTTGGTTTGTTGGTTCTTTGGTTTGTAGGTTCGTTGGTTTGTTGGTTCGTTGGTTTGTTGGTTTGTTGATTTGTTGGTTCTTTGGTTTGTTCGTTTGTTCTTTTGTTCGTTTGTTGGTTTGTTGGTTTGTTGGTTTATTGGTTTGTTGGTTTGTTGGTTTGTTGGTTCTTTGGTTTGTTGGTTCTTTAGGTTGTTGGTTTGTTGGTTTTTTGGTTCGTTGGTTTGTTCGTTTGTTGGTTTGTTGGTTTGTTGGTTTGTTGGTTTGTTGGTTCTTTGGTTTGTTGGTTCTTTGGTTTGTTGATTCTTTGGTTTGTTGGTCTGTTGGTTTGTTGGTTCGTTGGTTTGTTGGTTTCTTGGTTTGTGGGTTTGTTGGTTCTTTGGTTTGTTGGTTCTTTGGTTTGTTGGTTTGTTGGTTTGTTGGATCGTTGGTTTGTTGGTTTGTTGGTTTGTTCGTTTGTTGGTTCTTTGGTTTGTTGGTTCTTTGGTTTGTTGGTTTGTTGGTTCGTTGGTTTGTTGGTTCTTTTGTTTGTTGGTTTGTTGGTTTGTTGGTTTGCTAGTTTGTTGGTTTGTTCGTTTGTTGGTTTGTTGGTTCTTTGGTTTGTTGGTTTGTTGGTTTGTTGGTTTTTTGGTTTGTTGGTTTATTGGTTTGTTGGTTTGTTGGTTTGTTGGTTTGTTCGTTTGTTGGTTCTTCGGTTTGTTGGTTTGTTCGTTTGTTGGTTTGTTGGTTTGTTGGTTTGTTTGTTCTTTTTTTCTTTGGTTGTTGGTTTGTTGGTTTGTTGGTTTGTTAGTTTGTTGGTTTGTTGGTTTGTTGGTTTGTTGGTTTGTTGGTTCTTTGGTTCTTCGGTTCTTTGGTTTGTTGGTTTGTTGGTTTGTTGGTTTGTTCGTTTATTGGTTTGTTGGTTCTTTGGTTTTCTGGTTCTTTGGTTTGCTGGTTTGTTGGTTTGTTGGTTTGTTTGTTTGTTGGTTTGTTGGTTTGTTGGTTGTTGATTTGTTGGTTTGTTGGTTTGTTGTTTTGTTTGTTTGTTGGATTGTTGGTTTGTTAGTTTGTTGGTTTGTTGGTTTGTCGGTTTGTTGGTTTGTTGGTTTGTTGGTTCTTTGGTTTGTTGATTCTTTGGTTTGTTGGTTTGTTGGTTTGTTGGGGTGTTGGTTCTTTGGTTTGTTGGTTTGTTGGTTTGTTGGTTTGTTCGTTCGTTGGTTCTTTGGTTTGTTGGTTCTTTGGTTTGTAGGTTCTTTGGTTTGTCGGTTCTTTGGTTTGTTGGTTCGTTGGTTTGTAGGTTTGCTGGTTTATTGGTTTGTTATTTTGTTGTTTTGTTAGTTTGTTGGTTTGTTGGTTTGTTTGTTTGTTGGTTTGTTGGTTTGTTGGTTTGTTGGTTTGTTGGTTTGTTCGTTTGTTGGTTTGTTGGTTGTTTGGTTTGTTGGTTCTTTGGTTTGTTGGTATGTTGGTTTGTTGGTTCTTTGGTTTGTTGGTTTGTTGGTTCGTTGGTTTGTTGGTTTGTTGGTTTGTTCGTTTGTTGGTTCTTTGGTTTTTTGGTTCTTTTGTTTGTTGGGTTGTTGGTTTGTTAGTTTGTCGGTTTGTTCGTTTGTTGGTTTTGGTTCTTTGGTTTGTTGGTTTGTTGGTTTGTTGGTTTGTTGGTTTGTTGGTTTATTGGTTCTTTGGTTTGTTGATTTGTTCGTTTGTTGGTTCTTTGGTTTGTTGGTTCTTTGGTTTGTTGGTTTGTTGGTTTGTTCGTTTGTTGGTTTGTTGGTTTGTTGGTTTGTTGCTTCTTTGGTTCTTTGGTTCTTTGGTTTGTTGGTTTGGTGGTTTGTTGGGGTGTTGGTTCTTTGGTTTGTTGGTTCTTTGGTTTGTTGGTTCTTTGGTTTGTAGGTTCTTTGGTTTGTTGGTTCTTTGGTTTATTGGTTTGTTGGTTGGTTGGTTTGTATGTTTGTTGGTTTTTTGGTTTGTTATTTTGTTGGTTTGTTTGTTTGTTGGTTTGTTGGTTTGTTGGTTTGTTGGTTTGTTGGTTTGTTGGTTTGTTGGTTTGTTGGTTTGTTGGTTCTTTGGTTTGTTGGTTTGTTGGTTTGTTGGTTTGTTGGTTTGTATGTTTGTTGGTTCTTTGGTTTGTTGGTTCTTTAGTTTGTTGGTTCTTTGGTATGTAGGTTCTTTGGTTAGTTGGTTCTTCGGTTTGTTGGTTTGTTGGTTCGTTTTTTTGTAGGTTTGTTGGTTTGTTGGTTTGTTATTTTGTTGGTTTGTTAGTTTGTTGGTTTCTTGGTTTGTTCGTTTGTTGGTTTGTTGGTTTGTTGGTTTGTTGGTTTGTTCGTTTGTTGGTTTGTTGGTTCTTTGGTTTGTTGGATTGTTGGTTTGTTGGTTCTTTGGTTTGTTGGTTTGTTGGTTTGTTGGTTTGTTGGTTTGTTGGTTCGTTGGTTTGTTGGTTTGTTGGTTTGTTCGTTTGTTCGTTTGTTGGTTCTTTGGTTTGTTGGTTCTTTGGTTTGTTGGTTTGTTGGTTCGTTGGTTTGTTGGTTCTTTTGTTTCTTGGTTTGTTGGTTTGTTGGTTTGTTAGTTTGGGGGTTTGTTCGTTTGTTGGTTTGTTGGTTCCTTGGTCTGTTGGTTTGTTGGTTTGTTGGTTTGTTGGTTCTTTGGTTTGTTGGTTTGTTGGTTTGTTGGTTTGTTCGTTTGTTGGTTCTTTGGTTTGTTGGTTCTTTGGTTTGTTGGTTCTTTGGTTTGTTGGTTCTTTGGTTTGTTGGTTCTTTGGTTTGTTGGTTTGTTGGTTTTTTCGTTTGTTGGTTTTTTGGTTCTTTGGTTCTTTGGTTCTTTGGTTTGTTGGTTTGTTGGTTTGTTGGTTTGTTGGTTTGTTGGTTTGTTGGTTTGTTGGTTCTTTGGTTTGTTGGTTTGTTGGTTCGTTTTTTTGTAGGTTTGTTGGTTTGTTGGTTTGTTATTTTGTTGGTTTGTTAGTTTGTTGGTTTGTTGGTTTGTTGGTTTGTTGGTTGTTTGGTTTGTTGTTTTGTTAGTTTGTTGGTTTGTTGGTTTGTTGGTTTGTTGGTTTGTTGGTTTGTTGGTTTGTTGGTTTGTTAGTTTGTTGGTTTGTTGGTTTTTTGGTTTGTTGGTTTTTTGGTTTGTTGGTTTGTTGGTTTGTTCGTTTGTTGGTTCTTTGGTTTGTTCGTTCTTTGGTTTGTTGGTTCTTTGGTTTGTTGGTTTGTTGGTTCGCTGGTTTGTTGGTTTGTTGTTTTTTGGTTTGTTGGTTTGTTGGTTTGTTCGTTTGTTGGTTCTTTGGTTTGTTTGTTCTTTGGTTTGTTGGTTCTTTGGTTTGTTGGTTTGTTGGTTCGCTGGTTTGTTGGTTCTTTTGTTTGTTGGTTTGTTGGTTTGTTAGTTTGTTGGCTTGTTCGTTTGTTGTTTTGTTGGTTCTTTGATTTGTTGGTTTGTTGGTTTTTTGGTTTGTTGGTTTGTTGGTTTGTTGGTTTGTTGGTTTGTTGGTTTGTTGGTTTGTTCGTTTGTTGGTTCTTTGGTTTGTTGGTTCCTTGGTTTGTTGGTTCTTTGGTTTGTTGGTTTTTTCGTTTGTTGGTTTGTTGGTTTGTTGGTTTGTTGGTTCTTTGGTTCTTTGGTTGTTGGTTTGTTGGTTTGTTGGTTTGTTGGTTTGTTGGTTCTTTGGTTCTTTGGTTTGTTGGTTTGTTGATTTGTTGGTTTGTTGGTTTGTTAGTTTGTTGGTTTGTTGGTTTGGTGGTTTGTTGGTTTATTGGTTCTTTGGTTCTTTGGTTTGTTGGTTTGTTGGTTCTTTGGTTTGTTGGTTTGTTGGTTTGTTCGTTTTTTCGTTTGGGGGTTTGTTCGTTTGTTGGTTTGTTGGTTCCTTGGTCTGTTGGTTTGTTGGTTTGTTGGTTTGTTGGTTCTTTGGTTTGTTGGTTTGTTGGTTTGTTGGTTTGTTCGTTTGTTGGTTCTTTGGTTTGTTGGTTCTTTGGTTTGTTGGTTCTTTGGTTTGTTGGTTCTTTGGTTTGTTGGTTTGTTGGTTTTTTCGTTTGTTGGTTTGTTGGTTTGTTGGTTTTTTGGTTCTTTGGTTCTTTGGTTCTTTGGTTTGTTGGTTTGTTGGTTTGTTGGTTTGTTGGTTTGTTGGTTTGTTGGTTCTTTGGTTTGTTGGTTTGTTGGTTCGTTTTTTTGTAGGTTTGTTGGTTTGTTGGTTTGTTATTTTGTTGGTTTGTTAGTTTGTTGGTTTGTTGGTTTGTTGGTTTGTTGGTTTGTTGGTTTGTTGGTTGTTTGGTTTGTTGGTTTGTTGGTTTGTTGGTTTGTTAGTTTGTTGGTTTGTTGGTTTGTTGGTTTGTTGGTTTGTTGGTTTGTTGGTTTGTTGGTTTGTTAGTTTGTTGGTTTGTTGGTTTTTTGGTTTGTTGGTTTTTTGGTTTGTTGGCTTGTTGGTTTGTTCGTTTGTTGGTTCTTTGGTTTGTTCGTTCTTTGGTTTGTTGGTTCTTTGGTTTGTTGGTTTGTTGGTTCGCTGGTTTGTTGGTTTGTTGGTTTTTTGGTTTGTTGGTTTGTTGGTTTGTTCGTTTGTTGGTTCTTTGGTTTGTTCGTTCTTTGGTTTGTTGGTTCTTTGGTTTGTTGGTTTGTTGGTTCGCTGGTTTGTTGGTTCTTTTGTTTGTTGGTTTGTTGGTTTGTTAGTTTGTTGGCTTGTTCGTTTGTTGGTTTGTTGGTTCTTTGATTTGTTGGTTTGTTGGTTTTTTGGTTTTTTGGTTTGTTGGTTTGTTGGTTTGTTGGTTTGTTGGTTTGTTGGTTTGTTCGTTTGTTGGTTCTTTGGTTTGTTGGTTCCTTGGTTTGTTGGTTCTTTGGTTTGTTGGTTTTTTCGTTTGTTGGTTCGTTGGTTTGTTGGTTTGTTGGTTCTTTGGTTCTTTGGTTGTTGGTTTGTTGGTTTGTTGGTTTGTTGGTTTGTTGGTTTGTTGGTTCTTTGGTTCTTTGGTTTGTTGGTTTGTTGATTTGTTGGCTTGTTGGTTTGTTAGTTTGTTGGTTTGTTGGTTTGTTGGTTTATTGGTTCTTTGGTTCTTTGGTTTGTTGGTTTGTTGGTTCTTTGGTTTGTTGGTTTGTTGGTTTTTTCGTTTTTTCGTTTGTTGGTTTGTTGGTTTGTTGGTTTGTTGGTTTGTTGGTTCTTTGGTTTGTTGGTTCTTTTGGTTTGTTGGTTCTTTGGTTTGTTGGTTTGTTGGTTTGTTGGTTCTTTGGTTCTTTGTTTCTTTGGTTTGTTGGTTTGTTGGTTTGTTGGTTCGTTGGTTTGTTCGTTTGTTGGTTTGTTGGTTTGTTGGTTCTTTGGTTTGTTAGTTTGTTGGTTTGTTGGCTTGTTAGTTTGTTGGCTTGTTGGTTTGTTGGTTCTTTGGTTCTTTGGTTCTTTGGCTTGTTGGTTTGTTGGTTTGTTGGTTTGTTGGTTCCTTGGTTTGTTCGTTTGTTGGTTTGTTGGTTTGTTAGTTTGTTGGTTTGTTGGTTCTTTGGTTTGTTGGTTCTTTGGTTTGTTGATTCTTTGGTTTGATGGTTTGTTGGTTTGTTGGTTCGTTGGTTTGTTGGTTTCTTGGTTTGTGGGTTTGTTGGTTCGTTGGTTGGTTGATTCTTTGGTTTGTTGGTTTGCTGGTTCGTTGGTTTGTTGGTTTGTTGGTTTGTTGGTTTGTTCGTTTGTTGGTTCTTTGGTTTGTTGGTTCTTTGGTTTGTTGGTTTGTTGGTTCGTTGGTTTGTTGGTTCATTTGTTTGTTGGTTTGTTGGTTTGTTAGTTTGTTGCTTTGTTCGTTTGATGGTTTGTTGGTTCTTTGGTTTATTGGTTTGTTGGTTTGTTGGTTTGTTGGTTTGTTGGTTTGTTCGTTTGTTGGTTTTTTGGTTTGTTGGTTTGTTGGTTTGTTGGTTTGTTGGTTTGTTGGTTTGTTCGTTTGTTGGTTCTTTGGTTTGTTGGTTCCTTGGTTTGTTGGTTCTTTGGTTTGTTGGTTTTTTCGTTTGTTGGTTTGTTGGTTTGTTGGTTTGTTGGTTCTTTGGTTCTTTGGTTGTTGGTTTGTTGGTTTGTTGGTTTGTTGGTTTGTTGGTTTGTTGGTTCTTTGGTTCTTTGGTTTGTTGGTTTGTTGATTTGTTGGTTTGTTGGTTTGTTAGTTTGTTGGTTTGTTGGTTTGGTGGTTTGTTGGTTTATTGGTTCTTTGGTTTGTTGGTTTGTTGGTTCTTTGGTTTGTTGGTTTGTTGGTTTGTTCGTTTTTTCGTTTGGGGGTTTGTTCGTTTGTTGGTTTGTTGGTTCCTTGGTCTGTTGGTTTGTTGGTTTGTTGGTTTGTTGGTTCTTTGGTTTGTTGGTTTGTTGGTTTGTTGGTTTGTTCGTTTGTTGGTTCTTTGGTTTGTTGGTTCTTTGGTTTGTTGGTTCTTTGGTTTGTTGGTTCTTTGGTTTGTTGGTTTGTTGGTTTTTTCGTTTGTTGGTTTGTTGGTTTGTTGGTTTTTTGGTTCTTTGGTTCTTTGGTTCTTTGGTTTGTTGGTTTGTTGGTTTGTTGGTTTGTTGGTTTGTTGGTTTGTTGGTTCTTTGGTTTGTTGGTTTGTTGGTTCGTTTTTTTGTAGGTTTGTTGGTTTGTTGGTTTGTTATTTTGTTGGTTTGTTAGTTTGTTGGTTTGTTGGTTTGTTGGTTTGTTGGTTTGTTGGTTTGTTGGTTGTTTGGTTTGTTGGTTTGTTGGTTTGTTGGTTTGTTAGTTTGTTGGTTTGTTGGTTTGTTGGTTTGTTGGTTTGTTGGTTTGTTGGTTTCTTGGTTTGTTAGTTTGTTGGTTTGTTGGTTTTTTGGTTTGTTGGTTTTTTGGTTTGTTGGCTTGTTGGTTTGTTCGTTTGTTGGTTCTTTGGTTTGTTCGTTCTTTGGTTTGTTGGTTCTTTGGTTTGTTGGTTTGTTGGTTCGCTGGTTTGTTGGTTTGTTGGTTTTTTGGTTTGTTGGTTTGTTGGTTTGTTCGTTTGTTGGTTCTTTGGTTTGTTCGTTCTTTGGTTTGTTGGTTCTTTGGTTTGTTGGTTTGTTGGTTCGCTGGTTTGTTGGTTCTTTTGTTTGTTGGTTTGTTGGTTTGTTAGTTTGTTGGCTTGTTCGTTTGTTGGTTTGTTGGTTCTTTGATTTGTTGGTTTGTTGGTTTTTTGGTTTTTTGGTTTGTTGGTTTGTTGGTTTGTTGGTTTGTTGGTTTGTTGGTTTGTTCGTTTGTTGGTTCTTTGGTTTGTTGGTTCCTTGGTTTGTTGGTTCTTTGGTTTGTTGGTTTTTTCGTTTGTTGGTTCGTTGGTTTGTTGGTTTGTTGGTTCTTTGGTTCTTTGGTTGTTGGTTAGTTGGTTTGTTGGTTTGTTGGTTTGTTGGTTTGTTGGTTCTTTGGTTCTTTGGTTTGTTGGTTTGTTGATTTGTTGGCTTGTTGGTTTGTTAGTTTGTTGGTTTGTTGGTTTGTTGGTTTATTGGTTCTTTGGTTCTTTGGTTTGTTGGTTTGTTGGTTCTTTGGTTTGTTGGTTTGTTGGTTTTTTCGTTTTTTCGTTTGTTGGTTTGTTGGTTTGTTGGTTTGTTGGTTTGTTGGTTCTTTGGTTTGTTGGTTCTTTTGGTTTGTTGGTTCTTTGGTTTGTTGGTTTGTTGGTTTGTTGGTTCTTTGGTTCTTTGTTTCTTTGGTTTGTTGGTTTGTTGGTTTGTTGGTTCGTTGGTTTGTTCGTTTGTTGGTTTGTTGGTTTGTTGGTTCTTTGGTTTGTTAGTTTGTTGGTTTGTTGGCTTGTTAGTTTGTTGGCTTGTTGGTTTGTTGGTTCTTTGGTTCTTTGGTTCTTTGGCTTGTTGGTTTGTTGGTTTGTTGGTTTGTTGGTTCCTTGGTTTGTTCGTTTGTTGGTTTGTTGGTTTGTTAGTTTGTTGGTTTGTTGGTTCTTTGGTTTGTTGGTTCTTTGGTTTGTTGATTCTTTGGTTTGATGGTTTGTTGGTTTGTTGGTTCGTTGGTTTGTTGGTTTCTTGGTTTGTGGGTTTGTTGGTTCTTTGGTTGGTTGATTCTTTGGTTTGTTGGTTTGCTGGTTCGTTGGTTTGTTGGTTTGTTGGTTTGTTGGTTTGTTCGTTTGTTGGTTCTTTGGTTTGTTGGTTCTTTGGTTTGTTGGTTTGTTGGTTCGTTGGTTTGTTGGTTCATTTGTTTGTTGGTTTGTTGGTTTGTTAGTTTGTTGCTTTGTTCGTTTGATGGTTTGTTGGTTCTTTGGTTTATTGGTTTGTTGGTTTGTTGGTTTGTTGGTTTGTTGGTTTGTTGGTTTGTTGGTTTGTTGGTTTTTTGGTTTGTTGGTTTGTTGGTTTGTTCGTTTGTTGGTTTGCTGGTTTGTTTGTTTGTTGGTTCTTTGGTTCTTTGATTGTTGGTTTGTTGGTTTGTTGGTTCTTTTGTTCTTTGGTTTGTTGGTTTGTTGGTTTGTTGGTTTGTTCGTTTGTTGGTTCTTTGGTTTGTTGGTTCTTTGGTTTGTTGGTTCTTTGGTTTGTTGGTTTGTTGGTTTGTTCGTTTGTTGGTTTGTTGGTTTGTTTGTTTGTTGGTTCTTTGGTTCCTTGGTTGTTGGTTTGTTGGTTTGTTGGTTTGTTCGTTTGTTGGTTTGTTGGTTTGTTGGTTGTTGGTTTGTTGGTTGTTGGTTTGTTGGTTCTTTGGTTTGTTCGTTTGTTGGTTCTTTGGTTTGTTGGTTTGTTGTTTTTTTGGATTTTTGGTTTGTTAGTTTGTTGGTTTGTTGGTTTGTTGGTTTGTTGGTTTGTTGGTTTGTTGGTTTGTTGGTTTGTTGGTTCTTTGGTTTGTTGATTCTTTGGTTTGTTGGTTTGTTGGTTTGTTGGTTTATTGGTTCTTTGGTTTGTTGGTTTGTTGGTTTGTTGGTTTGTTGGTTTGTTCGTTTGTTGGTTCTTTGGTTTGTTGGTTCTTTGGTTTGTTGGTTCTTTGGTATGTAGGTTCTTTGGTTAGTTGGTTCTTTGGTTTGTTGGTTTGTTGGTTCGTTTTTTTGTAGGTTTGTTGGTTTGTTGGTTTGTTATTTTGTTGGTTTGTTAGTTTGTTGGTTTGTTGGTTTGTTGGTTTGTTCGTTTGTTGGTTTGTTTATTCTTTGGTTTGTTAGATTGTTGGTTTGTTGGTTCTTTGGTTTGTTGGTTTGTTGGTTTGTTGGTTTGTTGGTTTGTTGGTTCGTTGGTTTGTTGGTTTGTTGGTTTGTTCGTTTGTTGGTTCTTTGGTTTGTTGGTTCTTTGGTTTGTTGGTTTGTTGGTTCGTTGGTTTGTTGGTTCTTTTGTTTCTTGGTTTGTTGGTTTGTTGGTTTGTTAGTTTGTGTGTTTGTTCGTTTGTTGGTTTGTTGGTTCTTTGGTTTGTTGGTTTGTTGGTTTGTTGGTTTGTTGGTTTGTTGGTTCTTTGGTTTGTTGGTTTGTTGGTTTTTTCGTTTGTTGGTTTGTTGGTTTGTTGGTTTGTTGGTTTTTTGGTTCTTTGGTTCTTTGGTTCTTTGGTTTGTTGGTTTGTTGGTTTGTTGGTTTGTTGGTTTTTTGGTTTTTTGGTTCTTTGGTTCTTTGGTTTGATGGTTCGTTGGTTTGTTGGTTTGTTGGTTTGTTGGTTCGTTGGTTTGTCCGTTTCTTGGTTTGTTCGTTTGTTGGTTTCTTGGTTTGTTGGTTTGTTGGTTTGTTTGTTTGTTAGTTTGTTGGTTTGTTGGTTTGTTGGTTGTTTGGTTTGTTGGTTTGTTGGTTGGTTGGTTTGTTGGTTTGTTGGTTCTTTGGTTTGTTGGTTCTTTGGCTTGTTGGTTTGTTGGTTTGTTCGTTTGTTGGTTTGTTGGTCTCTTGGTTTGTTGGTTTGTTGGTTCGTTGGTTGTTGGTTTGTTGGTTTGTTGGTTCGTTGGTTTGTCCGTTTGTTGGTTTGTTCGTTTGTTGGTTTCTTGGTTTGTTGGTTTGTTTGTTTGTTAGTTTGTTGGTTTGTTGGTTTGTTGGTTGTTTGGTTTGTTGGTTTGTTGGTTTGTTGGTTTGTTAGTTTGTTGGTTTGTTGGTTTGTTGGTTTGTTGGTTTGTTGGTTTGTTGGTTTGTTGGTTTGTTGGTTTGTTGGTTTGTTGGTTTGTTGGTTTGTTGGTTCTTTGGTTTGTTGGTTCTTTGGCTTGTTGGTTTGTTGGTTTGTTCGTTTGTTGGTTTGTTGGTCTCTTGGTTTGTTGGTTTGTTGGTTTGTTGGTTTGTTGGTTTGTTGGTTTGGTGGTTTGTTGGTTTGTTGGTTTTTTGGTTTGTTGGTTTTTTGGTTTGTTGGTTTGTTGGTTTGTTCGTTTGTTGGTTCTTTGGTTTGTTCGTTCTTTGGTTTGTTGGTTCTTTGGTTTGTTGGTTTGTTGGTTCGCTGGTTTGTTGGTTCTTTTGTTTGTTGGTTTGTTGGTTTGTTAGTTTGTTGGTTTGTTCGTTTGTTGGTTTGTTGGTTCTTTGGTTTGTTGGTTTGTTGGTTTTTTGGTTTTTTGGTTTGTTGGTTTGTTGGTTTGTTGGTTTGTTGGTTTGTTGGTTTGTTCGTTTGTCGGTTCTTTGGTTTGTTGGTTCCTTGGTTTGTTGGTTTTTTGGTTTGTTAGTTTGTTCGTTTGTTGGTTTGTTGGTTTGTTGGTTTGTTGGTTCTTTGGTTCTTTGGTTTTTTGGTTCTTTGGTTGTTGGTTTCTTGGTTTGTTGGTTTGTTGGTTCTTTGGTTTGTTGGTTTGTTGGTTCGTTGGTTTCTAGGTTTGTTGGTTTGTTGGTTTGTTATTTTGTTGGTTTAATAGTTTGTTGGTTTGTTGGTTTTTTCGTTTGTTGGTTTGTTGGTTTGTTTGTTGGTTTGTTGGTTCTTTGGTTTGTTGGTTTGTTGGTTTGTTGGTTCTTTGGTTTGTTGGTTTGTTGGTTCGTTGGTTTGTTGGTTTGTTGGTTTGTTCGTTTGTTGGTTCTTTGGTTTGTTGGTTCTTTGGTTTGTTGGTTTGTTGGTTCGTTGGTTTGTTGGTTTGTTGGGGTGTTGGTTCTTTGGTTTGTTGGTTTGTTGGTTTGTTGGTTTGTTCGTTCGTTGGTTCTTTGGTTTGTTGGTTCTTTGGTTTGTAGGTTCTTTGGTTTGTCGGTTCTTTGGTTTGTTGGTTCGTTGGTTTGTAGGTTTGCTGGTTTATTGGTTTGTTATTTTGTTGTTTTGTTAGTTTGTTGGTTTGTTGGTTTGTTTGTTTGTTGGTTTGTTGGTTTCTTGGTTTGTTGGTTTGTTGGTTTGTTCGTTTGTTGGTTTGTTGGTTGTTTGGTTTGTTGGTTCTTTGGTTTGTTGGTATGTTGGTTTGTTGGTTCTTTGGTTTGTTGGTTTGTTGGTTCGTTGGTTTGTTGGTTTGTTGGTTTGTTCGTTTGTTGGTTCTTTGGTTTTTTGGTTCTTTTGTTTGTTGGGTTGTTGGTTTGTTAGTTTGTCGGTTTGTTCGTTTGTTGGTTTTGGTTCTTTGGTTTGTTGGTTTGTTGGTTTGTTGGTTTGTTGGTTTGTTGGTTTGTTGGTTCTTTGGTTTGTTGATTTGTTCGTTTGTTGGTTCTTTGGTTTGTTGGTTCTTTGGTTTGTTGGTTTGTTGGTTTGTTCGTTTGTTGGTTAGTTGGTTTGTTGGTTTGTTGCTTCTTTGGTTCTTTGGTTCTTTGGTTTGTTGGTTTGGTGGTTTGTTGGGGTGTTGGTTCTTTGGTTTGTTGGTTCTTTGGTTTGTTGGTTCTTTGGTTTGTAGGTTCTTTGGTTTGTTGGTTCTTTGGTTTATTGGTTTGTTGGTTGGTTGGTTTGTATGTTTGTTGGTTTTTTGGTTTGTTATTTTTTTGGTTTGTTTGTTTGTTGGTTTGTTGGTTTGTTGGTTTGTTGGTTTGTTGGTTTGTTGGTTTGTTGGTTTGTTGGTTCTTTGGTTTGTTGGTTTGTTGGTTTGTTGGTTTGTTGGTTTGTATGTTTGTTGGTTCTTTGGTTTGTTGGTTCTTTAGTTTGTTGGTTCTTTGGTATGTAGGTTCTTTGGTTAGTTGGTTCTTCGGTTTGTTGGTTTGTTGGTTCGTTTTTTTGTAGGTTTGTTGGTTTGTTGGTTTGTTATTTTGTTGGTTTGTTAGTTTGTTGGTTTCTTGGTTTGTTCGTTTGTTGGTTTGTTGGTTTGTTGGTTTGTTGGTTTGTTCGTTTGTTGGTTTGTTGGTTCTTTGGTTTGTTGGATTGTTGGTTTGTTGGTTCTTTGGTTTGTTGGTTTGTTGGTTTGTTGGTTTGTTGGTTTGTTGGTTCGTTGGTTTGTTGGTTTGTTGGTTTGTTGGTTTGTTCGTTTGTTCGTTTGTTGGTTCTTTGGTTTGTTGGTTCTTTGGTTTGTTGGTTTGTTGGTTCGTTGGTTTGTTGGTTCTTTTGTTTTTTGGTTTGTTGGTTTGTTGGTTTGTTAGTTTGGGGGTTTGTTCGTTTGTTGGTTTGTTGGTTCCTTGGTCTGTTGGTTTGTTGGTTTGTTGGTTTGTTGGTTCTTTGGTTTGTTGGTTTGTTGGTTTGTTGGTTTGTTCGTTTGTTGGTTCTTTGGTTTGTTGGTTCTTTGGTTTGTTGGTTCTTTGGTTTGTTGGTTCTTTGGTTTGTTGGTTTGTTGGTTTTTTCGTTTGTTGGTTTTTTGGTTCTTTGGTTCTTTGGTTCTTTGGTTTGTTGGTTTGTTGGTTTGTTGGTTTGTTGGTTTGTTGGTTTGTTGGTTCTTTGGTTTGTTGGTTTGTTGGTTCGTTTTTTTGTAGGTTTGTTGGTTTGTTGGTTTGTTATTTTGTTGGTTTGTTAGTTTGTTGGTTTGTTGGTTTGTTGGTTTGTTGGTTGTTTGGTTTGTTGGTTTGTTAGTTTGTTGGTTTGTTGGTTTGTTGGTTTGTTGGTTTGTTGGTTTGTTGGTTTGTTGGTTTGTAAGTTTGTTGGTTTGTTGGTTTTTTGGTTTGTTGGTTTTTTGGTTTGTTGGTTTGTTGGTTTGTTCGTTTGTTGGTTCTTTGGTTTGTTCGTTCTTTGGTTTGTTGGTTCTTTGGTTTGTTGGTTTGTTGGTTCGCTGGTTTGTTGGTTTGTTGTTTTTTGGTTTGTTGGTTTGTTGGTTTGTTCGTTTGTTGGTTCTTTGGTTTGTTCGTTCTTTGGTTTGTTGGTTCTTTGGTTTGTTGGTTTGTTGGTTCGCTGGTTTGTTGGTTCTTTTGTTTGTTGGTTTGTTGGTTTGTTAGTTTGTTGGCTTGTTCGTTTGTTGTTTTGTTGGTTCTTTGATTTGTTGGTTTTTTGGTTTGTTGGTTTGTTGGTTTGTTGGTTTGTTGGTTTGTTGGTTTGTTGGTTTGTTCGTTTGTTGGTTCTTTGGTTTGTTGGTTCCTTGGTTTGTTGGTTCTTTGGTTTGTTGGTTTTTTCGTTTGTTGGTTTGTTGGTTTGTTGGTTTGTTGGTTCTTTGGTTCTTTGGTTGTTGGTTTGTTGGTTTGTTGGTTTGTTGGTTTGTTGGTTCTTTGGTTCTTTGGTTTGTTGGTTTGTTGATTTGTTGGTTTGTTGGTTTGTTGGTTTGTTGGTTTGTTGGTTCTTTGGTTTGTTGGTTTGTTGGTTCGTTTTTTTGTAGGTTTGTTGGTTTGTTGGTTTGTTATTTTGTTGGTTTGTTAGTTTGTTGGTTTGTTGGTTTGTTGGTTTGTTGGTTGTTTGGTTTGTTGGTTTGTTAGTTTGTTGGTTTGTTGGTTTGTTGGTTTGTTGGTTTGTTGGTTTGTTGGTTTGTTGGTTTGTAAGTTTGTTGGTTTGTTGGTTTTTTGGTTTGTTGGTTTTTTGGTTTGTTGGTTTGTTGGTTTGTTCGTTTGTTGGTTCTTTGGTTTGTTCGTTCTTTGGTTTGTTGGTTCTTTGGTTGGTTTTTGTTGGTTTGTTGGTTTGGTGGTTTGTTGGTTTATTGGTTCTTTGGTTCTTTGGTTTGTTGGTTTGTTGGTTCTTTGGTTTGTTGGTTTGTTGGTTTGTTCGTTTTTTCGTTTGGGGGTTTGTTCGTTTGTTGGTTTGTTGGTTCCTTGGTCTGTTGGTTTGTTGGTTTGTTGTTTCTTTGGTTTGTTGGTTTGTTGGTTTGTTGGTTTGTTCGTTTGTTGGTTCTTTGGTTTGTTGTTTCTTTGGTTTGTTGGTTCTTTGGTTTGTTGGTTCTTTGGTTTGTTGGTTTGTTGGTTTTTTCGTTTGTTGGTTTGTTGGTTTGTTGGTTTTTTGGTTCTTTGGTTCTTTGGTTCTTTGGTTTGTTGGTTTGTTGGTTTGTTGGTTTGTTGGTTTGTTGGTTTGTTGGTTCTTTGGTTTGTTGGTTTGTTGGTTCGTTTTTTTGTAGGTTTGTTGGTTTGTTGGTTTGTTATTTTGTTGGTTTGTTAGTTTGTTGGTTTGTTGGTTTGTTGGTTTGTTGGTTTGTTGGTTTGTTGGTTGTTTGGTTTGTTGGTTTGTTGGTTTGTTGGTTTGTTAGTTTGTTGGTTTGTTGGTTTGTTGGTTTGTTGGTTTGTTGGTTTGTTGGTTTGTTGGTTTGTTGGTTTGTTAGTTTGTTGGTTTGTTGGTTTTTTGGTTTGTTGGTTTTTTGGTTTGTTGGCTTGTTGGTTTGTTCGTTTGTTGGTTCTTTGGTTTGTTCGTTCTTTGGTTTGTTGGTTCTTTGGTTTTTTGGTTTGTTGGTTCGCTGGTTTGTTGGTTTGTTGGTTTTTTGGTTTGTTGGTTTGTTGGTTTGTTCGTTTGTTGGTTCTTTGGTTTGTTCGTTCTTTGGCTTGTTGGTTCTTTGGTTTGTTGGTTTGTTGGTTCGCTGGTTTGTTGGTTCTTTTGTTTGTTGGTTTGTTGGTTTGTTAGTTTGTTGGCTTGTTCGTTTGTTGGTTTGTTGGTTCTTTGATTTGTTGGTTTGTTGGTTTTTTGGTTTTTTGGTTTGTTGGTTTGTTGGTTTGTTGGTTTGTTGGTTTGTTGGTTTGTTCGTTTGTTGGTTCTTTGGTTTGTTGGTTCCTTGGTTTGTTGGTTCTTTGGTTTGTTGGTTTTTTCGTTTGTTGGTTCGTTGGTTTGTTGGTTTGTTGGTTCTTTGGTTCTTTGGTTGTTGGTTTGTTGGTTTGTTGGTTTGTTGGTTTGTTGGTTTGTTGGTTCTTTGGTTCTTTGGTTTGTTGGTTTGTTGATTTGTTGGCTTGTTGGTTTGTTAGTTTGTTGGTTTGTTGGTTTGTTAGTTTATTGGTTCTTTGGTTCTTTGGTTTGTTGGTTTGTTGGTTCTTTGGTTTGTTGGTTTGTTGGTTTTTTCGTTTTTTCGTTTGTTGGTTTGTTGGTTTGTTGGTTTGTTGGTTTGTTGGTTCTTTGGTTTGTTGGTTCTTTTGGTTTGTTGGTTCTTTGGTTTGTTGGTTTGTTGGTTTGTTGGTTCTTTGGTTCTTTGTTTCTTTGGTTTGTTGGTTTGTTGGTTTGTTGGTTCGTTGGTTTGTTCGTTTGTTGGTTTGTTGGTTTGTTGGTTCTTTGGTTTGTTAGTTTGTTGGTTTGTTGGCTTGTTAGTTTGTTGGCTTGTTGGTTTGTTGGTTCTTTGGTTCTTTGGTTCTTTGGCTTGTTGGTTTGTTGGTTTGTTGGTTTGTTGGTTCCTTGGTTTGTTCGTTTGTTGGTTTGTTGGTTTGTTAGTTTGTTGGTTTGTTGGTTCTTTGGTTTGTTGGTTCTTTGGTTTGTTGATTCTTTGGTTTGATGGTTTGTTGGTTTGTTGGTTCGTTGGTTTGTTGGTTTCTTGGTTTGTGGGTTTGTTGGTTCTTTGGTTGGTTGATTCTTTGGTTTGTTGGTTTGCTGGTTCGTTGGTTTGTTGGTTTGTTGGTTTGTTGGTTTGTTCGTTTGTTGGTTCTTTGGTTTGTTGGTTCTTTGGTTTGTTGGTTTGTTGGTTCGTTGGTTTGTTGGTTCATTTGTTTGTTGGTTTGTTGGTTTGTTAGTTTGTTGCTTTGTTCGTTTGATGGTTTGTTGGTTCTTTGGTTTATTGGTTTGTTGGTTTGTTGGTTTGTTGGTTTGTTGGTTTGTTGGTTTGTTGGTTTTTTGGTTTGTTGGTTTGTTGGTTTGTTGGTTTGTTGGTTTGTTGGTTTGTTCGTTTGTTGGTTCTTTGGTTTGTTGGTTCCTTGGTTTGTTGGTTCTTTGGGTTGTTGGTTTTTTCGTTTGTTGGTTTGTTGGTTTGTTGGTTTGTTGGTTCTTTGGTTCTTTGGTTGTTGGTTTGTTGGTTTGTTGGTTTGTTGGTTTGTTGGTTCTTTGGTTCTTTGGTTTGTTGGTTTGTTGATTTGTTGGTTTGTTGGTTTGTTAGTTTGTTGGTTTGTTGGTTTGGTGGTTTGTTGGTTTATTGGTTCTTTGGTTCTTTGGTTTGTTGGTTTGTTGGTTCTTTGGTTTGTTGGTTTGTTGGTTTGTTCGTTTTTTCGTTTGGGGGTTTGTTCGTTTGTTGGTTTGTTGGTTCCTTGGTCTGTTGGTTTGTTGGTTTGTTGGTTTGTTGGTTCTTTGGTTTGTTGGTTTGTTGGTTTGTTGGTTTGTTCGTTTGTTGGTTCTTTGGTTTGTTGGTTCTTTGGTTTGTTGGTTCTTTGGTTTGTTGGTTCTTTGGTTTGTTGGTTTGTTGGTTTTTTCGTTTGTTGGTTTGTTGGTTTGTTGGTTTTTTGGTTCTTTGGTTCTTTGGTTTGTTGGTTTGTTGGTTAGTTGGTTTGTTGGTTTGTTGGTTTGTTGGTTCTTTGGTTTGTTGGTTTGTTGGTTCGTTTTTTTGTAGGTTTGTTGGTTTGTTGGTTTGTTATTTTGTTGGTTTGTTAGTTTGTTGGTTTGTTGGTTTGTTGGTTTGTTGGTTTGTTGGTTTGTTGGTTGTTTGGTATGTTGGTTTGTTGGTTTGTTGGTTTGTTAGTTTGTTGGTTTGTTGGTTTGTTGGTTTGTTGGTTTGTTGGTTTGTTGGTTTGTTGGTTTGTTAGTTTGTTGGTTTGTTGGTTTTTTGGTTTGTTGGTTTTTTGGTTTGTTGGCTTGTTGGTTTGTTCGTTTGTTGGTTCTTTGGTTTGTTCGTTCTTTGGTTTGTTGGTTCTTTGGTTTGTTGGTTTGTTGGTTCGCTGGTTTGTTGGTTTGTTGGTTTTTTGGTTTGTTGGTTTGTTGGTTTGTTCGTTTGTTGGTTCTTTGGTTTGTTCGTTCTTTGGTTTGTTGGTTCTTTGGTTTGTTGGTTTGTTGGTTCGCTGGTTTGTTGGTTCTTTTGTTTGTTGGTTTGTTGGTTTGTTAGTTTGTTGGCTTGTTCGTTTGTTGGTTTGTTGGTTCTTTGATTTGTTGGTTTGTTGGTTTTTTGGTTTTTTGGTTTGTTGGTTTGTTGGTTTGTTGGTTTGTTGGTTTGTTGGTTTGTTCGTTTGTTGGTTCTTTGGTTTGTTGGTTCCTTGGTTTGTTGGTTCTTTGGTTTGTTGGTTTTTTCGTTTGTTGGTTCGTTGGTTTGTTGGTTTGTTGGTTCTTTGGTTCTTTGGTTGTTGGTTTGTTGGTTTGTTGGTTTGTTGGTTTGTTGGTTTGTTGGTTCTTTGGTTCTTTGGTTTGTTGGTTTGTTGATTTGTTTTCTTGTTGGTTTGTTAGTTTGTTGGTTTGTTGGTTTGTTGGTTTATTGGTTCTTTGGTTCTTTGGTTTGTTGGTTTGTTGGTTCTTTGGTTTGTTGGTTTGTTGGTTTTTTCGTTTTTTCGTTTGTTGGTTTGTTGGTTTGTTGGTTTGTTGGTTTGTTGGTTCTTTGGTTTGTTGGTTCTTTTGGTTTGTTGGTTCTTTGGTTTGTTGGTTTGTTGGTTTGTTGGTTCTTTGGTTCTTTGTTTCTTTGGTTTGTTGGTTTGTTGGTTTGTTGGTTCGTTGGTTTGTTCGTTTGTTGGTTTGTTGGTTTGTTGGTTCTTTGGTTTGTTAGTTTGTTGGTTTGTTGGCTTGTTAGTTTGTTGGCTTGTTGGTTTGTTGGTTCTTTGGTTCTTTGGTTCTTTGGCTTGTTGGTTTGTTGGTTTGTTGGTTTGTTGGTTCCTTGGTTTGTTGGTTTGTTGGTTTGTTAGTTTGTTGGTTTGTTGGTTCTTTGGTTTGTTGGTTCTTTGGTTTGTTGATTCTTTGGTTTGATGGTTTGTTGGTTTGTTGGTTCGTTGGTTTGTTGGTTTGTTGGTTTGTTGGTTTGTTGGTTTTTTGGTTTGTTGGTTTGTTGGTTTGTTCGTTTGTTGGTTTGCTGGTTTGTTTGTTTGTTGGTTCTTTGGTTCTTTGGTTGTTGGTTTGTTGGTTTGTTGGTTCTTTTGTTCTTTGGTTTGTTGGTTTGTTGGTTTGTTGGTTTGTTCGTTTGTTGGTTCTTTGGTTTGTTGGTTCTTTGGTTTGTTGGTTCTTTGGTTTGTTGGTTTGTTGGTTTGTTCGTTTGTTGGTTTGTTGGTTTGTTTGTTTGTTGGTTCTTTGGTTCCTTGGTTGTTGGTTTGTTGGTTTGTTGGTTTGTTCGTTTGTTGGTTTGTTGGTTTGTTGGTTGTTGGTTTGTTGGTTGTTGGTTTGTTGGTTCTTTGGTTTGTTCGTTTGTTGGTTCTTTGGTTTGTTGGTTTGTTGTTTTTTTGGATTTTTGGTTTGTTAGTTTGTTGGTTTGTGGGTTTGTTGGTTTGTTGGTTTGTTGGTTTGTTGGTTTGTTGGTTTGTTGGTTCTTTGGTTTGTTGATTCTTTGGTTTGTTGGTTTGTTGGTTTGTTGGTTTATTGGTTCTTTGGTTTGTTGGTTTGTTGGTTTGTTGGTTTGTTGGTTTGTTCGTTTGTTGGTTCTTTGGTTTGTTGGTTCTTTGGTTTGTTGGTTCTTTGGTATGTAGGTTCTTTGGTTAGTTGGTTCTTTGGTTTGTTGGTTTGTTGGTTCGTTTTTTTGTAGGTTTGTTGGTTTGTTGGTTTGTTATTTTGTTGGTTTGTTAGTTTGTTGGTTTGTTGGTTTGTTGGTTTGTTCGTTTGTTGGTTTGTTTATTCTTTGGTTTGTTAGATTGTTGGTTTGTTGGTTCTTTGGTTTGTTGGTTTGTTGGTTTGTTGGTTTGTTGGTTCGTTGGTTTGTTGGTTTGTTGGTTTGTTCGTTTGTTGGTTCTTTGGTTTGTTGGTTCTTTGGTTTGTTGGTTTGTTGGTTCGTTGGTTTGTTGGTTCTTTTGTTTCTTGGTTTGTTGGTTTGTTGGTTTGTTAGTTTGTGTGTTTGTTCGTTTGTTGGTTTGTTGGTTCTTTGGTTTGTTGGTTTGTTGGTTTGTTGGTTTGTTGGTTTGTTGGTTTGTTGGTTCTTTGGTTTGTTGGTTTGTTGGTTTTTTCGTTTGTTGGTTTGTTGGTTTGTTGGTTTGTTGGTTTTTTGGTTCTTTGGTTCTTTGGTTCTTTGGTTTGTTGGTTTGTTGGTTTGTTGGTTTGTTGGTTTTTTGGTTCTTTGGTTCTTTGGTTTGATGGTTCGTTGGTTTGTTGGTTTGTTGGTTTGTTGGTTCGTTCGTTTGTCCGTTTGTTGGTTTGTTCGTTTGTTGGTTTCTTGGTTTGTTGGTTTGTTGGTTTGTTTGTTTGTTAGTTTGTTGGTTTGTTGGTTTGTTGGTTGTTTGGTTTGTTGGTTTGTTGGTTGGTTGGTTTGTTGGTTTGTTGGTTCTTTGGTTTGTTGGTTCTTTGGCTTGTTGGTTTGTTGGTTTGTTCGTTTGTTGGTTTGTTGGTCTCTTGGTTTGTTGGTTTGTTGGTTCGTTGGTTGTTGGTTTGTTGGTTTGTTGGTTCGTTGGTTTGTCCGTTTGTTGGTTTGTTCGTTTGTTGGTTTCTTGGTTAGTTGGTTTGTTTGTTTGTTAGTTTGTTGGTTTGTTGGTTTGTTGGTTGTTTGGTTTGTTGGTTTGTTGGTTTGTTGGTTTGTTAGTTTGTTGGTTTGTTGGTTTGTTGGTTTGTTGGTTTGTTGGTTTGTTGGTTTGTTGGTTTGTTGGTTTGTTGGTTTGTTGGTTTGTTGGTTTGTTGGTTCTTTGGTTTGTTGGTTCTTTGGCTTGTTGGTTTGTTGGTTTGTTCGTTTGTTGGTTTGTTGGTCTCTTGGTTTGTTGGTTTGTTGGTTTGTTGGTTTGTTGGTTTGTTGGTTTGGTGGTTTGTTGGTTTGTTGGTTTTTTGGTTTGTTGGTTTTTTGGTTTGTTGGTTTGTTGGTTTGTTCGTTTGTTGGTTCTTTGGTTTGTTCGTTCTTTGGTTTGTTGGTTCTTTGGTTTGTTGGTTTGTTGGTTCGCTGGTTTGTTGGTTCTTTTGTTTGTTGGTTTGTTGGTTTGTTAGTTTGTTGGTTTGTTCGTTTGTTGGTTTGTTGGTTCTTTGGTTTGTTGGTTTGTTGGTTTTTTGGTTTTTTGGTTTGTTGGTTTGTTGGTTTGTTGGTTTGTTGGTTTGTTGGTTTGTTCGTTTGTCGGTTCTTTGGTTTGTTGGTTCCTTGGTTTGTTGGTTTTTTGGTTTGTTAGTTTGTTCGTTTGTTGGTTTGTTGGTTTGTTGGTTTGTTGGTTCTTTGGTTCTTTGGTTCTTTGGTTCTTTGGTTGTTGGTTTCTTGGTTTGTTGGTTTGTTGGTTCTTTGGTTTGTTGGTTTGTTGGTTCGTTGGTTTCTAGGTTTGTTGGTTTGTTGGTTTGTTATTTTGTTGGTTTGTTAGTTTGTTGGTTTGTTGGTTTTTTCGTTTGTTGGTTTGTTGGTTTGTTTGTTGGTTTGTTGGTTCTTTGGTTTGTTGGTTTGTTGGTTTGTTGGTTCTTTGGTTTGTTGGTTTGTTGGTTCGTTGGTTTGTTGGTTTGTTGGTTTGTTCGTTTGTTGGTTCTTTGGTTTGTTGGTTCTTTGGTTTGTTGGTTTGTTGGTTCGTTGGTTTGTTGGTTCTTTGGTTTGTTGGTTTGTTGATTTGTTCGTTTGTTGGTTTGTTGGTTTGTTTGTTTGTTGGTTCTTTGGTTCTTTGGTTGTTGGTTTGTTGGTTTGTTGGTGCTTTGGTTCTTTGGTTTGTTCGTTTGTTGGTTTGTTGGTTTGTTCGTTTGTTGGTTTGTTGGTTCTTTGAATCTTTGGTTTGTTGGTTTCTTGATTTGTTGGTTTGTTGGTTTGTTAGTTTGTTGGTTTGTTGGTTTGGTGGTTTGTTGGTTTATTGGTTCTTTGGTTCTTTGGTTCTTTGGTTTGTTGGTTTGTTGGTTTGTTGGTTTGTTGGTTTGTTGGTTTGTTGGTTCTTTGGTTTGTTGATTCTTTGGTTTGTTGGTTTGTTGGTTTGTTGGTTTATTGGTTCTTTGGTTTGTTGGTTTGTTGGTTTGTTGGTTTGTTGGTTTGTTCGTTTGTTCGTTTGTTGGTTCTTTGGTTTGTTGGTTCTTTGGTTTGTTGGTTCTTTGGTATGTAGGTTCTTTGGTTAGTTGGTTCTTTGGTTTGTTGGTTTGTTGGTTCGTTTTTTTGTAGGTTTGTTGGTTTGTTGGTTTGTTATTTTGTTGGTTTGTTAGTTTGTTGGTTTGTTGGTTTGTTGGTTTGTTCGTTTGTTGGTTTGTTGGTTCTTTGGTTTGTTAGATTGTTGGTTTGTTGGTTCTTTGGTTTGTTGATTTGTTGGTTTGTTGGTTTGTTGGTTCGTTGGTTTGTTGGTTTGTTGGTTTGTTCGTTTGTTAGTTCTTTGGTTTGTTGGTTCTTTGGTTTGTTGGTTAGTTGGTTCGTTGGTTTGTTGGTTCTTTTGTTTCTTGGTTTGTTGGTTTGTTGGTTAGTTAGTTTGTGGGTTTGTTGGTTCTTTGGTTTGTTGATTTGTTGGTTTGTTGGTTTGTTTGGTTTGTTGGTTTGTTGGTTTGTTGGTTTGTTAGTTTGTTGGTCTTTGGTTTGTTGGTTTGTTGGTTTGTTCGTTTGTTGGTTTGTTGGTTTGTTTGTTTGTTGGTTCTTTGGTTCCTTGGTTGTTGGTTTGTTGGTTTGTTGGTTTGTTGGTGCTTTGGTTCTTTGGTTTGTTGGTTTGTTCGTTTGTTGGTTTGTTGGTTTGTTGGTTGTTGGTTTGTTGGTTGTTGGTTTGTTGGTTCTTTGGTTTGTTCGTTTGTTGGTTCTTTGGTTTGTTGGTTTGTTGTTTTTTTGGATTTTTGGTTTGTTAGTTTGTTGGTTTGTTGGTTTGTTGGTGTGTTGGTTTGTTGGTTTGTTGGTTTGTGGGTTCTTTGGTTTGTTGATTCTTTGGTTTGTTGGTTTGTTGGTTTGTTGGTTTATTGGTTCTTTGGTTTGTTGGTTTGTTGGTTTTTTGGTTTGTTGGTTTGTTCGTTTGTTGGTTCTTTGGTTTGTTGGTTCTTTGGTTTGTTGGTTCTTTGGTATGTAGGTTCTTTGGTTAGTTGGTTCTTTGGTTTGTTGGTTTGTTGGTTCGTTTTTTTGTAGGTTTGTTGGTTTGTTGGTTTGTTATTTTGTTGGTTTGTTAGTTTGTTGGTTTGTTGGTTTGTTGGTTTGTTGGTTTGTTGGTTTGTTAGTTTGTTGGTTTTTTGGTTTGTTGGTTTGTTGGTTTGTTGGTTTGTTGGTTTGTTGGTTTGTTAGTTTGTTGGTTTGTTGGTTTTTTGGTTTGTTGGTTTTTTGGTTTGTTGGCTTGTTGGTTTGTTCGTTTGTTGGTTCTTTGGTTTGTTCGTTCTTTGGTTTGTTGGTTCTTTGGTTTGTTGGTTTGTTGGTTCGCTGGTTTGTTGGTTTGTTGGTTTTTTGGTTTGTTGGTTTGTTGGTTTGTTCGTTTGTTGGTTCTTTGGTTTGTTCGTTCTTTGGTTTGTTGGTTCTTTGGTTTGTTGGTTTGTTGGTTCGCTGGTTTGTTGGTTCTTTTGTTTGTTGGTTTGTTGGTTTGTTAGTTTGTTGGCTTGTTCGTTTGTTGGTTTGTTGGTTCTTTGATTTGTTGGTTTGTTGGTTTTTTGGTTTTTTGGTTTGTTGGTTTGTTGGTTTGTTGGTTTGTTGGTTTGTTGGTTTGTTGGTTTGTTCGTTTGTTGGTTCTTTGGTTTGTTGGTTCCTTGGTTTGTTGGTTCTTTGGTTTGTTGGTTTTTTCGTTTGTTGGTTTGTTGGTTTGTTGGTTTGTTGGTTCTTTGGTTCTTTGGTTGTTGGTTTGTTGGTTTGTTGGTTTGTTGGTTTGTTGGTTTGTTGGTTCTTTGGTTCTTTGGTTTGTTGGTTTGTTGATTTGTTGGCTTGTTGGTTTGTTAGTTTGTTGGTTTGTTGGTTTGTTGGTTTATTGGTTCTTTGGTTCTTTGGTTTGTTGGTTTGTTGGTTCTTTGGTTTGTTGGTTTGTTGGTTTGTTGGTTTGTTGGTTCTTTAGTTTGTTGGTTCTTTTGGTTTGTTGGTTCTTTGGTTTGTTGGTTTGTTGGTTTGTTGGTTCTTTGGTTCTTTGTTTCTTTGGTTTGTTGGTTTGTTGGTTTGTTGGTTCGTTGGTTTGTTCGTTTGTTGGTTTGTTGGTTTGTTGGTTCTTTGGTTTGTTAGTTTGTTGGTTTGTTGGTTTGTTAGTTTGTTGGCTTGTTGGTTTGTTGGTTCTTTGGTTTGTTGGTTCTTTGGTTTGTTGGTTCTTTGGTATGTAGGTTCTTTGGTTAGTTGGTTCTTTGGTTTGTTGGTTTGTTGGTTCGTTTTTTTGTAGGTTTGTTGGTTTGTTGGTTTGTTATTTTGTTGGTTTGTTAGTTTGTTGGTTTGTTGGTTTGTTGGTTTGTTCGTTTGTTGGTTTGTTGGTTCTTTGGTTTGTTAGATTGTTGGTTTGTTGGTTCTTTGGTTTGTTGATTTGTTGGTTTGTTGGTTTGTTGGTTCGTTGGTTTGTTGGTTTGTTGGTTTGTTCGTTTGTTGGTTTATTGGTTCTTTGGTTCTTTGGTTCTTTGGTTTGTTGGTTTGTTGGTTTGTTGGTTTGTTGGTTTGTTGGTTTGTTGGTTCTTTGGTTTGTTGATTCTTTGGTTTGTTGGTTTGTTGGTTTGTTGGTTTATTGGTTCTTTGGTTTGTTGGTTTGTTGGTTTGTTGGTTTGTTCGTTTGTTCGTTTGTTGGTTCTTTGGTTTGTTGGTTCTTTGGTTTGTTGGTTCTTTGGTATGTAGGTTCTTTGGTTAGTTGGTTCTTTGGTTTGTTGGTTTGTTGGTTCGTTTTTTTGCAGGTTTGTTGGTTTGTTGGTTTGTTATTTTGTTGGTTTGTTAGTTTGTTGGTTTGTTGGTTTGTTGGTTTGTTTGTTTGTTGGTTTGTTGGTTCTTCGGTTTGTTAGATTGTTGGTTTGTTGGTTCTTTGGTTTGTTGATTTGTTGGTTTGTTGGTTTGTTGGTTCGTTGGTTTGTTGGTTTGTTGGTTTGTTCGTTTGTTGGTTCTTTTGTTTGTTGGTTCTTTGGTTTGTTGGTTAGTTGGTTCGTTGGTTTGTTGGTTCTTTTGTTTCTTGGTTTGTTGGTTTGTTGGTTAGTTAGTTTGTGGGTTTGTTGGTTCTTTGGTTTGTTGATTTGTTGGTTTGTTGGTTTGTTTGGTTTGTTGGTTTGTTGGTTTGTTGGTTTGTTAGTTTGTTGGTTCTTTGGTTTGTTGGTTTGTTGGTTTGTTCGTTTGTTGGTTTGTTGGTTTGTTTGTTTGTTGGTTCTTTGGTTCCTTGGTTGTTGGTTTGTTGGTTTGTTGGTTTGTTGGTGCTTTGGTTCTTTGGTTTGTTGGTTTGTTCGTTTGTTGGTTTGTTGGTTTGTTGGTTGTTGGTTTGTTGGTTGTTGGTTTGTTGGTTCTTTGGTTTGTTCGTTTGTTGGTTATTGGGTTTGTTGGTTTGTTGTTTTTTTGGATTTTTGGTTTGTTAGTTTGTTGGTTTGTTGGTTTGTTGGTGTGTTGGTTTGTTGGTTTGTTGGTTTGTTGGTTCTTTGGTTTGTTGATTCTTTGGTTTGTTGGTTTGTTGGTTTGTTGGTTTATTGGTTCTTTGGTTTGTTGGTTTGTTGGTTTTTTGGTTTGTTGGTTTGTTCGTTTGTTGGTTCTTTGGTTTGTTGGTTCTTTGGTTTGTTGGTTCTTTGGTATGTAGGTTCTTTGGTTAGTTGGTTCTTTGGTTTGTTGGTTTGTTGGTTCGTTTTTTTGTAGGTTTGTTGGTTTGTTGGTTTGTTATTTTGTTGGTTTGTTAGTTTGTTGGTTTGTTGGTTTGTTGGTTTGTTGGTTTGTTGGTTTGTTAGTTTGTTGGTTTTTTGGTTTGTTGGTTTGTTGGTTTGTTGGTTTGTTGGTTTGTTGGTTTGTTGGTTTGTTAGTTTGTTAGTTTGTTGGTTTGTTGGTTTTTTGGTTTGTTGGTTTTTTGGTTTGTTGGCTTGTTGGTTTGTTCGTTTGTTGGTTCTTTGGTTTGTTCGTTCTTTGGTTTGTTGGTTCTTTGGTTTGTTGGTTTGTTGGTTCGCTGGTTTGTTGGTTTGTTGGTTTTTTGGTTTGTTGGTTTGTTCGTTTGTTGGTTCTTTGGTTTGTTCGTTCTTTGGTTTGTTGGTTCTTTGGTTTGTTGGTTTGTTGGTTCGCTGGTTTGTTGGTTCTTTTGTTTGTTGGTTTGTTGGTTTGTTAGTTTGTTGGCTTGTTCGTTTGTTGGTTTGTTGGTTCTTTGATTTGTTGGTTGTTGGTTTTTTGGTTTTTTGGTTTGTTGGTTTGTTGGTTTGTTGGTTTGTTGGTTTGTTGGTTTGTTCGTTTGTTGGTTCTTTGGTTTGTTGGTTCCTTGGTTTGTTGGTTCTTTGGTTTGTTGGTTTTTTCGTTTGTTGGTTTGTTGGTTTGTTGGTTTGTTGGTTCTTTGGTTCTTTGGTTGTTGGTTTGTTGGTTTGTTGGTTTGTTGGTTTGTTGGTTTGTTGGTTCTTTGGTTCTTTGGTTTGTTGGTTTGTTGATTTGTTGGCTTGTTGGTTTGTTAGTTTGTTGTTTTGTTGGTTTGTTGGTTTATTGGTTCTTTGGTTCTTTGGTTTGTTGGTTTGTTGGTTCTTTGGTTTGTTGGTTTGTTGGTTTGTTCGTTTTTTCGTTTGTTGGTTTGTTGGTTTGTTGGTTTGTTGGTTTGTTGGTTCTTTAGTTTGTTGGTTCTTTTGGTTTGTTGGTTCTTTGGTTTGTTGGTTTGTTGGTTTGTTGGTTCTTTGGTTCTTTGTTTCTTTGGTTTGTTGGTTTGTTGGTTTGTTGGTTCGTTGGTTTGTTCGTTTGTTGGTTTGTTGGTTTGTTGGTTCTTTGGTTTGTTAGTTTGTTGGTTTGTTGGTTTGTTAGTTTGTTTTCTTGTTGGTTTGTTGGTTCTTTGGTTCTTTGGTTTGTTGGTTTGTTGGTTTGTTGGTTTTTTGGTTCCTTGGTTTGTTCGTTTGTTGGTTTGTTGGTTTGTTAGTTTGTTGGTTTGTTGGTTCTTTGGTTTGTTGGTTCTTTGGTTTGTTGATTCTTTGGTTTGATGGTTTGTTGGTTTGTTGGTTCGTTGGTTTGTTGGTTTCTTGGTTTGTGGGTTTGTTGGTTCTTTGGTTGGTTGATTCTTTGGTTTGTTGGTTTGTTGGTTTGCTGGTTCGTTGGTTTGTTGGTTTGTTGGTTTGTTCGTTTGTTGGTTCTTTGGTTTGTTGGTTCTTTGGTTTGTTGGTTTGTTGGTTCGTTGGTTTGTTGGTTCTTTGGTTTGTTGGTTTGTTGGTTTGTTGGTTCTTTGGTTCTTTGTTTCTTTGGTTTGTTGGTTTGTTGGTTTGTTGGTTCGTTGGTTTGTTCGTTTGTTGGTTTGTTGGTTTGTTGGTTCTTTGGTTTGTTAGTTTGTTGGTTTGTTGGTTTGTTAGTTTGTTTTCTTGTTGGTTTGTTGGTTCTTTGGTTCTTTGGTTTGTTGGTTTGTTGGTTTGTTGGTTTTTTGGTTCCTTGGTTTGTTCGTTTGTTGGTTTGTTGGTTTGTTAGTTTGTTCGTTTGTTGGTTTGCTGGTTTGTTTGTTTGTTGGTTCTTTGGTTCTTTGGTTGTTGGTTTGTTGGTTTGTTGGTTCTTTTGTTCTTTGGTTTGTTGGTTTGTTGGTTTGTTGGTTTGTTCGTTTGTTGGTTCTTTGGTTTGTTGGTTTTTTGGTTTGTTGGTTCTTTGGTTTGTTGGTTTGTTGGTTTGTTCGTTTGTTGGTTTGTTGGTTTGTTTGTTTGTTGGTTCTTTGGTTCCTTGGTTGTTGGTTTGTTGGTTTGTTGGTTTGTTCGTTTGTTGGTTTGTTGGTTTGTTGGTTGTTGGTTTGTTGGTTGTTGGTTTGTTGGTTCTTTGGTTTGTTCGTTTGTTGGTTCTTTGGTTTGTTGGTTTGTTGTTTTTTTGGATTTTTGGTTTGTTAGTTTGTTGGTTTGTTGGTTTGTTGGTTTGTTGGTTTGTTGGTTTGTTGGTTTGTTGGTTCTTTGGTTTGTTGATTCTTTGGTTTGTTGGTTTGTTGGTTTGTTGGTTTATTGGTTCTTTGGTTTGTTGGTTTGTTGGTTTGTTGGTTTGTTGGTTTGTTCGTTTGTTGGTTCTTTGGTTTGTTGGTTCTTTGGTTTGTTGGTTCTTTGGTATGTAGGTTCTTTGGTTAGTTGGTTCTTTGGTTTGTTGGTTTGTTGGTTCGTTTTTTTGTAGGTTTGTTGGTTTGTTGGTTTGTTATTTTGTTGGTTTGTTAGTTTGTTGGTTTGTTGGTTTGTTCGTTTGTTGGTTTGTTTATTCTTTGGTTTGTTAGATTGTTGGTTTGTTGGTTCTTTGGTTTGTTGGTTTGTTGGTTTGTTGGTTTGTTGGTTCGTTGGTTTGTTGGTTTGTTGGTTTGTTCGTTTGTTGGTTCTTTGGTTTGTTGGTTCTTTGGTTTGTTGGTTTGTTGGTTCGTTGGTTTGTTGGTTCTTTTGTTTCTTGGTTTGTTGGTTTGTTGGTTTGTTAGTTTGTGTGTTTGTTCGTTTGTTGGTTTGTTGGTTCTTTGGTTTGTTGGTTTGTTGGTTTGTTGGTTTGTTGGTTTGTTGGTTCTTTGGTTTGTTGGTTTGTTGGTTTTTTCGTTTGTTGGTTTGTTGGTTTGTTGGTTTTTTGGTTCTTTGGTTCTTTGGTTCTTTGGTTTGTTGGTTTGTTGGTTTGTTGGTTTGTTGGTTTTTTGGTTCTTTGGTTCTTTGGTTTGATGGTTCGTTGGTTTGTTGGTTTGTTGGTTTGTTGGTTCGTTGGTTTGTCCGTTTGTTGGTTTGTTCGTTTGTTAGTTTCTCGGTTTGTTGGTTTGTTGGTTTGTTTGTTTGTTAGTTTGTTGGTTTGTTGGTTTGTTGGTTGTTTGGTTTGTTGGTTTGTTGGTTGGTTGGTTTGTTGGTTTGTTGGTTCTTTGGTTTGTTGGTTCTTTGGCTTGTTGGTTTGTTGGTTTGTTCGTTTGTTGGTTTGTTGGTCTCTTGGTTTGTTGGTTTGTTGGTTCGTTGGTTTGTTGGTTGTTTGGTTTGTTGGTTTGTTGGTTTGTTAGTTTGTTGGTTTGTTGGTTTGTTGGTTTGTTGGTTTGTTGGTTTGTTGGTTTGTTGGTTTGTTGGTTTGTTGGTTTGTTGGTTTGTTGGTTTGTTGGTTTGTTGGTTCTTTGGTTTGTTGGTTCTTTGGCTTGTTGGTTTGTTGGTTTGTTCGTTTGTTGGTTTGTTGGTCTCTTGGTTTGTTGGTTTGTTGGTTTGTTGGTTTGTTGGTTTGTTGGTTTGGTGGTTTGTTGGTTTGTTGGTTTTTTGGTTTGTTGGTTTTTTGGTTTGTTGGTTTGTTGGTTTGTTCGTTTGTTGGTTCTTTGGTTTGTTCGTTCTTTGGTTTGTTGGTTCTTTGGTTTGTTGGTTTGTTGGTTCGCTGGTTTGTTGGTTCTTTTGTTTGTTGGTTTGTTGGTTTGTTAGTTTGTTGGTTTGTTCGTTTGTTGGTTTGTTGGTTCTTTGGTTTGTTGGTTTGTTGGTTTTTTGGTTTTTTGGTTTGTTGGTTTGTTGGTTTGTTGGTTTGTTGGTTTGTTGGTTTGTTGGTTTGTTGGTTTGTTGGTTTGTTCGTTTGTTGGTTCTTTGGTTTGTTGGTTCCTTGATTTGTTGGTTTTTTGGTTTGTTAGTTTGTTCGTTTGTTGGTTTGTTGGTTTGTTGGTTTGTTGGTTCTTTGGTTCTTTGGTTCTTTGGTTCTTTGGTTGTTGGTTTCTTGGTTTGTTGGTTTGTTGGTTCTTTGGTTTGTTGGTTTGTTGGTTCGTTGGTTTCTAGGTTTGTTGGTTTGTTGGTTTGTTATTTTGTTGGTTTGTTAGTTTGTTGGTTTGTTGGTTTTTTCGTTTGTTGGTTTGTTGGTTTGTTTGTTTGTTTGTTTGTTGGTTTGTTGGTTCTTTGGTTTGTTGGTTTGTTGGTTTGTTGGTTCTTTGGTTTGTTGGTTTGTTGGTTCGTTGGTTTGTTGGTTTGTTGGTTTGTTCGTTTGTTGGTTCTTTGGTTTGTTGGTTCTTTGGTTTGTTGGTTTGTTGGTTCGTTGGTTTGTTGGTTCTTTGGTTTGTTGGTTTGTTGATTTGTTCGTTTGTTGGTTTGTTGGTTTGTTTGTTTGTTGGTTCTTTGGTACTTTGGTTGTTGGTTTGTTGGTTTGTTGGTTTGTTGGTGCTTTGGTTCTTTGGTTTGTTCGTTTGTTGGTTTGTTGGTTTGTTCGTTTGTTGGTTTGTTGGTTCTTTGGTTCTTTGGTTTGTTGGTTTGTTGATTTGTAGGTTTGTTGGTTTGTTAGTTTGTTGGTTTGTTGGTTTGGTGGTTTGTTGGTTTATTGGTTCTTTGGTTCTTTGGTTCTTTGGTTTGTTGGTTTGTTGGTTTGTTGGTTTGTTGGTTTGTTGGTTTGTTGGTTCTTTGGTTTGTTGATTCTTTGGTTTGTTGGTTTGTTGGTTTGTTGGTTTATTGGTTCTTTGGTTTGTTGGTTTGTTGGTTTGTTGGTTTGTTGGTTTGTTCGTTTGTTCGTTTGTTGGTTCTTTGGTTTGTTGGTTCTTTGGTTTGTTGGTTCTTTGGTATGGAGGTTCTTTGGTTAGTTGGTTCTTTGGTTTGTTGGTTCGTTTTTTTGTAGGTTTGTTGGTTTGTTGGTTTGTTATTTTGTTGGTTTGTTAGTTTGTTGGTTTGTTGGTTTGTTGGTTTGTTCGTTTGTTGGTTTGTTGGTTCTTTGGTTTGTTAGATTGTTGGTTTGTTGGTTCTTTGGTTTGTTGATTTGTTGGTTTGTTGGTTTGTTGGTTCGTTGGTTTGTTGGTTTGTTGGTTTGTTCGTTTGTTGGTTCTTTGGTTTGTTGGTTCTTTGGTTTGTTGGTTAGTTGGTTCGTTGGTTTGTTGGTTCTTTTGTTTCTTGGTTTGTTGGTTTGTTGGTTAGTTAGTTTGTGGGTTTGTTGGTTCTTTGGTTTGTTGATTTGTTGGTTTGTTGGTTTGTTTGGTTTGTTGGTTTGTTGGTTTGTTGGTTTGTTAGTTTGTTGGTTCTTTGGTTTGTTGGTTTGTTGGTTTGTTCGTTTGTTGGTTTGTTGGTTTGTTTGTTTGTTGGTTCTTTGGTTCCTTGGTTGTTGGTTTGTTGGTTTGTTGGTTTGTTGGTGCTTTGGTTCTTTGGTTTGTTGGTTTGTTCGTTTGTTGGTTTGTTGGTTTGTTGGTTGTTGGTTTGTTGGTTGTTGGTTTGTTGGTTCTTTGGTTTGTTCGTTTGTTGGTTCTTTGGTTTGTTGGTTTGTTGTTTTTTTGGATTTTTGGTTTGTTAGTTTGTTGGTTTGTTGGTTTGTTGGTGTGTTGGTTTGTTGGTTTGTTGGTTTGTTGGTTCTTTGGTTTGTTGATTCTTTGGTTTGTTGGTTTGTTGGTTTGTTGGTTTATTGGTTCTTTGGTTTGTTGGTTTGTTGGTTTTTTGGTTTGTTGGTTTGTTCGTTTGTTGGTTCTTTGGTTTGTTGGTTCTTTGGTTTGTTGGTTCTTTGGTATGTAGGTTCTTTGGTTAGTTGGTTCTTTGGTTTGTTGGTTTGTTGGTTCGTTTTTTTGTAGGTTTGTTGGTTTGTTGGTTTGTTATTTTGTTGGTTTGTTAGTTTGTTGGTTTGTTGGTTTGTTGGTTTGTTCGTTTGTTGGTTTGTTGGTTCTTTGGTTTGTTAGATTGTTGGTTTGTTGGTTCTTTGGTTTGTTGGTTTGTTGGTTTGTTCGTTTGTTGGTTCTTTGGTTTGTTGGTTCTTTGGTTTGTTGGTTTGTTGGTTCGTTGGTTTGTTGGTTCTTTTGTTTCTTGGTTTGTTGGTTTGTTGGTTTGTTAGTTTGTGTGTTTGTTCGTTTGTTGGTTTGTTGGTTCTTTGGTTTGTTGGTTTGTTGGTTTGTTGGTTTGTTGGTTCTTTGGTTTGTTGGTTTGTTGGTTTTTTCGTTTGTTGGTTTGTTGGTTTTTTGGTTCTTTGGTTCTTTGGTTCTTTGGTTTGTTGGTTTGTTGGTTTGTTGGTTTGTTGGTTTTTTGGTTCTTTGGTTCTTTGGTTTGATGGTTCGTTGGTTTGTTGGTTTGTTGGTTTGTTGGTTCGTTGGTTTGTCCGTTTGTTGGTTTGTTCGTTTGTTGGTTTCTTGGTTTGTTGGTTTGTTGGTTTGTTTGTTTGTTAGTTTGTTGGTTTGTTGGTTTGTTGGTTGTTTGGTTTGTTGGTTTGTTGGTTGGTTGGTTTGTTGGTTTGTTGGTTCTTTGGTTTGTTGGTTCTTTGGCTTGTTGGTTTGTTGGTTTGTTCGTTTGTTGGTTTGTTGGTCTCTTGGTTTGTTGGTTTGTTGGTTTGTTGGTTTGTTGGTTTGTTGGTTTGTTGGTTCGTTGGTTTGTCCGTTTGTTGGTTTGTTGGTTCTTTGGTTTGTTGGTTCTTTGGTTTGTTGGTTCTTTGGTATGTAGGTCTTTGGTTAGTTGGTTCTTTGGTTTGTTGGTTTGTTGGTTCGTTTTTTTGTAGGTTTGTTGGTTTGTTGGTTTGTTATTTTGTTGGTTTGTTAGTTTGTTAGTTTGTTGGTTTGTTGGTTTGTTCGTTTGTTGGTTTGTTGGTTCTTTGGTTTGTTAGATTGTTGGTTTGTTGGTTCTTTGGTTTGTTGATTTGTTGGTTTGTTGGTTTGTTGGTTCGTTGGTTTGTTGGTTTGTTGGTTTGTTCGTTTGTTGGTTCTTTGGTTTGTTGGTTCTTTGGTTTGTTGGTTAGTTGGTTCGTTGGTTTGTTGGTTCTTTTGGTTCTTGGTTTGTTGGTTTGTTGGTTAGTTAGTTTGTGGGTTTGTTGGTTCTTTGGTTTGTTGATTTGTTGGTTTGTTGGTTTGTTTGGTTTGTTGGTTTGTTGGTTTGTTGGTTTGTTAGTTTGTTGGTTCTTTGGTTTGTTGGTTTGTTGGTTTGTTCGTTTGTTGGTTTGTTGGTTTGTTTGTTTGTTGGTTCTTTGGTTCCTTGGTTGTTGGTTTGTTGGTTTGTTGGTTTGTTGGTGCTTTGGTTCTTTGGTTTGTTGGTTTGTTCGTTTGTTGGTTTGTTGGTTTGTTGGTTGTTGGTTTGTTGGTTGTTGGTTTGTTGGTTCTTTGGTTTGTTCGTTTGTTGGTTCTTTGGTTTGTTGGTTTGTTGTTTTTTTTTGGATTTTTGGTTTGTTAGTTTGTTGGTTTGTTGGTTTGTTGGTGTGTTGGTTTGTTGGTTTGTTGGTTTGTTGGTTCTTTGGTTTGTTGATTCTTTGGTTTGTTGGTTTGTTGGTTTGTTGGTTTATTGGTTCTTTGGTTTGTTGGTTTGTTGGTTTGTTGGTTTGTTGGTTTGTTCGTTTGTTGGTTCTTTGATTTGTTGGTTCTTTGGTTTGTTGGTTCTTTGGTATGTAGGTTCTTTGGTTAGTTGGTTCTTTGGTTTGTTGGTTTGTTGGTTCGTTTTTTTGTAGGTTTGTTGGTTTGTTGGTTTGTTATTTTGTTGGTTTGTTAGTTTGTTGGTTTGTTGGTTTGTTGGTTTGTTCGTTTGTTGGTTTGTTGGTTCTTTGGTTTGTTAGATTGTTGGTTTGTTGGTTCTTTGGTTTGTTGGTTTGTTGGTTTGTTCGTTTGTTGGTTCTTTGGTTTGTTGGTTCTTTGGTTTGCTGGTTTGTTGGTTCGTTGGTTTGTTGGTTCTTTATGTTTCTTGGTTTGTTGGTTTGTTGGTTTGTTAGTTTGTGTGTTTGTTCGTTTGTTGGTTCGTTGGTTCTTTGGTTTGTTGGTTTGTTGGTTTGTTGGTTTGTTGGTTTGTTGGTTCTTTGGTTTGTTGGTTTGTTGGTTTTTTCGTTTGTTGGTTTGTTGGTTTTTTGGTTCTTTGGTTCTTTGGTTCTTTGGTTTGTTGGTTTGTTGGTTTGTTGGTTTGTTGGTTTTTTGGTTCTTTGGTTCTTTGGTTTGATGGTTCGTTGGTTTGTTGGTTTGTTGGTTTGTTGGTTCGTTGGTTTGTCCGTTTGTTGGTTTGTTCGTTTGTTGGTTTCTTGGTTTGTTGGTATGTTGGTTTGTTTGTTTGTTAGTTTGTTGGTTTGTTGGTTTGTTGGTTGTTTGGTTTGTTGGTTTGTTGGTTGGTTGGTTTGTTGGTTTGTTGGTTCTTTGGTTTGTTGGTTCTTTGGCTTGTTGGTTTGTTGGTTTGTTCGTTTGTTGGTTTGTTGGTCTCTTGGTTTGTTGGTTTGTTGGTTCGTTGGTTTGTTGGTTTGTTGGTTTGTTGGTTCGTTGGTTTGTCCGTTTGTTGGTTTGTTCGTTTGTTGGTTTCTTGGTTTGTTGTTTTGTTGGTTTGTTTGTTTGTTAGTTTGTTGGTTTGTTGGTTTGTTGGTTGTTTGGTTTGTTGGTTTGTTGGTTTGTTAGTTTGTTGGTTTGTTGGTTTGTTGGTTTGTTGGTTTGTTGGTTTGTTGGTTTGTTGGTTTGTTGGTTTGTTGGTTTGTTGGTTTGTTGGTTTGTTGGTTTGTTGGTTCTTTGCTTTGTTGGTTCTTTGGCTTGTTGGTTTGTTGGTTTGTTCGTTTGTTGGTTTGTTGGTTCTTTTGTTTGTTGGTTTGTTGGTTTGTTAGTTTGTTGGTTTGTTCGTTTGTTGGTTTGTTGGTTCTTTGGTTTGTTGGTTTGTTGGTTTTTTGGTTTGTTGGTTTGTTGGTTTGTTGGTTTGTTGGTTTGTTGGTTTGTTCGTTTGTTGGTTCTTTGGTTTGTTGGTTCCTTGGTTTGTTGGTTCTTTGGTTTGTTAGTTTGTTCGTTTGTTGGTTTGTTGGTTTGTTGGTTTGTTGGTTCTTTGGTTCTTTGGTTCTTTGGTTCTTTGGTTCTTTGGTTGTTGGTTTCTTGGTTTGTTGGTTTGTTGGTTCTTTGGTTTGTTGGTTTGTTGGTTCGTTGGTTTCTAGGGTTGTTGGTTTGTTGGTTTGTTAGTTTGTTGGTTTGTTGGTTTTTTCGTTTGTTGGTTTGTTGGTTTGTTGGTTTGTTGGTTCTTTGGTTTGTTGGTTTGTTGGTTCGTTGGTTTGTTGGTTTGTTGGTTTGTTCGTTTGTTGGTTCTTTGGTTTGTTGGTTCTTTGGTTTGTTGGTTTGTTGGTTCGTTGGTTTGTTGGTTCTTTGGTTTGTTGGTTTGTTGGTTTGTTCGTTTGTTGGTTTGTTGGTTTGTTTGTTTGTTGGTTCTTTGGTTCTTTGGTTGTTGGTTTGTTGGTTTGTTGGTTTGTTGGTGCTTTGGTTCTTTGGTTTGTTGGTTTGTTGGTTTGTTGGTTTGTTCGTTTGTTGGTTTGTTGGTTCTTTGGTTCTTTGGTTTGTTGGTTTGTTGATTTGTTGGTTTGTTGGTTTGTTAGTTTGTTGGTTTGTTGGTTTGGTGGTTTGTTGGTTTATTGGTTCTTTGGTTCTTTGGTTCTTTGGTTTGTTGGTTTGTTGGTTTGTTGGTTTGTTGGTTTGTTGGTTCTTTGGTTTGTTGATTCTTTGGTTTGTTGGTTTGTTGGTTTATTGGTTCTTTGGTTTGTTGGTTTGTTAGTTTGTTGGTTTGTTGGTTTGTTGGTTTGTTCGTTTGTTGGTTCTTTGGTTTGTTGGTTCTTTGGTTTGTTGGTTCTTTGGTATGTAGGTTCTTTGGTTAGTTGGTTCTTTGGTTTGTTGGTTTGTTGGTTTGTTCGTTTGTTGGTTTGTTGGTTTGTTTGTTTGTTGGTTCTTTGGTTCTTTGGTTGTTGGTTTGTTGGTTTGTTGGTTTGTTGGTGCTTTGGTTCTTTGGTTTGTTGGTTTGTTGGTTTGTTGGTTTGTTGGTTTGTTCGTTTGTTGGTTTGTTGGTTCTTTGGTTCTTTGGTTTGTTGGTTTGTTGATTTGTTGGTTTGTTGGTTTGTTAGTTTCTTGGTTTGTTGGTTTGGTGGTTTGTTGGTTTATTGGTTCTTTGGTTCTTTGGTTCTTTGGTTTGTTGGTTTGTTGGTTTGTTGGTTTGTTGGTTTGTTGGTTCTTTGGTTTGTTGATTCTTTGGTTTGTTGGTTTGTTGGTTTGTTGGTTTATTGGTTCTTTGGTTTGTTGGTTTGTTGGTTTGTTGGTTTGTTGGTTTGTTCGTTTGTTGGTTCTTTGGTTTGTTGGTTCTTTGGTTTGTTGGTTCTTTGGTATGTAGGTTCTTTGGTTAGTTGGTTCTTTGGTTTGTTGGTTTGTTGGTTCGTTTTTTTGTAGGTTTGTTGGTTTGTTATTTTGTTGGTTTGTTAGTTTGTTGGTTTGTTGGTTTGTTGGTTTGTTCGTTTGTTGGTTTGTTGGTTCTTTGGTTTGTTAGATTGTTGGTTTGTTGGTTCTTTGGTTTGTTGATTTGTTGGTTTGTTGTTTTGTTGGTTCGTTGGTTTGTTGGTTTGTTGGTTTGTTCGTTTGTTGGTTCTTTGGTTTGTTGGTTCTTTGGTTTGTTGGTTTGTTGGTTCGTTGGTTTGTTGGTTCTTTTGTTTCTTTGTTTGTTGGTTTGTTGGTTAGTTAGTTTGTGGGTTTGTTCGTTTGTTGGTTTGTTGGTTCTTTGGTTTGTTGGTTTGTTGGTTTTTTGGTTTGTTGGTTTGTTGGTTCTTTGGTTTGTTGGTTTGTTGGTTTGTTGGTTTGTTCGTTTGTTGGTTCTTTGGTTTGTTGGTTCTTTGGTTTGTTGGTTCTTTGGTTTGTTGGTTCTTTGGTTTGTTGGTTTGTTGGTTTTTTCGTTTGTTGGTTTGTTGGTTTGTTGGTTTGTTGGTTTTTTGGTTTTTTGGTTCTTTGGTTCTTTGGTTTGTTGGTTTGTTGGTTTGTTGGTTTGTTGGTTTGTTGGTTCTTTGGTTCTTTGGTTTGATGGTTCGTTGGTTTGTTGGTTTGTTGGTTTGTTGGTTCGTTGGCTTGTCCGTTTGTTGGTTTGTTCGTTTGTTGGTTTCTTGGTTTGTTGGTTTGTTGGTTTGTTTGTTTGTTAGTTTGTTGGTTTGTTGGTTTGTTGGTTGTTTGGTTTGTTGGTTTGTTGGTTTGTTGGTTTCTTGGTTTGTTGGTTTGTTGGTTTGTTGGTTTGTTGGTTTGTTGGTTTGTTGGTTTGTTGGTTTGTTGGTTTGTTGGTTTGTTGGTTCTTTGGCTTGTTGGTTTGTTGGTTTGTACGTTTGTTGGTTTGTTGGTCTCTTGGTTTGTTGGTTTGTTGGTTTGTTGGTTCGTTGGTTTGTTGGTTTGGTGGTTTGTTGGTTTGTTGGTTTTTTGGTTTGTTGGTTTTTTGGTTTGTTGGTTTGTTGGTTTGTTGGTTTGTTGGTTCTTTGGTTTGTTCGTTCTTTGGTTTGTTGGTTCTTTGGTTTGTTGGTTTGTTGGTTCGCTGGTTTATTGGTTCTTTTGTTTGTTGGTTTGTTGGTTCGTGAGTTTGTTGGTTTGTTCGTTTGTTGGTTTGTTGGTTCTTTGGTTTGTTGGTTTGTTGGTTTTTTGGTTTTTTGGTTTTTTGGTTTGTTGGTTTGTTGGTTTGTTGGTTTGTTGGTTTGTTGGTTTGTTCGTTTGTTGGTTCTTTGGTTTGTTGGTCCTTAGTTTGTTGGTTCTTTGGTTTGTTGGTGTGTTCGTTTGTTGGTTTGTTGGTATGTTGGTTTGTTGGTTCTTTGGTTCTTTGGTTCTTTGGTTGTTGGTTTCTTGGTTTGTTGGGTTGTTGGTTTGTTGGTTCTTTGGTTCTTTGGTTTGTTGGTTTGTTGATTTGTTGGTTTGTTGGTTTGTTAGTTTGTTGGTTTGTTGGTTTGGTGGTTTGTTGGTTTATTGGTTCTTTGGTTCTTTGGTTCTTTGGTTTGTTGGTTTGTTGGTTTGTTGGTTTGTTGGTTTGTTCGTTTGTTGGTTTGTTGGTTCTTTGGTTCTTTGGTTCTTTGGTTTGCTGGTTTGTTGGTTTGTTGGTTTGTTTGTTTGTTGGTTTGTTGGTTTGTTGGTTGTTGGTTTGTTGGTTCTTTGGTTTGTTGGTTTGTTGGTTTGTTGTTTTGTTGGTTTGTTGGTTTGTTAGTTTGTTGGTTTGTTGGTTCGTTGGTTTGTTTGTTTGTTGGTTCTTTGGTTTGTTGATTTTTTGGTTTGTTGGTTTGTTGGGGTGTTGGTTCTTTGGTTTGTTGGTTTGTTCGTTTGTTGGTTCTTTGGTTTGTTGTTTCTTTGGTTTGTTGGTTTTTTGGTTTGTAGGTATTTTGGTTTGTTGGTTCTTTGGTTTGTTGGTTTGTTGGTTCGTTGGTTTCTAGGTTTGTTGGTTTGTTGGTTTGTTATTTTGTTGGTTTGTTAGTTTGTTGGTTTGTTGGTTTTTTCGTTTGTTGGTTTGTTGGTTTGTTTGTTTGTTCGTTTGTTGGTTTGTTGGTTCTTTGGTTTGTTGGTTTGTTGGTTTGATGGTTCTTTGGTTTGTTGGTTTGTTGGTTCGTTGGTTTGTTGGTTTGTTGGTTTGTTCGTTTGTTGGTGCTTTGGTTTGTTGGTTCTTTGGTTTGTTGGTTTGTTGGTTCGTTGGTTTGTTGGTTCTTTTGTTTGTTGGTTTGTTGGTTTGTTAGTTTGTTGGTTTGTTCGTTTGTTGATTTGTGGGTTCTTTGGTTTGTTGGTTTGTTGGTTTGTTGGTTTGTTGGTTTGTTGGTTCTTTGGTTTGTTGGTTTGTTTGCTTGTTGGTTCTTCGGTTTGTTGGTTCTTTGGTTTGTTGGTTTGTTGGTTTATTCGTTTGTTGGTTTGTTGGTTTGTTGGTTTGTTGGTTCTTTGGTTCTTTGGTTCTTTGGTTCTTTGGTTTGTTGGTTTGTTGGTTTATTGGTTTGTCGGTTCTTTGGTTCTTTGGTTTGATGGTTCGTTGGTTCTTTGGTTTGTTGGTTCTTTGGTTTGTTGGTTCTTTGGTTTGTAGGTTCTTTGGTTTGTTGGTTCTTTGGTTTGTTGGTTCGTTGGTTTGTTGGTTCGTTGGTTTGTAGGTTTGTTGGTTTGTTGGTTTGTTAGTTTGTTGGTTTGTTGGTTTGTTGGTTCTTTGGTTTGTTGGTTTGTTGGTTTGTTGGTTCGTTGGTTTGTTGGTTTGTTGGTTTGTTAGTTTGTTGGTTCTTTGGTTTGTAGGTTTGTTGGTTCGTTGGTTTGTTGGTTCTTTTGTTTGTTGGTTTGTTACTTAGTTGGTTTGTTCGTTTGTTGGTTTGTTGGTTCTTTGGTTTGTTGGTATGTTGGTTTGTTGGTTTGTTGGTTTGTTGGTTCTTTGGTTTGTTGGTTTGTTGGTTTATTCGTTTGTTGGTTCTTTGGTTTGTTGGTTTTTTAGTTTGTTTGTTCTTTGGTTTGTTGGTTTGTTGGTTTGTTCGTTTGTTGGTTTGTTGGTTTGTTGGTTTGTTGGTTCTTCGGTTCTTTGGTTCTTTGGTTTGTTGGTTTGTTGGTTTGTTGGTTTGTTGGTTCTTTGGTTCTTTGGGTTGATGGTTCGTTGGTTTATTGGTTTGTTGGTTTATTGGTTCGTTGGTTTGTCCGTTTGTTGGTTTGTTCGTTTGTTGGTTTGTTGGTTGTTTGGTTTGTTGGTTGTTTGGTTTGTTGGTTCTTTGGTTTGTTGATTCGTTGGTTTGTTGATTTGTTGGTTTGTTGGTTTGTTGGTTCTTTGGTTTGTTGATTCTTTGGTTTGTTGGTTTGTTGGTTTGTTGGTTTGTTAGTTTGTTGGTTTGTTGGTTTGTTGTTTTGTTGGTTTGTTGGTTTGTTGGTTTGTTGGTTTGTTGGTTTGTTGGTTCTTTGGTTCTTTGGTTTGTTCGCTTGTTGGTTCTTTGGTTTGTTGGTTCTTTGGTTTGTTGGTTTATTGGTTCTTTGGTTTGTTGGTTCTTGGGTTTGTTGGTTTGTTGGTTCTTTGGTTTGTTGGTTCTTGGGTTTGTTGGTTTGTTGGTTCTTTGGTTTGTTGGTTTGTTGGTTTGTTGGTTTGTTCGTTTGTTGGTTTGTTGGTTTCTTGGTTTGTTGGTTTGTTGGTTTGTTGGTTTGTTGGTTTGTTGGTTTGTTGGTTTGTTGGTTTGTTGGTTTGTTGGTTTGTTGGTTTGTTGGTTTGTTGGTTTTTTGGTGTGTTGGTTTGTTGGTTGGTTGGTTTGTTCGTTTGTTGGTTCTTTGGTTTGTTCGTTCTTTGGTTTGTTGGTTCTTTGGTTTGTTGGTTTGTTGGTTCGCTGGTTTGTTGGTTCTTTTGTTTGTTGATTTGCTGGTTTGTTAGTTTGTTGGCTTGTTCGTTTGTTGGTTTGTTGGTTCTTTGGTTTGTTGGTTTGTTGGTTTGTTGGTTTGTTGGTTTTTTGGTTTGTTGGTTTGTTGGTTTGTTGGTTTGTTGGTTTGTTCGTTTGTTGGTTCTTTGGTTTGTTGGTTCCTTGGTTTGTTGGTTCTTTGGTTTGTTGGTTTGTTTGTTTGTTCGTTTGTTGGTTTGTTGGTTTGTTGGTTCTTTGGTTCTTTGGTTGTTGGTTTGTTGGTTTGTTGGTTTGTTGGTTTGTTGGTTCTTTGGTTCTTTGGTTTGTTGGTTTGTTGGTTTGTTGGTTTGTTGGTTTGTTGGTTTGTTGGTTTGTTGGTTTGTTAGTTTGTTGGTTTGTTCGTTTGTTGGTTCGTTGGTTCTTTGGTTCTTTGGTTCTTTGGTTCTTTGGTTTGCTGGTTTGTTGGTTTGTTGGTTTGTTTGTTTGTTGTTTTGTTGGTTTGTTGGTTGTTGGTTTGTTGGTTTGTTGGTTTGTTGGTTTGTTGATTTGTTGGTTCTTTGGTTTGTTGGTTTGTTGATTCTTTGGTTTGTTGGTTTGTTGGGGTGTTGGTTCTTTGGTTTGTTGGTTTGTTGATTTGTTCGTTTGTTGGTTTTTTGGTTTGTGAGTTCTTTGGTTTGTTGGTTCTTTGGTTTGTAGGTTCTTTTGTTTGTTGGTTCTTTGGTTTGTTGGTTGGTTGGTTCGTTGGTTTCTAGGTTTGTTGGTTTGTTGGTTTGTTATTTTGTTGGTTTGTTAGTTTGTTGGTTTGTTCGTTTGTTGGGGTGTTGGTTTGTTGGTTTGTTCGTTTGTTGGTTTGTTGGTTCTTTGGTTTGTTGGTTTGTTGGTTTGTTGGTTCTTTGTTTTGTTGGTTTGTTGGTTTGTTGGTTCGTTGGTTTGTTGGTTTGTTAGTTTGTTCGTTTGTTGGTTTGTTGGTTCTTTGGTTTGTTGGTTCTTTGGTTTGTTGATTCGTTGGTTTGTTGGTTGTTGGTTTGTTGGTTCTTTGGTTTGTTGGTTTGTTGGTTTGTTGTTTTGTTGGTTTGTTGGTTTGTTAGTTTGTTGGTTTGTTGGTTCGTTGGTTTGTTTGTTTGTTGGTTCTTTGGTTTGTTGATTTTTTGGTTTGTTGGTTTGTTGGGGTGTTGGTTCTTTGGTTTGTTGGTTTGTTCGTTTGTTGGTTCTTTGGTTTGTTGTTTCTTTGGTTTGTTGGTTTTTTGGTTTGTAGGTATTTTGGTTTGTTGGTTCTTTGGTTTGTTGGTTTGTTGGTTCGTTGGTTTCTAGGTTTGTTGGTTTGTTGGTTTGTTATTTTGTTGGTTTGTTAGTTTGTTGGTTTGTTGGTTTTTTCGTTTGTTGGTTTGTTGGTTTGTTTGTTTGTTCGTTTGTTGGTTTGTTGGTTCTTTGGTTTGTTGGTTTGTTGGTTTGATGGTTCTTTGGTTTGTTGGTTTGTTGGTTCGTTGGTTTGTTGGTTTGTTGGTTTGTTCGTTTGTTGGTGCTTTGGTTTGTTGGTTCTTTGGTTTGTTGGTTTGTTGGTTCGTTGGTTTGTTGGTTCTTTTGTTTGTTGGTTTGTTGGTTTGTTAGTTTGTTGGTTTGTTCGTTTGTTGATTTGTGGGTTCTTTGGTTTGTTGGTTTGTTGGTTTGTTGGTTTGTTGGTTTGTTGGTTCTTTGGTTTGTTGGTTTGTTTGCTTGTTGGTTCTTCGGTTTGTTGGTTCTTTGGTTTGTTGGTTTGTTGGTTTATTCGTTTGTTGGTTTGTTGGTTTGTTGGTTTGTTGGTTCTTTGGTTCTTTGGTTCTTTGGTTTGTTGGTTTGTTGGTTTATTGGTTTGTCGGTTCTTTGGTTCTTTGGTTTGATGGTTCGTTGGTTCTTTGGTTTGTTGGTTCTTTGGTTTGTTGGTTCTTTGGTTTGTAGGTTCTTTGGTTTGTTGGTTCTTTGGTTTGTTGGTTCGTTGGTTTGTTGGTTCGTTGGTTTGTAGGTTTGTTGGTTTGTTGGTTTGTTAGTTTGTTGGTTTGTTGGTTTGTTGGTTCTTTGGTTTGTTGGTTTGTTGGTTTGTTGGTTCGTTGGTTTGTTGGTTTGTTGGTTTGTTAGTTTGTTGGTTCTTTGGTTTGTAGGTTTGTTGGTTCGTTGGTTTGTTGGTTCTTTTGTTTGTTGGTTTGTTACTTAGTTGGTTTATTCGTTTGTTGGTTTGTTGGTTCTTTGGTTTGTTGGTATGTTGGTTTGTTGGTTTGTTGGTTTGTTGGTTCTTTGGTTTGTTGGTTTGTTGGTTTATTCGTTTGTTGGTTCTTTGGTTTGTTGGTTTTTTAGTTTGTTTGTTCTTTGGTTTGTTGGTTTGTTGGTTTGTTCGTTTGTTGGTTTGTTGGTTTGTTGGTTTGTTGGTTCTTCGGTTCTTTGGTTCTTTGGTTTGTTGGTTTGTTGGTTTGTTGGTTTGTTGGTTCTTTGGTTCTTTGGGTTGATGGTTCGTTGGTTTATTGGTTTGTTGGTTTATTGGTTCGTTGGTTTGTCCGTTTGTTGGTTTGTTCGTTTGTTGGTTTGTTGGTTGTTTGGTTTGTTGGTTGTTTGGTTTGTTGGTTCTTTGGTTTGTTGATTCGTTGGTTTGTTGATTTGTTGGTTTGTTGGTTTGTTGGTTCTTTGGTTTGTTGATTCTTTGGTTTGTTGGTTTGTTGGTTTGTTGGTTTGTTAGTTTGTTGGTTTGTTGGTTTGTTGTTTTGCTGGTTTGTTGGTTTGTTGGTTTGTTGGTTTGTTGGTTTGTTGGTTCTTTGGTTCTTTGGTTTGTTCGCTTGTTGGTTCTTTGGTTTGTTGGTTCTTTGGTTTGTTGGTTTATTGGTTCTTTGGTTTGTTGGTTCTTGGGTTTGTTGGTTTGTTGGTTCTTTGGTTTGTTGGTTCTTGGGTTTGTTGGTTTGTTGGTTCTTTGGTTTGTTGGTTTGTTGGTTTGTTGGTTTGTTCGTTTGTTGGTTTGTTGGTTTGTTGGTTTGTTGGTTCTTTGGTTCTTTGGTTTGTTGGTTTGTTGGTTTGTTGGTTTGTTGGTTTGTTGGTTTGTTGGTTTGTTGGTTTGTTGGTTTGTTAGTTTGTTGGTTTGTTCGTTTGTTGGTTCGTTGGTTCTTTGGTTCTTTGGTTCTTTGGTTCTTTGGTTTGCTGGTTTGTTGGTTTGTTGGTTTGTTTGTTTGTTGTTTTGTTGGTTTGTTGGTTGTTGGTTTGTTGGTTTGTTGGTTTGTTGGTTTGTTGATTTGTTGGTTCTTTGGTTTGTTGGTTTGTTGATTCTTTGGTTTGTTGGTTTGTTGGGGTGTTGGTTCTTTGGTTTGTTGGTTTGTTGATTTGTTCGTTTGTTGGTTTTTTGGTTTGTGAGTTCTTTGGTTTGTTGGTTCTTTGGTTTGTAGGTTCTTTTGTTTGTTGGTTCTTTGGTTTGTTGGTTGGTTGGTTCGTTGGTTTCTAGGTTTGTTGGTTTGTTGGTTTGTTATTTTGTTGGTTTGTTAGTTTGTTGGTTTGTTCGTTTGTTGGGGTGTTGGTTTGTTGGTTTGTTCGTTTGTTGGTTTGTTGGTTCTTTGGTTTGTTGGTTTGTTGGTTTGTTGGTTCTTTGTTTTGTTGGTTTGTTGGTTCGTTGGTTTGTTGGTTTGTTGGTTTGTTCGTTTGTTGGTTTGTTGGTTCTTTGGTTTGTTGGTTCTTTGGTTTGTTGATTCGTTGGTTTGTTGGTTGTTGGTTTGTTGGTTCTTTGGTTTGTTGGTTTGTTGGTTTGTTGTTTTGTTGGTTTGTTGGTTTGTTAGTTTGTTGGTTTGTTGGTTCGTTGGTTTGTTTGTTTGTTGGTTCTTTGGTTTGTTGATTTTTTGGTTTGTTGGTTTGTTGGGGTGTTGGTTCTTTGGTTTGTTGGTTTGTTCGTTTGTTGGTTCTTTGGTTTGTTGTTTCTTTGGTTTGTTGGTTTTTTGGTTTGTAGGTATTTTGGTTTGTTGGTTCTTTGGTTTGTTGGTTTGTTGGTTCGTTGGTTTCTAGGTTTGTTGGTTTGTTGGTTTGTTATTTTGTTGGTTTGTTAGTTTGTTGGTTTGTTGGTTTTTTCGTTTGTTGGTTTGTTGGTTTGTTTGTTTGTTCGTTTGTTGGTTTGTTGGTTCTTTGGTTTGTTGGTTTGTTGGTTTGATGGTTCTTTGGTTTGTTGGTTTGTTGGTTCGTTGGTTTGTTGGTTTGTTGGTTTGTTCGTTTGTTGGTGCTTTGGTTTGTTGGTTCTTTGGTTTGTTGGTTTGTTGGTTCGTTGGTTTGTTGGTTCTTTTGTTTGTTGGTTTGTTGGTTTGTTAGTTTGTTGGTTTGTTCGTTTGTTGATTTGTGGGTTCTTTGGTTTGTTGGTTTGTTGGTTTGTTGGTTTGTTGGTTTGTTGGTTCTTTGGTTTGTTGGTTTGTTTGCTTGTTGGTTCTTCGGTTTGTTGGTTCTTTGGTTTGTTGGTTTGTTGGTTTATTCGTTTGTTGGTTTGTTGGTTTGTTGGTTTGTTGGTTCTTTGGTTCTTTGGTTCTTTGGTTTGTTGGTTTGTTGGTTTATTGGTTTGTCGGTTCTTTGGTTTGATGGTTCGTTGGTTCTTTGGTTTGTTGGTTCTTTGGTTTGTTGGTTCTTTGGTTTGTAGGTTCTTTGGTTTGTTGGTTCTTTGGTTTGTTGGTTCGTTGGTTTGTTGGTTCGTTGGTTTGTAGGTTTGTTGGTTTGTTGGTTTGTTAGTTTGTTGGTTTGTTGGTTTGTTGGTTCTTTGGTTTGTTGGTTTGTTGGTTTGTTGGTTCGTTGGTTTGTTGGTTTGTTGGTTTGTTAGTTTGTTGGTTCTTTGGTTTGTAGGTTTGTTGGTTCGTTGGTTTGTTGGTTCTTTTGTTTGTTGGTTTGTTACTTAGTTGGTTTATTCGTTTGTTGGTTTGTTGGTTCTTTGGTTTGTTGGTATGTTGGTTTGTTGGTTTGTTGGTTTGTTGGTTCTTTGGTTTGTTGGTTTGTTGGTTTATTCGTTTGTTGGTTCTTTGGTTTGTTGGTTTTTTAGTTTGTTTGTTCTTTGGTTTGTTGGTTTGTTGGTTTGTTCGTTTGTTGGTTTGTTGGTTTGTTGGTTTGTTGGTTCTTCGGTTCTTTGGTTCTTTGGTTTGTTGGTTTGTTGGTTTGTTGGTTTGTTGGTTCTTTGGTTCTTTGGGTTGATGGTTCGTTGGTTTATTGGTTTGTTGGTTTATTGGTTCGTTGGTTTGTCCGTTTGTTGGTTTGTTCGTTTGTTGGTTTGTTGGTTGTTTGGTTTGTTGGTTGTTTGGTTTGTTGGTTCTTTGGTTTGTTGATTCGTTGGTTTGTTGATTTGTTGGTTTGTTGGTTTGTTGGTTCTTTGGTTTGTTGATTCTTTGGTTTGTTGGTTTGTTGGTTTGTTGGTTTGTTAGTTTGTTGGTTTGTTGGTTTGTTGTTTTGTTGGTTTGTTGGTTTGTTGGTTTGTTGGTTTGTTGGTTTGTTGGTTCTTTGGTTCTTTGGTTTGTTCGCTTGTTGGTTCTTTGGTTTGTTGGTTCTTTGGTTTGTTGGTTTATTGGTTCTTTGGTTTGTTGGTTCTTGGGTTTGTTGGTTTGTTGGTTCTTTGGTTTGTTGGTTCTTGGGTTTGTTGGTTTGTTGGTTCTTTGGTTTGTTGGTTTGTTGGTTTGTTCGTTTGTTGGTTTGTTGGTTTCTTGGTTTGTTGGTTTGTTGGTTTGTTGGTTTGTTGGTTTGTTGGTTTGTTGGTTTGTTGGTTTGTTGGTTTGTTGGTTTGTTGGTTTGTTGGTTTTTTGGTGTGTTGGTTTGTTGGTTGGTTGGTTTGTTCGTTTGTTGGTTCTTTGGTTTGTTCGTTCTTTGGTTTGTTGGTTCTTTGGTTTGTTGGTTTGTTGGTTCGCTGGTTTGTTGGTTCTTTTGTTTGTTGGTTTGCTGGTTTGTTAGTTTGTTGGCTTGTTCGTTTGTTGGTTTGTTGGTTCTTTGGTTTGTTGGTTTGTTGGTTTGTTGGTTTGTTGGTTTTTTGGTTTGTTGGTTTGTTGGTTTGTTGGTTTGTTGGTTTGTTGGTTTGTTCGTTTGTTGGTTCTTTGGTTTGTTGGTTCCTTGGTTTGTTGGTTCTTTGGTTTGTTGGTTTGTTTGTTTGTTCGTTTGTTGGTTTGTTGGTTTGTTGGTTCTTTGGTTCTTTGGTTGTTGGTTTGTTGGTTTGTTGGTTTGTTGGTTCTTTGGTTCTTTGGTTTGTTGGTTTGTTGGTTTGTTGGTTTGTTGGTTTGTTGGTTTGTTGGTTTGTTGGTTTGTTGGTTTGTTGGTTTGTTAGTTTGTTGGTTTGTTCGTTTGTTGGTTCGTTGGTTCTTTGGTTCTTTGGTTCTTTGGTTCTTTGGTTTGCTGGTTTGTTGGTTTGTTGGTTTGTTTGTTTGTTGTTTTGTTGGTTTGTTGGTTGTTGGTTTGTTGGTTTGTTGGTTTGTTGGTTTGTTGATTTGTTGGTTCTTTGGTTTGTTGGTTTGTTGATTCTTTGGTTTGTTGGTTTGTTGAGGTGTTGGTTCTTTGGTTTGTTGGTTTGTTGATTTGTTCGTTTGTTGGTTTTTTGGTTTGTGAGTTCTTTGGTTTGTTGGTTCTTTGGTTTGTAGGTTCTTTTGTTTGTTGGTTCTTTGGTTTGTTGGTTGGTTGGTTCGTTGGTTTCTAGGTTTGTTGGTTTGTTGGTTTGTTATTTTGTTGGTTTGTTAGTTTGTTTGTTTGTTCGTTTGTTGGGGTGTTGGTTTGTTGGTTTGTTCGTTTGTTGGTTTGTTGGTTCTTTGGTTTGTTGGTTTGTTGGTTTGTTGGTTCTTTGTTTTGTTGGTTTGTTGGTTTGTTGGTTCGTTGGTTTGTTGGTTTGTTGGTTTGTTCGTTTGTTGGTTTGTTGGTTCTTTGGTTTGTTGGTTCTTTGGTTTGTTGATTCGTTGGTTTGTTGGTTCTTTTGTTTGTTGGTTTGTTGGTTTGTTAGTTTGTTGGTTTGTTCGTTTGTTGGTTTGTTGGTTCTTTGGTTTGTTGGTTTGTTGGTTTGTTGGTTTGTTGGTTTGTTGGTTTGTTGGTTTGTTGGTTTGTTGGTTCTTTGGTTTGTTGGTTTGTTGGTTTGTTCGTTTGTTGGTTCTTTGAATTGTTGGTTCTTTGGTTTGTTGGTTTGTTTGTTTTTTTCGTTTGTTGGTTTGTTGGTTTGTTAGTTCTTTGGTTCTTTGGTTCTTTGGTTTGTTGCTTTGTTGGTTTGTTGGTTTGTCGGTTCTTTGGTTCTTTGGTTTGATGGTTCGTTGGTTCTTTGGTTTGTTGGTTCTTTGGTTTGTTGGTTCTTTGGTTTGTAGGTTCTTTGGTTTGTTGGTTCTTTGGTTTGTTGGTTTGTTGGTTCGTTGGTTTGTTGGTTCGTTGGTTTGTAGTTTTGTTGGTTTGTTGGCTTGTTATTTTGTTGGTTTGTTTGTTTGTTGGTTTGTTGGTTTGTTCATTTGTTGGTTTGCTGGTTTGTTGGTTTGTTCGTTTGTTGGTTTGTTGGTTCTTTGATTCGTTGGTTTGTTGGTTCTTTGGTTTGTTGGTTTGTTGGTTTGTTGGTTCGTTGGTTTGTTGGTTTGTTGGTTTGTTAGTTTGTTGGTTCTTTGGTTTGTTGGTTCTTTGGTTTGTTCGTTTGTTGGTTCGTTGGTTTGTTGGTTCTATTGTTTGTTGGTTTGTTAGTTTGTTGGTTTGTTCGTTTGTTGGTTTGTTGGTTCTTTGGTTTGTTGGTCTGTTGGTTTGTTGGTTTGTTGGTTTGTTGGTTTGTTGGTTTGTTGGTTCTTTGGTTTGTTGGTTTGTTGGTTTGCTGGTTTGTTCGTGTGTTGGTTCTTTGGTTTGTTGGTTTTTTGGTTTGTTGGTTCTTTGGTTTGTTGGTTTGTTGGTTTGTTCGTTTGTTGGTTTGTTGGTTTGTTGGTTTGTTGGTTCTTTGGTTCTTTGGTTCTTTGGTTTGTTGGTTTGTTGGTTTGTTGGTTTGTTGGTTCTTTGGTTCTTTGGGTTGATGGTTCGTTGGTTTGTTGGTTTGTTGGTTTGTTGGTTCGTTGGTTTGTCCGTTTGTTGGTTTGTTCGTTTGTTGGTTTGTTGGTTTGTTGGTCCGTTGGTTTGTTGGTTTGTTAGTTTGTTGGTTTGTTGGTTTGTTGGTTTGTTGGTTGTTTGGTTTGTTGGTTCTTTGGTTTGTTGGTTCGTTGGTTTGTTGGTTTGTTGGTTTGTTCGTGTGTTGGTTCTTTGGTTTGTTGGTTCTTTGGTTTGTTGGTTCCTTGGTTTGTTGGTTTGTTAGTTTGTTGGTTTGTTGGTTTGTTGGTTTGTTGGTTTGTTGGTTTGTTGGTTCGTTGGTTTGTTGGTTTGTTGGTTTGTTGGTTTGTTGGTTTGTTGGTTTGTTGGTTTGTTGGTTTGTTGGTTTGTTGGTTCTTTGGTTTGTTGGTTCTTTGGTTTGTTGGTTTGTTGGTTTATTCAGTTGTTGGTTTGTTGGTCTCTTGGTTTGTTGGTTTGTTGGTTTCTTGGTTTGTTCGTTTGTTGGTTCTTTGGTTTGTTGGTTCTTTGGTTTGTTGGTTCGTTGGTTTGTTGGTTCTTTGGTTTGTTGGTTCTTTGGTTTGTTGGTTTGTTGGTTTGTTGGTTTGTTGGATTGTTGGTTTGTTGATTCTTTGGTTTGTTGGTTTGTTCGTTCGTTGGTTTGTTGGTTCGTTGGTTTGTCGGTTTGTTGGTTCTTTGGTTTGTTGGTTCTTTGGTTTGTTGGTTCTTTGGTTTGTTGGTTTGTTGTTTTGTTGGTTCTTTGGTTTGTTGGTTTGTTGGTTCTTTTGTTTGTTGGTTTGTTGGTTTGTTGGTTTGTTCGTTTGTTGGTTTGTTGGTTTGTTGGTTTGTTGGTTTGTTAGTTCTTTGGTTTGTTGGTTCTTTGGTTTCTTGATTCTTTGGTTTGTTGGTTTGTTGGTTTGTTGGTTCTTTGGTTCTTTGGTTCTTTGGTTCTTTGGTTTGTTGGTTTGTTGGTTTGTTGGTTCGTTGGTTTGTTCGTTTGTTCGTTTGTTGGTTTGTTGGTTTGTTGGTTTGTGGGTTTGTTGGTTCTTTGGTTTGTTGGTTTTTGGTTTTGTTGATTCTTTGGTTTGTTGGTTTGTTGGTTTGTTGGTTCGTTGGTTTGTTGGTTCTTTGGTTTGTTGGCTTGTTGGTTTGTTGTTGTTTCTTTGTTGGTTTGTTGGTTCTTTGGTTTGTTGGTTCTTTGGTTTGTTAGTTTGTTGGTTTGTTGGTTCTTTGGCTTGTTGGTTCTTTGGTTTGTTGGTTCTTTAGTTTGTTGGTTTGTTGGTTTGTTGGTTTGTTGGTTTGTTGGTTTGTTGGTTCTTTGGTTCTTTGGTTCTTTGGTTTGTTGGTTTGTTGGTTTGTTGCTTCGTTGGTTTGTTCCTTTCTTGGTTTGTTGGTTTGTTGGTTTGTTGGTTTGTTTGTTCTTTGGTTTGTCGGTTCTTTGGTTTGTTGATTCTTTGGTTTGTTGGTTCGTTGGTTTGTTGGTTTCTTGATTTGTGGGCTTGTTGGTTCTTTGGTTTGTTGGTTCTTTGGTTTGTTGGTTTGTTGGTTTGTTGGTTTGTTGGTTTGTTGGTTTGTTGGTTTGTTGGTTTGTTGGTTTGTTGGTTTGTTGGTTTGTTGGTTTGTTGGTTCGTTGGTTTGTTGGTTTGTTGGTTCTTTGGTTTGTTGGTTCTTTGGTTTGTTGGTTTGTTGGTTCTTTGGTTTGTTGGTTTGTTGGTTTGTTGGTTTGTTCGTTTGTTCGTTTGTTGTTTTTTTGGATTGTTGGTTTGTTAGTTCTTTGGTTTGTTGGTTCTTTGGTTTGTTGATTTTTGGTTTGTTGGTTTGTTGGTTTGTTGGTTCTTTGGTTCTTTGGTTCTTTGGTTTTTTGGTTTGTTGGTTAGTTGGTTTGTTGGTTTGTTGGTTTGTCGGTTCTTTTGCTTGTTGGTTCTTTGGTTTGTTGATTCTTTGGTTTGTTGGTTTGTTGGTTTGTTGGTTTGTTGGTTCGTTGGTTTGTTGGTTCTTTCGTTTGTTGGCTTGTTGGTTTTTTGTTGGTTCTTTGGTTTGTTGGTTCTTTGGTTTGTTAGTTTGTTGGTTTGTTGGTTCTTTGGTTTGTTGGTTCTTTGGTTTGTTGGTTCTTTAGTTTGTTGGTTTGTTGGTTTGTTGGTTCTTTGGTTCTTTGGTTTGTTGGTTTGTTGGTTTGTTGGTTCGTTGGTTTGTTGGTTTGTTGGTTTGTTGGTTTGTTGGTTTGTTGGTTTGTAGGTTTGTGGGTTTGTTGGTTTGTTGGTTCTTTGGTTTGTTGATTCTTTGGTTTGTTGGTTTGTTGGTTTGTTGGTTTGTTGGTTTATTGGTTCTTTGGTTTGTTGTTTCTTTGGTTTGTTGGTTTGTTGGTTTGTTCGTTTGTTGGTTTGTTGGTGTCTTGGTTTGTTGGTTTGTTCGTTTCTTGATTTGTTCGTTTGTTGGTTCTTTGGTTTGTTGGGTCTTTGGTTTGTTGGTTTGTTGGTTCGTTGGTTTGTTGGTTCTTTGGTTTGTTGGTTCTTTGGTCTGTTGGTTTGTTGGTTTGTTGGTTTGTTGGTTTGTTGGTTTGTTGGTTTGTTGGTTTGTTTGTTTGTTGATTCTTTGGTTTGTTGGTTTGTTGGTTCGTTGATTTGTTGGTTCGTTGGTTTGTTGGTTTGTTGGTTTGTTGGTTCTTTGGTTTGTTGGTTTTTTGGGTTGTTGGTTTGTTGGTTTGTTGGTTTGTTGGTTTGTTGGTTTGTTGGTTTGTTGGTTTGTTGGTTTGTTGGTTGGTTCGTTTGTTGGTTTGTTGGTTTTGTTGGTTTGTTGGTTTGTTGGTTTGTTGGTTTTTTCGTTTGTTGGTTTGTTGGTTCTTTGATTTGTTGGTTTGTTGGTTTGTTGGTTCTTTGGTTTGTTGGTTTGTTGGTTTGTTGGTTCGTTGGTTTGTTGGTTTGTGGGGTTGTTAGTTTGTTGGTTCTTTGGTTTGTTGGTTCTTTGGTTTGTTTGTTGGTTGGTTCGTTGGTTTGTTGGTTCTTTTGTTTGTTGGTTTGTTAGTTTGTTGGTTTGTTCGTTTGTTGATTTGTTGGTTCTTTGGTTTGTTGGTCTGTTGGTTTGTTGGTTTGTTGGTTTGTTGGTTTGTTGGTTTGTTGGTTTGTTGGTTCTTTGGTTCTTTGGTTCTTTGGTTTGTTGGTTTGTTGGTTTGTTGGTTTGTTGGTTCTTTGGTTCTTGAGGTTGATGGTTCGTTGGTTTATTGGTTTGTTGGTTTGTTGGTTGGTCGGTTTGTCCGTTTGTTGGTTTGTTCGTTGGTTGGTTTGTTGGTTGTTTGGTTTGTTGGTTCTTTGGTTTGTTTGTTCGTTGGTTTGTTGATTTGTTGGTTTGTTGGTTTGTTGGTTCTTTGGTTTTTTGATTCTTTGTTTTGTTCGTTTGTTGGTTTGTTAGTTTGTTGGTTTGTTGGTTTGTTGGTTTGTTGTTTTGTTAATTTGTTGGTTTGTTTGTTTGTTGGTTTGTTGGTTCTTTGGTTCTTTGGTTTGTTGGTTCTTTGGTTTGTTGGTTTGTTGGTTTGATCGTTTGTTGGTTTGTTGGTCTCTTGGTTTGTTGGTTTGTTGGTTTCTTGGTTTGTTCGTTTGTAAGTTCTTTGGTTTGTTGGTTCTTTGGTTTGTTGGTTTGTTGGCTTGTTGGTTTGTTGGTTTGTTGGTTCTTTGGTTTGTTGGTTCTTTGGTTTGTTGGTTCTTTGGTTTGTTGGTTTGTTGGTTTGTTGGTTTGTTGGTTTGTTGGTTTGTTGGTTTGTTGGTTTGTTGGTTTGTTGGTTTGTTGGCTTGTTGGCTTGTTGGCTTGTTGGTTTGTTGGTTCTTTGGTTTGTTGTTTCTTGGGTTTGTTGGTTTGTTGGTTCTTTGGTTTGTTGGTTTGTTGGTTTGTTAGTTTGTTCGTTTGTTGGTTTGTTGATTTCTTGGTTTGTTGGTTTGTTGGTTTGTTGGTTTGTTGGTTTGTTGGTTTTTTGGTGTGTTGGTTTGTTGGTTTGTTGGTTTGTTGGTTTGTTCGTTTGTTGGTTCTTTGGTTTGTTGGTTTTTTAGTTTGTTGGTTCTTTGGTTTGTTGGTTTGTTGGTTTGTTCGTTTGTTGGTTTGTTGGTTTGTTGGTTTGTTGGTTCTTTGGTTCTTTGGTTCTTTGGTTTGTTGGTTTGTTGGTTTGTTGGTTTGTTGGTTCTTTGGTTCTTGAGGTTGATGGTTCGTTGGTTTATTGGTTTGTTGGTTTGTTGGTTGGTTGGTTTGCCCGTTTGTTGGTTTGTTCGTTTGTTGGTTTGTTGGTTGTTTGGTTTGTTGGTTCTTTTGTTTGTTAGTTCGTTGGTTTGTTGGTTTGTTGGTTCTTTGGTTTGTTGATTCTTTGGTTTGTTGGTTTGTTGGTTTGTTAGTTTGTTGGTTTGTTGGTTTGTTGGTTTGTTGGTTTGTTGTTTTGTTAATTTGTTGGTTTGTTTGTTTGTTGGTTTGTTGGTTCTTTGGTTCTTTGGTTTGTTGGTTCTTTGGTTTATTGGTTTGTTGGTTTGATCGTTTGTTGGTTTGTTGGTCTCTTGGTTTGTTGGTTTGTTGGTTTCTTGGTTTGTTCGTTTGTAAGTTCTTTGGTTTGTTGGTTCTTTGGTTTGTTGGTTTGTTGGTTCGTTGGTTTGTTGGTTTGTTGGTTTGTTGGTTTGTTGGTTCTTTGGTTTGTTGGTTCTTTGGTTTGTTGGTTCTTTGGTTTGTTGGTTCTTTGGTTTGTTGGTTTGTTGGTTTGTTGGTTTGTTGGCTTGTTGGCTTGTTGGTTTGTTGGTTCTTTGGTTTGTTGTTTCTTGGGTTTGTTGGTTTGTTGGTTCTTTGGTTTGTTGGTTTGTTGGTTTGTTGGTTTGTTCGTTTGTTGGTTTGTTGGTTTCTTGGTTTGTTGGTTTGTTGGTTTGTTGGTTTGTTGGTTTGTTGGTTTATTGGTTTTTTGGTGTGTTGGTTTGTTGGTTTGTTGGTTTGATCGTTTGTTGGTTCTTTGGTTTGTTCGTTCTTTGGTTTGTTGGTTCTTTGGTTTGTTGGTTTGTTGGTTCGCTGGTTTGTTGGTTCTTTTGTTTGTTGGTTTGTTGGTTTGTTGGTTTGTTAGTTTGTTGGCTTGTTCGTTTGTTGGTTTGTTGGTTCTTTAGTTTGTTGGTTTGTTGGTTTGTTGGTTTTTTGTTTTGTTGGTTTGTTGGTTTGTTGGTTTGTTGGTTTGTTCGTTTGTTGGTTCTTTGGTTTGTTGGTTCCTTGGTGTGTTGGTTCTTTGGTTTGTTGGTTTGTTGGTTTGTTCGTTTGTTGGTTTGTTGGTTTGCTGGTTTGTTGGTTCTTTGGTTCTTTGGTTGTTGGTTTGTTGGTTTGTTGGTGTGTTGGTTTGTTGGTTCTTTGGTTCTTTGGTTCTTTGGTTTGTTGGTTTGTTGGTTTGTTAGTTTGTTGGTTTGTTGGTTTGGTGGTTTGTTGGTTTATTGGTTCTTTGGTTCTTTGGTTCTTTGGTTTGTTGGTTTGTTGGTTTGTTGGTTTGTTCGTTTGTTGGTTTGTTGGTTCTTTGGTTCTTTGGTTCTTTGGTTCTTTGGTTTGCTGGTTTGTTGGTTTGTTGGTTTGTTTATTTGTTGGTTTGTTGGTTTGTTGGTTGTTGGTTTGTTGGTTCTTTGGTTTGTTGGTTTGTTGGTTCTTTGGTTTGTTGGTTTGTTGTTTTGTTGTTTTGTTGGTTTGTTGGTTTGTTAGTTTGTTGGTTTGTTGCTTTGCTATTTTGTTGGTTTGTTGGTTTGTTGGTTCTTTGGTTTGTTGATTCTTTGGTTTGTTGGTTTGTTGGTTTGTTGGGGTGTTGGTTCTTTGGTTTGTTGATTTGTTGGTTTGTTCGTTTGTTGGTTCTTTGGTTTATGAGTTCTTTGGTTTGTTGGTTCTTTGGTTTGAAGGTTCTTTTGTTTGTTGGTTCTTTGGTTTGTTGGTTTGTTGGTTCGTTGGTTTCTAGGTTTGTTGGTTTGTTGGTTTGTTATTTTGTTGGTTTGTTAGTTTGTTGGTTTGTTGGTTTGTTCGTTTGTTGGTTTGTTGGTTTGTTGGTTTGTTCGTTTGTTGGTTTGTTGGTTCTTTGGTTTGTTGGTTTGTTGGTTCTTTGGTTTGTTGGTTTGTTGGTTTGTTGGTTCGTTGGTTTGTTGGTTTGTTGGTTCTTTGGTTTGTTGGTTTGTTGGTTCTTTGGTTTGTTGGTTTGTTGGTTCGTTGGTTTGTTGGTTTGTTGGTTTGTTCGTTTGTTGGTTCTTTGGTTTGTTGGTTCTATGGTTTGTTGGTTCGTTGGTTTGTTGGTTCTTTTGTTTGTTGGTTTGTTGTATTGTTAGTTTGTTGGTTTGTTGGTTTGTTGGTTTGTTGGTTTGTTGGTTCTTTGGTTTGTTGGTTTGTTGGTTTGTTGGTTTGTTCGTTTGTTGGTTTGTTGGTTCTTTGGTTTGTTGGTTTGTTGGTTCTTTGGTTTGTTGGTTTGTTGGTTTGTTGGTTCGTTGGTTTGTTGGTTTGTTGGTTTGTTCGTTTGTTGGTTCTTTGGTTTGTTGGTTCTTTGGTTTGTTGGTTCGTTGGTTTGTTGGTTCTTTTGTTTGTTGGTTCTTTGGTCTGTTGGTTTGTTGGTTTGTTGGTTTGTTGGTTTGTTGGTTCTTTGGTTTGTTGGTTTGTTGGTTTGTTGGTTTGTTCGTTTGTTGGTTCTTTGGTTTGTTGGTTCTTTGGTTTGTTGGTTTGTTGGTTTGTTCGTTTGTTGGTTTGTTGGTTTGTCGGTTCTTTGGTTCTTTGGTTTGATGGTTCGTTGGTTCTTTGGTTTGTTAGTTCTTTGGTTTGTTGGTTCTTTGGTTTGTTGGTTTGTTGGTTCGCTGGTTTGTTGGTTCTTTTGTTTGTTGGTTTGTTGGTTTGTTGGTTTGTTAGTTTGTTGGCTTGTTCGTTTGTTGGTTTGTTGGTTCTTTGGTTTGTTGGTTTGTTGGTTTGTTGGTTTGTTGGTTTTTTGGTTTGTTGGTTTGTTGGTTTGTTGGTTTTTTGGTTTGTTGGTTTGTTGGTTTGTTGGTTTGTTGGTTTGTTCGTTTGTTGGTTTGTTGGTTTGTTGGTTCTTTGGTTCTTTGGTTCTTTGGTTTGTTGGTTTGTTGGTTTGTTGGTTTGTCAGTTCTTTGGTTCTTTGGTTTGATGGTTCGTTGGTTCTTTGGTTTGTTAGTTCTTTGGTTTGTTGCTTCTTTGGTTTGTAGGTTCTTTGGTTTGTTGGTTCTTTGGTTTGTTGGTTTGTTGGTTCGTTGGTTTGTTGGTTCGTTGGTTTGTAGGTTTGTTGGTCTGTTGGCTTGTTATTTTGTTGGTTTGTTGGTTTGTTGGTTTGTTCGTTTGTTGGTTTGTTGGTTCTTTGATTTGTTGGTTTGTTGGTTCTTTGGTTTGTTGGTTTGTTGGTTTGTTGGTTTGTTGGTTCATTGGTTTGTTGGTTTGTTGGTTTGTTGGTTTGTTAGTTTGTTGGTTCTTTGGTTTGTTGGTTCTTTGGTTTGTTCGTTTGTTGGTTCGTTGGTTTGTTGTTTCTTTTGTTTGTTGGTTTGTTAGTTTGTTGGTTTGTTCGTTTGTTGGTTTGTTGGTTCTTTGGTTTGTTGGTCTGTTGGTTTGTTGGTTTGTTGGTTTGTTGGTTTGTTGGTTTGTTGGTTTGTTGGCTCTTTGGTTTGTTGGTTCTTTGGTTCTTTGGTTTGTTGGTTTGTTGGTTTGTTCGTTTGTTGGTTTGTTGGTTCTTTGGTTCTTTGGTTTGTTGGTTTGTTGGTTTGTTGGTTTGTTGGTTTGTTGGTTTGTTCGTTTGTTGGTTCTTTGGTTTGTTGGTTCTTTGGTTTGTTGGTTCTTTGGTATGTAGGTTCTTTGGTTAGTTGTTTCTTTGGTTTGTTGGTTTGTTGGTTCGTTTTTTTGTAGGTTTGTTGGTTTTTTGGTTTGTTGGTTTGTTGGTTTGTTGGTTTGTTGGTTTGTTGGTTTGTTGGTTTGTTGGTTTGTTGGTTTGTTGGTTCTTTGGTTTGTTGGTTTGTTGGTTTATTCGTTTGTTGGTTTGTTGGTCTCTTGGTTTGTTGGTTTCTTGGTTTCTTGGTTTGTTCGTTTGTTGGTTCTTTGGTTTGTTGGTTCTTTGGTTTGTTGGTTTGTTGGTTCGTTGGTTTGTTGGTTCTTTGATTTGTTGGTTCTTTGGTTTGTTGGTTTGTTGGTTTGTTGGTTTTTTGGTTTGTTGGTTTGTTGGTTTGTTGATTCTTTGGTTTGTTGGTTTGTTGGTTCGTTGGTTTGTTGGGTCGTTGGTTTGTCGGTTTGTTGGTTCTTTGGTTTGTTGGTTCTTTGGTTTGTTGGTTCTTTGGTTTGTTGGTTTGTTGGTTTGTTGGTTCTTTGGTTTGTTGGTTTGTTGGTTCTTTTGTTTGTTGGTTTGTTGGTTTGTTGGTTTGTTCGTTTGTTCGTTTGTTGGTTTGTTGGTTTATTGGTTTGTTGGTTTGTTAGTTCTTTGGTTTGTTGGTTTGTTGGTTTGTTGGTTCGTTGGTTTGTTGGTTTGTTGGTTTGTTCGTTTGTTGGTTCTTTGGTTTGGAAGTTCTTTGTTTTGTTGGTTCTTTGGTTTGAAGGTTCTTTTGTTTGTTGGTTCTTTGGTTTGTTGGTTTGTTGGTTCGTTGGTTTCTAGGTTTGTTGGTTTGTTGGTTTGTTATTTTGTTGGTTTGTTAGTTTGTTGGTTTGTTGGTTTGTTCGTTTGTTGGTTTGTTGGTTTGTTGGTTTGTTCGTTTGTTGGTTTGTTGGTTCTTTGGTTTGTTGGTTTGTTGGTTCTTTGGTTTGTTGGTTAATTGGTTTGTTGGTTCGTTGGTTTGTTGGTTTGTTGGTTTGTTGGTTTGTTAGTTTGTTGGTTCTTTGGTTTGTTGGTTCTTTGGTTTGTTGGTTCATTGGTTTGTTGGTTCTTTTGTTTGTTGATTTGTTGGTTTGTTAGTTTGTTGGTTTGTTCGTTTGTTGGTTTGTTGGTTCTTTGGTCTGTTGGTTTGTTGGTTTGTTGGTTTGTTGGTTTGTTGGTTTGTTGGTTTGTTGGTTCTTTGGTTTGTTGGTTTGTTGGTTTGTTGGTTTGTTCGTTTGTTGGTTCTTTGGTTTGTTGGTTCTTTGGTTTGTTGGTTTGTTGGTTTGTTCGTTTGTTGGTTTGTTGGTTTGTTGGTTCTTTGGTTCTTTGGTTCTTTGGTTTGTTGGTTTGTTGGTTTGTTGGTTTGTCGGTTCTTTGGTTCTTTGGTTTGATGGTTCGTTGGTTCTTTGGTTTGTTAGTTCTTTGGTTTGTTGGTTCTTTGGTTTGTAGGTTCTTTGGTTTGTTGGTTCTTTGGTTTGTTGGTTTGTTGGTTCGTTGGTTTGTTGGTTCGTTGGTTTGTAGGTTTGTTGGTCTGTTGGCTTGTTATTTTGTTGGTTTGTTTGTTTGTTGGTTTCTAGGTTTGTTGGTTTGTTGGTTTGTTATTTTGTTGGTTTGTTAGTTTGTTGGTTTGTTGGTTTGTTCGTTTGTTGGTTTGTTGGTTTGTTGGTTTGTTCGTTTGTTGGTTTGTTGGTTCTTTGGTTTGTTGGTTTGTTGGTTCTTTGGTTTGTTGGTTAATTGGTTTGTTGGTTCGTTGGTTTGTTGGTTTGTTGGTTTGTTAGTTTGTTGGTTCTTTGGTTTGTTGGTTCTTTGGTTTGTTGGTTCATTGGTTTGTTGGTTCTTTTGTTTGTTGATTTGTTGGTTTGTTAGTTTGTTGGTTTGTTCGTTTGTTGGTTTATTGGTTCTTTGGTCTGTTGGTTTGTTGGTTTGTTGGTTTGTTGGTTTGTTGGTTTGTTGGTTCTTTGGTTTGTTGGTTTGTTAGTTTGTTGGTTTGTTCGTTTGTTGGTTCTTTGGTTTGTTGGTTCTTTGGTTTGTTGGTTTGTTGGTTTGTTCGTTTGTTGGTTTGTTGGTTTGTTGGTTCTTTGGTTCTTTGGTTCTTTGGTTTGTTGGTTTGTTGGTTTGTTGGTTTGTCGGTTCTTTGGTTCTTTGGTTTGATGGTTCGTTGGTTCTTTGGTTTGTTAGTTCTTTGGTTTGTTGGTTCTTTGGTTTGTAGGTTCTTTGGTTTGTTGGTTCTTTGGTTTGTTGGTTTGTTGGTTCGTTGGTTTGTTGGTTCGTTGGTTTGTAGGTTTGTTGGTCTGTTGGCTTGTTATTTTGTTGGTTTGTTTGTTTGTTGGTTTGTTGGTTTGTTCGTTTGTTGGTTTGTTGGTTTGTTGGTTTGTTCGTTTGTTGGTTTGTTGGTTCTTTGATTTGTTGGTTTCTTGGTTCTTTGGTTTGTTGGTTTGTTGGTTTGTTGGTTTGTTGATTCATTGGTTTGTTGGTTTGTTGGTTTGTTAGTTTGTTGGTTCTTTGGTTTGTTGGTTCTTTGGTTTGTTCGTTTGTTGGTTCGTTGGTTTGTTGGTTCTTTTGTTTGTTGGTTTGTTAGTTTGTTGGTTTGTTCGTTTGTTGGTTTGTTGGTTCTTTGGTTTGTTGGTCTGTTGGTTTGTTGGTTTGTTGGTTTGTTGGTTTGTTGGTTTGTTGGTTCTTTGGTTTGTTAATTCTTTGGTTCTTTGGTTTGTTGGTTTGTTGGTTTGTTCGTTTGTTGGTTTGTTGGTTCTTTGGTTCTTTGGTTCTTTGGTTTGTTGGTTTGTTGGTTTGTTGGTTTGTTGGTTTGTTGGTTTGTTTGTTTGTTGGTTCTTTGGTTTGTTGGTTCTTTCGTTTGTTGGTTCTTTGGTATGTAGGTTCTTTGGTTAGTTGGTTCTTTGGTTTGTTGGTTTGTTGGTTCGTTTTTTGTAGGTTTGTTTGGTTTTTTGGTTTGTTGGTTTGTTGGTTTGTTGGTTTGTTGGTTTGTTGGTTTGTTGGTTTGTTGGTTTGTTGGTTTGTTGGTTTGTTGGTTTGTTGGTTTGTTGGTTTGTTGGTTCTTTGGTTTGTTGGTTCTTCGGTTTGTTGGTTTGTTGGTTTATTCGTTTGTTGGTTTGTTGGTCTCTTGGTTTGTTGGTTTCTTGGTTTCTTGGTTTGTTCGTTTGTTGATTCTTTGGTTTGTTGGTTCTTTGGTTTGTTGGTTTGTTGGTTCGTTGGTTTGTTGGTTCCTTGGTTTGTTGGTTCTTTGGTTTGTTGGTTTGTTGGTTTGTTGGTTTGTTGGTTTGTTGGTTTGTTGGTTTGTTGGTTTGTTGGTTTGTTGATTCTTTGGTTTGTTGGTTTGTTTGTTTGTTGGTTTGTTGGGTCGTTGGTTTGTCGGTTTGTTGGTTCTTTGGTTTGTTGGTTCTTTGGTTTGTTGGTTCTTTGGTTTGTTGGTTTGTTGGTTTGTTGGTTCTGTGGTTTGTTGGTTTGTTGGTTCTTTTGTTTGTTGGTTTGTTGGTTTGTTCGTTTGTTCGTTTGTTGGTTTGTTGGTTTGTTGGTTTGTTGGTTTGTTGGTTTGTTAGTTCTTTGGTTTGTTGGTTCTTTGGTTTGTTGATTCTTTGGTTTGTTGGTTTGTTGGTTCTTTGGTTCTTTGGTTCTTTGGTTCTTTGGTTCTTTGGTTTGTTGGTTTGTTGGTTTGTTGGTTCGTTGGTTTGTTGGTTTGTTGGTTTGTTGGTTTGTTGGTTTGTTGGTTCTTTGGTTTGTTGTTTCTTTGGTTTGTTGGTTTGTTGGTTCTTTGGTTTGTTGGTTTGTTGGTTTGTTGGTTTGTTGGTTTGTTCGTTTGTTCGTTTGTTGTTTTGTTGGTTTGTTGGTTTGTTGGTTTGTTAGTTCTTTGGTTTGTTGGTTCTTTGGTTTGTTGATTTTTGGTTTGTTGGTTTGTTGGTTTGTTGGTTCTTTGGTTCTTTGGTTTTTTGGTTTTTTGGTTTGTTGGTTTGTTGGTTCGTTGGTTTGTTCGTTTGTTGGTTTGTTGGTTTGTTGGTTTGTTCATTTGTTGGTTCTTTGGTTTGTTGGTTCTTGGGTTTGTTGGTTTGTTGGTTCGTTGGTTTGTTGGTTCTTTTGCTTGTTGGTTCTTTGGTTTGTTGATTCTTTGGTTTGTTGGTTTGTTGGTTTGTTGGTTCGTTGGTTTGTTGGTTCTTTGGTTTGCTCTTAAATATTCTACTTCATATTCCTCTTAAACATACTACTTCATATTCCTCTTAAATACACAACTTCATATTCCTCTTAAACATACTACTTCAAATTCCACTTAAATATACTACTTCATATTACTCTTAAACATACTACTGCATATTCCTCTTAAACATATTACTCCAGATTCCTCTTAAACATACTACTTCATATTCCTCTTAAACATACTACTTCATATTCCTCTTAAACATACTACTTCATATTCCTCTTAAACATACTACTTCATATTCCTCTTAAACATACTACTTCATATTCCTCTTAAACATACTACTTCATATTCCTCTTAAACATACTCCTTCATATTCCTCTTACACATACTACTGCATATTCCTCTTGAATATACCACTTCATATTCCTGTTAAACATACTACTGCATATTCCTCTTAAACATACTATTTCATATTCCTCTTAAATATACTACTTCATATTCCTCTTATGCAAACTACTTCATATTCCTCTTAAACATACTACTTCATATTCAACTTAAACATACTACTTCATATTCCTCTTAAACATACTACTTCATATTCCTCTTAAACATACTACTTCATATTCCTCTTGAACATACTACTTCATATTCTTCTTAAAAAAACTACTTCATATTCCTCTTAAACATACTACTTCATATCCCTCTTAAACATACTACTTCATATTCCTCTTAAACATACCACTGCATATTCCTCTTAAACATACTACTTCATATTCCTCTTAAATATACTGCTTAAACATACTACTTCATATTCCTCTTAAACATACTCCTTCATATTCCTCTTAAACATACTACTTCATATTCCTCTTAAACATACTACTTCATATTCCTCTTAAATATACTACTTCATATTCCTCTTAAACATACTACTTCATATTAACCTTAAAAACTTCATATTCTTCTTAAACATACTACTACATATTCCTCTTAAATATACTACTTCATATTCCTCTTAAACATACTACTTCATATTCCTCTTAAACATACTACTTCATTTTCCTCTATAACATAGCACTGCATATTCCTCTTAAACATACTACTTTATATTCCTCTTAAATATACTACTTCATATTCCTCTTAAACATACTCCTTCATATTCCTCTTAAACATACTACTTCATATTCCTCTTAAACATACTACTTCATATTCCTCTTAAACATACTCCTTCATATTCCTCTTAAACATACTACTTGATATTCCTCTTAAATATACTACTTCATATTCCTCTTAAATATACTACTTAATATTCCTCTTAAACATACTACTTCATATTCCTCTTAAACATACTACTTCATATTCCTCTTAAACATACTACTTCATATTCCTCTTAAATATACTACTTCATATTCCTCTTAAACATACTACTTCAAATTCCTCTTAAACATACAACTTCATATTCCTCTTAAAAATACTACTTCATATTCCTCTTAAATATACTAATTCATATTCTTCTTAAACATACAACTTCATATTCCTCTTAAACATACTACTTCATATTCCTCTTTAACATAGTACTGCACATTCCTCTTAAACATACTACTTCATATTCCTCTCAAATATACTACTTCATATTCCTCTTAAACATACTCCTTCATATTCTTCTTAAACATACTTCTTCATATTCCTCTTAAATATACTACTTCATATTCCTCTTAAACATACTCCTTCATATTCCTCTTAAACATACTACTTCATATTCCTCTTAAACATACTACTTCATATTTCTCTTAAATATAATACTTCATATTCCTCTTAAATATACTACTTCATATTCCTCTTAAACATTCTACTTCATATTCCTCTTAAACATATTACTTCATATTCCTCTTAAATATACTAATTCATATTCCCCTTAAACATACTACTTCATATTCCTCTTAAACATACTATTTCATATTCCTCTTAAACATACTACTTCATATTCCTCTTAAACATACTACTTCATATTCCTCTTAAACATACTACTTCATATTCGTCTTAAATATACTACTTCATATTCCTCTTAAACATACTACTTCATATTACTCTTAAATATACTACTTCATATTCCTCTTAAACATACTACTTCATATTCCTCTTAAACATACTACTTCATATTCCTCTTAAGCATACTACTTCATATTCCTCTTAAACATACTCCTTCATATTCCTCTTAAATATACTACTTCATATTCCTCTTAAACATACTACTTCATATTCCTCTTAAACATACTACTTCTTATTACTCTTAAATATACTACTTCATATTCCTCTTAAACATACTACTTCATATTCCTCTTAAACATTCTACTTCATATTCCTCTTAAACATACTACTTCATATTCCTCTTAAACATACTACTTCATATTCCTTTTAAACATACTACTTCATATTCCTCTTAAACATACTACTTCATATTCCTCTTAAAAATACTCCTTTATATTCCTCTTAAACATACTACTTCATATTCCTCTTGAACATACTACTTCGTATACCTCTAAAATATACTACTTCATATTCCTCTTAAACATACTGCTTCATATTCCTCTTAAACATTCTACTTCATATTCCACTTAAACATATTACTTCATATTCCTCTTAAATATACTACTTCATATTCCTCTTAAACATACTACTTCATATTCCTCTTAAACATACTACTTCATATTCCTCTTGAACATACTACTTCATATTCTTCTTAAAAAAACTACTTCATATTCCTCTTAAACATACTACTTCATATCCCTCTTAAACATACTACTTCATATTCCTCTTAAACATACCACTGCATATTCCTCTTAAACATACTACTTCATATTCCTCTTAAATATACTGCTTAAACATACTACTTCATATTCCTCTTAAACATACTCCTTCATATTCCTCTTAAACATACTACTTCATATTCCTCTTAAACATACTACTTCATATTCCTCTTAAATATACTACTTCATATTCCTCTTAAACATACTACTTCATATTAACCTTAAAAACTTCATATTCTTCTTAAACATACTACTACATATTCCTCTTAAATATACTACTTCATATTCCTCTTAAACATACTACTTCATATTCCAACTTAAACATACTACTTCATTTTCCTCTATAACATATCACTGCATAATCCTCTTAAACATACTACTTTATATTCCTCTTAAATATACTACTTCATATTCCTCTTAAACATACTCCTTCAAATTCCACATAAACAACTACTCATATCCTCTTAAACATACTACTTCATATTCCTCTAAACATACTCCTTCAAATTCCTCTTAAACATACTACTTAATCCTCTTAAAAATACTACTTCATATTCCTCTTAAATATACTACTTAATATTCCTCTTAAACATACTACTTCATATCCTCTTAAACATACTACTTCATAATCCTCTTAAACATACTACTTCATATTCCTCTAAATATACTACTTCATATTCCTCTTAAACATACTACTTCAAATCCTCTTAAACATACAACTCAAATCCTCTTAAAAATACTACTTCATATTCCTCTTAAATATACTAATTCATATTCTTCTTAAACATACAACTTCATATCCTCTTAAACATACTACATCATATTCCTCTCAAATATACTACTTCATATTCCTCTTAAACATACTCCTTCATATTCTTCTTAAACATACTTCTTCATATTCCTCTTAAATATACTACTTCATATCCTCTTAAACATACTCCTTCATATTCCTCTTAAACATACTACTTCATATTCCTCTTAAACATACTACTTCATATTTCTCTTAAATATAATACTTCATATTCCTCTTAAATATACTACTTCATATTCCTCTTAAACATTCTACTTCATATTCCTCTTAAACAATATTACTTCATATTCCTCTTAAATATACTAATTCATATTCCTCTTAAACATACTACTTCATATTCCTCTTAAACATACTATTTCATATTCCTCTTAAACATACTACTTCATATTCCTCTTAAACATACTACTTCATATTCCTCTTAAACATACTACTTCATATTCGTCTTAAATATACTACTTCATATTCCTCTTAAACATACTACTTCATATTACTCTTAAATATACTACTTCATATTCCTCTTAAACATACTACTTCATATTCCTCTTAAACATACTACTTCATATTCCTCTTAAGCATACTACTTCATATTCCTCTTAAACATACTCCTTCATATTCCTCTTAAATATACTACTTCATATTCCTCTTAAACATACTACTTCATATTCCTCTTAAACATACTACTTCTTATTACTCTTAAATATACTACTTCATATTCCTCTTAAACATACTACTTCATATTCCTCTTAAACATTCTACTTCATATTCCTCTTAAACATACTACTTCATATTCCTCTTAAACATACTAACTTCATATTCCTTTTAAACATACTACTTCATATTCCTCTTAAACATACTACTTCATATTCCTCTTAAACATACTCCTTTATATTCCTCTTAAACATACTACTTCATATTCCTCTTGAACATACTACTTCGTATACCTCTAAAATATACTACTTCATATTCCTCTTAAACATACTGCTTCATATTCCTCTTAAACATTCTACTTCATATTCCACTTAAACATATTACTTCATATTCCTCTTAAATATACTACTTCATATTCCTCTTAAACATACTACTTCATATTTCTCTTAAACATACTACTTCATATTCCTATTAAATATACTATTTCATATTCCTCTTAAACATACTACTTCATATTCCTCTTAAACATACTACTTCATATTCCTCTTTAACATAGTACTGCATATTCCTCTTAAACATACTACTTGATATTCCTCTTAAATATACTACTTTATATTCCTCTTAAACATACCCTTTCATGTTCCTCTTAAACATACTACTTCATATTCCTCTTAAACATACTCCTTCATATTCCTCTTAAACATACTACTTCATATTTCTCTTAAACATACTGCTTCATATTCCTCTTAAACATACTACTTCATATTCCTCTTAAATATACTACTTCATATTCCTCTGAAACATACTACTTCATATTCCTCTTAAACATACTACTACATATTCCTCTGAAACATACTACTTCATATTCATGTTAAACATACAACTTCATATTCCTCTTAAACATACTACTTCATATTCCGCTTAAACATACTACTTCATATTCCTCTTTAACATACTACTTCATATTCCTCTTAAACATACTACTTCATATTCCTCTTAAACATACTACTTCATATTCCTCTAAACATACTACTTCATATTCCTCTTAAACATACTACTTCATATTCCTCTTAACATACTACATCATATTCCTCTTAAACATACTCCTTCATATTTCTCTTAAACATAATACTTCATATTCCTCTTAAACATACTACTTCATATTCCTCTTTAACATAGTACTGCATATTCCTCTTAAACATACTACTTCATAATCCTCTTAAATATACTACTTCATATTCCTCTTAAACATACTACTTCATATTCTCTTAAACATACTACTTCATATTCCTCTTAAACATACTACTTCATATTCCTCTTAAACATACTATTTCATATACGTCTTAAATATACTACTTCAAATTCCTCTTAAACATACTACTTCTTATTACTCTTAAATATACTACCTCATATTCCTCTAAAACATACTACTTCATATTCCTCTTAAATATACTACTTCATATTCCTCTTAAATATACTACTTCATATTCCTCTTAAACATACTACTTCATATTCCTCTTAAACATACTCCTTCATATTCCTCTTAAACATACTACTTCATATTCCTCTTAAACATACTACTTCATATTCCTCTTAAATATACTACTTCATATTCCTCTTAAACATACTACTTCATATTCCTCTTAAACATTCTACTTCATATATCTCTTTAACATAGTACTGCATATTCCTCTTAAACATACTGCTTCATATTCCTCTTAAATATACTACTTCATATTCCTCTTAAATATACTCCTTCGTATTCCTCTTAAACATACTACTCATATTCCTCTTAACATACTACTTCATATTCCTCTTAAACATACTCCTTCATATTCCTCTAAAACATACTACTTCATATTTCTCTTAAACATACTGCTTCATATTCCTCTTAAACATACTACTTCATATTCCTCTTAAATATACTACTTCATATTCCTCTTATACATACTACTTCATATTCCTCTTAAACATACTACTTCATATTCCTCTTAAACATACTACTTCATATTCCTCTTAAACATACTACTTCATATTCCTCTTAAACATACTACTTCATATTCCTCTTAAACATACTACTTCATATTCCTCTTAAACATGCTACTTCATATTCCTCTTAAACATACTACTTCATATTCTTCTTAAACATACTACTTCATATTCCTCTTAAACATACTCCTTCATATTCCTCTTAAACATACTACTTCATATCCTCTTAAACATACTACTTCATAATCCCTTAAATATACTACTTCATATTCCTCTTAAACATACTTCTTCATATTCCTCTTAAATATACTACTTCATATTCCTCTTTAACATACTATTTCATATTCCTCTTAAACATACTATTTCATATTCCTCTTAAACATAATACTTCATATTCCTCTAAAACATACTACTTCATATTCCTCTTAAACAAACAACTTCATATTCTTCTTAAACATACTACTTCATATTCCTCTTAAACATACTCCTTCATATTCCTCTTAAACATACTACTTCATATCCCTCTTTAACATACTACTTCATATTCCTCTTAAACATACTACTTCATATACTCTAAATAAACTACTTCATATTCCTCTTAAAAATACTTCTTCATATTCCTCTTAAACATACTACTTCATATTCCTCTTAAACATACTACTTCATATTCCTCTTAAACATACTATTTCATATTCCTCTTAAATATACTACTTCATATTCCTCTTCAACATACTACTTCATATTCCACTTAAATATACTACTTCATATTCCTCTTAAATATACTACTTCATATTCCTCTTAAACATACTACTTCATATTCCTCTTAAACATACTACTTCATATTCGTCTTAAATATACTACTTCATATTCCTCTTAAACATACTACTTCATATTACTCCCTAATATACTACTTCTTATTCCTCTTAAACATACTACTTCATATTCCTCTTAAACATACTACTTCATATTCCTCTAAACATACTACTTCATATTCCTCTTAAATATACTACTTCATATTCCTCTTAAACATACTACTTCATGTTCCTGTTAAACATACTGCTTCATATTCCTCTTAAACATACTACTTCATATTCCTCTTAAACATACTACTTCATATTCCTCTTAAACATACTACTTCATATTCCTCTTAAATATACTACTTCATATTCCTCTTAAAAATACTACTTCATATTCCTCTTAAACATACTACTTCATATTCCTCTTAAACATAATACTTCATATTCCTCTTAAATATACTACTTCATGTTCCTCTTAAACATACTACTTCATATTCCTCTTAAACATACTACTTCATATTTCTCTTAAAAATACTACTTCATATTCCTCTTAAACATTATACTTCATATTCCTCTTAAACATACTACTTCATATTCCTCTAAAACATAATACTTCATATTCCTCTTAAACATACTACGTCATATTCCTCTTTAAGATAGGACTGCATATTCCTCTTAAACATACTACTTCATATTCCTCTTAAATATACTACTTCATATTCCTCTTAAACATACTATGTTACTTCATATTCCTCTTAAATATACTCCTTCATATTCCTCTTAAACATACAACTTCATATTCATCTTAAACATTCTACTTCATATTCCTCTTAAACATATTACTTCATATTCCTCTTAAATATACTACTTCATATTCCTCTTAAACATACTACTTCATATTCCTCTTAAATATACTACTTCATATTCCTCTTAAATATACTACTTCATATTCCTTTTAAACATACTACTTCATATTCCTCTTAAAAATACTACATCATATTCCTCTTAAACATATTACTTCATATCCCTCTTAAACATACTATTTCATATTCCTTTTAAACATACTAATTCATATTCCTCTTAAACATACAACTCCATATTCCTCTTAAACATACTACTTCATATTCCTCTTAAAAATACTACTTCATATTCCTCTTAAACATACTACTTCATATTCCTCTTAAACATACTCCTTCATATTCCTCTTAAACATACTACTTCATATTCGTCTTAAATATACTACTTCATATTCCTCTTAAGCATACTACTTCATATTCCTCTTAAACATACTACTTCATATTCCTCTTAAATATACTACTTCACATTCCTCTTAAACCTACTACTTCATATTACTCTTGAACATACTACTTCATATTAATCTTAAATATACTACTTCATATTCCTCTTAAACATACTACTTCATATAACTCTTAAATATACTACTTCATATTCCTCTTAAACATACTACTTCATATTCCTCTTAAACATACTACTTCATATTCCTCTTAAACATACTACTTCATATTCCTTTTAAACCTGCTACTTTATATTCCTCTTAAACATACTACTTCATATTCCTCTTAAACATACTACTTCATATTCCTCTTAAACATTCTACTTCATATTCCTCTTAAACATACTATTTCATATTCCTCTTAAATATACTACTTCATATTCCTCTTCAACATACTACTTCATATTCCACTTAAATATACTACTTCATATTCCTCTTAAATATACTACTTCATATTCCTCTTAAACATACTACTTCATATTCCTCTTAAACATACTACTTCATATTCGTCTTAAATATACTACTTCATATTCCTCTTAAACATACTACTTCATATTACTCTTAAATATACTACTTCTTATTCCTCTTAAACATACTACTTTATATTCCTCTTAAACATACTACTTCATATTCCTCTTAAACATACTACTTCATATTCCTCTTAAATATACTACTTCATATTCCTCTTAAACATACTACTTCATGTTCCTCATAAACATATTACTTCATATTCCTCTTAAACATACTACTTCATATTTCTCTTAAACATACTACATCATATTCCTCTTAAACATACTACTTCATATTCCTCTTAAACATACTACTTCATATTCCTCTTAAACATAATACTTCATATTCCTCTTAAACATACTCCTTCATATTCCTCTTAAACATACTACTTCATATTCCTCTTAAACATACTACTTCATATTCCTCTTAAATATAATACTTCATATTCCTCTTAAACATATTCTCTTAAACATACTGCTTCATATTCCTCTTAAATATACAAGAACTACTTCATATTCCTCTTAAATATACAAGAACTACTTCATATTCCTCTTAAACATACTACTTCATATTCGTCTTAAACATACAACTTCATATTCCTCTTAAACATACTACTTCATATTCATCTTAAACATACTACTTCATATTCCTCTTAAATATACTACTTCATATTCCTCTTTAATATACTACTTCATATTCCTCTTAAACATACTACTTCATATTCCTCTTAAACATACAACTTCATATTCCTCTTAAAAATACTACTTCATATTCCTCTGAAACATAATACTTCATATTCCTCTTAAACATACTACTTCATATTCCTCTTAAACATACTACTTCATATTCCTCTTGAACATACTACTTCATATTCCTCTTAAATATACTACTTCATATTCCTCTTAAACATACTACTTCATATTACTCTTAAATATACTACTTCATATTCCTCTTAAACATACTACTTCATATTCCTCTTAAATATACTACTTCATATTCCTCTTAAACATACTACTTCATATTCCTCTTAAACATACTACTTCATATTCTCTTTAACATAGTACTGCATATTCCTCTTAAACATACCACTTCATATTCCTCTTAAACCTACTACTTCATATTCCTATTAAACATACTACTTCATATTCCTCTTAAACATTGTACTTCATATTCCTCTTAAATATACTACTTCATATTCCTCTTAAATATACTACTTCATATTCCTTTTAAACATACTACTTCATATTCCTCTTAAACATACTACTTCATATTCCTCTTAAACATATTACTTCATATCCCACTTAAACATACTAATTCATATTCCTCTTAAACATACTACTTCATTTGCCTTTAAAACATACTACTTCATATTCCTCTTAAACATACTACTTCATATTCCTCTTAAAAATACTACTTCATATTCCTCTTAAACATACTACTACTTCATATTCCTCTTAAACATACTACTTCATATTCCTCTTAAACATACTACTTCATATTCCTTTTAAACATACTACGTCATATTCCTCTTTAACATAGGACTGCATATTCCTCTTAAACATACTACTTCATATTCCTCTTAAATATACTACTTCATATTCCTCTTAAACATACTACTTCATATTCCTCTTAAATATACTCCTTCATATTCCTCTTAAACATACAACTTCATATTCCTCTTAAACATACTACTTCATATTGCTCTTAAATATACAACTTCATATTCCTCTTAAACATACTACTTCATATTCCTCTTAAACATACTACTTCATATTCCTCTTAAATATACTACTTCAAAATCCTCTCAAACATACTACTTCATATTCCTCTTAAACATACTACTTCATATTTCTCTTGAACATTCTACTTCATATTCCTCTTAAATATAACTTCATATTCCTCTTAAATATACTACTTCATATTCCTCTTAAACATACTACTTCATATTCCTCTTAAATATACTACTTCATATTCCTCTTAAATATACTACTTCATATTCCTTTTAAACATACTACTTCATATTCCTCTTAAAAATAATACTTCATATTCCTCTTAAACATATTACTTCATATCCCTCTTAAACATACTATTTCATATTCCTCTTAAACATACTACTTCATATTCCTCTTAAACATACTACTTCATATTCCTCTTAAACATACTACTTCATATTCCTCTTAAAAATACTACTTCATATTCCTCTTAAACATACTACTTCATATTCCTCTTAAACATACTCCTTCATATTCCTCTTAAACATACTACTTCATATTCGTCTTAAATATACTACTTCATATTCCTCTTCAACATACTACTTCATATTCCTCTTAAACATACTACTTCATATTCCTCTTAAACATACTACTTCACATTCCTCTTAAACATACTACTTCATATTACTCTTGAACATACTACTTCATATTAATCTTAAATATACTACTTCATATTCCTCTTAAACATACTACTTCATATTACTCTTAATTATACTACTTCATATTCCTCTTAAACATACTACTTCATATTCCTCTTAAACATACTACTTCATATTCCTCTTACACATACTACTTCACATTCCTCTTAAACCTACTACTTTATATTCCTCTTAAACATACTACTTCACATTCCTCTTAAACATTCTACTTCATATTCCTCTTAAAAATAATACTTCATATGCCTCTTATATATACTACTTCATATTCCTTTAAACATACTACTTCATATTCCTCTTAAATTAACTACTTCATATTCCTCTTAAACATACTACTTCATATTAATCTTAAACATACTACTTTATATTCCTCTTAAACAGACTACTTCACATTCCTCTTAAATATACTACTTCATGTTCCTCTTAAACATACTACTTCATATTCCTCTTAAACATACAACTTCATATTCCTTTTAAACATACTACTTCATATTCCTCTTAAACATACTACTTCATATTCCTCTCAAACATATTACTTCATATCCCACTTAAACATACTATTTCATATTCCTCTTAAACATACTACTTCATATTCCTTTTAAACATACTACTTCATATTCCTCTTAAACATACTACTTCATATTTCTCTTAAAAATACTACTTCATATTCCTCTTAAACATACTACTTCATATTCCTCTTAAACATACTACTTCATATTCCTCTAAAACATAATACTTCATATTCCTCTTAAACATACTACGTCATATTCCTCTTTAAGATAGGACTGCATATTCCTCTTAAACATACTACTTCATATTCCTCTTAAATATACTACTTCATATTCCTCTTAAACATACTATGTTACTTCATATTCCTCTTAAATATACTCCTTCATATTCCTCTTAAACATACAACTTCATATTCATCTTAAACATTCTACTTCATATTCCTCTTAAACATATTACTTCATATTCCTCTTAAATATACTACTTCATATTCCTCTTAAACATACTACTTCATATTCCTCTTAAATATACTACTTCATATTCCTCTTAAATATACTACTTCATATTCCTTTTAAACATACTACTTCATATTCCTCTTAAAAATACTACATCATATTCCTCTTAAACATATTACTTCATATCCCTCTTAAACATACTATTTCATATTCCTTTTAAACATACTAATTCATATTCCTCTTAAACATACAACTCCATATTCCTCTTAAACATACTACTTCATATTCCTCTTAAAAATACTACTTCATATTCCTCTTAAACATACTACTTCATATTCCTCTTAAACATACTCCTTCATATTCCTCTTAAACATACTACTTCATATTCGTCTTAAATATACTACTTCATATTCCTCTTAAGCATACTACTTCATATTCCTCTTAAACATACTACTTCATATTCCTCTTAAATATACTACTTCACATTCCTCTTAAACCTACTACTTCATATTACTCTTGAACATACTACTTCATATTAATCTTAAATATACTACTTCATATTCCTCTTAAACATACTACTTCATATAACTCTTAAATATACTACTTCATATTCCTCTTAAACATACTACTTCATATTCCTCTTAAACATACTACTTCATATTCCTCTTAAACATACTACTTCATATTCCTTTTAAACCTGCTACTTTATATTCCTCTTAAACATACTACTTCATATTCCTCTTAAACATACTACTTCATATTCCTCTTAAACATTCTACTTCATATTCCTCTTAAGCATATTACTTCATATTCCTCTTAAATATACTACTTCATATTCCTTCTAAATATACTACATCATATTCCTCTTAAAAATACTACTTCATATTCCTCTTAAACATACTACTTCATATTCCTCTTAAACATACTACTTCATATTCCTCTTAAACATACTACTTCATATTCCTCTTAAACATACTATTTCATATTCCTCTTAAACATTCTACTTCATATTCCTCTTAAACATACTACTTCATATTCTTCTTAAATATACTACTTCAAATTCCTCTTAAACATACTACTTCATATTTCTCTTAAACATACTACTTCATATTCCTCTTAAACATACTACTTCATATTCCTCTTAAACATACTACTTCATATTCCTCTTAAATATACTACTTCATATTCCTCTTAAATATACAACTTTATATTCCTCTTAAATATACTACTTCATATTCCTGTTAAACATACTGCTTCATATTCCTCTTAAACATACTACTTCATATTCCTCTTAAACATACTACTTCATATTCCTCTTAAACATACTACTTCATATTCCTCTTAAATATACTACTTCATATTCCTCTTAAACATACTACTTCATATTCCTCTTAAACATACTACTTCATATTCCTCTTAAACATAATACTTCATATTCCTCTTAAATATACTACTTCATGTTCCTCTTAAACATACTACTTCATATTCCTCTTAAACATACTACTTCATATTCCTCTTAAACATACTACTTCATATTCCTCTTAAACCTACTACTTCATATTACTCTTGAACATACTACTTCATATTAATCTTAAATATACTACTTCATATTCCTCTTAAACATACTACTTCATATAACTCTTAAATATACTACTTCGTATTCCTCTTAAACATACTACTTCATATTCCTCTTAAACATACTACTTCATATTCCTCTTAAACATACTACTTCATATTCCTTTTAAACCTGCTACTTTATATTCCTCTTAAACATACTACTTCATATTCCTCTTAAACATACTACTTCATATTCCTCTTAAACATTCTACTTCATATTCCTCTTAAACATATTACTTCATATTCCTCTTAAATATACCACTTCATATTCCTCTTAAACATACTACTTCATATTTCTCTTAAATTTACTACTTCATATTCCTCTTAAATATACTACTTCATATTCCTTCTAAATATACTACATCATATTCCTCTTAAAAATACTACTTCATATTCCTCTTAAACATATTACTTCATATCCCTCTTAAACATAATATTTCATATTCCTCTTAAACATACTACTTCATATTCCTCTTAAACATACTACTTCATATTCCTCTTAAATATACTACTTCATATTCCTCTTAAACATACTACTTCATATTCCTCTTAAACATACTATTTCATATTCCTCTTAAACATTCTACTTCATATTCCTCTTAAACATACTACTTCATATTCTTCTTAAATATACTACTTCAAATTCCTCTTAAACATACTACTTCATATTTCTCTTAAACATACTACTTCATATTCCTCTTAAACATACTACTTCATATTCCTCTTAAACATACTACTTCATATTCCTCTTAAATATACTACTTCATATTCCTCTTAAATATACAACTTCATATTCCTCTTAAATATACTACTTCATATTCCTGTTAAACATACTGCTTCATATTCCTCTTAAACATACTACTTCATATTCCTCTTAAACATACTACTTCATATTCCTCTTAAACATACTACTTCATATTCCTCTTAAATATACTACTTCATATTCCTCTTAAACATACTACTTCATATTCCTCTTAAACATACTACTTCATATTCCTCTTAAACATAATACTTCATATTCCTCTTAAATATACTACTTCATGTTCCTCTTAAACATACTACTTCATATTCCTCTTAAACATACTACTTCATATTCCTCTTAAACATACTACTTCATATTCCTCTTAAACATACCACTTCATATTCCTCTTAAACATACTACTTCATATGCCTCTTAAACATACTACTTCATATTCCTCTTAAACATACTACTTCATATTCCTCTTAAACATACTACTTCATATTCCTTTTAAACATACTACTTTATATTCCTCTTAAACATACTACTTCATATTTCTCTTAAAAATACTACTTCATATTCCTCTTAAACATACTTCTTCATATTCCTCTTAAACATACTACTTCATATTCCTCTTAAACATACTACTTCATATTCCTCTTAAACATACTACGACATATTCCTCTTTAAGATAGGACTACATATTCCTCTTAAACATACTACTTCATATTCCTCTTAAATATACTACTTCATATTCCTCTTAAACATACTACTTCATATTCCTCTTAAATATACTCCTTCATATTCCTCTTAAACATACAACTTCATATTCCTTTTAAACATACTACTTCATATTCCTCTTAAATATACTACTTCATATTCCTCTTAAACATACTACTTCATATTCCTCTTAAACATACTACTTCATATTCCTCTTAAATATAATACTTCAAATTCCTCTTAAACATACTACTTCATATTCCTCTTAAACATACTACTTCTTATTCCTCTTAAACATTCTACTTCATATTCCTCTTAAATATATTACTTCATATTCCTCTTAAATATATAACTTCATATTCCTCTTAAACATACTACTTCATATTCCTCTTAAATATACTACTTCATATTCCTCTTAAATATACTACCTCATATTTCTTTTAAACATACTACTTCATATTCCTCTGAAAAATACTACTTCATATTCCTCTTAAACATATTACTTCATATCCCTCTTAAACATACTATTTCATATTCCTCTTAAACATACTACTTCATATTCCTCTTAAACATACTACTTCATACTCCTCTTAAACATACTACTTCATATTCCTCTTAAAAATACTACTTCATATTCCTCGTAAACATACTACTTCATATTCCTCTTAAACATACTCCTTCATATTCCTCTTAAACATACTACTTCATATTCGTCTTAAATATACTACTTCATATTCCTCTTAAACATACTACTTCATATTCCTCTTAAACATACTACTTCATATTCCTCTTAAATATACTACTTCACATTCCTCTTAAACATACTACTTCATATTACTCTTAAACATACTACTTCATATTAATCTTAAATATACTACTTCATATTCCTCTTAAACATACTACTTCATATTACTCTTAAATATACTACTTCATATTCCTCTTAAACATACTACTTCATATTCCTCTTAAACATACTACTTCATATTCCTCTTAAACATACTACTTCATATTCCTCTTAAACCTACTACTTTATATTCCTCTTAAACATACTACTTCATATTCCTCTTAAACATACTACTTCATATTCCTCTTAAACATTCTACTTCATATTCCTCTTAAACATATTACTTCAAATTCCTCTTAAATATACTACTTCATATTCCTCTTAAACATACTACGTATACTTCATATTCCTCTTAAATATACTACTTCATATTCCTCTTAAATATACTACTTCATATTCCTTTTAAACATACTACATCATATTCCTCTTAAAAATACTACTTCATATTCCTCTTAAACATATTACTTCATATCCCTCTTAAACATAATATTTCATATTCCTCTTACACATACTACTTCATATTCCTCTTAAATATACTACTTCATATTCCTCTTAAACATACTACTTCATATTCCTCTTAAACATACTACTTCATATTCCTCTTAAACATACTACTTCATATTCCTCTTAAACATTCTACTTCATATTCCTCTTAAACATACTACTTCATATTCTTCTTAAATATACTACTTCAAATTCCTCTTAAACATACTACTTCATATTTCTCTTAAACAAACTACTTCATATTCCTCTTAAACATACTACTTCATATTCCTCTTAAACATACTACTTCATATTTCTCTTAAACATACTACTTTATATTCCTCTTAAACATACTACTTCATATTCCTCTTAAACATACTCCTTCATATTCCTCTTAAACATACTACTTCATATTACTCTTAAATATACTACTTCATATTTCTCTGAAACATACTACTTCATATTCCTCTTAAACATACTACTTCATATTCATCTTAAATATACTACTTCATATTCCTCTTAAACATACTACTTCATATTACTCTTGAACATACTACTTCATATTAATCTTAAATATACTACTTCATATTCCTCTTAAACATACTACTTCATATTACTCTTAAATATACTACTTCATATTCCTCTTAAACATACTACTTCATATTCCTCTTAAACATACAACTTCATATTCCTCTTAAATATAGTACTTCATAATCCTCTTAAATATACTACTTAATATTCCTTTTAAACATTCTACTTCATATTCCTCTTAAAAATACTACTTCATATTCCTCTTAAACATATTACTTCATATTCCTCTTAAACATAATATTTCATATTCCTCTTAAGCATAATACTTCATATTCCTCTTAAACATACTACTTCATATTCCTCTTAAACATTCTACTTCATATTCCTCTTAAATATACAACTTCATATTCTTCCTAAATATACTACTTCAAATTCCTCTTAAACATACTACTTCATATTTCTCTTTAACATACTATTTCATATTCCTCTTAAATATACTACTTCATATTCCTCTTAAACATACTACTTCATATTCCTCTTAAATATACTACTTCATATTCCTCTTGAATATACTACTTCATATTCCTCTTAAATATACTACTTAATATTCCTGTTAAACATACTACTTCATATTCCTCTTAAACATACTACTTCATATTCATCTTAAACATACTACTTCATATTCCTCTTAAACATACTACTTCATATTCCTCTTAAATATATTACTTCATATTCCTCTTAAACATACTACTTCATATTCCTCTTAAACATACTACTTCATATTCCTCTTAAACATACTACTTCATATTCCTCTTAAACATACTACTTCATATTCCTCTTAAATATGCTACTTCATATTCCTCTTAAATATACTACTTCATATTCCTCTTAAACATACTACTTCATATTCCTCTTAAACATACTACTTCATATTCCTCTTAAACATACTACTTAATATTCCTCTTAAATATACTACTTCATATTTCTCTTAAACATACTACTTCATATTCCTCTTAAACATACTACTTCATATTCCTCTTAAATATACTACTTCATATTCCTCTTAAACATACTACTTCATGTTAATCTTAAATATACTACTTCATATTCCTCTTAAACATACTACTTCATATTCCTCTTAAACATACTACTTCATATTCCTCTTAGATATACTACTTCATATTCCTCTTAAACATACTACTTCATATTCCTCTTAAACATACTACTTCATATTCCTCTTAAACATACTACTTCATATTCCTCTTAAACATACTACTTCATATTCCTCTTAAACATACTACTTCATATTCCTCTTAAACATACTACTTCATATTCCTCTTAAACATACAACTTCATATTCGTCTTAAATATACTACTTCATATTCCTCTTAAACATACTACTTCATATTACTCTTAAATATACTACTTCATATTCCTCTTAAACATACCACTTCATATTCCTCTTAAACATACTACTTCATATTCCTCTTAAACATACTACTTCATATTCCTCTTAAACATTCTAGATAATATTCCTCTTAAACATACTACTGCATATTCCTCTTTAACATACTATTTCATATTCCTCTTAAACATACTACTTCATATTCCTCTTAAATATACAACTTAATATTCCTCTTAAATATACTACTTCATATTCCTCTTAAACATACTGCTTCATATTCCTCTTAAACATACTACTTCATATTCCTCTTAAACATACTACTTCATATTCCTCTTCAACATACTTCATATTCCTCTTAAGCATACTACTTCATATTCCTCTTAAACATACTACTTCATATTCCCCTTCTTAAACATACTACTTCATATTCCTCTTAAGCATACTACTTCATATTCCTCTTAAACATACTACTTCATATTCCTCTTAAACATACTACTTCATATTCCTCTTAAACATACTACTTCATATTCCTCTTAAATATACTACTTCATATTCCTCTTAAACATACTACTTCATATTCCTCTTAAATATACTACTTCATATTCCTCTTAAACATACTACTTCATATTCATCTTAAACATACTACTTCATATTCCTCTTAAACATACTACTTCATATTCCTCTTAAACATACTACTTCATATTCCTCTTAAACATACTACTTCATATTCGTCTTAAATATACTACTTCATATTTCTCTTAAACATACTACTTCATATTACTCTTAAATATATTACTTCATATTCCTCTTAAATATGCAACTTAATATTCCTCTTAAATATAATACTTCATATTCCCTTTAAACATACTACTTCATATTCCTCTTAAACATACCACTTCATATTCCTCTTAAACATACTACTTCATATTCCTCTTAAATATACTACTTCATATTCCTCTTAAACATACTACTTCATATTCCTCTTAAATATACTGCTTCATATTCCTCTTAAACATACTTCTTCATATTCCTCTTAAACATACTACTTCATATTCCTCTTAAACATACTACTTCATATTCGACTTAAATATACTACTTCATATTCCTTTTAAACATACTACTTCATATTCCTCTTAAACATACTACTTCATATTCCTCTAAAACATACTACTTCATATTCCTCTTAAACATACTACTTCTTATTCCTCTTAAACATTCTACTTCATATTCCTCTTAAACTTACTACTTCATATTATTCTTAAATATACAACTTCAAATTCATTTTAAACATACTACTTCATATTTCTCTTAAACATACTACTTCATATTCCTCTTAAACATAATACTTCATATTCCTCTTAAACATACTACTTCATATTCCTCTTAAATATACTACTTCATATTCCTCTTAAGCATACTACTTCATATTCCTCTTAAACGTACTACTTCATATTCCTCTTAAATATACTACTTCATATTCCGCTTAAACATACTACTTCATTTTCCTCTTAAACATTCTACTTCATATTCCTCTTAAGCATACTACTTCATATTCCTCTTAAAAATACTACTTCAAATTCCTCTTAATCATACTACTTCATATGCCTCTTAAACATACTATTTCATATTATTCTTGAACATACTTCTTCATATTAATCTTAAATATACTACTTCATATTGCTCTTAAATATACTACTTCATATTCCTCTTAAACATACTACTTCATATTCCTCTTAAATATACTACTTCATATTCCTCTTAAATATACTACTTCATATTCCTTTTAAACATACTACTTCATATTCCTCTTAAAAATACTACTTCATATTTCTCTTAAACATATTACTTCATATCCCTCTTAAACATACAATTTCATATTCCTCTTAAACATACTACTTCATATTCCTCTTAAACATACTACTTCATATTCCTCTTAAACAAACTACTTCATGTTCCTCTTAAAAATACTACTTCATATTCCTCTTAAACATACTACTTCATATTCCTCTTAAACATACTACTTCATATTCCTCTTAAACATACTACTTCATATTCGTCTTATATATACTACTTCATATTCCTCTTAAACATACTACTTCATATTCTTCTTAAACATACTACTTCATATTCCTCTTAAGTATACTACTTCATATTCCTCTTAAACATACTACTTCATATTACTCTTGAACATACGACTTCATATTAATCTTAAACATACTACTTCATATTCCTCTTAAACATACTACTGCATATTCCTCTTTAACATACTACTTCATATTCCTCTTAAACATACTACTTCATATTCCTCTTAAATATACAACTTAATATTCCTCTTAAATATACTACTTCATATTCCTTTTAAACATACTATTTCATATTCCTCTTAAACATACTACTTCATATTCCTCTTAAACATACTACTTCATATTTCTCTTAAACATCCTACTTCATATTCATCTTAAATATACAACTTCATATTCCTCTTAAAAATACTACTTCATATTCCTCTCAAACATACTACTTCATATTCGTGTTAAACATACTACTTCATATTCCTCTTAAACATACTACTTCATAATCCTCTTAAATATACTGCTTCATATTCCTCTTAAATATACTACTTCATATTTCTCTGCAACATACTACTTCATATAACTCTTAAATATACTACTTCATATTCCTCTTAAACATACTACTTCATATTTCTCTTAAGCATACTACTTCATATTCCTCTTAAACATACTACTTCATATTCCTCTTAAACATACTACTTCATATTCCTCTTAAATATACTACTTCATATTCCTCTTAAACATACTACTTCATATTCCTCTTAAACATACTACTTCATATTCATCTTAAATATACTACTTCATATTCCTCTTAAACATAGTACTTCATATTACTCTTAAATATACTACTTCATATATCTCTTAAACATACTACTTCATATGCCTCTTAAACATACTACTTCATATTCCTCTTAAACATACTACTTCATATTCCTCTTAAACATACTCCTTCATATTCCTCTTAAACAAACTACTTCATATTACTCTTAAATATACTACTTCATATTCCTCTTAAACATACTACTTCATATTCCTCTTAAACATACTACTTCATATTCCTCTTAAATATACTACATCATATTCCTCTTAAACATACTACTTCATATTACTCTTGAACATACTACTTCATATTAATCTTAAATATACTACTTCATATTCCTCTTAAACATACTACTTCATATTACTCTTAAATAGACTACTTCATATTCCTCTTAAACAGACTACTTCATATTCCTCTTAAACATACTACTTCATATTCCTCTTAAACATACTACTTCATATTCGTCTTAAACATACTACTTCATATTCATGTTAAACATACAACTTCATATTCCTCTTAAACATACTACTTCATATTCCTCTTAAACATACTACTTCATATTCCTCTTAAACATACTCCTTCATATTCCTCTTAAACATACTACTTCATATTCCTCTTAAACATACTACTTCATATTCCTCTTAAACATACTACTTCATATTCCTCTTAAACATACTACTTCATATTCCTCTTAAACATACTACTTCATATTCCTCTTAAACATACTCCTTCATATTCTTCTTAAACATACTACTTCACATTTCTCTTAAACATACTACTTCATATTCCTCTTAAATATACTACTTCATATTCCTCTTAAACATACTACTTTATATTCCTCTTAAATATACTACTTCATATTCCTCTTAAGCATACTACTTCATATTCCTCTTAAACATACTACTTCATATTCCTCTTAAACATACTACTTCATATTCTTCTTAAATATACTACTTCATATTCCTTTTAAATATACTACTTCATATTCCTCTTAAACATACTACTTCATATTCCTCTTAAACATACTCCTTCATATTCCTCTTAAACATACTACTTCATATTCCTCTTAAACATACTACTTCATATTCCTCTTAAACATACTACTTCATATTCCTCTTAAACATACTAGTACATATTCCTCTTAAACATACTACTTCATATTCCTCTTAAACATACTCCTTCATATTCTTCTTAAACATACTACTTCACATTCCTCTTAAACATACTACTTCATATTCCTCTTAAATATACTAATTCATATTCCTCTTAAACATACTACTTTATATTCCTCTTAAATATACTACTTCATATTCCTCTTAAGCATACTACTTCATATTCCTCTTAAACATACTACTTCATATTCCTCTTAAGCATACTACTTCATATTCTTCTTAAATATACTACTTCATATTCCTTTTAAATATACTACTTCATATTCCTCTTAAACATACTACTTCATATTCTTCTTAAAAATACTACTTCATATTCCTCTTAAACATACTACTTTATATTCCTCTTAAACATACTACTTCATATTACTCTTGAACATACTACTTCATATTAATCTTAAATATACTACTTCATATTCCTTTTAAACATACAACTTCATATTACTCTTAAATATACTACTTCATATTCCTCTTAAACATACTACTTCATATTCCTCTTAAACATACTACTTCATATTCGTCTTAAGCATACTACTTCATATTCCTCTTAAACATACTACTTCATATTCCTCTTAAACATACTACTTCATATTCCTCTCAAACATACTACTTCATATTCCTCTTAAACATACTTCTTCATATTCCTCTTAAACATACTACTTCATATTTCTCTTAAACATACTGCTTCATATTCCTCTTAAACATACTACTTCATATTCCTCTTAAATATACTACTTCATATTCCTCTTATACATACTACTTCATATTCCTCTTAAACATACTACTTCATATTCATCTTAAACATACTACAATACTTCATATTCATGTTAAACATACAACTTCATATTCCTCTTAAACATACTACTTTATATTCCTCTTAAACATACTACTTCATATTCCTCTTAAACATACTCCTTCATATTCCTCTTAACATACTACTTCATATTCCTCTTAAACATACTACTTCATATTCCTCTTAAACATACTACTTCATATTCCTCTTCAATATACTACTTCATATTCCTTTTAACTATACTACTTCATATTCCTCTTAAACATACTACTTCATATTCCTCTTAAAAATACTACTTCATATTCCTCTTAAACATACTACTTCATATCCCTCTTAAACATATAATTTCATATTCCTCTTGAACATACTACTTCATATTCCTCTTGAACAAACTACTTCATATTCCTCTTAAACATACTCCTTCATATTCCTCTTAAACAAACTACTTCATGTTACTCTTAAATATACTACTTCATATTCCTCTTAAACATACTACTTCATATTCCTCTTAAACATACTACTTCATATTTCTCTTAAACATACTTCTTCATATTCCTCTTAAACATACTACTTCATATTCCTCTTAAATGTACTACTTCATATTCCTCTTAAACATACTACTTCATATTACTCTTAAATAGACTACTTCATATTCCTCTTAAACAGACTACTTCATATTCCTCTTAAACATACTACTTCATATTCCTCTTAAACATACTACTTCATATTCCTCTTAAACATACTACTTCATATTCATGTTAAACATACAACTTCATATTCCTCTTAAACATACTACTTCATATTCCTCTTAAACATACTACTTCATATTCCTCTTAAACATACTCCTTCATATTCCTCTTAAACATACTACTTCATATTCCTCTTAAACATACTACTTCATCTTCCTCTTAAACATACTACTTCATATTCCTCTTAAACATACTACTTCATATTCCTCTTAAACATACTACTTCATATTCCTCTTAAACAAACTTCTTCATATTCTTCTTAAACATACTACTTCACATTCCTCTTAAACATACTACTTCATATTCCTCTTAAATATACTACTTCATATTCCTCTTAAACATACTACTTCATATTCCTCTTAAATATACTACTTCATATTCCTCTTAAGCATACTACTTCATATTCCTCTTAAACATACTACTTCATATTCCTCTTAAACATACTACTTCATATTCCTCTTAAATATACTACTTCATATTCCTTTTAAATATACTACTTCATATTCCTCTCAAACATACTACTTCATATTCCTCTTAAAAACACTACTTCATATTCCTCTTAAACATACTACTTCATATTCCTCTTAAACATACTACTTCATATTACTCTTGAACATACTACTTCATATTAATCTTAAATATACTACTTCATATTCCTTTTAAACATACAACTTCATATTCCTCTTAAACATATTACTTTATATTCCTCTTAAACATACTACTTCATATTCCTCTTAAACATACTCCTTCATATTCCTCTTAAACATACTACTTCATATTCCTCTTAAACATACTACTTCATATTCCTCTTAAACATACTACTTCATATTCCTCTTAAACATACTACTTAATATTCCTCTTAAACATACTACTTCATATTCCACTTAAACATACTCCTTCATATTCCTCTTAAACATACTACTTCATATTCCTCTTAAACATACTACTTCATATTCCTCTTAAATATACTACTTCAGATTCCTCTTAAACATACTACTTCATATTCCTCTTAAATATACAACTTCATATTCCTCTTAAACATACTACTTCATATTCCTCTTAAACATACTACTTCATATTCCTCTTAAATATACTACTTCATATTCCTTTTAACTATACTATTTCATATTCCTCTTAAACATACTACTTCATATTCCTCTTAAGAATACTACTTCATATTCCTCTTAAACATACTACTTCATATCCCTCTTAAACATACTATTTAATATTCCTCTTGAACATACTACTTCATATTCCTCTTAAACATACTACTTCATATTCCTCTTAAATATACTACTTCATATTCCTCTTAAATATACTACTTCATATTCCTCTTAAACATAATACTTCATATTCCTCTTAAATATACTACTTCATATTCCTCTTAAACGTACTACTTCATATTCCTCTTACATATACTACTTCATATTCCTCTTAAATATACTACTTCATATTCCTCTTAAATATAATACTTCATATTCCTCTTAAACATACTACTTCATATTCCTCTTAAATATACTACTTCATATTCCTCTTAAACGTACTACTTCATATTCCTCTTAAATATACTACTTCATATTCCTCTTAAATATACTACTTCATATTCCTGTTAAACATACTACTTCATATTCCTCTTAAACATACTACTTCATATTCCTCTTAAACATACTACTTCATATTCCTCTTAAATATACTACTTCATATTCCTCTTAAATATACTACTTCATACTCCTGTTAAACATACTACTTCATATTCCTCTTAAACATACTACTTCATATTCCTCTTAAACATACTACTTCATATTCCTCTTAAACATACTTCTTCATATTCCTCTTAAAAATATACTACTTCATATTCCTCTTAAACATACTACTTCAAATTCGTCTTAAATATACTACTTCACATTCCTCTTAAATATACTACTTCATATTCCTGTTAAACATACTACTTCATATTCCTCTTAAGCATACTACTTCATATTCCTATTAAGCATATTATTTCATATCCCTTTTTAACATACTATTTCATATTCCTCTTAAACATACTACTTCATATTCCTCTTAAACATACTACTTCATATTCCTCTTAAACATACTACTTCATATTCCTCTTAAAAATACTACTTCATATTCCTCTTAAACATACTACTTCATTGTCCTTTTAAACATACTACTTCATATTCCTCTTAAACATACAACTTCATATTCCTCTTAAACATACTACTTCATATTCCTCTTAAATATACTACTTCATATTTCTCTTAAACATACTACTTCATATTCCTCTTAAACATACTACTTCATATTCCTCTTAAATGTACTACATCCTATTCCTCTTAAACATACTACTTCATATTCCTCTTAAACATACTACTTCATATTCCTCTTAAATATATTACTTCATATTCCTCTCAAATATACTACTTCATATTCCTCTTAAACATACTACTTCATATTCCTCTTAAATATACTACTTCATATTCCTCTTAAAAATTCTACTTCATATTCATCTTAAACATACTACTTCATATTCCTCTTAAACATTCTAAATCATATTCCTCTTAAACATACTACTGCATATTCCTCTTAAACATACTATTTCATATTCCTCTTAAACATTCTACTTCATATTCTTCTTAAACATACTACTTCATATTCCTCTTAAATATACTACTTCAAATTCCTCTTAAACATACTACTTCATATTCCTCTTAAACATACTACTTCATATTCCTCTTAAACATACTACTTCATATTCCTCTTAAACATACTACTTCATATTCCTCTTAAATATACTACTTCATATTCCTCTTAAATATACTACTTCATATTCCTGTTAAACATACTACTTCATATTCCTCTTAAACATACTACTTCATATTCCTCTTAAACATACTACTTCATATTCCTCTTAAACATACTACTTCATATTCCTCTTAAAAATATACTACTTCATATTCCTCTTAAACATACTACTTCATATTCGTCTTAAATATACTACTTCACATTCCTCTTAAATATACTACTTCATATTCCTATTAAACATACTACTTCATATTCCTCTTAAACATACTACTTCATATTCCTCTTAAACATACTCCTTCATATTCCTCTTAAACATACTACTTCATATTCCTCTTAAACATACTACTTCATATTCCTATTAAACATATTATTTCATATCCCTCTTAAACATACTATTTCATATTCCTCTTAAACATACTACTTCATATTCCTCTTAAACATACTACTTCATATTCCTCTTAAACATACTACTTCATATTCCTCTTAAAAATACTACTTCATATTCCTCTTAAACATACTACTTCATATTCCTTTTAAACATACTACTTCATATTCCTCTTAAACATACAACTTCATATTCCTCTTAAACATACTACTTCATATTCCTCTTAAATATACTACTTCATATTTCTCTTAAACATACTACTTCATATTCCTCTTAAACATACTACTTCATATTCCTCTTAAATGTACTACTTCCTATTCCTCTTAAACATACTACTTCATATTCCTCTTAAACATACTACTTCATATTCCTCTTAAATATATTACTTCATATTCCTCTCAAATATACTACTTCATATTTCTCTTAAACATACTACTTCATTTTCCTCTTAAATATACTACTTCATATTCCTCTTAAATATACTACTTCATATTCCTCTTAAACATACTACTTCATATTCCTCTTAAATATACTACTTCATATTCTCTTAAAAATTCTACTTCATATTCATCTTAAACATACTACTTCATATTCCTCTTAAACATTCTACATCATATTCCTCTTAAACATACTACTGCATATTCCTCTTAAACATACTATTTCATATTCCTCTTAAACATTCTACTTCATATTCTTCTTAAACATACTACTTCATATTCCTCTTAAATATACTACTTCAAATTCCTCTTAAACATACTACTTCATATTCCTCATAAACATACTACTTCATATTCCTCTTAAACATACTACTTCATATTCCTCTTAAACATACTACTTCATATTCCTCTTAAACATATTACTTCATATTCCTCTTAAACATACAACTGCATATTCCTCTTAAACATAATACTTCATATTCCACTTAAATATACTGCTTCATATTCCTCTTCAACACACTACTTCATATTCCTCTTAAATATACTACTTAATATTCCTCTTAAACATACTACGTCATATTCCTCTTAAACATACTACTTCATATTCCTCTTAAATATACTACTTCATATTCCTCTTAAACATACTACTTCATATTCCTTTTAAACATACTACTTCATATTCCTCTTAAACATACTACTTCATATTCCTCTTAAATATACTACTTCATATTCCTCTTAAACATACTACTTCATATTCCTCTTAAAAATACTACTTCATATTCCTCTTAAACATACTACTTCATATTCCTTTTAAACATACTACTTCATATTCCTCTTAAACATACTACTTCATATTCCTCTTAAACATACTACTTCATATTCCTCTTAAATATACTACTTCATATTCCTCTTAAACATACTACTTCATATTCCTCCTAAACATACTACTTCATATTCCTCTTAAATGTACTACTTCATATTCCTCTTAAACATACTACTTCATATTCCTCTTAAACATACTACTTCATATTCCTCTTAAATATATTACTTCATATTCCTCTTAAATATACTACTTCATATTCCTCTTAAATATACTACTTCATATTCCTCTTAAATATACTACTTCATATTCGTCTTAAATATACTACTTCATATTCCTCTTAAACATACTACTTCATATTCCTCTTAAATATACTACTTCATATTCCTCTTAAATATTCTACTTCATATTCGTCTTAAACTTACTACTTCATATTCCTCTTAAACATTCTACATCATATTCCTCTTAAACATACTACTGCATACTCCTCTTAAACATACTACTTCATATTCCTCTAAAACAATCTACTTTATATTCTTCTTAAACATACTACTTCATATTCCTCTTAAATATACTACTTCAAATTCCTCTTAAACATACTTCTTCATATTCCTCTTAAACATACTACTTCGTATTCCTCTTAAACATACTACTTCATATTCCTCTTAAATATGCTACTTCATATTCCTCTTAAACATACTACTTCATATTCCTCTTAAACATACTACTTCATATTCCTCTTAAACATACTACTTCATATTCATCTTAAATATACAACTTCATATTCCTCTTAAACATTCTACTTCATATTCCTCTTAAACATACTACTTCAAATTTCTCTTAAACATACTGCTTCATATTCCTCTTAAATACACTACTTCATATTCCTCTTAAATATACTACTTCATATTCCTCTTAAACATACTACTTCATATTCCTTTTAAACATACTACTTCATATTCCTCTTAAACATACTACTTCATATTCCTCTTAAATATACTACTTCATATTCCTCTTAAACATACTCCTTCATATTCCTCTTAAACATACTACTTCATATTCCTCTTAAACATACTACTTCATATTCCTATTAAACATATTATTTCATATCCCTCTTAAACATACTATTTCATATTCCTCTTAAACATACTACTTCATATTCCTCTTAAACATACTACTTCATATTCCTCTTAAACATACTACTTCATATTCCTCTTAAAAATACTACTTCATATTCCTCCTAAACATACTACTGCATATTCCTTTTAAACATACTACTTCATATTCCTCTTAAAAATACAACTTCATATTCCTCTTAAACATACTACTTCATATTCCTCTTAAATATACTACTTCATATTTCTCTTAAACATACTACTTCATATTCCTCTTAAACATACTACTTCATATTCCTCTTAAATGTACTACTTCCTATTCCTCTTAAACATACTACTTCATATTCCTCTTAAACATACTACTTTATATTCCTCTTAAATATATTACTTCATATTCCTCTCAAATATTCTACTTCATATTCCTCTTAAACATACTACTTCATATTCCTCTTAAATATACTACTTCATATTCCTCTTAAATATACTACTTCATATTCCTCTTAAACATACTACTTCATATTCCTCTTAAATATACTACTTCATATTCCTCTTAAAAATTCTACTTCATATTCATCTTAAACATACTACTTCATATTCCTCTTAAACATTCTACATCATATTCCTCTTAAACATACTACTGCATATTCCTCTTAAACATACTATTTCATATTCCTCTTAAACATTCTACTTCATATTCTTCTTAAACATACTACTTCATATTCCTCTTAAATATACTACTTCAAATTCCTCTTAAACACACTACTTCATATTCCTCTTAAACATACTACTTCATATTCCTCTTAAACATACTACTTCATATTCCTCTTAAACATACTACTTCATATTGCTCTTAAACATACTACTTCATATTCCTCTTAAACATACAACTGCATATTCCTCTTAAACATAATACTTCATATTCCTCTTAAATATACTGCTTCATATTCCTCTTAAACACACTACTTCATATTCCTCTTAAATATACTACTTAATATTCCTCTTAAACATACTACGTCATATTCCTCTTAAACATACTACTTCATTTTCCTCTTAAATATACTACTTCATATTCCTCTTAAACATACTACATCATATTCCTTTAAAACATTCTACTTCATATTCCTCTTAAACATACTACTTCATATTCCTCTTAAATATACTACTTCATATTCCTCTTAAACATACTACTTCATATTCCTCTTAAAAATACTACTTCATATTCCCCTTAAACATACTACTTCATATTCCTTTTAAACATACTACTTCATATTCCTCTTAAACATACTACTTCATATTCCTCTTAAACATACTACTTCATATTCCTCTTAAATATACTACTTCATATTCCTCTTAAACATACTACTTCATATTCCTCTTAAACATACTACTTCATATTCCTCTTAAATGTACTACTTCATATTCCTCTTAAACATACTACTTCATATTCCTCTTAAACATACTACTTCATATTCCTCTTAAATATATTACTTCATATTCCTCTTAAATATACTACTTCATATTCCTCTTAAATATACTACTTCATATTCCTCTTAAATATACTACTTCATATTCGTCTTAAATATACTACTTCATATTCCTCTTAAACATACTACTTCATATTCCTCTTAAATATACCACTTCATATTCCTCTTAAATATTCTACTTCATATTCGTCTTAAACATACTACTTCATATTCCTCTTTAACATTCTACATCATATTCCTCTTCAACATACTACTGCATATTCCTCTTAAACATACAACTTCATATTCCTCTAAAACAATCTACTTCATATTCTTCTTAAACATACTACTTCATATTCCTCTTAAATATACTACTTCAAATTTCTCTTAAACATACTGCTTCATATTCCTCTTAAATACACTACTTCATATTCCTCTTAAATATACTACTTCATTATTCTCTTAAGCATACTACTTCATATTCCTCTTAAACATACTACTTCATATTCCTCTTAAATATACTACTTCATATTCCTCTTAAACATGCTACTTCTTATTCCTCTTAAACATACTACTTCATATTCCTCTTAAACATACTACTTCATATTCCTCTTAAACATACTACTTCATATTCATCTTAAATATACAACTTCATATTCCTCTTAAACATTCTACTTCATATTCCTCTCAAACATGCTACTTCATATTCGTCTTAAACATACTACTTCATATTCATCTTAAACATACTACTTCATATTCCTCTTAAATATACTACTTGATATTCCTTTTAAACATACTACTTCATATTCCTCTTAAACATACTACTTCATATTCCTCTTAAACATACTACTTCATATTCCTCTTAAACATACTACTTCATATTCCTCATAAACATACTACTTCATATTCCTCTTAAATATATTACTTCATATTCCTCTTAAATATACTACTTCATATTCCTCCTAAACATTCTACTTCATATTTCCTCTTAAATATAACATACTACTATATATTCCTCTTAAATATACTACTTCATATTCCTCTTAAACATACTACTTCATATTCCTCTTAAATATAATACTTCATATTTCTGTTAAACACACTACTCCATATCCCTCTTAAACATACTACTTCATATTCCACTTAAATATACTACTTCATATTCCTCTTAAACATACAACAGCATATTCCTCTTAAATATAGTACTTCATATTCCTCTTAAACATACTGCTTCATATTCCTCTTAAATACACTACTTCATATTCCTCTTAAATATACTAGTTCATATTCCTCTTAAACATACTACGTCATATTCCTCTTAAACATACTACTTCATATTCCTCTTGAATATACTACTTCATATTCCTCTTAAACATACTACTTCATATTCCTCTTAAACATACTACTTCATATTCCTCTTAAACATACTACTTCATATTCCTCTTAAATATACTACTTCATATTCCTCTTAAACATGCTATTTCATATTCCTCTTAAACATACTACTTCATATTCCTCTTAAATATACTACTTCATATTCCTCTTAAACATACTACTTCATATTCCTCTTAAACATACTACTTCATATTCCTCTTAAATATACTACTTCATATTTATCTTAAATATACTATTTCATATTCCTCTTAAACATACTACTTCATATTCCTCTTAAATATACTACTTCATATTTCTCTTAAATATACTACTTCATATTCCTGCTAAACATACTACTTCATATTCCTCATACACATACTACCAAATATTACTCTTAAACATATTCTTCATATTCCTCTTTAACATACAACTTCATATTCCTCTTAAACATTCTACTTCATATTCCTTTTAAACATACTTCTTCATATTCCTCTTAAATATACTACTTCAAATTCCTCTTAAACATACTACTTCATATAACTCTTAAACATACTACTTCATATTCCTCTTAAACATTCTACTTCATATTCCTCTTAAACATACTACTTCATATTCCTCTTAAATATACTATTTCAAATTCGTCTTAAACATACTACTTCATATTCCTCTTAAACATACTACTTCATATTCCTCTTAAACATTCTACATCATATTCTTCTTAAACATACTACTACATATTCCTCTTAAACATACTACTTCAAATTCCTCTTAAACATACTACTTCATATTCCTCTTAAATATACAACTCAATATTCCTCTTAAACATACTTCTTCATATTCCTCTTAAACATACTACTTCATATTCCTCTTAAACATACTACTTCATATTCCTCTTAAACATACTACTTCATATTCCTCTTAAATATACTACTTCATATTCCTCTTAAACATACGATTTCATATTCCTCTTAAACATACTACTTCATATTCCTCTTAAATATACTACTTCATATTCCTCTTAAACATACTACTTCTTATTCCTCTGAAACATACTACTTCATATTCCTCTTAAACATACTAATTCATATTCCTCTTAAACATACTGCTTCATATTCATCTTAAATATACAACTTCATATTCCTCTTAAACATTCTACTTCATATTCCTCCCAAATATATACTTCATATAACTCTTAAACATACTACTTCATATTCCTCTTAAACATTCTACTTCATATTCCTCTTAAACATACTACTTCATATTCCTCTTAAATATACTATTTCAAATTTCTCTTAAACATACTACTTCATATTCCTCTTAAACATACTACTTCATATTCCTCTTAAACATACTACATCATATTCCTCTTAAACATACTACTTCATATTCCTCTTAAATATACTACTCAATATTCCTCTTAAACATACTTCTTCATATTCCTCTTAAACATACTACTTCATATTCCTCTTAAACATACTACTTCATATTCCTCTTAAACATACTACTTCATATTCCTCCTAAACATACTACTTCATATTCCTCATAAACATACTACTTCATATTCCTCATAAACATACTACTTCATATTCCTCTTAAATATATTACTTAATATTCCTCTTAAATATACTACTTCATATTCCTCCTAAACATACTACTTCATATTTCCTCTTAAATATAACATACTACTACATATTCCTCTTAAATATACTACTTCATATTCCTCTTAAACATACTACTTCATATTCCTCTTAAATATAATACTTCATATTTCTGTTAAACACACTACTCCATATTTCTCTTAAACATACTACTTCATATTCCACTTAAATATACTACTTCATATTCCTCTTAAACATACAACTGCATATTCCTCTTAAATATAGTACTTCATATTCCTCTTAAACATACTGCTTCATATTCCTCTTAAATACACTACTTCATATTCCTCTTAAATATACTAGTTCATATTCCTCTTAAAAATACCACGTCATATTCCTCTTAAACATACTACTTCATATTCCTCTTAAACATACTACTTCATATTCCTCTTAAATATACTACTTCATATTCCTCTTAAACATGCTATTTCATATTCCTCTTAAACATTCTACTTCATATTCCTCTTAAACATACTACTTCATATTCCTCTTAAATATACTACTTCATATTTATCTTAAATATACTATTTCATATTCCTCTTAAACATACTACTTCATATTCCTCTTAAATATACTACTTCATATTTCTCTTAAATATACTACTTCATATTCCTGCTAAACATACTACTTCATATTCCTCATACACATACTACCAAATATTCCTCTTAAACATATTCTTCATATTCCTCTTAAACATACAACTTCATATTCCTCTTAAACATTCTACTTCATATTCCTTTTAAACATACTACTTCATATTCCTCTTAAACATACTACGTCATATTCCTCTTAAACATACTACTTCATATTCCTCTTAAATATACTACTTCATATTCCTCTTAAACATACTACTTCATATTCCTCTTAAACATACTACTTCATATTCCTCTAAAACATACTACTTCATATTCCTCTTAAATATACTACTTCATATTCCTCTTAAACATGCTATTTCCTATTCCTCTTAAACATTCTACTTCATATTCCTCTTAAACATACTACTTCATATTCCTCTTAAATATACTACTTCATATTTATCTTAAATATACTATTTCATATTCCTCTTAAACATACTACTTCATATTCCTCTTAAATATACTACTTCATATTTCTCTTAAATATACTACTTCATATTCCTGCTAAACATACTACTTCATATTCCTCATACACATACTACCAAATATTCCTCTTAAACATATTCTTCATATTCCTCTTAAATATACTACTTCAAATTCCTCTTAAACATACTACTTCATATAACTCTTAAACATACTACTTCATATTCCTCTTTAACATTCTACTTCATATTCCTCTTGAACATACTACTTCATATTCCTCTTAAATATACTATTTCAAATTCCTCTTAAACATACTACTTCATATTCCTCTTAAACATACTACTTCATTTTCCTCTTAAACATTCTACATCATATTCCTCTTAAACGTACTACTACATATTCCTCTTAAACATACTACTTCATATTCCTCTTAAACATACTACTTCATATTCCTCTTAAATATACTACTCAATATTCCTCTTAAACATACTTCTTCATATTCCTCTTAAACATACTACTTCATATTCCTCTTAAACATACTACTTCATATTCCTCTTAAACATACTACTTCATATTCCTCTTAAATATACTACTTCATATTCCTCTTAAACATACTATTTCATATTCCTCTTAAACATACTACTTCATATTCCTCTTAAATATACTACTTCATATTCCTCTAAAACATACTACTTCTTATTCCTCTGAAACATACTACTTCATATTCCTCTTAAACATACTACTTCATATTCCTCTTAAACATACTACTTCATATTCATCTTAAATATACAACTTCATATTCCTCTTAAACATTCTACTTCATATTCCTCTCAAATATATACTTCATATAACTCTCAAACATACTACTTCATATTCCTCTTAAACATTCTACTTCATATTCCTCTTAAACATACTACTTCATATTCCTCTTAAATATACTATTTCAAATTCCTCTTAAACATACTACTTCATATTCCTCTTAAACATACTACTTCATATTCCTCTTAAACATTCTACATCATATTCCTCTTAAACATACTACTGCATATTCCTCTTAAACATACTTCTTCATATTCCTCTTAAACATACTACTTCATATTCCTCTTAAATATACTACTCAATATTTCTCTTAACCATACTTCTTCATATTCCTCTTAAATATACTACTTCATATTCCTCTTAAACATACAACTTCATATTCCTCTTAAACATACTACTTCATATTCCTCTTAAATATACTACTTCATATTCCTCTTAAACATACTATTTCATATTCCTCTTAAACATACTACTTCATATTCCTCTTAAATATACTACTTCATATTCCTCTTAAACATACTACGTCATATTCATCTTAAACATACTACTTCATATTCCTCTTAAATATACTACTTCATATTCCTCTTAAACATACTACTTCATATTCCTCTTAAATATACTACTTCATATTCATCTTAAATATACTACTTCATATTCCTGTTAAACGTACTACTTCATATTCCTCTTAAATATACTACTTCATATTACTCTTAAATATACTACTTCATATTCCTGTTAAACATACTACTTCATATTCCTCTTAAACATACTACTTCATATTCCTCTTAAACATACTACTTCATATTCCTCTTAAACATACTACTTCATATTACTCTTAAACATTCTACTTCATATTTCTCTTAAACATATAATTCATATTCCTCTTAAATATACTACTTCAAATTCCTCTTAAGCATACTACTTCATATTCCTTTTAAACATACTATTTCATATTCCTCTTAAACATACTACTTCATATTCCTCTTAAATATACTACTTCATATTCCTCTTAAACATACTACTTCATATTCATCTTAAACATACTACTTCATATTCATCTTAAATATACTACTTTATATTCCTCTTAAACGTACTACTTCATATTCCTCTTAAATATACTACTTCATATTCATCTTGAATATACTACTTCATATTCCTCTTAAACATACTACTTCATATTCCTCTTAAACATACTACTTCATATTCCTCTTAAACATACTACTTCATATTAGTCTTAAACATTCTACTTCATATTTCTCTTAAACATACTAAGTCAAATTCCTCTTAAATATACTACTTCAAATTCCTCTTAAACATACTACTTCATATTCCTTTTAAACATACTACTTCACATTTCTCTTAAACATACAACTTCATATTCCTCTTAAATATACTACTTCACATTCCTCTTAAACATACTACTTCATATTCCTCTTAAACATACTACTTCATATTACTCTTAAACATTCTACTTCATATTTCTCTTAAACATACTAAGTCAAATTCCTCTTAAATATTCTACTTCAAATTCCTCTTAAACATACTACTTCATATTCCTTTTAAACATACTACTTCGCATTTCTCTTAAACATACAACTTCATATTCCTCTTAAATATACTACTTCACATTCCTCTTAAACATACTACTTCATATTCCTCTTAAATATACTACTTCATATTCCTCTTAAACACACTATTTCATATTCCTCTTAAACATATTACATCATATTCCACTTAAATATACTAATTCATATTCTTCCTAAATATACTACTTCAAATTCCTCTTAAACATACTACTTCATATTTCTCTTTAACATACTATTTCATATTCCTCTTAAATATACTACTTCATATTCCTCTTAAACATTCTACTGCATATTCCTCTTAAACATACTACTTCATATTCCTCTTAAACATACTACTTCATATTCCTCCTAAATACACTACTTCATATTCCTCTTAAACATACTACTTCATATTCCTCTTAAACATATTACTTCATATTCCTCTTCAATATACTACTTAATATTCCTCTTAAACATACTACTTCATATTCCTCTTAAACATACTACTTCATATTCCTCTTAAACATACTACTTCATATTCCTCTTAAACATACTACTTCATATTCCTCTTAAATATACTACTTCATATTCCTCTTAATCATACTACTTCATATTTTTCTTACACAAACTTCTTCATATTCCTCTTAAACATACTACTGCATATTACTCTTAAACATACTACTTCATATTCCTCTTTAATATACTACTTCATATTCCTGTTAAACATACTCCTTTATATTCCTCTTAAACATACTACTTCATATTCCCTGTTAAACATACTACTTCCTATTCCTCTTAAACATACTCCTTCATATTCCTCTTAAACATACTACTTCATATCCCTCTTAAACATACTACTTCATTTTCCTCTTAAATATACTACTTCATATTCCTCTTAAACATACTACTTCATATTCCTCTTAAACATACCACTTCATATTCCTCTTAAACATGCTTCTTTATATTCCTCTTAAATATATTACTTCATATTCCTTTTAAACATACTACTTCATATTCCTCTTAAACATACTACTTCATATTCCTCTTAAACATACTACTTAATATTCCTCTTAACCATACTACTTCATATTCCTCTTAAATATACTACTTCATATACCTCTTAAACATACTACTTCATATTCCTCTTAAGCATACTACTTCATATTCCTCTTAAACATACTACTGCATATTCCTCTTAAACATACTACTTCAAATTCCTCTTAAACATACTACTTCATATTCCTCTTAAATACACTACTTCATATTGCTCTTAAATATACTACTTCACATTCCTCTTAAACATACTACTTCATATTCCTCTTAAACATACTAGTTCATATTCCTCTTAAATATACTACTTAACATTCCTCTTAAACATACTACTTCATATTCTTCTTAAACATACTACTTCATATTCCTCTTAAACATAATACTTCATATTCGTCTTAAATATACTACTTCATATTCCTCTTAAACATACTACTTCATATTCCTCTTAAACATACTACTTCATATTCCTCTTAAATATACTACTTCATATTCCTCTTAACCATACTACTTCATATTCTTCTTAAACATACTTCTTCATATTCCTCTTAAACATACTCCTGCATATTACTCTTAAACATACTACTTCATATTCCTCTTTAATATACTACTTCATATTCTTTTAAACATACTCCTTCATATTCCTCTTAAACATACTACTTCATATTCCCTGTTAAACATACTACTTCATATTCCTCTTAAACATTTTCCTTCATATTCCTCTTAAACATACTACTTCATATTCCTCTTAAACATACTACTTCATATTCCTCTTAAATATACTACTTCATATTCCTCTTAAACATACTACTTCATATTCCTCTTAAACATACTACTTCATATTCCTCTTAAACATACTACTTCATATTCCTCTTAAATATACTACTTCATATTCCTCTTAAAAATACTACTTCATATTCCTCTTAAACATACTACTTCATATTCCTCTTAAACATACTACTTCATATTCCTCTTAACCATACTACTTCATATTCCTCTTAAATATATTACTTCATATTCCTCTTAAACATACTACTTCATATTCCTCTTAAACATACTACTTCATATTCTTCTTAAACATACTACTGCATATTCCTCTTAAACATACTACTTCATATTCCGCTTAAACATAGTACTTCATATTCCTCTTAAACATACTACTTCATATTCCTCTTAAACATACTACTGCATATTCCTCTTACACATACTACTTCATATTCCTCTTAAACATACTACTTCATATTCCTCTTAAATATACTACTTCATATTCCTCTTAAACATACTACTTCATATTCCTCTTAAACATACTACTTCATATTCCTCTTAAACATACTACTTCATATTCCTCTTAAACATACTACTTCATATTCGTCTTAAATATACAACTTCATATTCCTCTTAAACATACTACTTCATATTCCTCTTAAACATACAACTTCATATTCCTCTTAAACATACTTCTTCATATTCCTCTTAAACATACTACTTCATATTCCACTTAAATATACTACTTCATATTCCTCTTAAATATACTACTTCATATTCCTCTTAAACATACTACTTCATATTCCTCTTAAACATACTATTTCATATTCCTCTTAAACATAATACTTCATATTCCTCTTAAACATACTACTTCATATTCCTCTTAAACATACTACTTCATCTTCCTCTTAAACATACTACTTCATATTCCTCTTAAACATACTACTTCATATTCCTCTCTAACATACTACTTCATATTCCTCTTAAATATGCTACTACATTTTCGTCTTAAATATACTACTTTATATCCCTCTTAAACATACTGCTACATATTCCTCTTAAAAATACTACTTCATATTACTCTTAAATATACTACTTCATATTCCTCTTAAACATACTACTTCATATTCCTCTTAAACATACTACTTCATATTCCTCTTAAATATACTACTTCATATTCCTCTTAAACATACTACTTCATATTCCTCTTAAGCATACTACTTCATATTCCTCTTAAACATACTACTTCATATTCCTCTTAAACATACTACTTCATATTCGTCTTAAATATACTACTTCATATTCCTCTTACATATACTACTTCATATTACTCTTAAATATACTACTTCATATTCCTCTTAAACATACTACTTCATATTCCTCTTAAACATACTACTTCATAATCCTCTTAAACATACAACTTCATATTCCTCTTAAACATACTTTTTCATATTCCTGTTAAACATACTACTTCATATTCTACTTAAATATACTACTTCATATTCCCCTTAAATATACTACTTCATATTCCTCTTAAGCATACTACTTCATATTCCTCTTAAACATTATACTTCATAGTCCTCTTAAACATACTACTTCATATTCCTCTTAAACATACTACTTCATATTCCTCTTAAACATACTACTTCATATTCCTCTTAAGCATACTACTTTATATTCCTCTTAAACATACTACTTCATATTCTTCTTAAAAATACTACTTCATATTCCTCTTAAATAAACTATTTCATATTCCTCTTAAACATACTACTTCATATTCCTCTTAAACATACTACTTCATGTTCCTCTTAAACATAATACTTTATATTCCTCTTAAACATACTACTTCATATTCGTCTTAAATATACTACTTCATATTCCTCTTAAACAAACTATTTCATATTACTCTTAAATATACTACTTTATATTCCTCTTAAACATACTACTACATATTCCTCTTAAAAATACTACTTCATATTCCTCTTAAACATACTACTTCATATTCCTCTTAAACATACTACTTCATATTCCTCTTAAACATATTACTTCATATTCCTCTTAAATATACTACTTCATATTCCTCTTAAACATACTACTTCATATTCCTCTTAAATATACTACTTCATTTTCCTCTTAAACACACTACTTCATATTCCTCTTAAACATACTACCTCATATTCCACATAAATATACTACTTCATATTCCTCTTTAACATACTACTGCATATTCCTCTTAAACATACTACTGCATATTCCTCTTAAATATACTACTTCATATTCCTCTTAAACATACTACTTCATATTCCTCTTAAATATACTACTTCATATTCCTCTTAAATATACTACTTCATATTCCTCTTAAATATACTACTTCATATTCCTCTTAAATATGCTACTTCATGTTCCTCTTAAACATTCTACATCATATTCCTCTTAAACATACTACTGCATATTCCTCTTAAACAAGCTACTTCATATTCCTCTTAAACATACTACTTCATATTCCTCTTAAACATACTACTTCATATTCCTCTTAAACATACTACTTTATATTCCTTTTAAACATACTACTTCATATTCCTCTTAAACATACTACTTCATATTCCTCTTAAATATGCTACTTCATGTTCCTCTTAAACATTCTACATCATATTCCTCTTAAACATACTACTGCATATTCCTCTTAAACAAGCTACTTCATATTCCTCTTAAACATACTACTTCATATTCCTCTTAAACATACTACTTCATATTCCTCTTAAACATACTACTTTATATTCCTCTTAAACATACTACTTCATATTCCTCTTAAACATACTACTTCATATTCCTCTTAAACATACTACTTCATATTCCTCTTAAATATACTACTTCATATTCCCCTTAAACGTACTACTTCATTTTCCTCTTAAATACACTACTTCATATTCCTCTTAAATATACTACTTCATATTCCTGTTAAACATACTACTTCATATTCCTCTTAAACATACTACTTCATATTCCTCTTAAACATACTACTTCATATTCCTCTTAAACACACTACTTCATATTCCTCTTAAACATTCTACTTCATATTCCTCTTAAACATACTAATTCATATTCCTCTTAAATGTACTACTTCAAATTCCTCTTAAACATACTACTTCATCTTCCTTTTAAACATACTACTTCACATTTCTCTTAAACATACTACTTCATATTCCTCTTTAATATACTACTTCACATTCCTCTTAAACATACTACTTCATATTCCTCTTAAATATACTACTTCATATTCCTCTTAAACACACTCTTTCATATTCCTCTTAAACATATTACTTCATATTCCACTTAAATATACTACTTCATATTCCTTTTAAACATACTACTGCATATTCCTCTTAAACATACTACTTAATTTTCCTCTTAAACATACTACTTCATATTCCTCTTAAACATACTACTTCATATTCCTCTCAAACATACTACTTCATATTCCTCTTAAATATACTACTTAACATTCCTCTTAAACATACCGCTTCTTATTTCTCTTAAACATACTACTTCATATTCCTCTTAAACATACAACTTCATATTCCTCTTAAACATACTTCTTCATATTCCTCTTAAACATACTACTTCATATTCCACTTAAATATACTACTTCATATTCCTCTTAAACATACTACTTCATATTCCTCTTAAACATACTACTTCATATTCCTCTTAAACATACTACTTCATATTCCTCTTAAACATACTACTTCATATTCCTCTTAACCATACTACTTCATATTCCTCTTAAACATACTTCTTTATATTCCTCTTAAACATACTACTGCATATTACTCTTAAACATACTACTTCATATTCCTCTTTAATATACTACTTCATATTCCTTTGAAACATACTCCTTCATATTCATCTTAAACATACTACTTCATATTCCCTGTTAAACATACTACTTCATGTTCCTCTTAAACATACTCCTTCATATTCCTCTTAAACAAACAACTTCATATTCCTCTTAAACGTACTACTTCTTATTCCTGTTAAATATACTACTTCATATTCCTCTTAAACATACTACTTCATATTCCTCTTAAACATACTAATTCATATTCCTTTTAAACATACTACTTCATATTCCTGTTAAATATACTACTTCATATTCCTCTTAAACATACTACTTCATATTCCTCTTAACCATACTACTTCATATTCCTCTTAAATATACTACTTCATATTCCTCTCAAACATACTACTTCATATTCCTCTTAAACATACTACTTCATATTCCTCTTAAACATACTACTTCATATTCCTCTTAAGCATACTACTTTATATTCCTCTTAAACATACTACTTCATATTCTTCTTAAAAATACTATTTCATATTCCTCTTAAATAAACTATTTCATATTCCTCTTAAACATACTACTTCATATTCCTCTTAAACATACTACTTCATATTCCTCTTAAACATAATACTTCATATTCCTCTTAAACATACTACTTCATATTCGTCTTAAATATACTACTTCATATTCCTCTTAAACAAACTATTTCATATTACTCTTAAATATACTACTTTATATTCCTCTTAAACATACTACTACATATTCCTCTTAAAAATACTACTTCATATTCCTCTTAAACATACTACTTCATATTCCTCTTAAACATACTACTTCATATTCCTCTTAAACATATTACTTCATATTCCTCTTAAATATACTACTTCATATTCCTCTTAAACATACTACTTCATATTCCTCTTAAATATACTACTTCATTTTCCTCTTAAACACACTACTTCATATTCCTCTTAAACATACTACCTCATATTCCACATAAATATACTACTTCATATTCCTCTTTAACATACTACTGCATATTCCTCTTAAACATACTACTGCATATTCCTCTTAAATATACTACTTCATATTCCTCTTAAACATACTACTTCATATTCCTCTTAAATATACTACTTCATATTCCTCTTAAATATACTACTTCATATTCCTCTTAAATATACTACTTCATATTCCTCTTAAATATGCTACTTCATGTTCCTCTTAAACATTCTACATCATATTCCTCTTAAACATACTACTGCATATTCCTCTTAAACAAGCTACTTCATATTCCTCTTAAACATACTACTTCATATTCCTCTTAAACATACTACTTCATATTCCTCTTAAACATACTACTTTATATTCCTTTTAAACATACTACTTCATATTCCTCTTAAACATACTACTTCATATTCCTCTTAAATATGCTACTTCATGTTCCTCTTAAACATTCTACATCATATTCCTCTTAAACATACTACTGCATATTCCTCTTAAACAAGCTACTTCATATTCCTCTTAAACATACTACTTCATATTCCTCTTAAACATACTACTTCATATTCCTCTTAAACATACTACTTTATATTCCTCTTAAACATACTACTTCATATTCCTCTTAAACATACTACTTCATATTCCTCTTAAACATACTACTTCATATTCCTCTTAAATATACTACTTCATATTCCCCTTAAACGTACTACTTCATTTTCCTCTTAAATACACTACTTCATATTCCTCTTAAATATACTACTTCATATTCCTGTTAAACATACTACTTCATATTCCTCTTAAACATACTACTTCATATTCCTCTTAAACATACTACTTCATATTCCTCTTAAACACACTACTTCATATTCCTCTTAAACATTCTACTTCATATTCCTCTTAAACATACTAATTCATATTCCTCTTAAATGTACTACTTCAAATTCCTCTTAAACATACTACTTCATCTTCCTTTTAAACATACTACTTCACATTTCTCTTAAACATACTACTTCATATTCCTCTTTAATATACTACTTCACATTCCTCTTAAACATACTACTTCATATTCCTCTTAAATATACTACTTCATATTCCTCTTAAACACACTCTTTCATATTCCTCTTAAACATATTACTTCATATTCCACTTAAATATACTACTTCATATTCCTTTTAAACATACTACTGCATATTCCTCTTAAACATACTACTTAATTTTCCTCTTAAACATACTACTTCATATTCCTCTTAAACATACTACTTCATATTCCTCTCAAACATACTACTTCATATTCCTCTTAAATATACTACTTAACATTCCTCTTAAACATACCGCTTCTTATTTCTCTTAAACATACTACTTCATATTCCTCTTAAACATACAACTTCATATTCCTCTTAAACATACTTCTTCATATTCCTCTTAAACATACTACTTCATATTCCACTTAAATATACTACTTCATATTCCTCTTAAACATACTACTTCATATTCCTCTTAAACATACTACTTCATATTCCTCTTAAACATACTACTTCATATTCCTCTTAAACATACTACTTCATATTCCTCTTAACCATACTACTTCATATTCCTCTTAAACATACTTCTTTATATTCCTCTTAAACATACTACTGCATATTACTCTTAAACATACTACTTCATATTCCTCTTTAATATACTACTTCATATTCCTTTGAAACATACTCCTTCATATTCATCTTAAACATACTACTTCATATTCCCTGTTAAACATACTACTTCATGTTCCTCTTAAACATACTCCTTCATATTCCTCTTAAACAAACAACTTCATATTCCTCTTAAACGTACTACTTCTTATTCCTGTTAAATATACTACTTCATATTCCTCTTAAACATACTACTTCATATTCCTCTTAAACATACTAATTCATATTCCTTTTAAACATACTACTTCATATTCCTGTTAAATATACTACTTCATATTCCTCTTAAACATACTACTTCATATTCCTCTTAACCATACTACTTCATATTCCTCTTAAATATACTACTTCATATTCCTCTTAAACATACTACTTCATATTCCTCTTCAACATACTACTTCAAATTCCTCTTAAACATACTACTGCATATTCCTCTTAAACATACTACTTCATATTCCTCTTAAACATACTACTGCATATTCCTCTTAAACATACTACTTCATATTCCTCTTAAACATGCTACTTCATATTCCTCTTAAATATACTACTTCATATTCCTCCTAAACATACTACTTCATATTCCTCTTAAACATACTACTTCATATTCCTCTTAAACATACTACTTCATATTCCTCTTAAACATACTACTTCATATTCGTCTTAAATATACTACTTCATATTCCTCTTAAATATACTACTTCATATTACTCTTAAATATACTACTTCATATTCCTCTTAAACATAGTACTTCATATTCCTCTTAAACATACTACTTCATATTCCTCTTAAACATACAACTTCATATTCCTCTTAAACATACTTCTTCATATTCCTCTTAAACATACTACTTCATATTCCTCTTAAACATACTACTTCATATTCCTCTTAACCATACTACTTCATATTCCTCTTAAATATATTACTTCATATTCCTCTTAAACATACAACTTCATATTCCTCTTAAACATACTACTTCATATTCCTCTTAAACATACTACTGCATATTCCTCTTAAACATACTATTTCATATTCCGCTTAAACATAATACTTCATATTCCTCTTAAACATACTACTTCATATTCCTCTTAAACATACTACTGCATATTCCTCTTACACATACTACTTCATATTCCTCTTAAACATACTACTTCATATTCCTCTTAAATATACTACTTCATATGCCTCTTAAACATACTACTTCATATTCCTCTTAAACATACTACTTCATATTCCTCTTAAACATACTTCTTCATATTCCTCTTAAACATACTACTTCATATTCGTCTTAAATATACAACTTCATATTCCTCTTAAACATACTACTTCATATTCCTCTTAAACATACAACTTCATATTCCTCTTAAACATACTTCTTCATATTCCTCTTAAACATACTACTTCATATTCCACTTAAATATTCTACTTCATATTCCTCTTAATCATACTACTTCATATTTTTCTTACACAAACTTCTTCATATTCCTCTTAAACATACTACTGCATATTACTCTTAAACATACTACTTCATATTCCTCTTTAATATACTACTTCATATTCCTGTTAAACATACTCCTTTATATTCCTCTTAAACATACTACTTCATATTCCCTGTTAAACATACTACTTCATATTCCTCTTAAACATACTCCTTCATATTCCTCTTAAACATACTACTTCATATCCCTCTTAAACATACTACTTCATTTTCCTCTTAAATATACTACTTCATATTCCTCTTAAACATACTACTTCATATTCCTCTTAAACATACCACTTCATATTCCTCTTAAACATGCTTCTTTATATTCCTCTTAAATATATTACTTCATATTCCTTTTAAACATACTACTTCATATTCCTCTTAAACATACTACTTCATATTCCTCTTAAACATACTACTTAATATTCCTCTTAACCATACTACTTCATATTCCTCTTAAATAAACTACTTCATATACCTCTTAAACATACTACTTCATATTCCTCTTAAGCATACTACTTCATATTCCTCTTAAACATACTACTGCATATTCCTCTTAAACATACTACTTCAAATTCCTCTTAAACATACTACTTCATATTCCTCTTAAATACACTACTTCATATTCCTCTTAAATATACTACTTCATATTCCTCTTAAACATACTACTTCATATTCCTCTTAAACATACTAGTTCATATTCCTCTTAAAGATACTACTTAACATTCCTCTTAAACATACTACTTCATATTCTTCTTAAACATACTACTTCATATTCCTCTTAAACATAATACTTCATATTCGTCTTAAATATACTACTTCATATTCCTCTTAAACATACTACTTCATATTCCTCTTAAACATACTACTTCATATTCCTCTTAAATATACTACTTCATATTCCTCTTAACCATACTACTTCATATTCTTCTTAAACATACTTCTTCATATTCCTCTTAAACATACTCCTGCATATTACTCTTAAACATACTACTTCCTATTCCTCTTTAATATACTACTTCATATTCTTTTAAACATACTCCTTCATATTCCTCTTAAACATACTACTTCATATTCCCTGTTAAACATACTACTTCATATTCCTCTTAAACATTTTCCTTCATATTCCTCTTAAACATACTACTTCATATTCCTCTTAAACATACTACTTCATATTCCTCTTAAATATACTACTTCATATTCCTCTTAAACATACTACTTCATATTCCTCTTAAACATACTACTTCATATTCCTCTTAAACATACTACTTCATATTCCTCTTAAATATACTACTTCATATTCCTCTTAAACATACTACTTCATATTCCTCTTAAACATACTACTTCATATTCCTCTTAAACATACTACTTCATATTCCTCTTAAATATACTACTTCATTTCCTCTTAAACATACTACATTATATTCCTCTTAAACATACTACTTCATATTCCTCTTAAACATACTACTTCATATTCCTCTTAACCATACTTCTTCATATTCCTCTTAAATATATTACTTCATATTCCTCTTAAACATACTACTTCATATTCCTCTTAAACATACTACTTCATATTCCTCTTAAACATACTACTGCATATTCCTCTTAAACATACTACTTCATATTCCGCTTAAACATAGTACTTCATATTCCTCTTAAACATACTACTTCATATTCCTCTTAAACATACTACTGCATATTCCTCTTACACATACTACCTCATATTCCTCTTAAACATACTACTTCATATTCCTCTTAAATATACTACTTCATATTCCTCTTAAACATACTACTTCATATTCCTCTTAAACATACTACTTCATATTCCTCTTAAACATACTACTTCATATTCCTCTTAAACATACTACTTCATATTCGTCTTAAATATACAACTTCATATTCCTCTTAAACATACTACTTCATATTCCTCTTAAACATACAACTTCATATTCCTCTTAAACATACTTCTTCATATTCCTCTTAAACATACTACTTCATATTCCACTTAAATATACTACTTCATATTCCTCTTAAATATACTACTTCATATTCCTCTTAAACATACTACTTCATATTCCTCTTAAACATACTATTTTCATATTCCTCTTAAACATACTACTTCATATTCCTCTTAAACATACTACTTCATATTCCTCTTAAACATACTACTTCATATTCCTCTTAAACATACTACTTCATATTCCTCTTAAACATACTACTTCATATTCCTCTCTAACATACTACTTCATATTCCTCTTAAATATGCTACTTCATTTTCGTCTTAAATATATTACTTTATATCCCTCTTAAACATACTGCTAAATATTCCTCTTAAAAATACTACTTCATATTACTCTTAAATATACTACTTCATATTCCTCTTAAACATACTACTTCATATTCCTCTTAAACATACTACTTCATATTCCTCTTAAATATACTACTTCATATTCCTCTTAAACATACTACTTCATATTCCTCTTAAGCATACTACTTCATATTCTTCTTAAACATACTACTTCATATTCCTCTTAAACATACTACTTCATATTCGTCTTAAATATACTACTTCATATTCCTCTTACATATACTACTTCATATTACTCTTAAATATACTACTTCATATTCCTCTTAAACATACTACTTCATATTCCTCTTAAACATACTACTTCATAATCCTCTTAAACATACAACTTCATATTCCTCTTAAACATACTTTTTCATATTCCTGTTAAACATACTACTTCATATTCTACTTAAATATACTACTTCATATTCCCCTTAAATATACTACTTCATATTCCTCTTAAGCATACTACTTCATATTCCTCTTAAACATAATACTTCATAGTCCTCTTAAACATACTACTTCATATTCCTCTTAAACATACTACTTCATATTCCTCTTAAACATACTACTTCATATTCCTCTTAAGCATACTACTTTATATTCCTCTTAAACATACTACTTCATATTCTTCTTAAAAATACTACTTCATATTCCTCTTAAATAAACTATTTCATATTCCTCTTAAACATACTACTTCATATTCCTCTTAAACATACTACTTCATATTCCTCTTAAACATAATACTTCATATTCCTCTTAAACATACTACTTCATATTCGTCTTAAATATACTACTTCATATTCCTCTTAAACAAACTATTTCATATTACTCTTAAATATACTACTTTATATTCCTCTTAAACATACTACTTCATATTCCTCTTAAACATACTACTTCATATTCCTCTTAAATATACTACTTCATATTCCTCTTAAATATACTACTTCATATTCCTCTTAAACATACTACTTCATATTCCTCTTAAACATACTACTTCATATTCCTCTTAAATATGCTACTTCATGTTCCTCTTAAACATTCTACATCATATTCCTCTTAAACATACTACTGCATATTCCTCTTAAACAAGCTACTTCATATTCCTCTTAAACATGCTACTTCATATTCCTCTTAAACATACTACTTCATATTCCTCTTAAACATACTACTTTATATTCCTCTTAAACATACTACTTCATATTCCTCTTAAACATACTACTTCATATTCCTCTTAAACATACTACTTCATATTCCTCTTAAATATACTACTTCATATTCCTCTTAAACGTACTACTTCATATTCCTCTTAAATATACTACTTCATATTCCTCTTAAATATACTACTTCATATTCCTGTTAAACATACTACTTCATATTCCTCTTAAACATACTACTTCATATTCCTCTTAAACATACTACTTCATATTCCTCTTAAACACACTACTTCATATTCCTCTTAAACATTCTACTTCATATTCCTCTTAAACATACTAATTCATATTCCTCTTAAATGTACTACTTCAAATTCCTCTTAAACATACTACTTCATATTCCTTTTAAACATACTACTTCACATTTCTCTTAAACATACTACTTCATAATCCTCTTAAATATACTACTTCACATTCCTCTTAAACATACTACTTCATATTTTTCTTAGATATACTACTTCATATTCCTCTTAAACACACTCTTTCATATTCCTCTTAAACATATTACTTCATATTCCACTTAAATATACTACTTCATATTCCTTTTAAACATACTACTGCATATTCCTCTTAAACATACTACTTAATTTTCCTCTTAAACATACTACTTCATATTCCTCTTAAACATACTACTTCATATTCCTCTTAAATATACTACTTAACATTCCTCTTAAACATACCGCTTCTTATTTCTCTTAAACATACTACTTCATATTCCTCTTAAACATACAACTTCATATTCCTCTTAAACATACTTCTTCATATTCCTCTTAAACATACTACTTCATATTCCACTTAAATATACTACTTCATATTCCTCTTAAACATACTACTTCATATTCCTCTTAAACATACTACTTCATATTCCTCTTAAACATACTACTTCATATTCCTCTTAAACATACTACTTCATATTCCTCTTAACCATACTACTTCATATTCCTCTTAAACATACTTCTTTATATTCCTCTTAAACATACTACTGCATATTACTCTTAAACATACTACTTCATATTCCTCTTTAATATACTACTTCATATTCCTTTTAAACATACTCCTTCATATTCATCTTAAACATACTACTTCATATTCCCTGTTAAACATACTACTTCATGTTCCTCTTAAACATACTCCTTCATATTGCTCTTAAACAAACTACTTCATATTCCTCTTAAACGTACTACTTCTTATTCCTGTTAAATATACTACTTCATATTCCTCTTAAACATACTACTTCATATTCCTCTTAAACATACTAATTCATATTCCTTTTAAACATACTACTTCATATTCCTGTTAAATATACTACTTCATATTCCTCTTAAACATACTACTTCATATTCCTCTTAACCATACTACTTCATATTCCTCTTAAATATACAATTTCATATTCCTCTCAAACATACTACTTCATATTCCTCTTAAACATACTACTTCAAATTCCTCTTAAACATACTACTGTATATTCCTCTTAAATATACTACTTCATATTCCTCTTAAACATACTACTGCATATTCCTCTTAAACATACCACTTCATATTCCTCTTAAACATGCTACTTCATATTCCTCTTAAATATACTACTTCATATTCCTCCTAAACATACTACTTCATATTCCTCTTAAACATACTACTTCATATTCCTCTTAAACATACTACTTCATATTCCTCTTAAACATACTTCTTCATATTCCTCTTAAACATACAACTTCATATTCGTCTTAAATATACAACTTCATATTCCTCTTAAACATACTACTTCATATTCCTCTTAAACATACAACTTCATATTCCTCTTAAACATACTTCTTCATATTCCTCTTAAACATACTACTTCATATTCCACTTAAATATACTACTTCATATTCCTCTTAAATATACTACTTCATATTCCTCTTAAACATACAACTTCATATTCCTCTTAAACATACTACTTCATATTCCTCTTAAACATACTACTTCATATTCCTCTTAAACATACTACTTCATATTCCTCTTAAACATACTACTTCATATTCCTCTTAAACATACTACTTCATATTCCTCTCTAACATACTACTTCATATTCCTCTTAAATATGCTACTTCATTTTCGTCTTAAATATACTACTTTATATCCCTCTTAAACATACTGCTACATATTCCTCTTAAAAATACTACTTCATATTACTCTTAAATATACTACTTCATATTCCTCTTAAACATACTACTTCATATTCCTCTTAAACATACTACTTCATATTCCTCTTAAATATACTACTTCATATTCCTCTTAAACATACTACTTTATATTCCTCTTAAACATACTACTTCATATTCCTCTTAAACATACTACTTCATATTCCTCTTAAACATACTACTTCATATTCGTCTTAAATATACTACTTCATATTCCTCTTAAATATACTACTTCATATTACTCTTAAATATACTACTTCAAATTCATCTTAAACATACTACTTCATATTCCTCTTAAACATACTACTTCATAATCCTCTTAAACATACAACTTCATATTCCTCTTAAACATACTTTTTCATATTCCTCTTAAATATACTACTTCATATTCCTCTTAAATATACTACTTCATATTACTCTTAAATATACTACTTCAAATTCCTCTTAAACATACTACTTCATATTCCTCTTAAACATACTACTTCATAATCCTCTTAAACATACAACTTCATATTCCTCTTAAGCATACTACTTCATATTCCTCTTAAACATACTACTTCATAGTCCTCTTAAACATACTACTTCATATTCCTCTTAAACATACTCCTTCATATTCCTCTTAAACATACTACTTTATATTCCTCTTAAACATACTACTTCATATTCCTCTTAAACATACTACTTCATATTCCTCTCTAACATACTACTTCATATTCCTCTTAAACATACTACTTCATATTCCTCTTAAACATACTACTTCATATTCATCTTAAACATACTACTTCATATTCCTCTTAAACATACTACTTCATATTCCTCTTAAACATACTACTTCATATTCCTCTTAAACATACTACTTCATATTCCTCTTAAACATACTACTTCATATTCCTCTCTAACATACTACTTCATATTCCTCTTAAATATGCTACTTCATTTTCGTCTTAAATATACTACTTTATATCCCTCTTAAACATACTCCTACATATTCCTCTTAAAAACACTACTTCATATTACTCTTAAATATACTACTTCATATTCCTCTTAAACATACTACTTCATATTCCTCTTAAACATACTACTTCATATTCCTCTTAAACATACTACTTCATATTCCTCTTAAACATACTACTTCATATTCGTCTTAAATATACTACTTCATATTCCTCTTAAAGATACTACTTCATATTACTCTTAAATATACTACTTCATATTCCTCTTAAACATACTACTTCATATTCCTCTTAAACATACTACTTCATAATCCTCTTAAACATACAACTTCATATTCCTCTTAAACATACTTTTTCATATTCCTCTTAAACATACTACTTCATATTCTACTTAAATATACTACTTCATATTCCTCTTAAATATACTACTTCATATTCCTCTTAAACATACTACTTCATATTCCTCTTAAACATACTACTTCATAGTCCTCTTAAACATACTACTTCATATTCCTCTTAAACATACTACTTCATATTCCTCTTAAGCATACTACTTTATATTCCTCTTAAACATACTACTTCATATTCCTCTTAAACATACTACTTCATATTCCTCTATAACATACTACTTCATATTCCTCTTAAATATACTACTTCATTTTCGTCTTAAATATACTACTATATATCCCTCTTAAACATACTGCTACATATTCCTATTAAAAATACTACTTTATATTCCTCTTAAACATACTACTTCATATTCCTCTTAAACATACTACTGCATATTCCTCTTAAACATACTACTTCATATTCCTCTTAAACATACTACTTCATATTCCTCTTAAACATACTACTTCATATTCCTCTTAAACATACTACTTTATATTCCTCTTAAACATACTACTTCATATTCCTCTTAAACATACTACTTCATATTCCTCTTAAATAAACTATTTCATATTCCTCTTAAACATACTACTTCATATTCCTCTTAAACATACTACTTCATATTCCTCTTAAACATAATACTTCATATTCCTCTTAAACATACTACTTCATATTCGTCTTAAATATACTACGTCATATTCCTCTTAAACAAACTATTTCATATTACTCTTAAATATACTACTTTATATTCCTCTTAAACATGCAACTACATATTCCTCTTAAAAATACTACTTCATATTCCTCTTAAACATACTACTTCATATTCCTCTTAAACATACTACTGCATAATCCTCTTAAACATACTACTTCATATTCCTCTTAAACATACTACTTCATATTCCTCTTAAATATACTACTTCATATTCCTCTTAAACATACTACTTTATATTCCTCTTAAACATACTACTTCATATTCCTCTTAAACATACTACTTCATATTCCTCTTAAATAAACTATTTCATATTCCTCTTAAACATACTACTTTATATTCCTCTTAAACATACTACTTCATATTCCTCTTAAACATAATACTTCATATTCCTCTTAAACATACTACTTCATATTCGTCTTAAATATACTACTTCATATTCCTCTTAAACAAACTATTTCATATTACTCTTAAATATACTACTTTATATTCCTCTTAAACATACAACTACATATTCCTCTTAAAAATACTACTTCATATTCCTCTTAAACATACTACTTCATATTCCTCTTAAACATACTACTGCATATTCCTCTTAAACATACTACTTCATATTCCTCTTAAACATACTACTTCATATTCCTCTTAAATATGCTACTTCATGTTCCTCTTAAACATTCTACATCATATTCCTCTTAAACATACTACTGCATATTCCTCTTAAACAAGCTACTTCATATTCCTCTTAAAAATACTACTTCATATTCCTCTTAAACATACTACTTCATAATCCTCTTAAACATACTACTTCATATTCCTCTTAAACATACTACTTCATATTCCTCTTAAACATACTACTTCATATTCCTCTTAAACATACTACTTCATATTCCTCTTAAACATACTTCTTCATATTCCTCTTAAACATACTACTTCATATTCCTCTTAAATATACTACTTCATATTCCTCTTAAATATACTACTTCATATTCCTCTTAAACATACTACCTCATATTCCTCTTAAATATACTACTTCATATTCCTCTTAAACATACTACTTCATATTCCTCTTAAACGTACTACTTCATATTCCTCTTAAATATACTACTTCATATTCCTCTTAAATATACTACTTCATATTCCTGTTAAACATACTACTTCATATTCCTCTTAAACATACTACTTCATATTCCTCTTAAACATACTACTTCATATTCCTCTTAAACATACTACTTCATATTCCTCTTAAACATTCTACTTCATATTCCTCTTAAACATACTAATTCATATTCCTCTTAAATGTACTACTTCAAATTCCTCTTAAACATACTACTTCATATTCCTTTTAAACATACTACTTCACATTTCTCTTAAAAATACTACTTCATATTCCTCTTAAATATACTACTTCACATTCCTCTTAAACATACTACTTCATATTCCTCTTAAATATACTACTTCATATTCCTCTTAAACACACTATTTCATATTCCTCTTAAACATATTACTTCATATTCCACTTAAATATATTACTTCATATTCCTCTTAAACATGCTACTGCATATTCCTCTTAAACATACTACTTAATTTTCCTCTAAAACATACTACTTCATATTCCTCTTAAATACACTAATTCATATTCCTCCTAAATATACTACTTCTTATTCCTCTTAAACATACTACTTCATATTCCTCTTAAACATACTACTTCATATTCCTCTTAAATATACTACTTAACATTCCTCTTAAACATACTACTTCATATTCCTCTTAAATATACTACTTCATATTCCTCTTAAACATACTACTTCATATTCCTCTTAAACATACTACTTCATATTCCTCTTAAATATACTACTTCATATTCCTCTTAAACATACTACTTCATATTCCTCTTAAACATACTACTTCATATTCCTCTCTAACATACTACTTCATATTCCTCTTAAATATACTACTTCATTTTCGTCTAAAATATACTACTATATATCCCTCTTAAACATACTGCTACATATTCCTCTTAAAAATACTACTTTATATTCCTCTTAAACATACTACTTCATATTCCTCTTAAACATACTACTGCATATTCCTCTTAAACATACTACTTCATATTCCTCTTAAACATACTACTTCATATTCCTCTTAAACATACTACTTCATATTCCTCTTAAACATACTACTTTATATTCCTCTTAAACATACTACTTCATATTCCTCTTAAACAAACTACTTCATATTCCTCTTAAATAAACTATTTCATATTCCTCTTAAACATACTACTTCATATTCCTCTTAAACATACTACTTCATATTCCTCTTAAACATAATACTTCATATTCCTCTTAAACATACTACTTCATATTCGTCTTAAATATACTACGTCATATTCCTCTTAAACAAACTATTTCATATTACTCTTAAATATACTACTTTATATTCCTCTTAAACATGCAACTACATATTCCTCTTAAAAATACTACTTCATATTCCTCTTAAACATACTACTTCATATTCCTCTTAAACATACTACTGCATAATCCTCTTAAACATACTACTTCATATTCCTCTTAAACATACTACTTCATATTCCTCTTAAATATACTACTTCTTATTCCTCTTAAACATACTACTTTATATTCCTCTTAAACATACTACTTCATATTCCTCTTAAACATACTACTTCATATTCCTCTTAAATAAACTATTTCATATTCCTCTTAAACATACTACTTCATATTCCTCTTAAACATACTACTTCATATTCCTCTTAAACATAATACTTCATATTCCTCTTAAACATACTACTTCATATTCGTCTTAAATATACTACTTCATATTCCTCTTAAACAAACTATTTCATATTACTCTTAAATATACTACTTTATATTCCTCTTAAACATACAACTACATATTCCTCTTAAAAATACTACTTCATATTCCTCTTAAACATACTACTTCATATTCCTCTTAAACATACTACTGCATATTCCTCTTAAACATACTACTTCATATTCCTCTTAAACATACTACTTCATATTCCTCTTAAATATACTACTTCATTTTCCTCTTAATTATACTACTTCATATTCCTCTTAAACATACTACTTCATATTCCTCTTAAACATACTACTTCATATTCCTCTTAAATATGCTACTTCATGTTCCTCTTAAACATTCTACATCATATTCCTCTTAAACATACTACTGCATATTCCTCTTAAACAAGCTACTTCATATTCCTCTTAAAAATACTACTTCATATTCCTCTTAAACATACTACTTCATAATCCTCTTAAACATACTACTTCATATTCCTCTTAAACATACTACTTCATATTCCTCTTAAACATACTACTTCATATTCCTCTTAAACATACTACTTCATATTCCTCTTAAACATACTTCTTCATATTCCTCTTAAACATACTACTTCATATTCCTCTTAAATATACTACTTCATATTCCTCTTAAATATACTACTTCATATTCCTCTTAAACATACTACCTCATATTCCTCTTAAATATACTACTTCATATTCCTCTTAAACATACTACTTCATATTCCTCTTAAACGTACTACTTCATATTCCTCTTAAATATACTACTTCATATTCCTCTTAAATATACTACTTCATATTCCTGTTAAACATACTACTTCATATTCCTCTTAAACATACTACTTCATATTCCTCTTAAACATACTACTTCATATTCCTCTTAAACATACTACTTCATATTCCTCTTAAACATTCTACTTCATATTCGTCTTAAACATACTAATTCATATTCCTCTTAAATGTACTACTTCAAATTCCTCTTAAACATACTACTTCATATTCCTTTTAAACATACTACTTCACATTTCTCTTAAAAATACTACTTCATATTCCTCTTAAATATACTACTTCACATTCCTCTTAAACATACTACTTCATATTCCTCTTAAATATACTACTTCATATTCCTCTTAAACACACTATTTCATATTCCTCTTAAACATATTACTTCATATTCCACTTAAATATATTACTTCATATTCCTCTTAAACATGCTACTGCATATTCCTCTTAAACATACTACTTAATTTTCCTCTAAAACATACTACTTCATATTCCTCTTAAATACACTAATTCATATTCCTCCTAAATATACTACTTCTTATTCCTCTTAAACATACTACTTCATATTCCTCTTAAACATACTACTTCATATTCCTCTTAAATATACTACTTAACATTCCTCTTAAACATACTACTTCATATTCCTCTTAAATATACTACTTCATATTCCTCTTAAACATACTACTTCATATTCCTCTTAAATATACTTCTTCATATTCCTCTTAAACATACTACTTCATATTACTCTTAACCATACTACTTCATATTCCTCTTAAATATACTACTTCATATTCCTCTTAACCATACTACTTCATATTCCCTGTTAAACATACTACTTTATATTCCTCTTAAACATACTCCTTCATATTCCTCTTAAACAAACTACTTCATATTCCTCTTAAACGTACTACTTCTTATTCCTCTTAAATATACTACTTCATATTCCTCTTAAACATACTACTTCATATTCCTCTTAAACATACTACTTCAAATTCCTTTTAAACATACTACTTCATATTCCTGTTAAATAAACTATTTCATATTCCTCTTAAACATACTACTTCACATTCCTCTTAACCATACTACTTCATATTCCTCTTAAATATACTACTTCATATTTCTCTTAAACATACTACTTCATATTCCTCTTAAACATACTACTTCAAATTATTCTTAAACATACTACTGCATATTCCTCTTAAACATACTACTTCATATTCCTCTTAAACATACTACTGCATATTCCTCTTAAACATACTACTTCATATTCCTCTTAAACATACTACTTCATATTCCTCTTAAATATACTACTTCATATTCCTTTTAAACATACTACTTCATATTCCTCTTAAACATACTACTTCATATTCCTCTTAAACATACTACTTCATATTCCTCTTAAACATACTACTTCATATTCGTCTTAAATATACTACTTCATATTCCTCTTAAATATACTACTTCATATTACTCTTAACTATACTACTTCATATTCCTCTTAAACATAGTACTTCATATTCCTCTTAAACATACTACTTCATATTCCTCTTAAACATACAACTTCATATTCCTCTTAAACATACTTCTTCATATTCCACTGAAACATACTACTTCATATTCCACTTAAATATACTACTTCATATTCCTCTTAAATATACTACTTCATATTACTCTTAAACATACTACTGCATATTCCTCTTAAACATACTACTTCATATTCCTCTTAAACATACTACTTCATATTGCTCTTGAACATACTACTTCATATTCCTCTTAAACATACTTCTTCATATTCCTCTTAAACATACTGCTTCATATTCCTCTTAAACATACTACTTCATATTCCTCTCTAACATACTACTTCATATTCCTCTTAAATATACTACTTCATATTCTACTTAAATATACTACTTCATATTCCTCTTAAATATACTACTTCATATTCCTCTTAAACATACTACTTCATATTCCTCTTAAACATACTACTTCATAGTCCTCTTAAACATACTACTTCATATTCCTCTTAAACATACTACTTCATATTCCTCTTAAACATACTACTTTATATTCCTCTTAAACATACTACTTCATATTCCTCTTAAACATACTACTTCATATTCCTCTCTAACATACTACTTCATATTCCTCTTAAATATACTACTTCATTTTCGTCTTAAATATACTACTTTATATCCCTCTTAAACATACTGCTACATATTCCTCTTAAAAATACTACTTTATATTCCTCTTAAACATACTACTTCATATTCCTCTTAAACATACTACTGCATATTCCTCTTAAACATACTACTTCATATTCCTCTTAAACATACTACTTCATATTCCTCTTAAACATACTACTTCATATTCCTCTTAAACATACTACTTTATATTCCTCTTAAACATACTACTTCATATTCCTCTTAAACATACTACTTCATATTCCTCTTAAATAAACTATTTCATATTCCTCTTAAACATACTACTTCATATTCCTCTTAAACATACTACTTCATATTCCTCTTAAACATAATACTTCATATTCCTCTTAAACATACTACTTCATATTCATCTTAAATATACTACTTCATATTCCTCTTAAACAAACTATTTCATATAACTCTTAAATATACTACTTTATATTCCTCTTAAACATACTACTACATATTCCTCTTAAAAATACTACTTCATATTCCTCTTAAACATACTACTTCATATTCCTCTTAAACATACTACTTCATATTCCTCTTAAACATACTACTTCAAATTCCTCTTAAATACACTACTTCATATTCCTCTTAAACATACTACTGCATATTCCTCTTAAACATACTACTTCATATTCCTCTTAAACATACTACTTCATATTCCTCTTAAATATACTACTTCATATTACTCTTAAATATACTACTTCATATTCCTCTTAAACATACTACTTCATATTCCTCTTAAGCATACTACTTCATATTCCTCTTAAATATGCTACTTCATGTTCCTCTTAAACATTCTACATCATATTCCTCTTAAACATACTACTGCATATTCCTCTAAAACAAGCTACTTCATATTCCTCTTAAAAATACTACTTCATATTCCTTTTAAACATACTACTTCATATTCCTCTTAAACATACTACTTCATATTCCTCTTAAACATACTACTTCATATTCCTCTTAAACATACTACCTCATATTCCTCTTAAACATACTACTGCATATTCGTCTTAAACATATTAGTTCATATTCCTCTTAAACATACTACTTCATATTCCTCTTAAATATACTACTTCATATTCCTCTTAAATATACTACTTCATATTCCTCTTAAACATACTACTTCATATTCCTCTTAAATATACTACTTCATATTCCTCTTAAATATACTACTTCATATTCCTCTTAAACGTACTACTTCATATTCCTCTTAAATATACTACTTCATATTCATCTTAAATATACTACTTCATATTCCTGTTAAACATACTACTTCATATTCCTCTTAAACATACTACTTCATATTTCTCTTAAACATACTACTTCATATTCCTCTTAAACATACTGCTTCATATTCCTCTTAATGATTTTACTTCATATTCATCTTAAATATACTAATTCATATTCCTCTTAAATGTACTACTTCAAATTCCTCTTAAACATACTACTTCATATTCCTTTTAAACATACTACTTCACATTTCTCTTAAAAATACTACTTCATATTCCTCTTTAATATACTACTTCACATTCCTCTTAATCATACTACTTCATATTCCTCTTAAATATACTACTTCATATTCCTCTTATACACACTATTTCATATTCCTCTTAAACATATTACTTCATATTCCACTTAAATATACTACTTCATATTCCTCTTAAACATACTACTGCATATTCCTCTTAAACATACTACTTCATTTTCCTCTTACACATACTACTTCATATTCCTCTTAAATAAACTACTTCATATTCCTCCTAAATATACTACTGCATATTCCTCTTAAACATACTACTTCATATTCCTCTTAAACATACTACTTCATATTCCTCTTAAATATACTACTTAACATTCCTCTTAAACATACTACTTCATATTCCTCTTAAACATACTACTTCATATTCCTCTTAAACATACTACTTCATATTCCTCTTAAATATACTTCTTCATATTCCTCTTAAACATACTACTTCATATTCCTCTTAAACATACTGCTTCATATTACTCTTAAATATACTACTTCATATTCCTCTTAACCATACTACTTCATATTCCTCTTAAACATACTTCTTCATATTCCTCATAAACATACTACTGCATATTACTCTTAAACATACTACTTCATATTCCTCTTTAATATACTACTTCATATTCCTTTTAAACATACTCCTTCATATTCCTCTTAAACATACTACTTCATATTCCCTGTTAAACATACTACTTCATATTCCTCTTAAACATACTCCTTCATATTCCTCTTAAACAAACTACTTCATATTCCTCTTAAACGTACTACTTCTTATTCCTCTTAAATATACTACTTCATATTCCTCTTAAACATACTACTTCATATTCCTCTTAAACATACTACTTCATATTCCTTTTAAACATACTACTTCATATTTCAGTTAAATATACTACTTCATATTCCTCTTAAACATACTACTTCATATTCCTCTTAACCATACTACTTCATATTCCTCTTAAATATACTACTTCATATTCCTCTTAAACATACTACTTCATATTCCTCTTAAACATACTACTTCAAATTATTCTTAAACATACTACTGCATATTCCTCTTAAACATACTACTTCATATTCCTCTTAAACATATTACTGCATATTCCTCTTAAACATACTACTTCATATTCCTCTTAAACATACTACTTCATTTTCCTCTTAAATATACTACTTCATATTCATCTTAAACATACTACTTCATATTCCTCTCAAACATACTACTTCATATTCCTCTTAAACATACTACTTCATATTCCTCTTAAACATACTACTTCATATTCGCCTTAAATATACTACTTCATATTCCTCTTAAATATACTACTTCATATTACTCTTAAATATACTACTTCATATCCCTCTTAAACATAGTACTTCATATTCCTCTTAAACATACTACTTCATATTCCTCTTAAACATACAACTTCATATTCCTCTTAAACATACTACTTCATATTCCTCTTAAACATACTACTTCATATTCGTCTTAAATATACTACTTCATATTCCTCTTAAATATACTACTTCATATTACTCTTAAATATACTACTTCAAATTCATCTTAAACATACTACTTCATATTCCTCTTAAACATACTACTTCATAATCCTCTTAAACATACAACTTCATATTCCTCTTAAACATACTTTTTCATATTCCTCTTAAATATACTACTTCATATTCCTCTTAAATATACTACTTCATATTACTCTTAAATATACTACTTCAAATTCCTCTTAAACATACTACTTCATATTCCTCTTAAACATACTACTTCATAATCCTCTTAAACATACAACTTCATATTCCTCTTAAACATACTACTTCATATTCCTCTTAAACATACTACTTCATAGTCCTCTTAAACATACTACTTCATATTCCTCTTAAACATACTCCTTCATATTCCTCTTAAACATACTACTTTATATTCCTCTTAAACATACTACTTCATATTCCTCTTAAACATACTACTTCATATTCCTCTCTAACATACTACTTCATATTCCTCTTAAACATACTACTTCATATTCCTCTTAAACATACTACTTCATATTCCTCTTAAACATACTACTTCATATTCCTCTTAAACATACTACTTCATATTCCTCTTAAACATACTACTTCATATTCCTCTTAAACATACGTGTACTACTTCATATTCCTCTTAAACATACTACTTCATATTCCTCTCTAACATACTACTTCATATTACTCTTAAATATACTACTTCATATTCCTCTTAAACATACTACTTCATATTCCTCTTAAACATACTACTTCATATTCCTCTTAAACATACTACTTCATAATCCTCTTAAACATACAACTTCATATTCCTCTTAAACATACTTTTTCATATTCCTCTTAAATATGCTACTTCATTTTCGTCTTAAATATACTACTTTATATCCCTCTTAAACATACTGCTACATATTCCTCTTAAAAATACTACTTCATATTACTCTTAAATATACTACTTCATATTCCTCTTAAACATACTACTTCATATTCCTCTTAAACATACTACTTCATATTCCTCTTAAACATACTACTTCATATTCCTCTTAAACATACTACTTCATATTCGTCTTAAATATACTACTTCATATTCCTCTTAAAGATACTACTTCATATTACTCTTAAATATACTACTTCATATTCCTCTTAAACATACTACTTCATATTCCTCTTAAACATACTACTTCATAATCCTCTTAAACATACAACTTCATATTCCTCTTAAACATACTTTTTCATATTCCTCTTAAACATACTACTTCAAATTCTACTTAAATATACTACTTCATATTCCTCTTAAATATACTACTTCATATTCCTCTTAAACATACTACTTCATATTCCTCTTAAACATACTACTTCATAGTCCTCTTAAACATACTACTTCATATTCCTCTTATACATACTACTTCATATTCCTCTTAAGCATATTACTTTATATTCCTCTTAAACATACTACTTCATATTCCTCTTAAACATACTACTTCATATTCCTCTCTAACATACTACTTCATATTCCTCTTAAATATACTACTTCATTTTCGTCTTAAATACACTACTATATATCCCTCTTAAACATACTGCTACATATTCCTCTTAAAAATACTACTTTATATTCCTCTTAAACATACTACTTCATATTCCTCTTAAACATACTACTGCATATTCCTCTTAAACATACTACTTCATATTCCTCTTAAACATACTACTTCATATTCCTCTTAAACATACTACTTCATATTCCTCTTAAACATACTACTTTATATTCCTCTTAAACATACTACTTCATATTCCTCTTAAACATACTACTTCATATTCCTCTTAAATAAACTATTTCATATTCCTCTTAAACATACTACTTCATATTCCTCTTAAACATACTACTTCATATTCCTCTTAAACATAATACTTCATATTCCTCTTAAACATACTACTTCATATTCGTCTTAAATATACTACTTCATATTCCTCTTAAACAAACTATTTCATATTACTCTTAAATATACTACTTTATATTCCTCTTAAACATGCAACTACATATTCCTCTTAAAAATACTACTTCATATTCCTCTTAAACATACTACTTCATATTCCTCTTAAACATACTACTGCATAATCCTCTTAAACATACTACTTCATATTCCTCTTAAACATACTACTTCATATTCCTCTTAAATATACTACTTCATATTCCTCTTAAACATACTACTTTATATTCCTCTTAAACATACTACTTCATATTCCTCTTAAACATACTACTTCATATTCCTCTTAAATAAACTATTTCATATTCCTCTTAAACATACTACTTCATATTCCTCTTAAACATACTACTTCATATTCCTCTTAAACATAATACTTCATAGTCCTCTTAAACATACTACTTCATATTCGTCTTAAATATACTACTTCATATTCCTCTTAAACAAACTATTTCATATTACTCTTAAATATACTACTTTATATTCCTCTTAAACATACAACTACATATTCCTCTTAAAAATACTACTTCATATTCCTCTTAAACATACTACTTCATATTCCTCTTAAACATACTACTGCATATTCCTCTTAAACATACTACTTCATATTCCTCTTAAACATACTACTTCATATTCCTCTTAAATATACTTCTTCATATTCCTCTTAATTATACTACTTCATATTCCTCTTAAACATACTACTTCATATTCCTCTTAAACATACTACTTCATATTCCTCTTAAATATGCTACTTCATGTTCCTCTTAAACATTCTACATCATATTCCTCTTAAACATACTACTGCATATTCCTCTTAAACAAGCTACTTCATATTCCTCTTAAAAATACTACTTCATATTCCTCTTAAACATACTACTTCATAATCCTCTTAAACATACTACTTCATATTCCTCTTAAACATACTACTTCATATTCCTCTTAAACATACTACTTCATATTCCTCTTAAACATACTACTTCATATTCCTCTTAAACATACTTCTTCATATTCCTCTTAAACATACTACTTCATATTCCTCTTAAATATACTACTTCATATTCCTCTTAAATATACTACTTCATATTCCTCTTAAACATACTACCTCATATTCCTCTTAAATATACTACTTCATATTCCTCTTAAACATACTACTTCATATTCCTCTTAAACGTACTACTTCATATTCCTCTTAAATATACTACTTCATATTCCTCTTAAATATACTACTTCATATTCCTGTTAAACATACTACTTCATATTCCTCTTAAACATACTACTTCATATTCCTCTTAAACATACTACTTCATATTCCTCTTAAACATACTACTTTATATTCCTCTTAAACATTTTACTTCATATTCCTCTTAAACATACTAATTCATATTCCTCTTAAATGTACTACTTCAAATTCCTCTTAAACATACTACTTCATATTCCTTTTAAACATACTACTTCACATTTCTCTTAAAAATACTACTTCATATTCCTCTTAAATATACTACTTCACATTCCTCTTAAACATACTACTTCATATTCCTCTTAAATATACTACTTCATATTCCTCTTAAACACACTATTTCATATTCCTCTTAAACATATTACTTCATATTCCACTTAAATATATTACTTCATATTCCTCTTAAACATGCTACTGCATATTCCTCTTAAACATACTACTTAATTTTCCTCTAAAACATACTACTTCATATTCCTCTTAAATACACTACTTCATATTCCTCCTAAATATACTACTTCTTATTCCTCTTAAACATACTACTTCATATTCCTCTTAAACATACTACTTCATATTCCTCTTAAATATACTACTTAACATTCCTCTTAAACATACTACTTCATATTCCTCTTAAACATACTACTTCATATTCCTCTTAAACATACTACTTCATATTCCTCTTAAATATACTTCTTCATATTCCTCTTAAACATACTACTTCATATTCCTCTTAACAATACTACATCATATTCCTCTTAAATATACTACTTCATATTCCTCTTAACCATACTACTTCATATTCCCTGTTAAACATACTACTTTATATTCCTCTTAAACATACTCCTTCATATTCCTCTTAAACAAACTACTTCATATTCCTCTTAAACATACTACTTCATATTCCTCTTAAACATACTACTTCAAATTCCTTTTAAACATACTACTTCATATTCCTGTTAAATATACTACTTCATATTCCTCTTAAACATACTACTTCACATTCCTCTTAACCATACTACTTCATATTCCTCTTAAATATACTACTTCATATTTCTCTTAAACATACTACTTCATATTCCTCTTAAACATACTACTTCAAATTATTCTTAAACATACTACTGCATATTCCTCTTAAACATACTACTTCATATTCCTCTTAAACATACTACTGCATATTCCTCTTAAACATACTACTTCATATTCCTCTTAAACATACTACTTCATATTCCTCTTAAATATACTACTTCATATTCCTCTTAAACATACTACTTCATATTCCTCTTAAACATACTACTTCATATTCCTCTTAAACATACTACTTCATATTCCTCTTAAACATACAACTTCATATTCCTCTTAAACATACTTCTTCATATTCCACTTAAACATACTACTTCATATTCCACTTAAATATACTACTTCATATTCCTCTTAAATATACTACTTCATATTACTCTTAAACATACTACTTCATATTCCTCTTAAACATACTACTTCATATTCCTCTTAAACATACTACTGCATATTCCTCTTGAACATACTACTTCATATTCCTCTTAAACATACTACTTCATATTCCTCTTAAACATACTGCTTCATATTCCTCTTAAACATACTACTTCATATTCCTCTCTAACATACTACTTCATATTCCTCTTAAATATACTACTTCATATTCTACTTAAATATACTACTTCATATTCCTCTTAAATATACTACTTCATATTCCTCTTAAACATACTACTTCATATTCCTCTTAAACATACTACTTCATAGTCCTCTTAAACATACTACTTCATATTCCTCTTAAACATACTACTTCATATTCCTCTTAAACATACTACTTTATATTCCTCTTAAACATACTACTTCATATTCCTCTTAAACATACTACTTTATATTCCTCTCTAACATACTACTTCATATTCCTCTTAAATATACTACTTCATTTTCGTCTTAAATATACTACTTTATATCCCTCTTAAACATACTGCTACATATTCCTCTTAAAAATACTACTTTATATTCCTCTTAAACATACTACTTCATATTCCTCTTAAACATACTACTGCATATTCCTCTTAAACATACTACTTCATATTCCTCTTAAACATACTACTTCATATTCCTCTTAAACATACTACTTCATATTCCTCTTAAACATACTACTTTATATTCCTCTTAAACATACTACTTCATATTCCTCTTAAACATACTACTTCATATTCCTCTTAAATAAACTATTTCATATTCCTCTTAAACATACTACTTCATATTCCTCTTAAACATACTACTTCATATTCCTCTTAAACATAATACTTCATATTCCTCTTAAACATACTACTTCATATTCATCTTAAATATACTACTTCATATTCCTCTTAAACAAACTATTTCATATAACTCTTAAATATACTACTTTATATTCCTCTTAAACATACTACTACATATTCCTCTTAAAAATACTACTTCATATTCCTCTTAAACATACTACTTCATATTCCTCTTAAACATACTACTTCATATTCCTCTTAAACATACTACTTCATATTCCTCTTAAATATACTACTTCATATTCCTCTTAAACATACTACTGCATATTCCTCTTAAACATACTACTTCATATTCCTCTTAAACATACTACTTCATATTCCTCTTAAATATACTACTTCATATTCCTCTTAAATATACTACTTCATATTCCTCTTAAACATACTACTTCATATTCCTCTTAAGCATACTACTTCATATTCCTCTTAAATATGCTACTTCATGTTCCTCTTAAACATTCTACATCATATTCCTCTTAAACATACTACTGCATATTCCTCTTAAACAAGCTACTTCATATTCCTCTTAAAAATACTACTTCATATTCCTCTTAAACATACTACTTCATATTCCTCTTAAACATACTACTTCATATTCCTCTTAAACATACTACTTCATATTCCTCTTAAACATACTACCTCATATTCCTCTTAAACATACTACTGCATATTCGTCTTAAACATATTAGTTCATATTCCTCTTAAAGATACTACTTCATATTACTCTTAAATATACTACTTCATATCCCTCTTAAACATACTACTTCATATTCCTCTTAAACATACTACTTCATAATCCTCTTAAACATACAACTTCATATTCCTCTTAAACATACTTTTTCATATTCCTCTTAAACATACTACTTCATATTCTACTTAAATATACTACTTCATATTCCTCTTAAATATACTACTTCATATTCCTCTCTAACATACTACTTCATATTCCTCTTAAATATACTACTTCATTTTCGTCTTAAATATACTACTATATATCCCTCTTAAACATACTGCTACATATTCCTCTTAAAAATACTACATTATATTCCTCTTAAACATACTACTTCATATTCCTCTTAAACATACTACTGCATATTCCTCTTAAACATACTACTTCATATTCCTCTTAAACATACTACTTCATATTCCTCTTAAACATACTACTTCATATTCCTCTTAAACATACTACTTTATATTCCTCTTAAACATACTACTTCATATTCCTCTTAAACATACTACTTCATATTCCTCTTAAATAAACTATTTCATATTCCTCTTAAACATACTACTTCATATTCCTCTTAAACATACTACTTCATATTCCTCTTAAACATAATACTTCATATTCCTCTTAAACATACTACTTCATATTCGTCTTAAATATAATACTTCATATTCCTCTTAAACAAACTATTTCATATTACTCTTAAATATACTACTTTATATTCCTCTTAAACATGCAACTACATATTCCTCTTAAAAATACTACTTCATATTCCTCTTAAACATACTACTTCATATTCCTCTTAAATATGCTACTTCATGTTCCTCTTAAACATTCTACATCATAATACTCTTAAACATACTACTGCATATTCCTCTTAAACAAGCTACTTCATATTCCTCTTAAAAATACTACTTCATATTCCTCTTAAATATACTACTTCATATTACTCTTAAATATACTACTTCATATCCCTCTTAAACATAGTACTTCATATTCCTCTTAAACATACTACTTCATATTCCTCTTAAACATACAACTTCATATTCCTCTTAAACATACTTCTTCATATTCCTCTTAAACATACTACTTCATATTCCACTTAAATATACTACTTCATATTCCTCTTAAATATAATACTTCATATTCCTCTTAAACATACTACTTCATATTCCTCTTAAACATACTACTTCATATTCCTCTCTAACATACTACTTCATATTCCTCTTAAATATACTACTTCATTTTCGTCTTAAATATACTACTTTATATTCCTCTTATACATAATGCTACATATTCCTCTTAAAAATACTACTTTATATTCCTCTTAAACATACTACTTCATATTCCTCTTAAACATACTACTTCATATTCCTCTGAAACATACTACTTTATATTCGTCTTATATAAACTACTTCATATTCCTCTTAAACATACTACTTCATATTCCTCTTAAACATACTACTTCATATTCCTCTTAAACATACTACTTCATATTCGTCTTAAATATACTACGTCATATTCCTCTTACACAAACTATTTCATATCACTCTTAAACATACTACTACATATTCCTCTTAAAAATACTACTTCATATTCCTCTTAAACATACTACTTCATATTCCTCTTAAACATACTACATCATATTCCTCTTAAACATACTACTTCATATTCCTCTTAAATATACTACTTCATATTCCTCTTAAGCATACTACTTCATATTCCTCTTAAATATAGTACTTCATATTCCTCTTAAACATACTACTTCATATTCCTCTTAAACGTACTACTTTATATTCCTCTTAAACATACTACTTCATATTCCTCTGAAACATACTACTTCATATTCCTCTTATATAAACTACTTCATATTCCTCTTAAACATACTACTTCATATTCCTCTTAAACATACTACTTCATATTGCTCTTAAACATAATACTTCATATTCCTCTTAAACATACTACTTCATATTCTGCTTAAATATACTACGTCATATTCCTCTTAAACAAACTATTTCATATTACTCTTAAACATACTACTACATATTCCTCTTAAAAATACTACTTCATATTCCTCTTAAACATACTACTTCATATTCCTCTTAAACATACTACATCATATTCCTCTTAAACATACTACTTTATATTCCTCTTAAATATACTACTTTATATTCCTCTTAAACATACTACTTCATATTCCTCTTAAATATAGTACTTCATATTCCTCTTAAACATACTACTTCATATTCCTCTTAAACATACTACTTCATATTCCTCTTAAATATAGTACTTCATATTCCTCTTAAACATACTTCTTCATATTCCTCTTTAATATACTACTTCATATTCCTTTTAAACATACTCCTTCATATTCCTCTTAAACACACTACTTCATATTCCTCTTAAACATATTACTTCATATTCCACTTAAATATACTACTTCATATTCCTCTTAAACATACTTCTGCATATTCCTCTTAAACATACTACTTCATATTCCTCTTAAACATACTACTTCATATTCCTCTTAAATACACTATTTCATATTCCTCTTAAATAGACTATTTCATATTCCTCTTAAACATACTACTTCATATTCCTCTTAAACATACTACTTCATATTCCTCTTAAATATACTACTTAACATTCCTCTTAAACATACTACTTCATATTCCTCTTAAACATACTACTTCATATTCCTCTTAAATATACTACTTCATATTCCTCTTAAATATACTACCTCATATTCCTCTTAAACATACTACTTCATATTCCTCTTAAACATACTACTTCATATTCTCCTTAAATATACTACTTCATATTCCTCTTAACCATACTACTTCATATTCCTCTTAAACATACTTCTTCATATTCCTCTTAAACATACTACTGCATATTCCTCTTAAACATACTACTTCATATTCCTCTTTAATATACTACTTCATATTCCTTTTAAACATACTCCTTCATATTCCTCTTAAACATTCTACTTCATATTCTTCTTAAACATACTACTTCATATTCCTCTTGAACATACTCCTTCATATTCCTCTTAAACATACTACTTCATATTCCTCTTAAACATACTACTTCGTGTTCCTGTTAAATATACTACTTCATATTCCTCTTAAACATACTACTTCATATTCCTCTTAACCATACTACTTCATATTCCTCTTAAATATACTACTTCATATTCCTCTTAAACATACTACTTCATATTCCTCTTAAATATACTACTTCATATTCCTCTTAAACATACTACTGCATATTCTTCTTAAACATACTACTTCATAGTCCTCTTAAACATACTACTTCATATTCCTCTTAAACATACTACTTCATATTCCTCTTAAACATACTACTGCATATGCCTCTTAAACATACTACTTCATATTCCTCTTAAACATACTACTTCATATTCCTCTTAAATATACTACTTCATATTCCTCTTAAACATACTACTTCATATTCCTCTTAAACATACTACTTCATATTCCTCTTAAACATACTTCTTCATATTCCTCTTAAACATACTACTTCATATTCGTCTTAAATATACTACTTCATATTCCTCTTAAACATACTACTTCATATTACTCTTAAATATACTACTTCATATTCCTCTTAAACATACTACTTCATATTCCTCTTAAACATTCTACTTCATATTCCTCTTAAACATACTACTTCATATTCCTCTTAAACATACTACTTCATATTCCTCCTAAACATACTAATTCATATTCCACTTAAATATACTACTTCATATTCATCTTAAACATACTACTTCATATTCCTCTTAAACATACTACTTCATATTCCTCTTAAACATACTACTTCATATTCCTCTTAAACATACTACTTCATATTCGCCTTAAATATACTACTTCATATTCCTCTTATATATACTACTTCATATTACTCTTAAATATACTACTTCATATCCCTCTTAAACATAGTACTTCATATTCCTCTTAAACATACTACTTCATATTCCTCTTAAACATACAACTTCATATTCCTCTTAAACATACTTCTTCATATTCCTCTTAAACATACTACTTCATATTCCACTTAAATATACTACTTCATATTCCTCTTAAATATAATACTTCATATTCCTCTTAAACATACTACTTCATATTCCTCTTAAACATACTACTTCATATTCCTCTCTAACATACTACTTCATATTCCTCTTAAATATACTACTTCATTTTCGTCTTAAATATACTACTTTATATTCCTCTTATACATAATGCTACATATTCCTCTTAAAAATACTACTTTATATTCCTCTTAAACATACTACTTCATATTCCTCTTAAACATACTACTTCATATTCCTCTGAAACATACTACTTTATATTCCTCTTATATAAACTACTTCATATTCCTCTTAAACATACTACTTCATATTACTCTTAAACATACTACTTCATATTCCTCTTAAACATAATACTTCATATTCCTCTTAAACATACTACTTCATATTCGTCTTAAATATACTACGTCATATTCCTCTTACACAAACTATTTCATATCACTCTTAAACATACTACTACATGATCCTCTTAAAAATACTACTTCATATTCCTCTTAAACATACTACTTCATATTCCTCTTAAACATACTACATCATATTCTTCTTAAACATACTACTTCATATTCCTCTTAAATATACTACTTCATATTCCTCTTAAGCATACTACTTCATATTCCTCTTAAATATAGTACTTCATATTCCTCTTAAACATACTACTTCATATTCCTCTTAAACGTACTACTTTATATTCCTCTTAAACATTCTACTTCATATTCCTCTTAAACATACTACTTCATATTCCTCTTGAACATACTCCTTCATATTCCTCTTAAACATACTACTTCATATTCCTCTTAAACATACTACTTCGTGTTCCTGTTAAATATACTACTTCATATTCCTCTTAAACATACTACTTCATATTCCTCTTAACCATATTACTTCATATTCCACTTAAATATACTACTTCATATTCCTCTTAAACATACTTCTGCATATTCCTCTTAAACATACTACTTCATATTCCTCTTAAACATACTACTTCATATTCCTCTTAAATACACTATTTCATATTCCTCTTAAATAGACTATTTCATATTCCTCTTAAACATACTACTTCATATTCCTCTTAAACATACTACTTCATATTCCTCTTAAATATACTACTTAACATTCCTCTTAAACATACTACTTCATATTCCTCTTAAACATACTACTTCATATTCCTCTTAATTATACTACTTCATATTCCTCTTAAATATACTACCTCATATTCCTCTTAAACATACTACTTCATATTCCTCTTAAACATACTACTTCATATTCTCCTTAAATATACTACTTCATATTACTCTTAACCATACTACTTCATATTCCTCTTAAACATACTTCTTCATATTCCTCTTAAACATACTACTGCATATTCCTCTTAAACATACTACTTCATATTCCTCTTTAATATACTACTTCATATTCCTTTTAAACATACTCCTTCATATTCCTCTTAAACATTCTACTTCATATTCCTCTTAAACATACTACTTCATATTCCTCTTGCACATACTCCTTCATATTCCTCTTAAACATACTACTTCATATTCCTCTTAAACATACTACTTCGTGTTCCTGTTAAATATACTACTTCATATTCCTCTTAAACATACTACTTCATATTCCTCTTAACCATACTACTTCATATTCCTCTTAAATATACTACTTCATATTCCTCTTAAACATACTACTTCATATTCCTCTTAAACATACTACTTCATATTCCTCTTAAACATACTACTGCATATTCTTCTTAAACATACTACTTCATAGTCCTCTTAAACATACTACTTCATATTCCTCTTAAACATACTACTTCATATTCCTCTTAAACATACTACTGCATATGCCTCTTAAACATACTACTTCATATTCCTCTTAAACATACTACTTCATATTCCTCTTAAATATACTACTTCATATTCCTCTTAAACATACTACTTCATATTCCTCTTAAACATACTACTTCATATTCCTCTTAAACATACTTCTTCATATTCCTCTTAAACATACTACTTCATATTCGTCTTAAATATACTACTTCATATTCCTCTTAAACATACTACTTCATATTACTCTTAAATATACTACTTCATATTCCTCTTAAACATACTACTTTATATTCCTCTTAAACATTCTACTTCATATTCCTCTTAAACATACTACTTCATATTCCTCTTAAACATACTACTTCATATTCCTCCTAAACATACTAATTCATATTCCACTTAAATATACTACTTCATATTCATCTTAAACATACTACTTCATATTCCTCTTAAACATACTACTTCATATTCCTCTTAAACATACTACTTCATATTCCTCTTAAACATACTACTTCATATTCGCCTTAAATATACTACTTCATATTCCTCTTAAATATACTACTTCATATTACTCTTAAATATACTACTTTATATCCCTCTTAAACATAGTACTTCATATTCCTCTTAAACATACTACTTCATATTCCTCTTAAACATAAAACTTCATATTCCTCTTAAACATACTTCTTCATATTCCTCTTAAACATACTACTTCATATTCCACTTAAATATACTACTTCATATTCCTCTTAAATATAATACTTCATATTCCTCTTAAACATACTACTTCATATTCCTCTTAAACATACTACTTCATATTCCTCTCTAACATACTACTTCATATTCCTCTTAAATATACTACTTCATTTTCGTCTTAAATATACTACTTTATATTCCTCTTATACATAATGCTACATATTCCTCTTAAAAATACTACTTTATATTCCTCTTAAACATACTACTTCATATTCCTCTTAAACATACTACTTCATATTCCTCTGAAACATACTACTTTATATTCCTCTTATATAAACTACTTCATATTCCTCTTAAACATACTACTTCATATTACTCTTAAACATACTACTTCATATTCCTCTTAAACATAATACTTCATATTCCTCTTAAACATACTACTTCATATTCGTCTTAAATATACTATGTCATATTCCTCTTACACAAACTATTTCATATCACTCTTAAACATACTACTACATGATCCTCTTAAAAATACTACTTCATATTCCTCTTAAACATACTACTTCATATTCCTCTTAAACATACTACATCATATTCCTCTTAAACATACTACTTCATATTCCTCTTAAATATACTACTTCATATTTCTCTTAAGCATACTACTTCATATTCCTCTTAAATATAGTACTTCATATTCCTCTTAAACATACTACTTCATATTCCTCTTAAACGTACTACTTTATATTCCTCTTAAACATACTACTTCATATTCCTCTGAAACATACTACTTCATATTCCTCTTATATAAACTACTTCATATTCCTCTTAAACATACTACTTCATATTCCTCTTAAACATACTACTTCATATTGCTATTAAACATAATACTTCATATTCCTCTTAAACATACTACTTCATATTCGTCTTAAATATACTACGTCATATTCCTCTTAAACAAACTATTTCATATTACTCTTAAACATACTACTACATATTCCTCTTAAAAATACTACTTCATATTCCTCTTAAACATACTACTTCATATTCCTCTTAAACATACTACATCATATTCCTCTTAAACATACTACTTTATATTCCTCTTAAATATACTACTTTATATTCCTCTTAAACATACTACTTCATATTCCTCTTAAATATAGTACTTCATATTCCTCTTAAACATACTACTTCATATTCCTCTTAAACATACTACTTCATATTCCTCTTAAATATAGTACTTCATATTCCTCTTAAACATACTTCTTCATATTCCTCTTTAATATACTACTTCATATTCCTTTTAAACATACTCCTTCATATTCCTCTTAAACACACTACTTCATATTCCTCTTAAACATATTACTTCATATTCCACTTAAATATACTACTTCATATTCCTCTTAAACATACTTCTGCATATTCCTCTTAAACATACTACTTCATATTCCTCTTAAACATACTACTTCATATCCTCTTAAATACACTATTTCATATTCCTCTTAAATAGACTAATTCATATTCCTCTTAAACATACTCCTTCATATTCCTCTTAAACATACTACTTCATATTCCTCTTAAATATACTACTTAACATTCCTCTTAAACATACTACTTCATATTCCTCTTAAACATACTACTTCATATTCCTCTTAAATATACTACTTCATATTCCTCTTAAATATACTACCTCATATTCCTCTTAAACATACTACTTCATATTCCTCTTAAACATACTACTTCATATTCTCCTTAAATATACTACTTCATATTCCTCTTAACCATACTACTTCATATTCCTCTTAAACATACTTCTTCATATTCCTCTTAAACATACTACTGCATATTCCTCTTAAACATACTACTTCATATTCCTCTTTAATATACTACTTCATATTCCTTTTAAACATACTCCTTCATATTCCTCTTAAACATTCTACTTCATATTCCTCTTAAACATACTACTTCATATTCCTCTTAAACATACTCCTTCATATTCCTCTTAAACATACTACTTCATATTCCTCTTAAACATACTACTTCGTGTTCCTGTTAAATATACTACTTCATATTCCTCTTAAACATACTACTTCATATTCCTCTTAACCATACTACTTCATATTCCTCTTAAATATACTACTTCATATTCCTCTTAAACATACTACTTCATATTCCTCTTAAACATACTACTTCATATTCCTCTTAAACATACTACTGCATATTCTTCTTAAACATACTACTTCATATTCCTCTTAAACATACTACTTCATATTCCTCTTAAACATACTACTTCATATTCCTCTTAAACATACTACTGCATATGCCTCTTAAACATACTACTTCATATTCCTCTTAAACATACTACTTCATATTCCTCTTAAATATACTACTTCATATTCCTCTTAAACATACTACTTCATATTCCTCTTAAACATACTACTTCATATTCCTCTTAAACATACTTCTTCATATTCCTCTTAAACATACTACTTCATATTCGTCTTAAATATACTACTTCATATTCCTCTTAAACATACTACTTCATATTACTCTTAAATATACTACTTCATATTCCTCTTAAACATACTACTTCATATTCCTCTTAAACATTCTACTTCATATTCCTCTTAAACATACTACTTCATATTCCTCTTAAACATACTACTTCATATTCCTCCTAAACATACTAATTCATATTCCACTTAAATATACTACTTCATATTCCTCTTAAATATACTACTTCATATTCCTCTTAAACATACTACTTCATATTCCTCTTAAACATACTACTTCATATTCCTCTTAAACATACTACTTCATATTCCTCTTAAACATACTATTTCATATTCCTCTTAAACATACTACTTCATATTCCTCTTAAACATACTACTTCATATTCCTCTTAAACATACTACTTCATATTCCTCTTAAATATACTACTTCATATTCCTATTAACCATACTACTTCATATTCCTCTTAAACATACTTCTTCATATTCCTCTTAAACATACTACTGCATATTCCTCTTATACATACTACTTCATATTCCTCTTTAATATACTACTTCATATTCCTTTTAAACATACTCCTTTATATTCCTCTTAAACATACTACTTCATATTCCTCTTAAACATACTACTTCATATTCTTCTTAAACATACTACTTCATATTTCTCTTAAACACACTACTTCATATTCCTCTTAAGCATATTACTTCATATTCCACTTAAATATACTACTTCATATTCCTCTTAAACATACTACTGCATATTCCTCTTAAACATACTACTTCATATTCCTCTTAAACATACTACTTCATATTCCTCTTAAATACACTACTTCATATTCCTCTTAAATATACTACTTCATATTCCTCTTAAACATACTACTTCATATTTTCCTTAAATATACTACTTCATATTCCTCTTAACCATACTACTTCATATTCCTCTTAAACATACTTCTTCATATTTCTCTTAAACATACTACTGCATATTCCTCTTAAACATACTACTTCATATTCCTCTTAAATATACTACTTCATATTCCTTTTAAACATACTCCTTCATATTTCTCTTAAACATACTACTTCATATTCCTGTTAAATATACTACTTTATATTCCTCTTAAACATACTACTTCATATTCCTCTTAACCATACTACTTCATATTCCTCTTAAATATACTACTTCATATTCCTCTTAAACATACTACTTCATATTCCTCTTAAACACACTACTTCATATTCCTCTTAAACATACTACTGCATATTCCTCTTAAACATACTACTTCATATTCCTCTTAAATATACTTCTTCATATTCCTCTTAAATATACTTCTTCATATTCCTCTTAAACATTATACTGCATATTCCTCTTAAACATACTACTTCATATTCCTCTTAAACATACTACTTCATATTCCTCTTAAATATACTACTTCATATTCCTCTTAAACATACTACTTCATATTCCTCCTAAACGTACTACTTCATATTCCTCTTAAACATACTACTTCATATTCCTCTTAAACATACTACTTCATATTCGTCTTAAATATACTACTTCATAATCCTCTTAGACATACTACTTCATATTACTCTTAAATATACTACTTCATATTCCTCTTAAACATACTGCTTCATATTCCTCTTAAACATACTACTTCATATTCCTCTTAAACATACTACTTCATATTCCTCTTAAACATACTACTTCATATTCCTCTTAAACATACTACTTCATATTCTACTTAAATATACTATTTCATATTCCTCTTAAATGTACTACTTCATATTCCTCTTAAACATACTACTTCATATTCGTCTTAAACATACTACTTCATATTCCTCTTAAACATACTACTTCATATTCCTCTTAAACATACTACTTCAAATTCATCTTAAACATACTACTTCATATTCCTCTTAAACATACTACTTCATATTCCACTTAAATATACTACTTCATATTCCTCCTAAATATACTACTTCAAATTCCTCTTAAACATACTACTTCATATTCCTCTTAAATATACTACTTCATATTCCTCTTAAACATACTACTTCATATTCCTCTTAAACATACTACTTCATATTCCTCTTAAACATACTACTTCATATTCCTCTTAAACATACTACTTCATATTCCTCTTAAACATACTATTTCATATTCCTCTCAAACATACTACTTCATATTCCTCTTAAATATACTACTTCATTTTCCTCTTAAATATACTACTTTATAGTCCTCTTAAACATACTACTACATATTTCTCTTAAAAATACTACTTCATATTCCTCTTAAACATACTGCTTCACATTCCTCTTAAACATATTATTTTATATTCTCTTAAACATACTATTTCATATTCCTCTTAAATATACTATTTCATATTCCTCTTAAATATACTACTTAATATTCGGCTAAAATATACTACTTCATATTCCTCTTAAACATACAACTTAATATTTCTCTTAAACATCCTACATCATATTCCTCTTAAACATACTACTGCATATTCCTCTTAAACATACTACTTCATATTCCTCTCAAACATACTTCTTCATATTTATCTTAAATATACTACTTCATATTCCTCTTAAACATACTACTTCATATTCGTCTTAAACATACTACTTCATATTCCTCTTAAACATACTACTTCATATTCCTCTTAAACATACTACTTCATATTCCTCTTAAACATACTACTTCATATTCCTCTTAAACATACTACTTCACATTCCTCTTAAACATACTACTTCATATTCCTCTTAAATATACTACAATACTTCAAATTCCTCTTAAACATACTACTTCATATTCCTCTTAAACATGCTACTTCATATTCCTCTTAAACATACTACTTCAAATTCCTCTTAAACATACTACTTCATATTCCTCTTAAACATACTACTTCATATTCCACTTAAATTTACTACTTCATATTCCTCTTAAATATACTATTTCAAATTCCTCTTAAACATACTACTTCATATTCCTCTTAAATATACTACTTCATATTCCTCTTAAACATACTACTTCATATTACTCTTAAATATACTACTTCATATTCCTCTTAAACATACTACTTCATATTCCTCCTAAACATACTACTTCATATTCCTCTTAAACATACTAATCCATACTCCACTTAAATATACTACTTCATATTCCTCTTAAATTTACTACTTCATATTCCTCTTAAACATACTACTTCATATTCCTCTTAAACATACTACTTCATATTCCTCTTAAACATACTACTTCATATTCCTCTTAAACATACTATTTCATATTCCTCTTAAACATACTACTTCATATTCCTCTTAAACATACTACTTCATATTCCTCTTAAACAAACTACTTCATATTCCTCTTAAATATACTACTTCATATTCCTCTTAACCATACTACTTCATATTCCTCTTAAACATACTTCTTCATATTCTTCTTAAACATACTACTGCATATTCCTCTTATACATACTACTTCATATTCCTCTTTAATATACTACTTCATATTCCTTTTAAACATACTCCTTTATATTCCTCTTAAACATACTACTTCATATTCCTCTTAAACATACTACTTCATATTCTTCTTAAACATACTACTTCATATTTCTCTTAAACACACTACTTCATATTCCTCTTAAACATATAACTTCATATTCCACTTAAATATACTACTTCATATTCCTCTTAAACATACTACTGCATATTCCTCTTAAACATACTACTTCATATTCCTCTTAAACATACTACTTCATATTCCTCTTAAATACACTACTTCATATTCCTCTTAAATATACTACTTCATATTCCTCTTAAACATACTACTTCATATTCTCCTTAAATATACTACTTCATATTCCTCTTAACCATACTACTACATATTCCTCTTAAACATACTTCTTCATATTCCTCTTAAACATACTACTGCATATTCCTCTTAAACATACTACTTCATATTCCTCTTTAATATACTACTTCATATTCCTTTTAAACATACTCCTTCATATTCCTCTTAAACACACTACTTCATATTCCTCTTAAACATATTACTTCATATTCCACTTAAATATACTACTTCATATTCCTCTTAAACATACTTCTGCATATTCCTCTTAAACATACTACTTCATATTCCTCTTAAACATACTACTTCATATTCCTCTTAAATACACTATTTCATATTCCTCTTAAATAGACTAATTCATATTCCTCTTAAACATACTACTTCATATTCCTCTTAAACATACTACTTCATATTCCTCTTAAATATACTACTTAACATTCCTCTTAAACATACTACTTCATATTCCTCTTAAACATACTACTTCATATTCCTCTTAAATATACTACTTCATATTCCTCTTAAATATACTACCTCATATTCCTCTTAAACATACTACTTCATATTCCTCTTAAACATACTACTTCATATTCTCCTTAAATATACTACTTCATATTCCTCTTAACCATACTACTTCATATTCCTCTTAAACATACTTCTTCATATTCCTCTTAAACATACTACTGCATATTCCTCTTAAACATACTACTTCATATTCCTCTTTAATATACTACTTCATATTCCTTTTAAACATACTCCTTCATATTCCTCTTAAACATTCTACTTCATATTCCTCTTAAACATACTACTTCATATTCCTCTTAAACATACTCCTTCATATTCCTCTTAAACATACTACTTCATATTCCTCTTAAACATACTACTTCGTGTTCCTGTTAAATATACTACTTCATATTCCTCTTAAACATACTACTTCATATTCCTCTTAACCATAATACTTCATATTCCTCTTAAATATACTACTTCATATTCCTCTTAAACATACTACTTCATATTCCTCTTAAACATACTACTTCATATTCCTCTTAAACATACTACTGCATATTCTTCTTAAACATACTACTTCATATTCCTCTTAAACATACTACTTCATATTCCTCTTAAACATACTACTTCATATTCCTCTTAAACATACTACTGCATATGCCTCTTAAACATACTACTTCATATTCCTCTTAAACATACTACTTCATATTCCTCTTAAATATACTACTTCATATTCCTCTTAAACATACTACTTCATATTCCTCTTAAACATACTACTTCATATTCCTCTTAAACATACTTCTTCATATTCCTCTTAAACATACTACTTCATATTCGTCTTAAATATACTACTTCATATTCCTCTTAAACATACTACTTCATATTACTCTTAAATATACTACTTCATATTCCTCTTAAACATACTACTTCATATTCCTCTTAAACATTCTACTTCATATTCCTCTTAAACATACTACTTCATATTCCTCTTAAACATACTACTTCATATTCCTCCTAAACATACTAATTCATATTCCACTTAAATACACTACTTCATATTCCTCTTAAATATACTACTTCATATTCCTCTTAAACATACTACTTCATATTCCTCTTAAACATACTACTTCATATTCCTCTTAAACATACTACTTCATATTCCTCTTAAACATACTATTTCATATTCCTCTTAAACATACTACTTCATATTCCTCTTAAACATACTACTTCATATTCCTCTTAAACATACTACTTCATATTCCTCTTAAATATACTACTTCATATTCCTATTAACCATACTACTTCATATTCCTCTTAAACATACTTCTTCATATTCCTCTTAAACATACTACTGCATATTCCTCTTATACATACTACTTCATATTCCTCTTTAATATACTACTTCATATTCCTTTTAAACATACTCCTTTATATTCCTCTTAAACATACTACTTCATATTCCTCTTAAACATACTACTTCATATTCTTCTTAAACATACTACTTCATATTTCTCTTAAACACACTACTTCATATTCCTCTTAAGCATATTACTTCATATTCCACTTAAATATACTACTTCATATTCCTCTTAAACATACTACTGCATATTCCTCTTAAACATACTACTTCATATTCCTCTTAAACATACTACTTCATATTCCTCTTAAATACACTACTTCATATTCCTCTTAAATATACTACTTCATATTCCTCTTAAACATACTACTTCATATTTTCCTTAAATATACTACTTCATATTCCTCTTAACCATACTACTTCATATTCCTCTTAAACATACTTCTTCATATTTCTCTTAAACATACTACTGCATATTCCTCTTAAACATACTACTTCATATTCCTCTTAAATATACTACTTCATATTCCTTTTAAACATACTCCTTCATATTTCTCTTAAACATACTACTTCATATTCCTGTTAAATATACTACTTTATATTCCTCTTAAACATACTACTTCATATTCCTCTTAACCATACTACTTCATATTCCTCTTAAATATACTACTTCATATTCCTCTTAAACATACTACTTCATATTCCTCTTAAACACACTACTTCATATTCCTCTTAAACATACTACTGCATATTCCTCTTAAACATACTACTTCATATTCCTCTTAAATATACTTCTTCATATTCCTCTTAAATATACTTCTTCATATTCCTCTTAAACATTATACTGCATATTCCTCTTAAACATACTACTTCATATTCCTCTTAAACATACTACTTCATATTCCTCTTAAATATACTACTTCATATTCCTCTTAAACATACTACTTCATATTCCTCCTAAACGTACTACTTCATATTCCTCTTAAACATACTACTTCATATTCCTCTTAAACATACTACTTCATATTCGTCTTAAATATACTACTTCATAATCCTCTTAGACATACTACTTCATATTACTCTTAAATATACTACTTCATATTCCTCTTAAACATACTGCTTCATATTCCTCTTAAACATACTACTTCATATTCCTCTTAAACATACTACTTCATATTCCTCTTAAACATACTACTTCATATTCCTCTTAAACATACTACTTCATATTCTACTTAAATATACTATTTCATATTCCTCTTAAATGTACTACTTCATATTCCTCTTAAACATACTACTTCATATTCGTCTTAAACATACTACTTCATATTCCTCTTAAACATACTACTTCATATTCCTCTTAAACATACTACTTCAAATTCATCTTAAACATACTACTTCATATTCCTCTTAAACATACTACTTCATATTCCACTTAAATATACTACTTCATATTCCTCCTAAATATACTACTTCAAATTCCTCTTAAACATACTACTTCATATTCCTCTTAAATATACTACTTCATATTCCTCTTAAACATACTACTTCATATTCCTCTTAAACATACTACTTCATATTCCTCTTAAACATACTACTTCATATTCCTCTTAAACATACTACTTCATATTCCTCTTAAACATACTATTTCATATTCCTCTCAAACATACTACTTCATATTCCTCTTAAATATACTACTTCATTTTCCTCTTAAATATACTACTTTATAGTCCTCTTAAACATACTACTACATATTTCTCTTAAAAATACTACTTCATATTCCTCTTAAACATACTGCTTCACATTCCTCTTAAACATATTATTTTATATTCTCTTAAACATACTATTTCATATTCCTCTTAAATATACTATTTCATATTCCTCTTAAATATACTACTTAATATTCGGCTAAAATATACTACTCCATATTCCTCTTAAACATACAACTTAATATTTCTCTTAAACATCCTACATCATATTCCTCTTAAACATACTACTGCATATTCCTCTTAAACATACTACTTCATATTCCTCTCAAACATACTTCTTCATATTTATCTTAAATATACTACTTCATATTCCTCTTAAACATACTACTTCATATTCGTCTTAAACATACTACTTCATATTCCTCTTAAACATACTACTTCATATTCCTCTTAAACATACTACTTCATATTCCTCTTAAACATACTACTTCATATTCCTCTTAAACATACTACTTCACATTCCTCTTAAACATACTACTTCATATTCCTCTTAAATATACTACAATACTTCAAATTCCTCTTAAACATACTACTTCATATTCCTCTTAAACATGCTACTTCATATTCCTCTTAAACATACTACTTCAAATTCCTCTTAAACATACTACTTCATATTCCTCTTAAACATACTACTTCATATTCCACTTAAATTTACTACTTCATATTCCTCTTAAATATACTATTTCAAATTCCTCTTAAACATACTACTTCATATTCCTCTTAAATATACTACTTCATATTCCTCTTAAACATACTACTTCATATTACTCTTAAATATACTACTTCATATTCCTCTTAAACATACTACTTCATATTCCTCCTAAACATACTACTTCATATTCCTCTTAAACATACTAATCCATACTCCACTTAAATATACTACTTCATATTCCTCTTAAATTTACTACTTCATATTCCTCTTAAACATACTACTTCATATTCCTCTTAAACATACTACTTCATATTCCTCTTAAACATACTACTTCATATTCCTCTTAAACATACTATTTCATATTCCTCTTAAACATACTACTTCATATTCCTCTTAAACATACTACTTCATATTCCTCTTAAACATACTACTTCATATTCCTCTTAAATATACTACTTCATATTCCTCTTAACCATACTACTTCATATTCCTCTTAAACATACTTCTTCATATTCTTCTTAAACATACTACTGCATATTCCTCTTATACATACTACTTCATATTCCTCTTTAATATACTACTTCATATTCCTTTTAAACATACTCCTTTATATTCCTCTTAAACATACTACTTCATATTCCTCTTAAACATACTACTTCATATTCTTCTTAAACATACTACTTCATATTTCTCTTAAACACACTACTTCATATTCCTCTTAAACATATAACTTCATATTCCACTTAAATATACTACTTCATATTCCTCTTAAACATACTACTGCATATTCCTCTTAAACATACTACTTCATATTCCTCTTAAACATACTACTTCATATTCCTCTTAAATACACTACTTCATATTCCTCTTAAATATACTACTTCATATTCCTCTTAAACATACTACTTCATATTCTCCTTAAATATACTACTTCATATTCCTCTTAACCATACTACTACATATTCCTCTTAAACATACTTCTTCATATTCCTCTTAAACATACTACTGCATATTCCTCTTAAACATACTACTTCATATTCCTCTTAAATATACTACTTCATATTCCTTTTAAACATACTCCTTCATATTCCTCTTAAACATACTACTTCATATTCCTGTTAAATATACTACTTTATATTCCTCTTAAACATACTACTTCATATTCCTCTTAACCATACTACTTCATATTCCTCTTAAATATACTACTTCATATTCTTCTTAAACATACTACTTCATATTCCTCTTAAGCATACTACTTCATATTCCTCTTAAACATACTACTGCATATTCCTTTTAAACATACTACTTCATATTCCTCTTAAAAATACTTCTTCATATTCCTCTTAAATATACTTCTTCATATTCCTCTTAAACATTATACTGCATATTCCTCTTAAACATACTACTTCATATTCCTCTTAAACATACTACTTCATATTCCTCTTAAATATACTACTTCATATTCCTCTTAAACATACTACTTCATATTCCTCCTAAACATACTACTTCATATTCCTCTTAAACATACTACTTCATATTCCTCTTAAACATACTACTTCATATTCGTCTTAAATATACTACTTCATAATCCTCTTAAACATACTACTTCATATTACTCTTAAATATACTACTTCATATTCCTCTTAAACATACTACTTCATATTCCTCTTAAACATACTACTTCATATTCCTCTTAAACATACTACTTCATATTCCTCTTAAACATACTACTTCATATTCCTCTTAAACATACTACTTCATATTCCACTTAAATATACTATTTCATATTCCTCTTAAATATACTACTTCATATTCCTCTTAAACATACTACTTCATACTCCTCTTAAACATACTACTTCATATTCCTCTTAAACATACTACTTCATATTCCTCTTAAACATACTACTTCATATTCCTCTTAAACATACTACTTCATATTCCTCTCAAACATACTACTTCATATTCCTCTTAAATATACTACTTCATTTTCCACTTAAATATACTACTTCATATTCCTCTTAAACATACTGCTTCACATTCCTCTTAAACATATTATTTTATATTCTCTTAAACATACTATTTCGTATTCCTCTTAAATATACTATTTCATATTCCTCTTAAATATACTACTTTATATTCGGCTAAAATATACTACTTCATATTCCTCTTAAACATACAACTTAATATTCCTCTTAAACATCCTACATCATATTCCTCTTAAACATACTACTTCATATTCGTCTTAAACATACTACTTCATATTCCTCTTAAACATACTACTTCATATTCCTCTTAAACATACTACTTCATATTCCTCTCAAACATACTACTTCATGTTCCTCTTAAACATACTACTTCACATTCCTCTTAAACATACTACTTCATATTCCTCTTAAATATACTACAATACTTCAAATTCCTCTTAAACATACTACTTCATATTCCTCTTAAACATACTACTTCATATTCCTCTTAAACATACTACTTCAAATTCCTCTTAAACATACTACTTCATATTCATCTTAAACATACTACTTCATATTCCACTTAAATTTACTACTTTATATTCCTCTTAAATATACTACTTCAAATTCCTCTTAAACATACTACTTCATATTCCTCTTAAATATACTACTTCATTTTCCTCTTAAACATACTACTTCATATTACTCTTAAATATACTACTTCATATTCCTCTTAAACATACTACTTCATATTCCTCCTAAACATACTACTTCATATTCCTCTTAAACATACTACTTCATATTCCTCTTAAACATACTACTTCATATTCCTCTTAAACATACTACTTCATATTCCACTTAAATATACTACTTCATATTCCTCTTAAATGTACTACTTCATATTCCTCTTAAACATACTACTTCATATTCCTCTTAAACATACTACTTCATATTCCTCTTAAACATACTACTTCATATTCCTCTTAAACATACAACTTAAAATTCCTCTTAGACATACTACTTCATATTCCTCTTAAACATACTACTTCATATTCCACTTAAATATACTACTTCATATTCCTCTTAAACATACTACTTCAGATTCTCCTTAAATATACTACTTCATATTCCTCTTAACCATACTACTTCATATTCATCTTAAACATACTTCTTCATATTCCTCTTAAACATACTACTGCATATTCCTCTTAAACATACTACTTCATATTCCTCTTAAATATACTACTTCATATTCCTTTTAAACATACTCCTTCATATTCCTCTTAAACATACTACTTCATATTCCTCTTAAACATACTACTTCATATTCCTCTTAAACATACTCCTTCATATTCCTCTTAAACATACTACTTCATATTCCTCTTAAACATACTACTTCATATTCCTGTTAAATATACTACTTTATATTCCTCTTAAACATACTACTTCATATTCCTCTTAACCATACTACTTCATATTCCTCTTAAATATACTATTTCATATTTCTCTTAAACATACTACTTCATATTCCTCTTAAACATACTACTTCATATTCCTCTTAAACATACTACTGCATATTCGTCTTAAACATACTACTTCATATTCCTCTTAAATATACTTCTTCATATTCCTCTTAAATATACTTCTTCATATTCCTCTTAAACATTATACTGCATATTCCTCTTAAACATACTTCTTCATATTCCTCTTAAACATACTACTTCATATTCCTCTTAAATATACTACTTCATATTCCTGTTAAACATACTACTTCATATTCCTCTTAAATATACTACTTCATATTCCTTTTAAACATACTACTTCATATTCCTCTTAAACATACTACTTCATATTCCTCTTTAACATACTACTTCATATTCCTCTTAAACATACTACTTCTTATTCGTCTTAAATATACTACTTCATATTCCTCTTAGACATACCACTTCATATTACTCTTAAATATACTACTTCATATTCCTCTTAAACATACTACTTCATATTCCTCTTAAACATACTACTTCATATTCCTCTTAAACATACTACTTCATATTCCTCTTAAACATACTACTTCATATTCCTCTTAAACATATCACTTCATATTCCAATTAAATATACTACTTCATATTCCTCTTAAATGTAGTACTTCATATTCCTCTTAAACATACTACTTCATATTCCTCTTAAACATACTACTTCATATTCCTCTTAAAAATACTACTTCATATTCCTCTTAAACATACTACTTCAAATTCCTCTTAAACATACTACTTCACATTCCTCTTAAACATACTACTTCATATTCCTCTTAAATATACTACAATACTTCAAATTCCCCTTAAACATACTACTTCATATTACTCTTAAATATACTACTTCATATTCCTCTTAAACATACTACTTCATGTTCCTCTTAAACATACTACTTCATATTCCTCTTAAACATACTACTTCATATTCCTCTTAAACATACTACTTCATATTCCTCTTGAACATACTACATCATATTCCTTTTAAATATACTACTTCATATTCCTCTTAAATGTACTACTTCATATTCCTCTTAAACATACTACTTCATATTCCTCTTAAACATACTACTTCATATTCCTCTTAAACATACTACTTCATATTCCTCTTAAACATACAACTTCAAATTCCTCTTAGACATACTACTTCATACGTGTATTCCTCTTAAACATACTACTTCATATTCCACTTAAATATACTACTTCATATTCCTCTTAAATATACTACTTCAAATTACTCTTAAACATACTACTTCATATTCCTCTTAAATATACTACTTCATATTCCTCTTAAACATACTACTTCATATTCCTCTTAAACATACTACTTCATATTCCTCTTAAACATACTACTTCATATTCCTCTTAAACATACTACTTCATATTCCTCTTAAACATACTACTTCATATTTCTCTCAAACATACTACTTCATATTCCTCTTAAATATACTACTTCATTTTCCTCTTAAATATACTACTTTATATTCCTCTTAAACATCCTACATCATATTCCTCTTAAACATACTACTGCATATTCCTCTTAAACATACTACTTCATATTCCTCTTAAACATACTACTTCATATTCCTCTTAAACATACTACTTCATATTCCTCTTAAACATACTACTTCATATTCCTCTTAAACATACTACTTCATATTCCTCTTAAACATACTACTTCATATTCCTCTTAAACATACTACTTCATATTCCTCTTAAACATACTACTTCATATTCCTCTTAAATATACTACAATACTTCAAATTCCTCTTAAACATACTACTTCATATTCCTCTTAAACATACTACTTCATATTCCTCTTACACATTCTACTTCAAATTGCTCTTAAACATACTACCACATATTACTCTTAAATATACTACTTCAAATTCCTCTTAAACATATTACTTCATATTCCTCTTAAACATACTACTGCATATTCCTCTTAAACATACTACTTCATATTCCTCTTAAACATACTACTTCATATTCCTCTTAAATATACTACTTCATATTCCTCTTAAACATACTACTTCATATTCCTCTTAAATATACTACTTCATATTCCTCTTAAACACACTACTTCATATTCCTCTTAAACATACTACTTCATATTCCACTTAAATATACTACTTCATATTCCTCTTAAATGTACTACTTCATATTCCTCTTAATCATACTACTTCATATTCCTCTTAAACATACTACTTCATATTCCTCTTAAACATACTACTTCATATTCCTCTTAAACATACAACTTCAAATTCCTATTAGACATCCTACTTCATATTCCTCTTAAACATACTACTTCATATTCCTCTTAAACACACTACTTCATATTCCTCTTAAACATACTACTTCATATTCCACTTAAATATACTACTTCATATTCCTCTTAAATGTACTACTTCATATTCCTCTTAAACATACAACTTCAAATTCCTCTTAGACATACTACTTCATATTCCTCTTAAACATACAACTTCATATTCCTCTTAAACATACTACTGCATATTCCTGTTAAATATACTACTTCATATTACTCTTAAACGTACTACTTCATATTCCTCTTAAATATGCTACTTCATATTCCCCTTAAATATACTACTTCATATTTCTGTTAAACATACTACTTCATATTCCTCTCAAACATACTACTTCATATTCCTCTTTAACATACTACTTCATATTCATCTTAAACATACTACTTCATATTCCTCTTAAACATTCTACTTCAAATTGCTCTTAAACATACTACCACATATTACTCTTAAATATACTACTTCAAATTCCTCTTAAACATACTACTTCATATTCCTCTTAAACATACTACTTCATATTCCTCTTAAACATACTACTTCATATTCCTCTTAAACATACTACTTCATATTCCTCTTAAACATACTACTTCATATTCCTCTTAAACATACTACTTCATATTCCTCTTAAACATACTACTTCATATTCCTCTTAAACATACTACTTCATATTCCTGTTGAACACACTACTTCATATTCCACTTAAATCTACTACTTCATATTCCTCTTAAATGTACTACTTCATATTCCTCTTAAACATACTACTTCATATTCCTCTTAAACATACTACTTCATATTCCTCTTAAACATATTACTTCATATTCCTCTTAAACATACAACTTCAAATTCCTCTTAGACATACTACTTCATATTCCTCTTAAACATACTACTTCATATTCCACATAAATATACTACTTCATATTCCTCTTAAATATACTACTTCAAATTCCTCTTGCACATACTACCTTATATTCCTCTTAAATATACTACTTCATATTCTTCTTAAACATAGTACTTCATATTCCTCTTAAACATACTACTTCATATTCCTCTTAAACATACTACTTCATATTCCTCTTAAACATACTACTTCATATTTCTCTCAAACATACTACTTCATATTCCTCTTAAATATACTACTTCATTTTCCTCTTAAATATACTACTTTATATTCCTCTTAAACATACTACTACATATTTCTCTTAAAAATACTACTTCATATTCCTCTTAAATATACTACTTCATATTCCTCTTAAATATACTACTTAATATTCGGCTAAAATATACTACTTCATATTCCTCTTTAACATACTACTTAATATTCCTCTTAAACATCCTACATCATATTCCTCTTAAACATTCTACTGCATATTCCTCTTAAACATACTACTTCATATTCCTCTTAAACATACTACTTCATATTCCTCTTAAACATACTACTTCATATTCCTCTTAAACATACTACTTCATATTCCTCTTAAACATACTATTTCATATTCCTCTTAAACATACTACTTCATATTCCTCTTAAACATACTACTTCATATTCCTCTTAAACATACTACTTCATATTCCTCTTAAATATACTACAATACTTCAAATTCCTCTTAAACATACTACTTCATATTCCTCTTAAACATACTACTTCATATTCCTCTTAAATATACTACTTCATATTCCTCTTAAACATACTACTTCATATTCCTCTTAAACATACTACTTCATATTCCTCTTAAACATTCTTTTTCATATTCCTCTTAAATATACTACTTCATATTCCTCTTAAACATACTACTTCATATTCCTCTTAAACATACTACTTCATATTCCTCTTAAATATACTACTTCATATTCCTCTTAAATATACTAATTAATATTCGTCTAAAATATACTACTTTATATTCCTCTTAAACATACTACTTAATATTCCTCTTAAACATCCTACATCATGTTCCTCTTCAACATACTACTGCATATTCCTCTTAAACATACTACTTCATATTCCTCTTAAACAAACTTCTTCATATTCCTCTTAAATATACTACTTCATATTCCTCTTAAACATACTACTTCATATTCCTCTTAAACATACTATTTCATATTCCTCGTAAACATACTACTTCATATTCCTCTTAAGCATACTACCTAATATTCCTCTCAAACATACTACTTCATATTCCTCTTAAACATACTACTTCATATTCCTCTTCCACATACTACTTCATATTCCTCTTAAACATACTTTTTCATATTCCTCTTAAACATACTACTTCATATTCCTCTTAAACATACTACTTCATATTCCTCTTAAATATACTACTACATATGCTTCTTAAATATACTACTTCATATTCTTCTTAAACATACTACTTCATATTCCTCTTAAATATACTACTTCATATTCCTCTTGAACATACTACTTCATATTCCTCTTAAATATACTACTTCATATGCCTCTTAAATATACTACTTCATATTCCTCTTAAACATACTACTGCATATTCCTGTTAAATATACTACTTCATATTACTCTTAAACGTACTACTTCATATTCCTCTTAAATATGCTACTTCATATTCCTCTTAAATATACTACTTCATATTCCTGTTAAACATACTACTTCATATTCCTCTTAAACATACTACTTCATATTCCTCTTAAACATACTACTTCATATTCCTCTTAAACATACTTTTTCATATTCCTCTTAAACATACTACTTCATATTCCTCTTACATATACTACTACATATGCTTCTTAAATATACTACTTCATATTCTTCTTAAACATACTACTTCATATTCCTCTTAAATATACTACTTCATATTCCTCTTGAACATACTACTTCATATTCCTCTTAAATATACTACTTCATATGCCTCTTAAACATACTACTTCATATTCCTCTTAAACATACTACTTCATATTCCTCTTAAACATACTTTTTCATATTCCTCTTAAACATACTACTTCATATTCCTCTTAAACATACTACTTCATATTCCTCTTAAACATACTACTTCATATTCCTCTTAAACATACTACTTCATATTCCTCTTAAACATACTTTTTCATATTCCTCTTAAACATACTACTTCATATTCCTCTTAAATATACTACTACATATGCTTCTTAAATATACTACTTCATATTCTTCTTAAACATACTACTTCATATTCCTGTTAAATATACTACTTCATATTCCTCTTGAACATACTACTTCATATTCCTCTTAATATACTACTTCATATGCCTCTTAAATATACTATTTCATATTCCTCTTAAACATACTACTGCATATTCCTGTTAAATATACTACTTCATATTACTCTTAAACGTACTACTTTATATTCCTCTTAAATATGCTACTTCATATTCCTCTTAAATATACTACTTCATATTCCTGTTAAACATACTACTTCATATTCCTCTTAAACATACTACTTCATATTCCTCTTAAACATACTACTTCATATTCATCTTAAACATACTACTTCATATTCTTCTTAAACATTCTACTTCAAATTGCTCTTAAACATACTACCACATATTACTCTTAAATATACTACTTCAAATTCCTCTTAAACATACTACTTCATATTCCTCTTAAACATACTACTTCATATTCCTCTTAAACATACTACTTCATATTCCTCTTAAACATACTACTTCATACTCCTCTTAAATATACTACTTCATATTCCTCTTAAACATACTACTTCATATTCCTCTTAAATATACTACTTCATATTCCTCTTAAACACACTACTTCATATTCCTCTTAAACATACTACTTCATATTCCACTTAAATATACTACTTCATATTCCTCTTAAACATACTACTGCATTTTCCTCTTAAACATACTACTTCATATTCCTCTTAAACATACTTTTTCATATTCCTCTTAAATATACTACTTCATATTCCTCTTAAATATACTACAATACTTCAAATTCCTCTTAAACATACTACTTCATATTCCTCTTAAACATACTACTTCATATTCCTCTTAAACATAATACTTCATATTCCTCTTACATATACTACTTCATATTCCTCTTAAACATACTACTTCATATTCCTCTTAAACATACTACTTCATATTCCTCTTAAACATACTACTTCATAATCCTCTTAAATATACTACTACATATGCTTCTTAAATATACTACTTCATATTCCTCTTAAACATACTACTTCATATTCCTCTTAAATATATTACTTCATATTCCTCTTAAACATACTACTTCATATTCCTCTTAAATATACTACTTCATATTCCTCTTAAACACACTACTTCATATTCCTCTTAAACATACTACTTCATATTCCACTTAAATATACTACTTCATATTCCTCTTAAACATACTACTTCATATTCCTCTTAAACATACTACTTCATATTCCTCTTAAACATACTACTTCATAATCCTCTTAAATATACTACTACATATGCTTCTTAAATATACTACTTCATATTCCTCTTAAACATACTACTTCATATTCCTCTTAAATATACTACTTCATATTCCTCTTGAACATACTACTTCATATTCCTCTTAAATATACTACTTCATATTTCTCTTAAACATACTACTTCATATTCCTCTTAAACATACTACTTCATATTCCACTTAAATATAATACTTCATATTCCTCTTAAACATACTACTTCATATTCCTCTTAAATATACTACTTCATATTCCTCTTAAACACACTACTTCATATTCCTCTTAAACATACTACTTCATATTCCACTTAAATATACTACTTCATATTCCTCTTAAACATACTACTTCATATTCCTCTTAAACATACTACTTCATATTCCTCTTAAACATACTACTTCATAATCCTCTTAAATATACTACTACATATGCTTCTTAAATATACTACTTCATATTCCTCTTAAACATACTACTTCATATTCCTCTTAAATATACTACTTCATATTCCTCTTGAACATACTACTTCATATTGCTCTTAAATATACTACTTCATATGCCTCTTAAATATATTACTTCATATTCCTCTTAAACATACTACTTCATATTCCTCTTAAATATACTACTTCATATTCCTCTTAAATATACTAATTAATATTCGTCTAAAATATACTACTTTATATTCCTCTTAAACATACTACTTAATATTCCTCTTAAACATCCTACATCATATTCCTCTTCAACATACTACTGCATATTCCTCTTAAACATACTACTTCATATTCCTCTTAAACAAACTTCTTCATATTCCTCTTAAATATACTACTTCATATTCCTCTTAAACATACTACTTCATATTCCTCTTAAACATACTATTTCATATTCCTCGTAAACATACTACTTCATATTCCTCTTAAGCATACTACCTAATATTCCTCTCAAACATACTACTTCATATTCCTCTTAAACATACTACTTCATATTCCTCTTACACATACTACTTCATATTCCTCTTAAACATACTTTTTCATATTCCTCTTAAACATAGTACTTCATATTCCTCTTAAACATACTACTTCATATTCCTCTTAAATATACTACTACATATGCTTCTTAAATATACTACTTCATATTCTTCTTAAACATACTACTTCATATTCCTCTTAAATATACTACTTCATATTCCTCTTGAACATACTACTTCATATTCCTCTTAAATATACTACTTCATATGCCTCTTAAATATACTACTTCATATTCCTCTTAAACATACTACTGCATATTCCTGTTAAATATACTACTTCATTATACTCTTAAACGTACTACTTCATATTCCTCTTAAATATGCTACTTCATATTCCTCTTAAATATACTACTTCATATTCCTGTTAAACATACTACTTCATATTCCTCTTAAACATACTACTTCATATTCCTCTTAAACATACTACTTCATATTCCTCTTAAACATACTTTTTCATATTCCTCTTAAACATACTACTTCATATTCCTCTTAAATATACTACTACATATGCTTCTTAAATATACTACTTCATATTCTTCTTAAACATACTACTTCATATTCCTCTTAAATATACTACTTCATATTCCTCTTGAACATACTACTTCATATTCCTCTTAAATATACTACTTCATATGCCTCTTAAACATACTACTTCATATTCCTCTTAAACATACTACTTCATATTCCTCTTAAACATACTTTTTCATATTCCTCTTAAACATACTACTTCATATTCCTCTTAAACATACTACTTCATATTCCTCTTAAACATACTACTTCATATTCCTCTTAAACATACTACTTCATATTCCTCTTAAACATACTTTTTCATATTCCTCTTAAACATACTACTTCATATTCCTCTTAAATATACTACTACATATGCTTCTTAAATATACTACTTCATATTCTTCTTAAACATACTACTTCATATTCCTGTTAAATATACTACTTCATATTCCTCTTGAACATACTACTTCATATTCCTCTTAAATATACTACTTCATATGCCTCTTAAATATACTACTTCATATTCCTCTTAAACATACTACTGCATATTCCTGTTAAATATACTACTTCATATTACTCTTAAACGTACTACTTTATATTCCTCTTAAATATGCTACTTCATATTCCTCTTAAATATATTACTTCATATTCCTGTTAAACATACTACTTCATATTCCTCTTAAACATACTACTTCATATTCCTCTTAAACATACTACTTCATATTCATCTTAAACATACTACTTCATATTCTTCTTAAACATTCTACTTCAAATTGCTCTTAAACATACTACCACATATTACTCTTAAATATACTACTTCAAATTCCTCTTAAACATACTACTTCATATTCCTCTTAAACATACTACTTCATATTCCTCTTAAACATACTACTTCATATTCCTCTTAAACATACTACTTCATACTCCTCTTAAATATACTACTTCATATTCCTCTTAAACATACTACTTCATATTCCTCTTAAATATACTACTTCATATTCCTCTTAAACACACTACTTCATATTCCTCTTAAACATACTACTTCATATTCCACTTAAATATACTACTTCATATTCCTCTTAAACATACTACTGCATTTTCCTCTTAAACATACTACTTCATATTCCTCTTAAACATACTTTTTCATATTCCTCTTAAATATACTACTTCATATTCCTCTTAAATATACTACAATACTTCAAATTCCTCTTAAACATACTACTTCATATTCCTCTTAAACATACTACTTCATATTCCTCTTAAACATAATACTTCATATTCCTCTTACATATACTACTTCATATTCCTCTTAAACATACTACTTCATATTCCTCTTAAACATACTACTTCATATTCCTCTTAAACATACTACTTCATAATCCTCTTAAATATACTACTGCATATGCTTCTTAAATATACTACTTCATATTCCTCTTAAACATACTACTTCATATTCCTCTTAAATATACTACTTCATATTCCTCTTGAACATACTACTTCATATTCCTCTTAAATATACTACTTCATATGCCTCTTAAATATATTACTTCATATTCCTCTTAAACATACTACTTCATATTCCTCTTAAATATACTACTTCATATTTCTCTTAAACATACTACTTCATATTCCTCTTAAACATACTACTTCATATTCCACTTAAATATAATACTTCATATTCCTCTTAAACATACTACTGCATATTACTCTTAAATATACTACTCCAAATTTCTCGTAAGCATACTACTTCATATTCCTCTTAAACATACTACTTCATATTCCTCTTAAACATACTACTTCATATTCCTCTTAAACATACTACTTCATATTCCTCTTAAATATACTACTTCATATTCCTCTTAAACATACTACTTCATATTCCTCTTAAAAATACTACTTCATATTCCTCTTATACATACAACTTCATATTCCTCTTAAATATACTACTAAATATGCTTCTTAAATATACTACTTCATATTCCTCTTAAACATACTACTTCATATTCCTCTTAAATATGCTACTTCATATTCCTCTTGAACATACTACTTCATATTCCTCTTAAACATACTTTTTCATATTCCTCTTAAACATACTACTTCATATTCCTCTTAAACGTACTACTTCATATTCCCCTTAAACATACTACTTCATATTCCTCTTATACATACAACTTCATATTCCTCTTAAATATACTACTACATATGCTTCTTAAATATACTACTTCATATTCCTCTTAAACATACTACTTCTTATTCTTCTTAAATATACTACTTCATATTCCTCTTGAACTTACTACTTCATATTCCTCTTAAACATACTACTTCATATTCCTCTTAAACAAACTACTTCATATTCCTCTTAAACATACTACTTCATATTCCTCTTAAACATACTACTTCATATTCCTTTTATACATACAACTTCATATTCCTCTTAAATATACTACTACATATGCTTCTTAAATATACTACTTCATATTCCTCTTCAACATACTACTTCATATTCCTCTTAAATATACTACTTCATATTCGTCTTGAACATACTACTTCATATTCCTCTTAAATATACTACTTCATATTCCTCTTAAATATACTACTTCATATTCCTCTTAAACATACTACTTCATATTCCTCTTAAATATACTGCTTCATATTCCTCTTAAACACATTACTTCATATTCTTATTATACATACTACTTCATATTCCACCTAAATATACTACTTCATATTCCTCTTAAACATACTACTGCATATTCCTGTTAAATATACTACTTCATATTCCTCTTAAACATACTTTTTCATATTCCTCTTAAATATACTACTTCATATTCCTCTTAAACATACTACTTTATATTCCTCTTAAATATACTACTTCATATTCCTCTTAAACATATTACTTCATATTCGTCTTGAACATACTACTTCATATTCCTCTTAAATATACTACTTCATATTCCTCTTAAATATACTACTTCATATTCCTCTTAAACATACTACTTCATATTCCTCTTAAATATACTACTTCATATTCCTCTTAAACACATTACTTCATATTCTTATTATACATACTACTTCATATTCCACCTAAATATACTACTTCATATTCCTCTTAAACATACTACTGCATATTCCTGTTAAATATACTACTTCATATTCCTCTTAAACATACTTTTTCATATTCCTCTTAAATATACTACTTCATATTCCTCTTAAACATACTACTTTATATTCCTCCTAAACATACTACTTCATATTCCTCTTAAACATACTACTTCATATTCCACTTAAATATAATACTTCATATTCCTCTTAAACATACTACTGCATATTACTCTTAAATATACTACTCCAAATTTCTCGTAAGCATACTACTTCATATTCCTCTTAAACATACTACTTCATATTCCTCTTAAACATACTACTTCATATTCCTCTTAAACATACTACTTCATATTCCTCTTAAATATACTACTTCATATTCCTCTTAAACATACTACTTCATATTCCTCTTAAAAATACTACTTCATATTCCTCTTATACATACAACTTCATATTCCTCTTAAATATACTACTAAATATGCTTCTTAAATATACTACTTCATATTCCTCTTAAACATACTACTTCATATTCCTCTTAAATATGCTACTTCATATTCCTCTTGAACATACTACTTCATATTCCTCTTAAACATACTTTTTCATATTCCTCTTAAACATACTACTTCATATTCCTCTTAAACGTACTACTTCATATTCCCCTTAAACATACTACTTCATATTCCTCTTATACATACAACTTCATATTCCTCTTAAATATACTACTACATATGCTTCTTAAATATACTACTTCATATTCCTCTTAAACATACTACTTCTTATTCTTCTTAAATATACTACTTCATATTCCTCTTGAACTTACTACTTCATATTCCTCTTAAACATACTACTTCATATTCCTCTTAAACAAACTACTTCATATTCCTCTTAAACATACTACTTCATATTCCTCTTAAACATACTACTTCATATTCCTTTTATACATACAACTTCATATTCCTCTTAAATATACTACTACATATGCTTCTTAAATATACTACTTCATATTCCTCTTCAACATACTACTTCATATTCCTCTTAAATATACTACTTCATATTCGTCTTGAACATACTACTTCATATTCCTCTTAAATATACTACTTCATATTCCTCTTAAATATACTACTTCATATTCCTCTTAAACATACTACTTCATATTCCTCTTAAATATACTACTTCATATTCCTCTTAAACACATTACTTCATATTCTTATTATACATACTACTTCATATTCCACCTAAATATACTACTTCATATTCCTCTTAAACATACTACTGCATATTCCTGTTAAATATACTACTTCATATTCCTCTTAAACATATTTTTTCATATTCCTCTTAAATATACTACTTCATATTCCTCTTAAACATACTACTTTATATTCCTCCTAAACATACTACTTCATATTCCTCTTAAATATACTACTTCATATTCCTCTTAAACATACTACTTCATATTCCTCTTAAATATACTAATTCATATTCCTCTTGAACATACTACTTCATACGTTATTCCCCTTAAACATACTTTTTCATATTCCTCTTAAATATAATACTTCATATTCCTCTTAAATATACTACTTTATATTCCTCTTAAACATACTACTTCATATTCCTTTTAAATATACTACTTCATATTCCTCTTAAACACACTACTTCATATTCCTCTTAAACATACTACTTGATATTCCACTTAAATATACTACTTCATATTCCTCTTAAACATACTACTGCATATTCCTCTTAAACATACTACTTCATATTCCTCTTAACCATACTTTCTCATATTCCTCTTAAATATACTACTTCATATTCCTCTTAAATATACTACAATACTTCAAATTCCTCTTAAACATACTACTTCATATTCCTCTTAAACATATTAATTCATATTCCTCGTAAACATACTACTTCATATTCCTCTTAAACATACTACTTCATATCCCTCTTACACATACAACTTCATATTCCTCTTAAATATACGACTACATATGCTTCTTAAATATACTACTTCATATTCCTCTTAAACATACTACTTCATATTCCTCTTACACATACTACTTCATATTCCTCTTAAATATACTACTTCATATTCCTCTTAAACATACTACTTCATATTCCTCTTAAACATACTTTTTCATATTCCTCTTAAACATACTACTGCATATTCCTCTTAAACATACTACTTCATATTCCTCTTAAACAAACTTCTTTATATTCCTCTTAAATATACTACTTCATATTCCTCTTAAATATACTACTTCATATTCCTCTTAAACATACTTCTTCCTATTCCTCTTAAACATACTAATTCATATTCCTCTTAAACATACTACTTAATATTCCTCTTAAACATACTGCGTCATATTCCTCTTAAACATACTACTTCATATTCCTCTTAAACATACTACTTCATATTCCTCTTATACATACAACTTCATATTCCTCTTAAATATGCTACTACATATGCTTCTTAAATATACTACTTCATATTCCTCTTAAACATACTACTTCATATTCCTCTTAAACATACTACTTCATATTCCTCTTAAACATACTACTTCATATTCCTCTTAAAAATACTACTTCATATTCCTCTTATACATACAACTTCATATTCCTCTTAAATATACTACTAAATATGCTTCTTATATATACTACTTCATATTCCTCTTAAACATACTACTTCATATTCCTCTTAAATATACTACTTCATATTCCTCTTGAACATACTACTTCATATTCCTCTTAAACATACTTTTTCATATTCCTCTTAAACATACTACTTCATATTCCTCTTAAACGTACTACTTCATATTCCCCTTAAACATACTACTTCATATTCCTCTTATACATACAACTTCATATTCCTCTTAAATATACTACTACATATGCTTCTTAAATATACTACTTCATATTCCTCTTAAACATACTACTTCATATTCCTCTTAAATATACTACTTAATATTCCTCTTGAACTTACTACTTCATATTCCTCTTAAATATACTACTTCATATTCCTCTTAAATATACTACTTCATATTCTTCTTAAACATACTACTTCATATTCCTCTTAAATATACTACTTCATATTCCTCTTAAGCACACTGCTTCATATTCCTCTTAAACATACTACTTCATGTTCCACTTAAACATACTACTTCATATTCTTCTTAAATATACTTTTTCATATTCCTCTTATACATACTACTTCATATTCCTCTTAAACATACTACTTCATATTCCTCTTAAACATACTACTTCATATTCCTCTTAAACATACTACTTCATATTCCTCTTAAACATACTACTTCATATTCCTCTTATACATACAACTTCATATTCCTCTTAAATATACTACTACATATGTTTTTAAATATACTACTTCATATTCCTCTTAAACATACTACTTCATATTCCTCTTAAATATACTACTTCATATTCCTCTTAAACATACTACTCCATATTCCTCTTAAATATACTACTTTATATTCCTCTTGAACATACTACTTCATATACCTTTTAAATATACTACTTCATATTCCTCTTAAATATACTACTTCATATTCCTCTTAAACATACTACTACATATTCCTCTTAAATATACTACTTCATATTCCTTTTAAACACACTACTTCATATTCCTCTTAAACATACTACTTCATGTTCCACTTAAACATACTACTTCATATTCCTCTTAAACATACTTTTTCATATTCCTCTTATACATATTACTTCATATTCCTCTTAAATATACTACTACATATGCTTCTTAAATATACTACTTCATATTCCTCTTAAACATACTACACCATATTCCTCTTAAATATACTACTTTATATTCCTCTTGAACATACTACTTCATATTCCTTTTAAATATACTACTTCATATTCCTCTTAAATATACTACTTCATATTCCTCTTAAACATACTACTACATATTCCTCTTAAATATACTACTTCATATTCCTTTTAAACACACTACTTCATATTCCTCTTAAACATACTACTTCATGTTCCACTTAAACATACTACTTCATATTCCTCTTAAACATACTTTTTCATATTCCTCTTAAATATACTACTTCACATTCCTCTTAAACATACTACTTCATAATCCTCTTAAACATACTACTTCATATTCCTCTTAAACATACTACATCATATTCCTCTTATACATACAACTTCATATTCCCCTTAAATATACTACTACATATGCTTCTTAAATATACTACTTCATATTCCTCTTAAACATACTACTTCATATTCCTCTTAAATATACTACTTCATATTCCTCTTGAACATACTACTTCATATTCCTCTTAAACATACTTTTTCATATTCCTTTTAAATATACTACTTCATATTCATCTTAAACATACTACTTCATATTCCTCTTAAACATACTACTTCATATTCCTCTTAAACATACTACTTCATATTCCTCTTAAACATACTACTTCATATTCCTCTTATACATACAACTTCATATTCCTCTTAAATATACTACTACATATGCTTGTTAAATATACTACTTCATTTTCCTCTTAAACATACTACTTCATATTCCTCTTAAATATACTACTTCATATTCGTCTTGAACATACTACTTCATATTCCTCTTAAATATACTACTTCATATTCCTCTTAAATATACTACTTCATATTCCTCTTAAACATACTACTTCATATTCCTTTTAAATATACTTCTTCATATTCCTTTTAAACACACTATTTCATATTCCTCTTGAACATACTACTTCATATTCCACTTAAATATACTACTTCATATTCTTTTTAAACATACTACTGCATATTCCTGTTAAATATACTACTTCATATTCCTCTTAAACATACTTTTTCATATTCCTCTTAAATATACTACTTCATATTCCTCTTAAACATACTACTTCATATTCCTCTTAAACATACTACTATATATTCCTCTTAAACGTACTACTTCATATTCCTCTTAAACATACTACTTCATATTCCTCTTAAACATACTACTTCATATTCCTCTTAAACATACTACTTCATATTCCACTTAAACATAGTACTTCATATTCCTCTTAAACATACTTTTTCATATTCCTCTTAAATATACTACTTCATATTCCTATTGAACATACTACTTCATATTCCTCTTAAATATACTACTACATATGCTTCTTAAATATATTACTTCATATTCCTCTTAAACATACTACTTCATATTTCTTTTAAATATACTACTTCATATTCCTCTTGAACAAACTACTTCATGTTCCTCTTAAACATACTACTTCATATTCCTCTTGAACATACTACTTCATATTTCTCTTAAACATACTTTTTCATATTCCTCTTAAATATACTACTTCATATTCCTCTTAAACATACTACTTCATATTCCTCTTAAACATACTACTTCATATTCCTCTTAAATATACTACTTCATATTCCTCTTAAATATACTACAATACTTCAAATTCGTCTTAAACATACTACTTCATATTCCTCTTAAACATACTACTTCATATTCCTCTAAAACATACTACTTCATATTCCTCTTAAACATACTACTTCATATTCCTCTTAAACATACTACTTCATATTCCTCTTATACATACAATTTCATATTCCTCTTAAATATACTACTACATATGCTTCTTAAATATACTACTTCATATTCCTCTAAAACATACTACTTCATATTCCTCTTAAACATACTACTTAATATTGCTCTTAAACATACTACTTCATATTCCTCTTAAACATACTACTTCATATTCCTCTTAAACATACTACTTCATATTGCTCTTAAACATACTTTTTCATATACCTCTTAAATATACTACTTCATATTCCTCTTAAACATACTACTTCATATTCCTCTTAAACATACTACTTCATATTCCTCTCAAACATACTACTTCATATTCCTCTTAAACATACTACTTCATATTTTTCTTATACATACAACTTCATATTCCTCTTAAATATACTACTACGTATGCTTCTTAAATATACTACTTCATATTCCTCTTAAACATACTACTTCATATTCCTCTTGAATATACTACTTCATATTCCGCTTGAACATACTACTTCATATTCCTCTTAAATATACTACTTCATATTCCTCTTAAATATACTACTTCATATTCCTCTTAAACATATATTCCTATTAAATATACTACTTCATATTCCTCTTAAACACACTACTTCATATTCCTCTTAAACATACTACCTCATATTTCACTTAAACATACTACTTCATATTCCTCTTAAACATACTTTTTCATATTCCTCTTAAATATACCACCTCATATTCCTCTTAAATATACTACTTCATATTCCTCTTAAACATAATACTTCATATTCCTCTTAAACATGCTACTTCATATTCCTCTTTAACATACTACTTCATATTCCTCTTATACATACAACTTCATATTCCTCTTAAATATACTACTTCATATGCTTCTTAAATATACTACTTCATATTCCTCTTAAACATACAACTTCATATTCCGCTTAAATATACTTCTTCATATTCGTCTTGAACATACTACTTCATATTCCTCTTAAACATACTTTTTCATATTCCTCCTAAATATACTACTTCATATTCCTCTTAAACATACTACTTCATATTCCTCTTAAACATACTACTTCATATTCCTCTTAAACATACTACTTCATATTCCTCTTATACATACAACTTCATATTCCTCTTAAATATACTACTATATATGCTTCTTAAATATGCTACTTCATATTCCTCTTAAACATACTACTTCATATTCCTCTTAAATATACTACTTCATATTCCTCTTGAACATACTACTTCATATTCCTCTTAAATTTACTACTTCATATTCCTCTTAAATATACTACTTCATATTCCTCTTAAACATACTACTTCATATTCCTCTTAAATATAATACTTCATATTCCTCTTAAACACACTACTTCATATTCCTCTTAAACATTCTACTTCATATTCCACTTAAATATACTACTTCATATTCCTCTTAAACATACTACTGCATATTCCTGTTAAATGTACTACTTCATATTCCTCTTAAACATACTTTTTCATATTCCTCTTAAATATACTACTTCGTATTCCTCTTAAACATACTACTTCATATTCCTCTTAAACATACTACTTCATATTCCTCTTAAACATATAACTTCATATTCCTCTTAAACATACTACTTCATATTCCTCTTAAACATACTACTTCATATTCCTCTTAAACATACTACTTCATATTCCACTTAAACATACTACTTCATATTCCTCTTAAACATACTTTTTCATATTCCTCTTAAATATACTACTTCATATTCCTCTTAAACATACTACTTCATATTCCTCTTAAACATACTACTTCATATTCCTCTTAAACATACTACTTCATATTCCTCTTAAACATACTACTTCATATTCCTCTTAAACATATAACTTTATATTCCTCTTAAACATACTACTTCATATTCCTCTTAAACATACTACTTCATATTCCTCTTAAACATACTACTTCATATTCCACTTAAACATATTACTTCATATTCCTCTTAAACATACTTTTTCTTATTCCTCTTAAATATACTACTTCATATTCCTCTTAAACATACTACTTCATATTCCTCTTAAATATACTACTTCATATTCCTCTTAAACATACTTTTTCCTATTCCTCTTAAATATACTACTTCATATTCCACTTAAACATACTTTTTCATATTCCTCTTAAATATACTACTTCATATTTCTCTTAAATATACTACTTCATATTCCTCTTAAACATACTACTTCATATTCCCCTTAAATATACTACTTCATATTCCTCGTAAACACACTACTTCTTATTCCTCTTAAACATACTACTTCAGATTCCACTTAAATATACTACTTCATATTCCTCTTAAACATATTACTGCATATTCCTCTTAAACATACTACTTCATATTCCTCTTAAACATACTTTTTCATATTCCTCTTAAATATACTACTTCATATTTCTCTTAAATATACTACTTCATATTCCTCTTAAACATACTTTTTCATATTCCTCTTAAATATACTACTTCATATTCCTCTTAAACATACTATTTCATATTCCTCTTAAATATACTACTTCATATTCCTCTTAAACATACTTTTTCCTATTCCTCTTAAATATACTACTTCATATTCCTCTTAAACATACTTTTTCATATTCCTCTTAAATATACTACTTCATATTTCTCTTAAATATACTACTTCATATTCCTCTTAAACATACTACTTCATATTCCCCTTAAATATACTACTTCATATTCCTCGTAAACACACTACTTCTTATTCCTCTTAAACATACTACTTCAGATTCCACTTAAAAATACTACTTCATATTCCTCTTAAACATACTTTTTCATATTCCTCTTAAATATACTACTTCATATTCCTCTTAAATATACTACAATACTTCAAATTCCTCTTAAACATACTACTTCATATTCCTCTTAAACATACTACTTCATATTCCTCTTAAACATACTACTTCATATTCCTCTTAAACATACTACTTCATATTCCTCTTAAACATACTTTTTCATATTCCTCTTAAATATACTACTTCATATTCCTCTTAAACATACTACTTCATATTCCTCTTAAACATACTACTTCATATTCCTCTTAAACATACTACTTCATATTCCTCTTAAACATACTACTTCATATTCCTCTTATACATACAACTTCATATTCCTCTTAAATATACTTCAACATATGCTTCTTAAATATACTACTTCATATTCCTCTTAAAAAAACTACTTCATATTCCTCTTAAATATACTACTTCATATTCCTCTTAAACACACTACTTCATATTCCTCTTAAACATACTACTTCATATTCCACTTAAACATACTACTTCATATTCCTCTTAAACATACTTTTTCATATTCCTCTTAAATATACTACTTCATATTCCTCTTAAACATACTACTTCATATTCCTCTTAAACATACTACTTCATATTCCTCTTAAACATACTACTTCATATTCCTCTTAAACATACTACTTCATATTCCTCTTATACATACAACTTCATATTCCTCTTAAATATACTACTACATATGCTTCTTAAATATACTACTTCATATTCCTCTTAAACATACTACTTCATATTCCTCTTAAATATACTACTTCATATTCCTCTTGAACATACTACTTCATATTCCTCTTAAATTTACTACTTCATATTCCTTTTAAATATACTACTTCATATTCCTCTTAAACATACTACTTCATATTCCTCTTGAATTTACTACTTCATATTCATTTTAAATATACTACTTCATATTCCTCTTGAACATACAACTTCATATTCCTCTTAAATATACTACTACATATGCTTCTTAAATATACTACTTCATATTCCTCTTAAACATACTACTTCATATTCCTCTTAAATATACTACTTCATATTCCTCTTGAACATACTACTTCATATTCCTCTTAAATTTACTACTTCATATTCCTTTTAATTATACTACTTCATATTCCTCTTGAACATACTACTTCATATTCCTCTTAAATTTACTACTTCATATTCCTTTTAAATATACTACTTCATATTCCTCTTAAACATACTACTTCATATTCCTCTTAAATATACTACTTCATATTCCTCTTAAACACACTACTTCATATTCCTCTTAAACATACTACTTCATATTCCACTTAAATATACTACTTCATATTCCTCTTAAACATACTACTGCATATTCCTGTTAAACATACTACTTCATATGCCTCTTAAACATACTTTTTCATATTCCTCTTAAATATATTACTTCATATTCCACTTAAACATACTACTTCATATTACTCTTAAACATATTTTTCATATTCCTCTTAAATATACTACCTCATATTCCTCTTAAATATACTACTTCATATTTCTCTTAAACATAATACTTCATATTCCTCTTAAACATACTACTTCATATTCCTCTTAAACATACTACTTCATATTCCTCTTATACATACAACTTCATATTCCTCTTAAATATACTACTTCATATGCTTCTTAAATATACCTCTTCATATTACTCTTGAACATACTACTTCATATTCCTCTTAAACATACTTTTTCATAATCCTCTTAAATATACTACTTCATATTCCTCTTAAACATACTACTTCATATTCCTCTTAAACATACTACTTCATATTCCTCTTAAACATACTACTTCATATTCCTCTTAAACATACTACTTCATATTCCTCTTATACATACAACTTCATATTCCTCTTAAATATACTACTACATATGCTTCTTAAATATACTACTTCATATTCCTCTTAAACATACTACTTCATATTCCTCTTAAATATACTACTTCATATTCCTCTTGAACATACTACTTCATATTCCTCTTAAATTTACTACTTCATATTCCTTTTAAATATACTACTTCATATTCCTCTTAAACATACTACTTCATATTCCTCTTAAATTTACTACTTCATATTCCTTTTAAATATACTACTTCATATTCCTCTTGAACATACAACTTCATATTCCTCTTAAATATACTACTACATATGCTTCTTAAATATACTACTTCATATTCCTCTTAAACATACTACTTCATATTCCTCTTAAATATACTACTTCATATTCCTCTTGAACATACTACTTCATATTCCTCTTAAATTTACTACTTCATATTCCGTTTAAATATACTACTTCATATTCCTCTTGAACATACTACTTCATATTCCTCTTAAAATTACTACTTCATATTCCTTTTAAATATACTACTTCATATTCCTCTTAAACATACTACTTCATATTCCTCTTAAATATACTACTTCATATTCCTCTTAAACACACTACTTCATATTCCTCTTAAACATACTACTTCATATTCCACTTAAATATACTACTTCATATTCCTCTTAAACATACTACTGCATATTCCTGTTAAATATACTACTTCATATGCCTCTTAAACATACTTTTTCATATTCCTCTTAAATATACTACTTCATATTCCTCTTAAACATACTACTTCATATTCCTCTTAAACATACTACTTCATATTCCTCTTAAACATATTACTTCATATTCCTCTTAAACATACTACTTCATATTCCTCTTAAACATACTACTTCATATTCCTCTTAAACATACTACTTCATATTCCACTTAAACATATTACTTCATATTCTTCTTAAACATACTTTTTCATATTCCTCTTAAATATATTACTTCATATTCCTCTTAAACATACTACTTCATATTCCTCTTAATTATACTACTTCATATTCCTCTTAAACATACTACTTCATATTCCACTTAAATATACTACTTCATATTCCTCTTAAACATACTACTGCATATTCCTCTTAAACATACTACTTCATATTCCTTTTAAACATACTTTTTCATATTCCTCTTAAATAAACTACTTCATATTCCTCTTAAACATACTACTTCATATTCCTCTTAAACATACTACTTCATATTCCTCTTAAACATACTACTTCATATTCCTCTTAAACATACAACTTCATATTCCTCTTATACATACAACTTCATATTCCTCTTAAATATACTACTACATATGCTTCTTAAATATACTACTTCATATTCCTCTTAAACAAATTACTTCATATTCCTCTTAAATATACTACTTCATATTCCTCTTAAACACACTACTTCATATTCCTCTTAAACATACTACTTCATATTCCACTTAAACATACTACTTCATATTCCTCTTAAACATACTTTTTCATATTCCTCTTAAATATACTACCTCATATTCCTCTTAAATATACTATTTCATATTTCTCTTAAACATAATACTTCATATTCCTCTTAAACATACTACTTCATATTCCTCTTAAACATACTACTTCATATTCCTCTTATACATACAACTTCATATTCCTCTTAAATATACTACTTCATATGCTTCTTAAATATACCTCTTCATATTCCTCTTGAACATACTACTTCATATTCCTCTTAAACATACTTTTTCATATTCCTCTTAAATATACTACTTCATATTCCTCTTAAACATACTACTTCATATTCCTCTTAAACATACTACTTCATATTCCTCTTAAACATACTACTTCATATTCCTCTTAAACATACTACTTCATATTCCTCTTAAACATACTACTTCATATTCCTCTTAAACATACTTTTTCATATTCCTCTTAAATATACTACTTCATATTCCTCTTAAATATACTACTTCATATTCCTCTTAAACACACTACTTCATATTCCTCTTAAACATACTACTTCATATTCCACTTAAACATACTACTTCATATTCCTCTTAAACATATTTTTCATATTCCTCTTAAATATACTACCTCATATTCCTCTTAAATATACTACTTCATATTTCTCTTAAACATAATACTTCATATTCCTCTTAAACATACTACTTCATATTCCTCTTAAACATACTACTTCATATTCCTCTTATACATACAACTTCATATTCCTCTTAAATATACTACTTCATATGCTTCTTAAATATACCTCTTCATATTCCTCTTGAACATACTACTTCATATTCCTCTTAAACATACTTTTTCATATTCGTCTTAAATATACTACTTCATATTCCTCTTAAACATACTACTTCATATTCCTCTTAAACATACTACTTCATATTCCTCTTAAACGTACTACTTCATATTCCTCTTAAACATACTACTTCATATTCCTCTTATACATACAACTTCATATTCCTCTTAAATATACTTCTACATATGCTTCTTAATTATACTACTTCATATTCCTCTTAAACATACTACTTCATATTCCTCTTAAAAATACTACTTCATATTCCTCTTGAACATACTACTTCATATTCCTCTTAAATTTACTACTTCATATTCCTTTTAAATATACTACTTCATATTCCTCTTAAACATACTACTTCATATTCCTCTTAAATTTACTACTTCATATTCCTTTTAAATATACTACTTCATATTCCTCTTGAATATACAACTTCATATTCCTCTTAAATATACTACTACATATGCTTCTTAAATATACTACTTCATATTCCTCTTAAACATACTACTTCATATTCCTCTTAAATATACTACTTCATATTCCTCTTGAACATACTACTTCATATTCCTCTTAAATTTACTACTTCATATTCCTTTTAAATATACTACTTCATATTCCTCTTGAACATACTACTTCATATTCCTCTTAAATTTACTACTTCATATTCCTTTTAAATATACTACTTCATATTCCTCTTAAACATACTACTTCATATTCCTCTTAAATATACTACTTCATATTCCTCTTAAACACACTACTTCATATTCCTCTTAAACATACTACTTCATATTTCAATTAAATATAATTTCTTCATATTCCTCTTAAACATACTACTGCATATTCCTGTTAAATATACTACTTCATATGCCTCTTAAATATACTTTTTCATATTCCTCTTAAATATACTACTTCATATTCCTCTTAAACATACTACTTCATATTCCTCTTAAACATACTACTTCATATTCCTCTTAAACATATTACTTCATATTCCTCTTAAACATACTACTTCATATTCCTCTTAAACATACTACTTCATATTCCTCTTAAACATACTACTTCATATTCCACTTAAACATATTACTTCATATTCTTCTTAAACATACTTTTTCATATTCCTCTTAAATATACTACTTCATATTCCTCTTAAACATACTACTTCATATTCCTCTTAAATATACTATTTCATATTCCTCTTGAACATACTACTTCATATTCCTCTTAAATTTACTACTTCATATTCCTTTTAAATATACTACTTCATATTCCTCCTGAACATACTACTTCATATTCCTCTTAAATTTACTACTTCATATTCCTTTTAAATATACTACTTCATATTCCTCTTAAACATACTACTTCATATTCCTCTTAAATATACTACTTCATATTCCTCTTAAACACACTACTTCATATTCCTCTTAAACATACTACTTCATATTCCACTTAAATATACTACTTCATATTCCTCTTAAACATACTACTGCATATTCCTGTTAAACATACTACTTCATATGCCTCTTAAACATACTTTTTCATATTCCTCTTAAATATATTACTTCATATTCCACTTAAACATACTACTTCATATTACTCTTAAACATATTTTTCATATTCCTCTTAAATATACTACCTCATATTCCTCTTAAATATACTACTTCATATTTCTCTTAAACATAATACTTCATATTCCTCTTAAACATACTACTTCATATTCCTCTTAAACATACTACTTCATATTCCTCTTATACATACAACTTCATATTCCTCTTAAATATACTACTTCATATGCTTCTTAAATATACCTCTTCATATTACTCTTGAACATACTACTTCATATTCCTCTTAAACATACTTTTTCATATTCCTCTTAAATATACTACTTCATATTCCTCTTAAACATACTACTTCATATTCCTCTTAAACATACTACTTCATATTCCTCTTAAACATACTACTTCATATTCCTCTTAAACATACTACTTCATATTCCTCTTATACATACAACTTCATATTCCTCTTAAATATACTACTACATATGCTTCTTAAATATACTACTTCATATTCCTCTTAAACATACTACTTCATATTCCTCTTAAATATACTACTTCATATTCCTCTTGAACATACTACTTCATATTCCTCTTAAATTTACTACTTCATATTCCTTTTAAATATACTACTTCATATTCCTCTTAAACATACTACTTCATATTCCTCTTAAATTTACTACTTCATATTCCTTTTAAATATACTACTTCATATTCCTCTTGAACATACAACTTCATATTCCTCTTAAATATACTACTACATATGCTTCTTAAATATACTACTTCATATTCCTCTTAAACATACTACTTCATATTCCTCTTAAATATACTACTTCATATTCCTCTTGAACATACTACTTCATATTCCTCTTAAATTTACTACTTCATATTCCGTTTAAATATACTACTTCATATTCCTCTTGAACATACTACTTCATATTCCTCTTAAAATTACTACTTCATATTCCTTTTAAATATACTACTTCATATTCCTCTTAAACATACTACTTCATATTCCTCTTAAATATACTACTTCATATTCCTCTTAAACACACTACTTCATATTCCTCTTAAACATACTACTTCATATTCCACTTAAATATACTACTTCATATTCCTCTTAAACATACTACTGCATATTCCTGTTAAATATACTACTTCATATGCCTCTTAAACATACTTTTTCATATTCCTCTTAAATATACTACTTCATATTCCTCTTAAACATACTACTTCATATTCCTCTTAAACATACTACTTCATATTCCTCTTAAACATATTACTTCATATTCCTCTTAAACATACTACTTCATATTCCTCTTAAACATACTACTTCATATTCCTCTTAAACATACTACTTCATATTCCACTTAAACATATTACTTCATATTCTTCTTAAACATACTTTTTCATATTCCTCTTAAATATACTACTTCATATTCCTCTTAAACATACTACTTCATATTCCTCTTAATTATACTACTTCATATTCCTCTTAAACATACTACTTCATATTCCACTTAAATATACTACTTCATATTCCTCTTAAACATACTACTGCATATTCCTCTTAAACATACTACTTCATATTCCTTTTAAACATACTTTTTCATATTCCTCTTAAATAAACTACTTCATATTCCTCTTAAACATACTACTTCATATTCCTCTTAAACATACTACTTCATATTCCTCTTAAACATACTACTTCATATTCCTCTTAAACATACAACTTCATATTCCTCTTATACATACAACTTCATATTCCTCTTAAATATACTACTACATATGCTTCTTAAATATACTACTTCATATTCCTCTTAAACAAATTACTTCATATTCCTCTTAAATATACTACTTCATATTCCTCTTAAACACACTACTTCATATTCCTCTTAAACATACTACTTCATATTCCACTTAAACATACTACTTCATATTCCTCTTAAACATACTTTTTCATATTCCTCTTAAATATACTACCTCATATTCCTCTTAAATATACTATTTCATATTTCTCTTAAACATAATACTTCATATTCCTCTTAAACATACTACTTCATATTCCTCTTAAACATACTACTTCATATTCCTCTTATACATACAACTTCATATTCCTCTTAAATATACTACTTCATATGCTTCTTAAATATACCTCTTCATATTCCTCTTGAACATACTACTTCATATTCCTCTTAAACATACTTTTTCATATTCCTCTTAAATATACTACTTCATATTCCTCTTAAACATACTACTTCATATTCCTCTTAAACATACTACTTCATATTCCTCTTAAACATACTACTTCATATTCCTCTTAAACATACTACTTCATATTCCTCTTAAACATACTACTTCATATTCCTCTTAAACATACTTTTTCATATTCCTCTTAAATATACTACTTCATATTCCTCTTAAATATACTACTTCATATTCCTCTTAAACACACTACTTCATATTCCTCTTAAACATACTACTTCATATTCCACTTAAACATACTACTTCATATTCCTCTTAAACATATTTTTCATATTCCTCTTAAATATACTACCTCATATTCCTCTTAAATATACTACTTCATATTTCTCTTAAACATAATACTTCATATTCCTCTTAAACATACTACTTCATATTCCTCTTAAACATACTACTTCATATTCCTCTTATACATACAACTTCATATTCCTCTTAAATATACTACTTCATATGCTTCTTAAATATACCTCTTCATATTCCTCTTGAACATACTACTTCATATTCCTCTTAAACATACTTTTTCATATTCGTCTTAAATATACTACTTCATATTCCTCTTAAACATACTACTTCATATTCCTCTTAAACATACTACTTCATATTCCTCTTAAACGTACTACTTCATATTCCTCTTAAACATACTACTTCATATTCCTCTTATACATACAACTTCATATTCCTCTTAAATATACTTCTACATATGCTTCTTAATTATACTACTTCATATTCCTCTTAAACATACTACTTCATATTCCTCTTAAAAATACTACTTCATATTCCTCTTGAACATACTACTTCATATTCCTCTTAAATTTACTACTTCATATTCCTTTTAAATATACTACTTCATATTCCTCTTAAACATACTACTTCATATTCCTCTTAAATTTACTACTTCATATTCCTTTTAAATATACTACTTCATATTCCTCTTGAATATACAACTTCATATTCCTCTTAAATATACTACTACATATGCTTCTTAAATATACTACTTCATATTCCTCTTAAACATACTACTTCATATTCCTCTTAAATATACTACTTCATATTCCTCTTGAACATACTACTTCATATTCCTCTTAAATTTACTACTTCATATTCCTTTTAAATATACTACTTCATATTCCTCTTGAACATACTACTTCATATTCCTCTTAAATTTACTACTTCATATTCCTTTTAAATATACTACTTCATATTCCTCTTAAACATACTACTTCATATTCCTCTTAAATATACTACTTCATATTCCTCTTAAACACACTACTTCATATTCCTCTTAAACATACTACTTCATATTTCAATTAAATATAATACTTCATATTCCTCTTAAACATACTACTGCATATTCCTGTTAAATATACTACTTCATATGCCTCTTAAATATACTTTTTCATATTCCTCTTAAATATACTACTTCATATTCCTCTTAAACATACTACTTCATATTCCTCTTAAACATACTACTTCATATTCCTCTTAAACATATTACTTCATATTCCTCTTAAACATACTACTTCATATTCCTCTTAAACATACTACTTCATATTCCTCTTAAACATACTACTTCATATTCCACTTAAACATATTACTTCATATTCTTCTTAAACATACTTTTTCATATTCCTCTTAAATATACTACTTCATATTCCTCTTAAACATACTACTTCATATTCCTCTTAATTATACTACTTCATATTCCTCTTAAACATACTACTTCATATTCCACTTAAATATACTACTTCATATTCCTCTTAAACATACTACTGCATATTCCTCTTAAACATACTACTTCATATTCCTTTTAAACATACTTTTTCATATTCCTCTTAAATATACTACTTCATATTCCTCTTAAACATACTACTTCATATTCCTCTTAAACATACTACTTCATATTCCTCTTAAACATACTACTTCATATTCCTCTTAAATATACTACTTCATATTCCTCTTAAACATACTACTTCATATTCCTCTTAAATATACTACTTCATATTCCTCTTAAACACACTACTTCATATTCCTCTTAAACATACTTCTTCAGATTCCACTTAAATATACTACTACATATTCCTCTTAAACATACTACTGCATATTCCTCTTAAACATACTACTTCATATTCCTCTTAAATATACTACCTCATATTCCTCTTAAATATACTACTTCATATTTCTCTTAAACATAATACTTCATATTCCTCTTAAACATACTACTTCATATTCCTCTTAAACATACTACTTCATATTCCTCTTATACATACAACTTCATATTCCTCTTAAATATACTACTTCATATGCTTCTTAAATATACCTCTTCATATTCCTCTTGAACATACTACTTCATATTCCTCTTAAACATACTTTTTCATATTCGTCTTAAATATACTACTTCATATTCCTCTTAAACATACTACTTCATATTCCTCTTAAACATACTACTTCATATTCCTCTTAAACGTACTACTTCATATTCCTCTTAAACATACTACTTCATATTCCTCTTATACATACAACTTCATATTCCTCTTAAATATACTTCTACATATGCTTCTTAATTATACTACTTCATATTCCTCTTAAACATACTACTTCATATTCCTCTTAAAAATACTACTTCATATTCCTCTTGAACATACTACTTCATATTCCTCTTAAATTTACTACTTCATATTCCTTTTAAATATACTACTTCATATTCCTCTTAAACATACTACTTCATATTCCTCTTAAATTTACTACTTCATATTCCTTTTAAATATACTACTTCATATTCCTCTTGAATATACAACTTCATATTCCTCTTAAATATGCTACTACATATGCTTCTTAAATATACTACTTCATATTCCTCTTAAACATACTACTTCATATTCCTCTTAAATATACTACTTCATATTCCTCTTGAACATACTACTTCATATTCCTCTTAAATTTATTACTTCATATTCCTTTTAAATATACTACTTCATATTCCTCTTGAACATACTACTTCATATTCCTCTTAAATTTACTACTTCATATTCCTTTTAAATATACTACTTCATATTCCTCTTAAACATACTACTTCATATTCCTCTTAAATATACTACTTCATATTCCTCTTAAACACACTACTTCATATTCCTCTTAAACATACTACTTCATATTTCAATTAAATATAATACTTCATATTCCTCTTAAACATACTACTGCATATTCCTGTTAAATATACTACTTCATATGCCTCTTAAATATACTTTTTCATATTCCTCTTAAATATACTACTTCATATTCCTCTTAAACATACTACTTCATATTCCTCTTAAACATACTACTTCATATTCCTCTTAAACATATTACTTCATATTCCTCTTAAACATACTACTTCATATTCCTCTTAAACATACTACTTCATATTCCTCTTAAACATACTACTTCATATTCCACTTAAACATATTACTTCATATTCTTCTTAAACATACTTTTTCATATTCCTCTTAAATATACTACTTCATATTCCTCTTAAACATACTACTTCATATTCCTCTTAATTATACTACTTCATATTCCTCTTAAACATACTACTTCATATTCCACTTAAATATACTACTTCATATTCCTCTTAAACATACTACTGCATATTCCTCTTAAACATACTACTTCATATTCCTTTTAAACATACTTTTTCATATTCCTCTTAAATATACTACTTCATATTCCTCTTAAACATACTACTTCATATTCCTCTTAAACATACTACTTCATATTCCTCTTAAACATACTACTTCATATTCCTCTTAAATATACTACTTCATATTCCTCTTAAACATACTACTTCATATTCCTCTTAAATATACTACTTCATATTCCTCTTAAACACACTACTTCATATTCCTCTTAAACATACTTCTTCAGATTCCACTTAAATATACTACTACATATTCCTCTTAAACATACTACTGCATATTCCTCTTAAACATACTACTTCATATTCCTCTTAAACATACTTTTTCATATTCCTCTTAAATAAACTACTTCATATTCCTCTTAAATATACTACAATACTCCAAATTCCTCTTAAACCTACTACTTCATATTCCTCTTAAACATACTACTTCATATTCCTCTTAAACATACTACTTCATATTCCTCTTAAACATACTACTTTATATTCCACTTAAACATACTACTTCATATTCCTCTTAAACATACTTTTTTATATTCCTCTTAAATATACTACCTCATATTCCTCTTAAATATACTACTTCAAATTTCTCTTAAACATAATACTTCATATTCCTCTTAAACATACTACTTCATATTCCTCTTAAACATACTACTTCATATTCCTCTCATACATATAACTTCATATTCCTCTTAAATATACTACTTCATATGCTTCTTAAATATACCTCTTCATATTCCTCTTGAACATACTACTTCATATTCCTCTTAAACATACTTTTTCATATTCCTCTTAAATATACTACTTCATATTCCTCTTAAACATACTACTTCATATTCCTCTTAAACATACTACTTCATATTCCTCTTAAATATACTACTTCATATTCCTCTTAAACATACTACTTCATATTCCTCTTATACATACAACTTCATATTCCTCTTAAATATACTACTACATATGCTTCTTAAATATACTACTTCATATTCCTCTTAAACATACTACTTCATATTCCTTTTAAATATACTACTTCATATTCCTCTGGAACATACTACTTCATATTCCTCTTAAATTTACTACTTCATATTCCTTTTAAATATACTACTTCATATTCCTCTTAAACATACTACTTCATATTCCACTTAAATATACTACTTCATATTCCTCTTAAACATAATACTGCATATTCCTGTTAAATATACTACTTCATATGCCTTTTAAACATACTTTTTCATATTCCTCTTCAATATACTACTTCATATTCCTCTTAAACATACTACTTCATATTCTTCTTAAACATACTACCTCATATTCCTCTTAAACATATTACTTCATATTCTTCTTAAACATACTACTTCATATTCCTCTTAAACATACTACTTCATATTCCTCTTAAACATACTACTTCATATTCCACTTAAACATACTACTTCATATTCTTCTTAAACATACTTTTTCATATTCCTCTTAAATATACTACTTCATATTCCTCTTAAACATACTACTTCATATTCCTCTTAATTATACTACTTCATATTCCTCTTAAACATACTACTTCATATTCCACTTAAATATACTACTTCATATTCCTCTTAAACATACTACTGCATATTCCTCTTAAACATACTACTTCATATTCCTTTTAAACATACTTTTTCATATTCCTCTTAAATATACTACTTCATATTCCTCTCAAACATACTACTTCATATTCCTCTTAAACATACTACTTCATATTCCTCTTAAACATACTACTTCATATTCCTCATAAATATACTACTTCATATTCCTCTTAAACATACTACTTCATATTCCTCTTAAATATACTACTTCATATTCCTCTTAAACACACTACTTCATATTCCTCTTAAACATACTACTTCAGATTCCACTTAAATATACTACTTCATATTCCTCTTAAACATACTACTGCATATTCCTCTTAAACATACTACTTCATATTTCTCTTAAACATACTTTTTCATATTCCTCTTAAATAAACTACTTCATATTCCTCTTAAATATACTACAATACTTCAAATTCCTCCTAAACCTACTACTTCATATTCCTCTTAAACATACAACTTCATATTCCTCTTAAACATACTCTTCATATTCCTCTTAAACATACTACTTCATATTCCTCTTAAGCATACTTTTTCATATTCCTCTTAAATATACTACTTCATATTCCTCTTAAACATTCTATTTCATATTCCTCTTAAACATACTACTTCATATTCCTCTTAAACATACTCCTTCATATTCCTCTTAAACATACTACTTCATATTCCTCTTATACATACAACTTCATATTCCTCTTAAATATACTACTACATATGCTTCTTAAATATACTACTTCATATTCCTCTTAAACATACTACTTCATATTCCTCTTAAATATACTACTTCATATTCCTCTTAAACACACTACTTTATATTCCTCTTAAACATACTACTTCATATTCCACTTAAACATACTACTTCATATTCCTCTTAAACATAATTTTTCATATTCCTCTTAAATATACTACCTCATATTCCTCTTAAATATACTACTTCATATTCCTCTTAAACATAATACTTCATATTCATCTTAAACATACTACTTCATATTTCTCTTAAACATACTATTTCATATTCCTCTTATACATAAAACTTCATATTCCTCTTAAATATACTACTTCATATGTTTCTTAAATATACTACTTCATATTCCTCTTAAACATACAACTTCATATTCCGCTTAAATATACTACTTCATATTCCTCTTGAACATACTACTTCATATTCCTCTTAAACATACTTTTTCATATTCCTCTTAAATATACTACTTCATATTCCTCTTAAACATACTACTTCATATTCCTCTTAAACATACTACTTCACATTTCTCTTAAACATACTACTTCATATTCCTCTTAAACATACTACTTCATATTCCTCTTATACATACAACTTCATATTCCTCTTAAATATACTACTACATATGCTTCTTAAATATACTACTTCATATTCCTCTTAAACATAGTACTTCATATTTCTCTTAAATATACTACTTCATATTCCTCTTGAACATACTGCTTCATATTCCTCTTAAATTTACTACTTCATATTCCTCTTAAATATGCCACTTCATATTCCTCTTAAACATACTACTTCATATTCCTCTTAAATATACTACTCCATATTCCTCTTAAACACACTACTTCATATTCCTCTTAAACATACTACTTCATATTCCACTATAACATACTACTTCATATTCCTCTTAAACATACTACTTCATATTCCTCTTAAACACACTACTTCATATTCCTCTTAAACATATTACTTCATATTCCTCTTAAACATACTACTTCATATTCCACTTAAACATACTACTTCATATTCCTCTTAAACATACTTTTTCATATTCCTCTTAAATATACTACTTCATATTCCTCTTAAACATACTACTTCATATTCCTCTTAAACATACTACTTCATATTCCTCTTCAACATACTACTTCATATTCCACTTAAATATACTACTTCATATTCCTCTTAAACATACTACTGCATATTCCTCTTAAACATACTACTTCATATTCCTCTTAAACATACTTTTTCATATTCCTCTTAAATATACTACTTCATATTCCTCTTAAACATACCACTTCATATTCCTCTTAAACATACTACTTCATATTCCTCTTAAACATACTACATCATATTCCTCTTAAACATACTACTTCATATTCCTCTTATACATACAACTTCATATTCCTCTTAAATATACTACTACATATGCTTCTTAAATATACTACTGCATATTCCTCTTAAAGATACTACTTCATATTCCTCTTAAATATACTACTTCATATTCCTCTTGAACATACTACTTCATATTCCTCTTAAACATACTTTTTCATATTCCTCTTAAATATACTACTTCATATTCCTTTTAAATATACTACTTCATATTCCTCTTAAACATACTACTTCATATTCCTCTTAAATATACTACTTCATATTCCTCTTAAACATACTACTTCATATTCCTCTTATACATACAACTTCATATTCCGCTTAAATATACTACTTCATATTCCTCTTGAACATACTACTTCATATTCCTCTTAAACATACTTTTTCATATTCCTCTTAAATCTACTACTTCATATTCCTCTTAAACATACTACTTCATATTCCTCTTAAACATACTACTTCATATTTCTCTTAAACATACTACTTCATATTCCTCTTAAACATACTACTTCATATTCCTCTTATACATACAACTTCATATTCCTCTTAAATATACTACTACATATGCTTCTTAAATATACAACTTCATATTCCTCTTAAACATAGTATTTCATATTTCTCTTAAATATACTACTTCATATTCCTCTTGAACATACTGCTTCATATTCCTCTTAAATTTACTACTTCATATTCCTCTTAAATATACTACTTCATATTCCTCTTAAACATACTACTTCATATTCCTCTTAAATATACTACTCCATATTCCTCTTAAACACACTACTTCATATTCCTCTTAAACATACTACTTCATATTCCACTTAAATATACTACTTCATATTCCTCTTAAACATACTTTTTCATTATCCTCTTAAATATACTACTTCATATTCCTCTTAAACATACTACTTCATATTCCTCTTCAACATACTACTTCATATTCTTCTTAAACATACTACTTCATATTCCTCTTAAACACACTACTTCATATTCCTCTTAAACATATTACTTCATATTCCTCTTAAACATACTACTTCATATTCCACTTAAATATACTACTTCATATTCCTCTTTAAAACTTACTTTTTCATATTCCTCTTAAATATACTACTTCATATTCCTCTTAAACATACTACTTCATATTCCTCTTAAACATACTACTTCATATTCCTCTTAAACATACTACTTCATATTCCACTTAAATATACTACTTCATATTTCTCTTAAACATACTACTGCATATTCCTCTTAAACATACTACTTCATATTCCTCTTAAACATACTTTTTCATATTCCTCTTAAATATACTACTTCATATTCCTCTTAAACATACTACTTCACATTCCTCTTAAACATACTTCTTCATATTTCTCTTAAACATACTACTTCATATTCCTCTTAAACATACTACTTCATATTCCTCTTATACATACAACTTCATATTCCTCTTAAATATACTACTACATATGCTTCTTAAATATACTACTTCATATTCCTCTTAAACATAGTACTTCATATTTCTCTTAAATATACTACTTCATATTTCTCTTGAACATACTGCTTCATATTCCTCTTAAATTTACTACTTCATATTCCTCTTAAATATACTACTTCATATTCCTCTTAAACATACTACTTCAAATTCCTCTTAAATATACTACTCCATATTCCTCTTAAGCACACTACTTCATATTCCTCTTAAACATACTACTTCATATTCCACTTAAATATACTACTTCATATTCCTCTTAAACATACTTTTTCATTATCCTCTTAAATATACTACTTCATATTCCTCTTAAACATACTACTTCATATTCCTCTTAAACATACTACTTCATATTCCTCTTAAACATACTACTTCATATTCCTTTTAAACACACTACTTCATATTCCTCTTAAACATACTACTTCATATTCCACTTAAATATACTACTTAATATTCCTCTTAAACATACTACTGCATATTCCTCTTAAACATACTACTTCATATTCCTCTTAAACATACTTTTTCATATTCCTCTTAAATATACTACTTCATATTCCTCTTAAACATACCACTTCATATTCCTCTTAAACATACTACTTCATATTCCTCTTAAACATACTACATCATATCCCTCTTAAACATACTACTTCATATTCCTCTTATACATACAACTTCATATTCCTCTTAAATATACTACTACATATGCTTCTTAAATATACTACTGCATATTCCTCTTAAACATACTACTTCATATTCCTCTTAAATATACTACTTCATATTCCTCTTGAACATAACACTTCATATTCCTCTTAAACATACTTTTTCATATTCCTCTTAAATATACTACTTCATATTCCTTTTAAATATACTACTTCATATTCCTCTTAAACATACTACTTCATATTCCTCTAAATATACTACTTCATATTCCTCTTAAACACACTACTTCATATTCCTCTTAAACATACTACTTCATATTCCACTTAAATATACTACTTCATATTCCTCTTAAATATACTACTTCAGATTCCACTTAAATATACTACTTCATATTCCTCTTAAACATACTACTGCATATTCCTCTTAAACATACTACTTCATATTCCTCTTAAACATACTTTTTTATATTCCTCTTAAATATACAACTTCATATTCCTCTTAAATATACTACTACATATGCTTCTTAAATATACTACTTCATATTCCTCTTAAACATACAACTTCATATTCCTCTTAAATATACTACTACATATGCTTCTTAAATATACTACTTCATATTCCTCTTAAACATACTACTTCATATTCCTCTTAAATATACTACTTCATATTCCTCTTGAACATACTACTTCATATTCCTCTTAAATTTACTACTTCATATTCCTTTTAAATATACTACTTCATATTCCTCTTAAACATACTACTTCATATTCCTCTTAAATATACTACTTCATATTCCTCTTAACCACAATACTTCATATTCCTCTTAAGCATACTACTTCATATTCCACTTAAATATACTACTTCATATTCCTCTTAAACATACTACTGCATATTCCTGTTAAATATACTACTTCATATTCCTCTTAAACATACTTTTTCATATTCCTCTTAAATATACTACTTCATATTCCTCTTAAACATACTACTTCTTATTCCTCTTAAACATACTACTTCATATTCCTCTTAAACATATTACTTCATATTCCTCTTAAACATACTACGTCATATTCCTCTTAAACATACTACTTCATATTCTTTTAAACACACTACTTCATATTCCTCTTAAACATATTACTTCATATTCCTCTTAAACATACTACTTCATATTCCATTTAAACATACTACTTCATATTCCTCTTAAACATACTTTTTCATATTCCTCTTAAATATACTACTTCATATTCCTCTTAAACATACTACCTCATATTCCTCTTAAACATACTACTTCATATTCCTCTTAAACATACTACTTCATATTCCACTTAAATATACTACTTAATATTCCTCTTAAACATACTACTGCATATTTCTCTTAAACATACTACTTCATATTCCTCTTAAACATACTTTTTCATATTCCTCTTAAATATACTACTTCATATTCCTCTTAAACATACCACTTCATATTCCTCTTAAACATACTACTTCATATTCCTCTTAAACATACTACATCATATTCCTCTTAAACATACTACTTCATATTCCTCTTATACATACAACTTCATATTCCTCTGAAATATACTACTACATATGCTTCTTAAATATACTACTGCATATTCCTCTTAAACATACTACTTCATATTCCTCTTAAATATACTACTTCATATTCCTCTTGAACATAACACTTCATATTCCTCTTAAACATACTTTTTCATATTCCTCTTAAATATACTACTTCATATTCCTTTTAAATATACTACTTCATATTCCTCTTAAACATACTACTTCATATTCCTCTAAATATACTACTTCATATTCCTCTTAAACACGCTACTTCATATTCCTCTTAAACATACTACTTCATATTCCACTTAAATATTCTACTTCATATTCCTCTTAAATATACTACTTCAGATTCCACTTAAATATACTACTTCATATTCCTCTTAAACATACTACTGCATATTCCTCTTAAACATACTACTTCATATTCCTCTTAAACATACTTTTTTATATTCCTCTTAAATATACAACTTCATATTCCTCTTAAATATACTACTACATATGCTTCTTAAATATACTACTTCATATTCCTCTTGAACATACAACTTCATATTCCTCTTAAATATACTACTACATATGCTTCTTAAATATACTACTTCATATTCCTCTTAAACATACTACTTCATATTCCTCTTAAATATACTACTTCATATTCCTCTTGAACATACTACTTCATATTCCTCTTAAATTTACAACTTCATATTCCTTTTAAATATACTACTTCATATTCCTCTTAAACATACTACTTCATATTCCTCTTAAATATACTACTTCATATTCCTCTTAACCACAATACTTCATATTCCTCTTAAGCATACTACTTCATATTCCACTTAAATATACTACTTCATATTCCTCTTAAACATACTACTGCATATTCCTGTTAAATATACTACTTCATATTCATCTTAAACATACTTTTTCATATTCCTCTTAAATATACTACTTCATATTCCTCTTAAACATACTACTTCTTATTCCTCTTAAACATACTACTTCATATTCCTCTTAAACATATTACTTCATATTCCTCTTAAACATACTACGTCATATTCCTCTTAAACATACTACTTCATATTCCTCTTAAACATACTACTTCATATTCCACTTAAACATACTACTTCATATTCCTCTTAAATATACTACTGCATATTCCTCTTAAACATACTACTTCATATTCCTCTTAAACATACTACTTCATATTCCACTTAAATATACTACTTCATATTCCTCTTAAACATACTACTGCATATTCCTGTTAAATTTACTACTTCATATTCCTCTTAAACATACTTTTTCATATTCCTCTTAAATATACTACTTTATATTCCTCTTAAACATACTACTTCATATTCCGCTTAAACATACTACTTCATATTCCTCTTAAACACACTACTTCATATTCCACTTAAACATACTACTTCATATTCCTCTTAAACATACTTTTTCATATTCCTCTTGAACATACTACTTCATATTCCTCTTAAATTTACTACTTCATATTCCTTTTAAATATACTACTTCATATTCCTCTTAAACATAGTACTTCATATTCCTCTTAAATATACTACTTCATATTCCTCTTAAACATACTACTGCATATTCCTGTTAAATATACTACTTCATATTCCTCTTAAACATACTTTTTCATATTCCTCTTAAATATACTACTTCATATTCCTCTTAAACATACTACTTCTTATTCCTCTTAAACATACTACTTCATATTCCTCTTAAACATATTACTTCATATTCCTCTTAAACATACTACGTCATATTCCTCTTAAACATACTACTTCATATTCCTCTTAAACATACTACTTCATATTCCACTTAAACATACTACTTCATATTCCTCTTAAATATACTACTGCATATTCCTCTTAAACATACTACTTCATATTCCTCTTAAACATACTACTTCATATTCCACTTAAATATACTACTTCATATTCCTCTTAAACATACTACTGCATATTCCTGTTAAATTTACTACTTCATATTCCACTTAAACATACTTTTTCATATTCCTCTTAAATATACTACTTTATATTCCTCTTAAACATACTACTTCATATTCCGCTTAAACATACTACTTCATATTCCTCTTAAACACACTACTTCATATTCCTCTTAAACATATTACTTCATATTCCTCTTAAACATACTACTTCATATTCCACTTAAACATACTACTTCATATTCCTCTTAAACATACTTTTTCATATTCCTCTTAAATATACTACTTCATATTCCTCTTAAACATACTACTTCATATTCCTCTTAAACATACTACTTCATATTCCTCTTAAACATACTACTTCATATTCCAGTTAAATATATTACTTCATATTCCTCTTAAACATACTACTGCATATTCCTCTTAAACATACTACTTCATATTCCTCTTAAACATACTTTTTCATATTCCTCTTAAATATACTACTTCATATTCCTCTTAAACATACCACTTCATATTCCTCTTAAACATACTTCTTCATATTCCTCTTAAACATACTACATCATATTCCTCTTAAACATACTACTTCATATTCCTCTTATACATACAACTTCATATTCCTCTTAAATATACTACTACATATGCTTCTTAAATATACTACTGCATATTCCTCTTAAACATACTACTTCATATTCCTCTTAAATATACTACTTCATATTCCTCTTGAACATACTACTTCATATTCCTCTTAAACATACTTTTTCATATTCCTCTTAAATATACTACTTCATATTCCTTTTAAATATACTACTTCATATTCCTCTTAAACATACTACTTCATATTCATCTTAAATATACTACTTCATATTCCTCTTAAACACACTACTTCATATTCCTCTTAAACATACTACTTCATATTCCACTTAAATATACTACTTCATATTTCTCTTAAACATACTACTTCAGATTCCACTTAAATATACTACTTCATATTCCTCTTAAACATACTACTGCATATTCCTCTTAAACATACTACTTCATATTCCTCTTAAACATACTTTTTTATATTCCTCTTAAATATACTACTTCATATTCCTCTTAAATATACTACTACATATGCTTCTTAAATATACTACTTCATATTCCTCTTAAACATACAACTTCATATTCCTCTTAAATATACTACTACATATGCTTCTTAAATATACTACTTCATATTCCTCTTAAACATACTACTTCATATTCCTCTTAAATATACTACTTCATATTCCTCTTGAACATACTACTTCATATTCCTCTTAAATTTACTACTTCATATTCTTTTAAATATACTACTTCATATTCTTCTTGAACATACTACTTCACATTCCCCTTAAATATACTACTTCATATTCCTCTTAACCACAATACTTCATATTCCTCTTAAACATACTACTTCATATTCCACTTAAATATACTACTTCATATTCCTCTTAAACATACTACTGCATATTCCTGTTAAATATACTACTTCATATTCCTCTTAAACATACTTTTTCATATTCCTCTTAAATATACTACTTCATATTCCTCTTAAACATACTACGTCATATTCCTCTTAAACATACTACTTCATATTCCTCTTAGACATATAACTTCATATTCCTCTTAAACATACTACTTCATATTCCTCTTAAACATACTACTTCATATTCCTCTTAAACATACCTACTACTTCATATTCCACTTAAACATACTACTTCATATTCCTCTTAAACATACTTTTTCATATTCCTCTTAAATATACTACTTCATATTCCTCTTAAACATACTACTTCATATTCCTCTTAAACATACTACTTCATATTCCTCTTAAACATACTTCTTCATATTCCACTTAAATATACTACTTCATATTTCTCTTAAACATACTACTTCATATTCCTCTTAAACATACTACTTTATATTCCTCTTAAACATACTACTTCATATTCCTCTTAAACATACTACTTCATATTCCTCTTATACATACAACTTCATATTCATCTTAAATATACTACTACATATGCTTCTTAAATATACTACTTCATATTCCTCTTAAACATACTACTTCAAATTCCTCTTAAATATACTACTTCATATTCCTCTTGAACGTACTACTTCATATTCCTCTTAAACATACTTTTTCATATTCCTTTTAAATATACTACTTCATATTCCTCTTAAATATACTACTTCATATTCCTCTTAAACATACTACTTCATATTCCTCTTAAACATACTACTTCATATTCCTCTTAAACATACTACTTCATATTCCTCTTAAACATACTACTTCATATTCCTCTTATACATACAACTTCATATTCCTCTTAAATATACTACTACATATGCTTCTTAAATATACTACTTCATATTCCTCTTAAACATACTACTTCATATTCCTCTTAAATATAGTACTTCATGTTCCTCTTGAACGTACTACTTCATATTCCTCTTAAACATACTTTTTCATATTCCTTTTAAATATACTACTTCATATTCCTCTTAAACATACTACTTCATATTCCTCTTAAACATACTACTTCATATTCCTCTTAAATATACTACTTCATATTCCTCTTAAACACACTACTTCATATTCCTCTTAAACATACTACTTCATATTCCTCTTAACCATACTACTGCATATTCCTCTTAAACATACTACTTCATATTCCTCTTAAACATACTTTTTCATATTCCTCTTAAATATACTACTTCATATTCCTCTTAAACATACCACTTCATATTCCTCTTAAACATACTACTTCATATTCCTCTTAAACATACTACATCATATTCCTCTTAAACATACTACTTCATATTCCTCTTATACATACAACTTCATATTCCTCTTAAATATACTACAACATATGCTTCTTAAATATACTACTGCATATTCCTCTTAAACATACTACTTCATATTCCTCCTAAATATACTACTTCATATTCCTCTTGAACATACTACTTCATATTCCTCTTAAACATACTTTTTCATATTCCTCTTAAATATACTACTTCATATTCCTTTTAAATATACTACTTCATATTCCTCTTAAACATACTACTTCATATTCCTCTTAAATATACTACTTCATATTCCTCTTAAACACACTACTTCATATTCCTCTTAAACATACTACTTCATATTCCACTTAAATATACTACTTCATATTCCTCTTAAACATACTACTTCAGATTCCACTTAAATATACTACTTCATATTCCTCTTAAACATACTACTGCATATTCCTCTTAAACATACTACTTCATATTCCTCTTAAACATACTTTTTTATATTCCTCTTAAATATACTACTTCATATTCCTCTTAAATATACTACTACATATGCTTCTTAAATATACTACTTCATATTCCTCTTAAACATACAACTTCATATTCCTCTTAAATATACTACTACATATGCTTCTTAAATATACTACTTCATATTCCTCTTAAACATACTACTTTATATTCCTCTTAAATATACTACTTCATATTCCTCTTGAACATACTACTTCATATTCCTCTTAAATTTACTACTTCATATTCCTTTTAAATATACTACTTCATATTCCTCTTAAACATACTACTGCATATTCCTGTTAAATATACTACTTCATATTCCTCTTAAACATACTTTTTCATATTCCTCTTAAATATACTACTTCATATTCCTCTTAAACATACTACTTCATATTCCTCTTAAACATACTACTTCATATTCCTCTTAAACATATTACGTCATATTCCTCTTAAACATACTACTTCATATTCCTCTTAAACATACTACTTCATATTCCTCTTAAACATAATACTTCATATTCCACTTAAACATACTACTTCATATTCCTCTTAAACATACTTTTTCATATTCCTCTTAAATATACTACTTCATATTCCTCTTAAACATACTACTTCATATTCCTCTTAAACATACTACTTCATATTCCTCTTAAACATACTTCTTCATATTCCACTTAAATATACTACTTCATATTCCTCTTAAACATACTACTTCATATTCCTCTTAAACATACTACTTCATATTCCTCTTAAATATACTACTTCATATTCCTCTTAAACATACTACTTCATATTCCTCTTATACATACTACTTCATATTCCTCTTAAACATACTACTTCATATTCCTCTTAAACATACTACTTCATATTCCTCTTATACATACAACTTCATATTCCTCTTCAATATACTACTACATATGCTTCTTAAATATACTACTTCATATTCCTCTTAAACATACTACTTCATATTCCTCTTAAATATACTACTTCATATTCCTCTTGAACGTACTACTTCATATTCCTCTTAAACATACTTTTTCATATTCCTTTTAAATATACTACTTCATATTCCTCTTAAATATACTACTTCATATTCCTCTTAAACATACTACTTCATATTCCTCTTAAACATACTACTTCATATTCCTCTTAAACATACTACTTCATATTCCTCTTAAACATACTACTTCATATTCCTCTTATACATACAACTTCATATTCCTCTTAAATATACTACTACATATGCTTCTTAAATATACTACTTCATATTCCTCTTAAACATACTACTTCATATTCCTCTTAAATATACTACTTCATATTCCTCTTGAACATACTACTTCATATTCCTCTTAAACATACTTTTTCATATTCCTTTTAAATATACTACTTCATATTCCTCTTAAACATACTACTTCATATTCCTCTTAAACATACTACTTCATATTCCTCTTAAATATACTACTTCATATTCCTCTTAAACACACTACTTCATATTCCTCTTAAACATACTACTTCAGATTCCACTTAAACATACTACTTCATATTCCTCTTAAACATAGTACTTCATATTCCTCTTAAATATACTACTTCATATTCCTCTTGAACATACTACTTCATATTCCTCTTAAATTTTCTACTTCATATTCCTCTTAAATATACTACTTCATATTCCTCTTAAACATACTACTTCATATTCCTCTTAAATATACTACTCCATATTCCTCTTAAACATACTACTTCATATTCCACTTAAATATACTACTTCATATTCCTCTTAAACATACTACTGCATATTCCTGTTAAATATACTACTTCATATTCCTCTTAAACATACTTTTTCATATTCCTCTTAAATATACTACTTCATATTCCTCTTAAACATACTACTTCATATTCCTCTTAAACATACTACTTCATATTCCTCTTAAACATACTACTTCATATTCCTCTTGAACATACTATTTCATATTCCTCTTAAACATATTACTTCATATTCCTCTTAAACATACTACTTCATATTCCACTTAAACATACTACTTCATATTCCTCTTAAACATACTTTTTCATATTCCTCTTAAATATACTACTTCATATTCCTCTTAAACATACTACTTCATATTCCTCTTAAACATACTACTTCATATTCCTCCTAAACATACTACTTCATATTCCACTTACATATACTACTTCATATTCCTCTTAAACATACTACTGCATATTCCTCTTAAACATACTACTTCATATTCCTCTTAAACATACTTTTTCATATTCCTCTTAAATATACTACTTCATATTCCTCTTAAACATACCACTTCATATTCCTCTTAAACATACTACTTCATATTCCTCTTAAACATACTACATCATATTCCTCTTAAACATACTACTTCATATTCCTCTTATACATACAACTTCATATTCCTCTTAAATATACTACTACATATGCTTCTTAAATATACTACTTCATATTCCTCTTAAACATACTACTTCATATTCCTCTTAAATATACTACTTCATATTCCTCTTGAACATACTACTTCATATTCCTCTTAAACATACTTTTTCATATTCTTCTTAAATATACTACTTCATATTCCTCTTAAACATACTACTTCATATTCCTCTTAAATATACTACTTCATATTCCTCTTAAACACTACTTCATATTCCTCTTAAACATACTACTTCAGATTCCACTTAAATATACTACTTCATATTCCTCTTAAACATACTACTGCATATTCCACTTAAACATACTACTTCATATTCCTCTTAAACATACTTTTTCATATTCCTCTTAAATATACTACTTCATATTCCTCTTAAACATACTACTTCATATTCCTCTTAAACATACTACTTTATATTCCTGTTAAACATACTACTTCATATTCCACTTAAATATACTACTTCATATTCCTCTTAAACATACTACTGCATATTCCTCTTAAACATACTACTTCATATTCCTCTTAAACATACTTTTTCATATTCCTCTTAAATATACTACTTCATATTCCTCTTAAACATACCACTTCATATTCCTCTTAAACATACTACTTCATATTCCTCTTAAACATACTACATCATATTCCTCTTAAACATACTACTTCATATTCCTCTTATACATACAACTTCATATTCCTCATAAATATACTACTACATATGCTTCTTAAATATACTACTTCATATTCCTCTTAAACATACTACTTCATATTCCTCTTAAATATACTACTTCATATTCCTCTTGAACATACTACTTCATATTCCTCTTAAACATACTTTTTCATATTCCTCTTAAATATACTACTTCATATTCCTCTTAAACATACTACTTCATATTCCTCTTAAATATACTACTTCATATTCCTCTTAAACACTACTTCATATTCCTCTTAAACATACTACTTCAGATTCCACTTAAATATACTACTTCATATTCCTCTTAAACATACTACTGCATATTCCTCTTAAACATACTACTTCATATTCCTCTTAAACATACTTTTTCATATTCCTCTTAAATATACTACTTCATATTCCTCTTAAATATACTACAATACTTCAAATTCCTCTTAAACATACTACTTCATATTCCTCTTAAGCATACTACTTCATATTCCTCTTAAACATAGTACTTCATATTCCTCTTAAATATACTACTTCATATTCCTCTTAAACATACTACTTCATATTCCTCTTAAACATACTACTTCATATTCCTCTTATCCATACAACTTCATATTCCTCTTAAATATACTACTACATATGCTTCTTAAATATACTACTTCATATTCCTCTTAAATATACTACTTCATATTCCTCTGAAATATACTACAATACTTCAAATTCCTCTTAAACATACTACTTCATATTCGTCTTAAATATACTACTTCATATTCGTCTTAAATATACTACTTCATATTCCTCTTAAACATACTACTTCATATTCCTCTTAAACATACTACTTCAGATTCCACTTAAACATACTACTTCATATTCCTCTTAAACATAGTACTTCATATTCCTCTTAAATATACTACTTCATATTCCTCTTGAACATACTACTTCATATTCCTCTTATACACACTACTTCATATTCCTCTTAAATATACTACTTCAGATTCCACTTAAACATACTACTTCATATTCCTCTTAAACATAGTACTTCATATTTCTCTTAAATATACTACTTCATATTCCTCTTGAACATACTACTTCATATTCCTCTTAAATTTTCTACTTCATATTCCTCTCAAATATACTACTTCATATTCCTCTTAAACATACTACTTCATATTCCTCTTAAATATACTACTCCATATTCCTCTTAAACATACTACTTCATATTCCACTTAAATATACTACTTCATATTCCTCTTAAACATACTACTGCATATTCCTGTTAAATATACTACTTCAAATTCCTCTTAAACATACTTTTTCATATGCCTCTTAAATATACTACTTCATATTCCTCTTAAACATACTACTTCATATTCCTCTTAAACATACTACTTCATATTCCTCTTAAACATACTACTTCATATTCCTCTTGAACATACTACTTCATATTCCTCTTAAACATATTACTTCATATTCCTCTTAAACATACTACTTCATATTCCACTTAAACATACTACTTCATATTCCTCTTAAACATACTTTTTCATATTCCTCTTAAATATACTACTTCATATTCCTCTTAAACATACTACTTCATATTCCTCTTAAACATACTACTTCATATTCCTCTTAAACATACTACTTCATATTCCACTTAAATATACTACTTCATATTCCTCTTAAACATACTACTGCATATTCCTCTTAAACATACTACTTCATATTCCTCTTAAACATACTTTTTCATATTCCTCTTAAATATACTACTTCATATTCCTCTTAAACATACCACTTCATATTCCTCTTAAACATACTGCTTCATATTCCTCTTAAACATACTACATCATATTCCTCTTAAACATACTACTTCATATTCCTCTTATACATACAACTTCATATTCCTCTTAAATATACTACTACATATGCTTCTTAAATATACTACTTCATATTCCTCTTAAACATACTACTTCATATTCCTCTTACATATACTACTTCATATTCCTCTTGAACATACTACTTCATATTCCTCTTAAACATACTTTTTCATATTCCTCTTAAATATACTACTTCATATTCCTCTTAAACATACTACTTCATATTCCTCTTAAATATACTACTTCATATTCCTCTTAAACACTACTTCATATTCCTCTTAAACATACTACTTCAGATTCCACTTAAATATACTACTTCATATTCCTCTTAAACATACTACTGCATATTCCTCTTAAACATACTACTTCATATTCCTCTTAAACATACTTTTTCATATTCCTCTTAAATATACTACTTCATATTCCTCTTAAATATACTACAATACTTCAAATTCCTCTTAAACATACTACTTCATATTCCTCTTAAATATACTACTTCATATTCCTCTTAAACATACTACTTCATATTCCTCTTAAACATACTACTTCATATTCCTCTTAAACATACTTTTTCATATTCCTCTTAAATATACTACTTCATATTCCTCTTAAACATACTACTTCATATTCCTCTTAAACATACTACTTCATATTCCTCTTAAACATACTACTTCATATTCCTCTTAAACATACTACTTCATATTCCTCTTATCCATACAACTTCATATTCCTCTTAAATATACTACTACATATGCTTCTTAAATATACTACTTCATATTCCTCTTAAACATAGTACTTCATATTCCTCTTAAATATACTACTTCATATTCCTCTTGAACATACTACTTCATATTCCTCTTAAATTTTCTACTTCATATTCCTCTTAAATATACTACTTCATATTCCTCTTAAACATACTACTTCATATTCCTCTTAAATATACTAGTCCATATTCCTCTTAAACACACTACTTCATATTCCTCTTAAACATACTTCTTCATATTCCACTTAAATATACTACTTCATATTCCTCTTAAACATACTACTGCATATTCCTGTTAAATATACTACTTCATATTCCTCTTAAACATACTTTTTCATATTCCTCTTAAATATACTACTTCATATTCCTCTTAAACATACTACTTCATATTCCTCTTAAACATACTACTTCATATTCCTCTTATACATACAACTTCATATTCCTCTTAAATATACTACTACATATGCTTCTTAAATATACTACTTCATATTCCTCTTAAACATACTACTTCAGATTCCACTTAAATATACTACTTCATATTCCTCTTAAACATACTACTGCATATTCCTCTTAAACATACTACTTCATATTCCTCTTAAACATACTTTTTTATATTCCTCTTAAACATACTTTTTCATATTCCTCTTAAATATACTACTTCATATTCCTCTTAAACATACTACTTCATATTCCTCCTAAACATACTACTTCATATTCCTCTTAAACACACTACTTCATATTCCTCTTAAACATATTACTTCATATTCCTCTTAAACATACTACTTCATATTCCACTTAAACATACTACTTCATATTCCTCTTAAACATACTTTTTCATATTCCTCTTAAATATACTACTTCATATTCCTCTTAAACATACTACTTCATATTCCTCTTAAACATACTACTTCATATTCCTCTTAAACATACTACTTCATATTCCACTTAAATATACTACTTCATATTCCTCTTAAATATACTACTGCATATTCCTCTTAAACATACTACTTCATATTCCTCTTAAACATACTTTTTCATATTCCTCTTAAATATACTACTTCATATTCCTATTATACATACCACTTCATATTCCTCTTAAACATACTACTTCATATTCCTCTTAAACATACTACATCATATTCCTCTTAAACATACTACTTCATATTCCTCTTATACATACAACTTCATATTCCTCTTAAATATACTACTACATATGCTTCTTAAATATACTACTGCATATTCCTCTTAAATATACTACTTCATATTCCTCTTAAATATACTACTTCATATTCCTCTTGAACATACTACTTCATATTCCTCTTAAACATACTTTTTCATATTCCTCTTAAATATACTACTTCATATTCCTTTTAAATATACTACTTCATATTCCTCTTAAACATACTACTTCATATTCCTCTTAAATATACTACTTCATATTCCTCTTAAACACACTACTTCATATTCCTCTTAAACATACTACTTCATATTCCACTTAAATATACTACTTCATATTCCTCTTAAACATACTACTTCAGATTCCACTTAAATATACTACTTCATATTCCTCTTAAACATACTACTGCATATTCCTCTTAAACATACTACTTCATATTCCTCTTAAACTTACTTTTTTATATTCCTCTTAAATATACTACTTCATATTCCTCTTAAATATACTACTACATATGCTTCTTAAATATACTACTTCATATTCCTCTTAAACATACAACTTCATATTCCTCTTAAATATACTACTACATATGCTTCTTAAATATACTACTTCATATTCCTCTTAAACATACTACTTCATATTCCTCTTAAATATACTACTTCATATTCCTCTTGAACATACTACTTCATATTCCTCTTAAATTTACTACTTCATATTCCTTTTAAATATACTACTTCATATTCCTCTTAAACATACTACTTCATATTCCTCTTAAATATACTACTTCATATTCCTCTTAACCACAATACTTCATATTCCTCTTAAACATACTACTTCATATTCCACTTAAATATACTACTTCATATTCCTCTTAAACATACTACTGCATATTCCTGTTAAATATACTACTTCATATTCCACTTAAACATACTTTTTCATATTCCTCTTAAATATACTACTTCATATTCCTCTTAAACATACTACTTCATATTCCTCTTAAACTTACTACTTCATATTCCTCTTAAACATATTACTTCATATTCCTCTTAAACATACTACTTCATATTCCTCTTAAACATACTACTTCATATTCCTCTTAAACATACTACTTCATATTCCACTTAAACATACTACTTCATATTCCTCTTAAACATACTTTTTCATATTCCTCTTAAATATACTACTTCATATTCCTCTTAAACATACTACTTCATATTCCTCTTAAACATACTACTTCATATTCCTCTTAAACATACTTCTTCATATTCCACTTAAATATACTACTTCATATTCCTCTTAAACATACTACTTCATATTCCTCTTAAACATACTACTTCATATTCCTCTTAAACATACTACTTCATATTCCTCTTAAACATACTACTTCATATTCCTCTTATACATACAACTTCATATTCCTCTTAAATATTCTACTACATATGCTTCTTAAATATACTACTTCATATTCCTCTTAAACATACTACTTCATATTCCTCTTAAATATACTACTTCATATTCCTCTTGAACGTACTACTTCATATTCCTCTTAAACATACTTTTTCATATTCCTCTTAAATATACTACTTCATATTCCTCTTAAACATACCACTTCATATTCCTCTTAAACATACTACTTCATATTCCTCTTAAACATACTACATCATATTCCTCTTAAACATACTACTTCATATTCCTCTTATACATACAACTTCATATTCCTCTTAAATATACTACTACATATGCTTCTTAAATATACTACTGCATATTCCTCTTAAATATACTACTTCATATTCCTCTTAAATATACTACTTCATATTCCTCTTGAACATACTACTTCATATTCCTCTTAAACATACTTTTTCATATTCCTCTTAAATATACTACTTCATATTCCTTTTAAATATACTACTTCATATTCCTCTTAAACATACTGCTTCATATTCCTCTTAAATATACTACTTCATATTCCTCTTAAACACACTACTTCATATTCCTCTTAAACATACTACTTCATATTCCACTTAAATATACTACTTCATATTCCTCTTAAACATACAACTTCAGATTCCACTTAAATATACTACTTCATATTCCTCTTAAACATACTACTGCATATTCCTCTTAAACATACTACTTCATATTCCTCTTAAACATACTTTTTTATATTCCTCTTAAATATACTACTTCATATTCCTCTTAAATATACTACTACATATGCTTCTTAAATATACTACTTCATATTCCTCTTAAACATACAACTTCATATTCCTCTTAAATATACTACTACATATGCTTCTTAAATATACTACTTCATATTCCTCTTAAACATACTACTTCATATTCCTCTTAAATATACTACTTCATATTCCTCTTGAACATACTACTTCATATTCCTCTTAAATTTACTACTTCATATTCCTTTTAAATATACTACTTCATATTCCTCTTAAACATACTACTTCATATTCCTCTTAAATATACTACTTCATATTCCTCTTAACCACAATACTTCATATTCCTCTTAAACATACTACTTCATATTCCACTTAAATATACTACTTCATATTCCTCTTAAACATACTACTGCATATTCCTGTTAAATATACTACTTCATATTCCTCTTAAACATACTTTTTCATATTCCTCTTAAATATACTACTTCATATTCCTCTTAAACATACTACTTCATATTCCTCTTAAACTTACTGCTTCATTTTCCTCTTAAACATATTACTTCATATTCCTCTTAAACATACTACTTCATATTCCTCTTAAACATACTACTTCATATTCCTCTTAAACATACTACTTCATATTCCACTTAAACATACTACTTCATATTCCTCTTAAACATACTTTTTCATATTCCTCTTAAATATACTACTTCATATTCCTCTTAAACATACTACTTCATATTCCTCTTAAACATACTACTTCATATTCCTCTTAAACATACTTCTTCATATTCCACTTAAATATACTACTTCATATTCCTCTTAAACATACTACTTCATATTCCTCTTAAACATACTACTTCATATTCCTCTTCAACATACTACTTCATATTCCTCTTAAACATACTACTTCATATTCCTCTTATACATACAACTTCATATTCCTCTTAAATATACTACTACATATGCTTCTTAAATATACTACTTCATATTCCTCTTAAACATACTACTTCATATTCCTCTTAAATATACTACTTCATATTCCTCTTGAACGTACTACTTCATATTCCTCTTAAACATACTTTTTCATATTCCTTTTAAATATACAACTTCATATTCCTCTTAAATATACTACTTCATATTCCTCTTAAACATACTACTTCATATTCCTCTTAAATATACTACTTCATATTCCTCTTAAACACACTACTTCATATTCCTCTTAAACATACTACTTCAGATTCCACTTAAACATACTACTTCATATTCCTCTTAAACATACTTTTTCATATTCCTCTTAAATATACTACTTCATATTCCTCTTAAATATACTACAATACTTCAAATTCCTCTTAAACGTACTACTTCATATTCCTCTTAAACATACTACTTTATATTCCTCTTAAACATACTACTTCATATTCCTCTTAAACATACTACTTCATATTCCTCTTAAACATACTTTTTCATATTCCTCTTAAATATACTACTTCATATTCCTCTTAAACATACTACTTCATATTCCTCTTAAACATACTACTTCATATTCCTCTTAAACATACTACTTCATATTCCTCTTAAACATACTACTTCATATTCCTCTTATACATACAACTTCATATTCCTCTTAAATATACTACTACATATGCTTCTTAAATATACTACTTCATATTCCTCTTAAACATACTACTTCATATTCCTCTTAAATATACTACTTCATATTCCTCTTAAACACACTACTTCATATTCCTCTTAAACATACTACTTCATATTCCACTTAAACATACTACTTCATATTCCTCTTAAAGATAATTTTTCATATTCCTCTTAAATATACTACCTCATATTCCTCTTAAATATACTACTTCATATTCCTCTTAAACATAATACTTCATATTCCTCTTAAGCATACTACTTCATATTCCTCTTAAACATACTACTTCATATTCCTCTTATACATACAACTTCATATTCCTCTTAAATATACTAGTTCATATGCTTCTTAAATATACTACTTAATATTCCTCTTAAACATACTTTTTCATATTCCTCTTAAATATACTACTTCATATTCCTCTTAAACATACTACTTCATATTCCTCTTAAATATACTACTTCATATGCTTCTTAAATATACTACTTAATATTCCTCTTAAACATACTTTTTCATATTCCTCTTAAATATACTACTTCATATTCCTCTTAAACATACTACTTCATATTCCTCTTAAACATACTACTTCATATTCCTCTTAAACATACTACTTCATATTCCTCTTAAACATAATACTTCATATTCCTCTTATACATACAACTTCATATTCCTCTTAAATATACTACTACATATGCTTCTTAAATATACTACTTCATATTCCTCTTAAACATAGTACTTCATATTCCTCTTAAATATACTACTTCATATTCCTCTTGAACATACTACTTTATATTCCTCTTAAATTTTCTACTTCATATTCCTCTTAAATATACTACTTCATATTCCTCTTAAACATACTACTTCATATTCCTCTTAAATATACTACTCCATATTCCTCTTAAACATACTACTTCATATTTCACTTAAATATACTACTTCATATTCCTCTTAAACATACTACTGCATATTCCTGTTAAATATACTACTTCATATTCCTCTTAAACATACTTTTTCATATTCCTCTTAAATATACTACTTCATATTCCTCTTAAACGTACTACTTCATATTCCTCTTAAACATACTACTTCATATTCCTCTTAAACATACTACTTCATATTCCTCTTGAACATACTACTTCATATTCCTCTTAAACATATTACTTCATATTCCTCTTAAACATACTACTTCATATTCCACTTAAACATACTACTTCATATTCCTCTTAAACATACTTTTTCATATTCCTCTTAAATATACTACTTCATATTCCTCTTAAACATACTACTTCATATTCCTCTTAAACATACTACTTCATATTCCTCTTAAACATACTACTTCATATTCCACTTAAATATACTACTTCATATTGCTCTTAAACATACTACTGCATATTCCTCTTAAACATACTACTTCATATTCCTCTTAAACATACTTTTTCATATTCCTCTTAAATATACTACTTCATATTCCTCTTAAACATACCACTTTATATTCCTCTTAAACATACTACTTCATATTCCTCTTAAACATACTACATCATATTCCTCTTAAACATACTACTTCATATTCCTCTTATACATACAACTTCATATTCCTCTTAAATATACTACTACATATGCTTCTTAAATATACTACTTCATATTCCTCTTAAACATACTACTTCATATTCCTCTTAAATATACTACTTCATATTCCTCTTGAACATACTACTTCATATTCCTCTTAAACATACTTTTTCATATTCCTCTTAAATATAATACTTCATATTCCTCTTAAACATACTACTTCATATTCCTCTTAAATATACTACTTCATATTCCTCTTAAACACTACTTCATATTCCTCTTAAACATACTACTTCAGATTCCATTTAAATATACTACTTCATATTCCTCTTAAACATACTACTGCATATTCCTCTTAAACATACTACTTAATATTCCTCTTAAACATACTTTTTCATATTCCTCTTAAATATACTACTTCATATTCCTCTTAAATATACTACAATACTTCAAATTCCTCTTAAACATACTACTTCATATTCCTCTTAAGCATACTACTTCATATTCCTCTTAAACATACTACTTCATATTCCTGTTAAACATACTACTTCATATTCCTCTTAAACATACTTTTTCATATTCCTCTTAAATATACTACTTCATATTCCTCTTAAACATACTACTTCATATTCCTCTTAAACATACTAATTCATATTCCTCTTAAACATACTACTTCATATTCCTCTTAAACATACTACTTCATATTCCTCTTATCCATACAACTTCATATTCCTCTTAAATATACTACTACATATGCTTCTTAAATATACTACTTCATATTCCTCTTAAACATAGTACTTCATATTCCTCTTAAATATACTACTTCATATTCCTCTTGAACATACTACTTCATATTCCTCTTAAATTTTCTACTTCATATTCCTCTTAAATATACTACTTCATATTCCTCTTAAACATACAACTTCATATTCCTCTTAAATATACTACTCCATATTCCTCTTAAACACACTACTTCATATTCCTCTTAAACATACTACTTCATATTCCACTTAAATATACTACTTCATATTCCTCTTAAACATACTACTGCATATTCCTGTTAAATATACTACTTCATATTCCTCTTAAACATACTTTTTCATTTTCCTCTTAAATATACTACTTCATATTCCTCTTAAACATACTACTTCATATTCCTCTTAAACATACTACTTCATATTACTCTTATACATACAACTTCATATTCCTCTTATATATACTACTACATATGCTTCTTAAATATACTACTTCATATTCCTCTTAAACATACTACTTCATATTCCACTTAAATATACTACTTCATATTCCTCTTAAACATACTACTTCAGATTCCACTTAAATATACTACTTCATATTCCTCTTAAACATACTACTGCATATTCCTCTTAAACATACTACTTCATATTCCTGTTAAACATACTTTTTTATATTCCTCTTAAATATACTACTTCATATTCCTCTTAAATATACTACTACATATGCTTCTTAAATATACTACTTCATATTCCTCTTAAACATACAACTTCATATTCCTCTTAAATATACTACTACATATGCTTCTTAAATATACTACTTCATATTCCTCTTAAACATACAACTTCATATTCCTCTTAAATATACTACTTCATATTCCTCTTGAACATACTACTTCATATTCCTCTTAAATTTACTACTTCATATTCCTTTTAAATATACTACTTCATATTCCTCTTAAACATACTACTTCATATTCCTCTTAAATATACTACTTCATATTCCTCTTAACCACAATACTTCAAATTCCGCTTAAACATACTACTTCATATTCCACTTAAATATACTACTTCATATTCCTCTTAAACATACTACTGGATATTCCTGTTAAATATACTACTTCATATTCCTATTAAACATACTTTTTCATATTCCTCTTAAATATACTACTTCATATTCCTCTTAAACATACTACTTCTTATTCCTCTTAAACATACTACTTCATATTCCTCTTAAACATATTACTTCATATTCCTCTTAAACATACTACTTCATATTCCTCTTAAACATACTACTTCATATTCCTCTTAAACATACTACTTCATATTCCACTTAAACATACTACTTCATATTCCTCTTAAACATACTACTGCATATTCCTTTTAAACATACTACTTCATATTCCTCTTAAACATACTACTTCATATTCCACTTAAATATACTACTTCATATTCCTCTTAAACATACTACTGCATATTCCTGTTAAATATACTACTTCATATTCCTCTTAAACATACTTTTTCATATTCCTCTTAAATATACTACTTCATATTCCTCTTAAACATACTACTTCATATTCCTCCTAAACATACTACGTCATATTCCTCTTAAACAAACTACTTCATATTCCTCTTAAACATTTTACTTCATATTCCTCTTAAACATACTACTTCATATTCCACTTAAACATACTACTTCATATTCCTCTTAAACATACTTTTTCATATTCCTCTTAAATATACTACTTCATATTCCTCTTAAACATACTACTTCATATTCCTCTTAAACATACTACTTCATATTCCTCTTAAACATACTACTTCATATTCCACTTAAATATACTACTTCATATTCCTCTTAAACATACTACTGCATATTCCTCTTAAACATACTACTTCATATTCCTCTTAAACATACTTTTTCATATTCCTCTTAAATATACTACTTCATATTCCTCTTAAACATACCACTTCATATTCCTCTTAAACATACTACTTCATATTCCTCTTAAACATACTACATCATATTCCTCTTAAACATACTACTTCATATTCCTCTTATACATACAACTTCATATTCCTCTTAAATATACTACTACATATGCTTCTTAAATATACTACTGCATATTCCTCTTAAACATACTACTTCATATTCCTCTTAAATATACTACTTCATATTCCTCTTGAACATACTACTTCATATTCCTCTTAAACATACTTTTTCATATTCCTCTTAAATATACTACTTCATATTCCTTTTAAATATACTACTTCATATTCCTCTTAAACATACTACTTCATATTCCTCTTAAATATACTACTTCATATTCCTCTTAAACACACTACTTCATATTCCTCTTAAACATACTACTTCATATTCCACTTAAATATACTACTTCATATTCCTCTTAAACATACTACTTCAGATTCCACTTAAATATACTACTTCATATTCCTCTTAAACATACTACTGCATATTCCTCTTAAACATACTACTTCATATTCCTCTTAAACATACTTTTTTATATTCCTCTTAAATATACTACTTCATATTCCTCTTAAATATACTACTACATATGCTTCTTAAATATACTACTTCATATTCCTCTTAAACATACAACTTCATATTCCTCTTAAATATACTACTACATATGCTTCTTAAATATACTACTTCATATTCCTCTTAAACATACTACTTCATATGCCTCTTAAATATACTACTTCATATTCCTCTTGAACATACTACTTCATATTCCTCTTAAATTTACTACTTCATATTCTTTTTAAATATACTACTTCATAATCCTCTTAAACATACTACTTCATATTCCTCTTAAATATACTACTTCATATTCCTCTTAACCACAATACTTCATATTCCTCTTAAACATACTACTTCATATTCCACTTAAATATACTACTTCATATTCCTCTTAAACATACTACTGCATATTCCTGTTAAATATACTACTTCATATTCCTCTTAAACATACTTTTTCATATTCCTCTTAAATATACTACTTCATATTCCTCTTAAACATACTACTTCATATTCCTCTTAAACTAATAATACTTCATATTCCTCTTAAACATATTACTTCATATTCCTCTTAAACATACTACTTCATATTCCTCTTAAACATACTACTTCATATTCCTCTTAAACATACTACTTCATATTCCACTTAAACATACTACTTCATATTCCTCTTAAACATACTTTTTCATATTCCTCTTAAATATACTACTTCATATTCCTCTTAAACATACTACTTCATATTCCTCTTAAACATACTACTTCATATTCCTCTTAAACATACTTCTTCATATTACACTTAAATATACTACTTCATATTCCTCTTAAACATACTACTTCATATTCCTCTTAAACATACTACTTCATATTCCTCTTAAACATACTACTTCATATTCCTCTTAAACATACTACTTCATATTCCTCTTATACATACAACTTCATATTCCTCTTAAATATACTACTACATATGCTTCTTAAATATACTACTTCATATTCCTCTTAAACATACTACTTCATATTCCTCTTAAATATACTACTTCACATTTCTCTTGAACGTACTACTTCATATTCCTCTTAAACATACTTTTTCATATTCCTTTTAAATATACAACTTCATATTCCTCTTAAATATACTACTTCATATTCCTCTTAAACATACTACTTCATATTCCTCTTAAATATACTACTTCATATTCCTCTTAAACACACTACTTCATATTCCTCTTAAACATACTACTTCAGATTCCACTTAAACATACTACTTCATATTCCTCTTAAACATACTTTTTCATATTCCTCTTAAATATACTACTTCATATTCCTCTTAAATATACCACAATACTTCAAATTCCTCTTAAACATACTACTTCATATTCCTCTTAAACATACTACTTTATATTCCTCTTAAACATACTACTTCATATTCCTCTTAAACATACTACTTCATATTCCTCTTATTCATACAACTTCATATTCCTCTTAAATATACTACTACATATGCTTCTTAAATATACTACTTCATATTCCTCTTAAACATACTACTTCATATTCCTCTTAAATATACTTCTTCATATTCCTCTTAAATATACTACTTCATATTCCTCTTAAACATACTACTTCATATTCCTCTTAAACATACTACTTCATATTCCTCTTAAACATACTTCTTCATATTACACTTAAATATACTACTTCATATTCCTCTTAAACATACTACTTCATATTCCTCTTAAACATACTACTTCATATTCCTCTTAAATATACTACTTCATATTCCTCTTAAACATACTACTTCATATTCCTCTTAAACATACTACTTCATATTCCTCTTAAACATACTTCTTCATATTACACTTAAATATACTACTTCATATTCCTCTTAAACATACTACTTCATATTCCTCTTAAACATACTACTTCATATTCCTCTTAAACATACTACTTCATATTCCTCTTAAACATACTTTTTCATATTCCTCTTAAATATACTACTTCATATTCCTCTTAAACATACTACTTCATATTCCTCTTAAACATACTACTTCATATTCCTCTTAAACATACTTCTTCATATTACACTTAAATATACTACTTCATATTCCTCTTAAACATACTACTTCATATTCCTCTTAAACATACTACTTCATATTCCTCTTAAACATACTACTTCATATTCCTCTTAAACATACTACTTCATATTCCTCTTATACATACAACTTCATATTCCTCTTAAATATACTAGTACATATGCTTCTTAAATATACTACTTCATATTCCTCTTAAACATACTACTTCATATTCCTCTTAAACATACTACTTTATATTCCTCTTAAACATACTACTTCATATTCCTCTTAAACATACTACTTCATATTCCTCTTATTCATACAACTTCATATTCCTCTTAAATATACTACTACATATGCTTCTTAAATATACTACTTCATATTCCTCTTAAACATACAACTTCATATTCCTCTTAAATATACTACTACATTTGCTTCTTAAATATACTACTTCATATTCCTCTTAAACATACTACTTCATATGCCTCTTAAATATACTACTTCATATTCCTCTTGAACATACTACTTCATATTCCTCTTAAATTTACTACTTCATATTCTTTTTAAATATACTACTTCATAATCCTCTTAAACATACTACTTCATATTCCTCTTAAATATACTACTTCATATTCCTCTTAACCACAATACTTCATATTCCTCTTAAACATACTACTTCATATTCCACTTAAATATACTACTTCATATTCCTCTTAAACATACTACTGCATATTCCTGTTAAATATACTACTTCATATTCCTCTTAAACATACTTTTTCATATTCCTCTTAAATATACTACTTCATATTCCTCTTAAACATACTACTTCATATTCCTCTTAAACTAATAATACTTCATATTCCTCTTAAACATATTACTTCATATTCCTCTTAAACATACTACTTCATATTCCTCTTAAACATACTACTTCATATTCCTCTTAAACATACTACTTCATATTCCACTTAAACATACTACTTCATATTCCTCTTAAACATACTTTTTCATATTCCTCTTAAATATACTACTTCATATTCCTCTTAAACATACTACTTCATATTCCTCTTAAACATACTACTTCATATTCCTCTTAAACATACTTCTTCATATTACACTTAAATATACTACTTCATATTCCTCTTAAACATACTACTTCATATTCCTCTTAAACATACTACTTCATATTCCTCTTAAACATACTACTTCATATTCCTCTTAAACATACTACTTCATATTCCTCTTATACATACAACTTCATATTCCTCTTAAATATACTACTACATATGCTTCTTAAATATACTACTTCATATTCCTCTTAAACATACTACTTCATATTCCTCTTAAATATACTACTTCACATTTCTCTTGAACGTACTACTTCATATTCCTCTTAAACATACTTTTTCATATTCCTTTTAAATATACAACTTCATATTCCTCTTAAATATACTACTTCATATTCCTCTTAAACATACTACTTCATATTCCTCTTAAATATACTACTTCATATTCCTCTTAAACACACTACTTCATATTCCTCTTAAACATACTACTTCAGATTCCACTTAAACATACTACTTCATATTCCTCTTAAACATACTTTTTCATATTCCTCTTAAATATACTACTTCATATTCCTCTTAAATATACCACAATACTTCAAATTCCTCTTAAACATACTACTTCATATTCCTCTTAAACATACTACTTTATATTCTTCTTAAACATACTACTTCATATTCCTCTTAAACATACTACTTCATATTCCTCTTATTCATACAACTTCATATTCCTCTTAAATATACTACTACATATGCTTCTTAAATATACTACTTCATATTCCTCTTAAACATACTACTTCATATTCCTCTTAAATATACTTCTTCATATTCCTCTTAAACACACTACTTCATATTCCTCTTAAACATACTACTTCATATTCCACTTAAACATACTACTTCATATTCCTCTTAAAGATAATTTTTCATATTCCTCTTAAATATACTACCTCATATTCCTCTTAAATATACTACTTCATATTCCTCTTAAACATAATACTTCATATTCCTCTCAAGCATACTACTTCATATTCCTCTTAAACATACTACTTCATATTCCTCTTATACATACAACTTCATATTCCTCTTAAATATACTACTTCATATGCTTCTTAAATATACAACTTAATATTCCTCTTAAACATACTTTTTCATATTCCTCTTAAATATACTACTTCATATTCCTCTTAAACATACTACTTCATATTCCTCTTAAACATACTACTTCATATTCCTCTTAAACATACTACTTCATATTCCTCTAAAACATACTACTTCATATTCCTCTTATACATACAACTTCATATTCCTCTTAAATATACTTTTACATATGCTTCTTAAATATACTACATCATATTCCTCTTAAACATAGTACTTCATATTCCTCTTAAATATACTACTTCATATTCCTCTTGAACATACTACTTCATATTCCTCTTAAATTTTCTACTTCATATTCCTCTTAAATATACTACTTCATATTCCTCTTAAACATACTACTTCATATTCCTCTTAAATATACTACTCCATATTCCTCTTAAACATACTATTTCATATTCCACTTAAATATACTACTTCATATTCCTCTTAAACATACTACTGCATATTCCTGTTAAATATACTACTTCATATTCCTCTTAAACATACTTTTTCATATTCCTCTTAAATATACTACTTCATATTCCTCTTAAACATACTACTTCATATTCCTCTTAAACATACTACTTCATATTCCTCTTAAACATACTACTTCATATTCCTCTTGAACATACTACTTCATATTCCTCTTAAACATATTACTTCATATTCCTCTTAAACATACTACTTCATATTCCACTTAAACATACTACTTCATATCCCTCTTAAACATACTTTTTCATATTCCTCTTAAATATACTACTTCATATTCCTCTTAAACATACTACTTCATATTCCTCTTAAACATACTACTTCATATTCCTCCTAAACATACTACTTCATATTCCACTTAAATATACTACTTCATATTCCTCTTCAACATACTACTGCATATTCCTCTTAAACATACTACTTCATATTCCTCTTAAACATACTTTTTCATATTCCTCTTAAATATACTACTTCATATTCCTCTTAAACATACCACTTCATATTCCTCTTAAACATACTACTTCATATTCCTCTTAAACATACAACATCATATTCCTCTTAAACATACTACTTCATATTCCTCTTATTCATACAACTTCATATTCCTCTTAAATATACTACTACATATGCTTCTTAAATATACTACTTCATATTCCTCTTAAACATACTACTTCATATTCCTCTTAAATATACTACTTCATATTCCTCTTAAACATACTACTTCATATTCCTCTTAAATATACTACTTCATATTCCTCTTAAACACTACTTCATATTCCTCTTAAACATACTACTTCAGATTCCACTTAAATATACTACTTCATATTCCTCTTAAACATACTACTGCATATTCCTCTTAAACATACTACTTCATATTCCTCTTAAACATACTTTTTCATATTCCTCTTAAATATACTACTTCATATTCCTCTTAAATATACTACAATACTTCAAATTCCTCTTAAACATACTACTTCATATTCCTCTTAAGCATACTACTTCATATTCCTCTTAAACATACTACTTCATATTCCTCTTAAACATACTACTTCATATTCCTCTTAAACATACTTTTTCATATTCCTCTTAAATATACTACTTCATATTCCTCTTAAACATACTACTTCATATTCCTCTTAAACATACTACTTCATATTCTTCTTAAACATACTACTTCATATTCCTCTTAAACATACTACTTCATATTCCTCTTATCCATACAACTTCATATTCCTCTTAAATATACTACCACATATGCTTCTTATAATATACTACGTCATATTCCTCTTAAACATAGTACTTCATATTCCTCTTAAATATACTACTTCATATTCCTCTTGAACATACTACTTCATATTCCTCTTAAATTTTCTACTTCATATTCCTCTTAAATATACGACTTCATATTCCTCTTAAACATACTACTTCATATTCCTCTTAAATATAATACTCCATATTCCTCTTAAACACACTACTTCATATTCCTCTTAAACATACTACTTCATATTCCACTTAAATATACTACTTCATATTCCTCTTAAACATACTACTTCATATTCCTCTTAAACATACTACTTCATATTCCTCTTAAACATACTACTTCATATTCCTCTTGAACATACTACTTTATATTCCTCTTAAACATATTACTTCATATTCCACTTAAACATACTACTTCATATTCCACTTAAACATACTACTTCATATTCCTCTTAAACATACTTTTTCATATTCCTCTTAAATATACTACTTCATATTCCTCTTAAACATACTACTTCATATTCCTCTTAAACATACTACTTCATATTCCTCTTAAACATACTACTTCATATTCCACTTAAATATACTACTTCATATTCCTCTTAAACATACTACTGCATATTCCTCTTAAACATACTACTTCATATTCCTCTTAAACATACTTTTTCATATTCCTCTTAAATATACTACTTCATATTCCTCTTGAACATACTACTTCATATTCCTCTTAAATTTTCTACTTCATATTCCTCTTAAATACACTACTTCATATTCCTCTTAAACATACTACTTCATATTCCTCTTAAATATAATACTCCATATTCCTCTTAAACACACTACTTCATATTCCTCTTAAACATACTACTTCATATTCCACTTAAATATACTACTTCATATTCCTCTTAAACATACTACTGCATATTCTTGTTAAATATACTACTTCATATTCCTCTTAAACATACTTTTTCATATTCCTCTTAAATATACTACTTCATATTCCTCTTAAACATACTACTTCATATTCCTCTTAAACATACTACTTCATATTCCTCTTAAACATACTACATCATATTCCTCTTAAACATACTACTTCATATTCCTCTTATACATACAACTTCATATTCCTCTTAAATATATTACTACATATGCTTCTTAAATATACTACTTCATATTCCTCTTAAACATACTACTTCATATTCCTCTTAAATATACTACTTCATATTCGTCTTGAACATACTACTTCATATTCCTCTTAAACATACTTTTTCATATTCCTCTTAAATATACTACTTCATATTCCTCTTAAATATACTTTTACATATGCTTCTTAAATATACTACATCATATTCCTCTTAAACATAGTACTTCATATTCCTCTTAAATATACTACTTTATATTCCTCTTGAACATACTACTTCATATTCCTCTTAAATTTTCTACTTCATATTCCTCTTAAATATACTACTTCATATTCCTCTTAAACATACTACTTCATATTCCTCTTAAATATACTACTCCATATTCCTCTTAAACATACTATTTCATATTCCACTTAAATATACTACTTCATATTCCACTTAAACATACTACTTCATATTCCACTTAAACATACTACTTCATATTCCTCTTAAAGATAATTTTTCATATTCCTCTTAAATATACTACCTCATATTCCTCTTAAATATACTACTTCATATTCCTCTTAAACATAATACTTCATATTCCTCTTAAGCATACTACTTCATATTCCTCTTAAACATACTACTTCATATTCCTCTTATACATACAACTTCATATTCCTCTTAAATATACTACTTCATAAACTTCTTAAATATACAAATTAATATTCCTCTTAAACATACTTTTTCATATTCCTCTTAAATATACTACTTCATATTCCTCTTAAACATACTACTTCATATTCCTCTTAAACATACTACTTCATATTCCTCTTAAACATACTACTTCATATTCCTCTTAAACATACTACTTCATATTCCTCTTATACATACAACTTCATATTCCTCTTAAATATACTTTTACATATGCTTCTTAAATATACTACATCATATTCCTCTTAAACATAGTACTTCATATTCCTCTTAAATATACTACTTCATATTCCTCTTGAACATACTACTTCATATTCCTCTTAAATTTTCTACTTCATATTCCTCTTAAATATTCTACTTCATATTCCTCTTAAACAGACTACTTCATATTCCTCTTAAATATACTACTCCATATTCCTCTTAAACATACTATTTCATATTCCACTTAAATATACTACTTCATATTCCTCTTAAACATACTACTGCATATTCCTGTTAAATATACTACTTCATATTCCTCTTAAACATACTTTTTCATATTCCTCTTAAATATACTACTTCATATTCCTCTTAAACATACTACTTCATATTCGTCTTAAACATACTACTTCATATTCCTCTTAAACATACTACTTCATATTCCTCTTGAACATACTACTTCATATTCCTCTTAAACATATTACTTCATATTCCTCTTAAACATACTACTTCATATTCCACTTAAACATACTACTTCATATTCCTCTTAAACATACTTTTTCATATTCCTCTTAAATATACTACTTCATATTCCTCTTAAACATACTACTTCATATTCCTCTTAAACATACTACTTCATATTCCTCCTAAACATACTACTTCATATTCCACTTAAATATACTACTTCATATTCCTCTTCAACATACTACTGCATATTCCTCTTAAACATACTACTTCATATTCCTCTTAAACATACTTTTTCATATTCCTCTTAAATATACTACTTCATATTCCTCTTAAACATACCACTTCATATTCCTCTTAAACATACTACTTCATATTCCTCTTAAACATACTACATCATATTCCTCTTAAACATACTACTTCATATTCCTCTTATACATACAACTTCATATTCCTCTTAAATATACTATTACATATGCTTCTTAAATATACTACTTTATATTCCTCTTAAACATACTACTTCATATTCCTCTTAAATATACTACTTCATATTCCTCTTGAACATACTACTTCATATTCCTCTTAAACATACTTTTTCATATTCCTCTTAAATATACTACTTCATATTCCTCTTAAACATACTACTTCATAATTCTCTTAAATATACTACTTCATATTCCTCTTAAACACTACTTTATATTCCTCTTAAACATACTACTTCAGATTCCACTTAAATATACTACTTCATATTCCTCTTAAACATACTACTGCATATTCCTCTTAAACATACTACTTCATATTCCTCTTAAACATACTTTTTCATATTCCTCTTAAATATACTACTTCATATTCCTCTTAAATATACTACAATACTTCAAATTCCTCTTAAACATACTACTTCATATTCCTCTTAAGCATACTACTTCATATTCCTCTTAAACATACTACTTCATATTCCTCTTAAACATACTACTTCATATTCCTCTTAAACATACTTTTTCATATTCCTCTTAAATATACTACTTCATATTCCTCTTAAACATACTACTTCATATTCCTCTTAAACATACTACTTCATATTCTTCTTAAACATACTACTTCATATTCCTCTTAAACATACTACTTCATATTCCTCTTATCCATACAACTTCATATTCCTCTTAAATATACTACTACATATGCTTCTTATAATATACTACTTCATATTCCTCTTAAACATAGTACTTCATATTCCTCTTAAATATACAACTTCATATTCCTCTTGAACATACTACTTCATATTCCTCTTAAATTTTCTACTTCATATTCCTCTTAAATATACTACTTCATATTCCTCTTAAACATACTACTTCATATTCCTCTTAAATATAATACTCCATATTCCTCTTAAACACACTACTTCATATTCCTCTTAAACATACTACTTCATATTCCACTTAAATATACTACTTCATATTCATCTTAAACATACTACTGCATATTCCTGTTAAATATACTACTTCATATTCCACTTAAACATACTTTTTCATATTCCTCTTAAATATACTACTTCATATTTCTCTTAAACATACTACTTCATATTCCTCTTAAACATACTACTTCATATTCCTCTTAAACATACTACTTCATATTCCTCTTGAACATACTACTTCATATTCCTCTTAAACATATTACTTCATATTCCACTTAAACATACTACTTCATATTCCACTTAAACATACTACTTCATATTCCTCTTAAACATACTTTTTCATATTCCTCTTAAATATACTACTTCATATTCCTCTTAAACATATTACTTCATATTCCTCTTAAACATACTACTTCATATTCCTCTTAAACATACTACTTCATATTCCACTTAAATATACTACTTCATATTCCTCTTAAACATACTACTGCATATTCCTCTTAAACATACTACTTCATATTCCTCTTAAACATACTTTTTCATATTCCTCTTAAATATACTACTTCATATTCCTCTTAAACATACCACTTCATATTCCTCTTAAACATACTACTTCATATTCCTCTTAAACATACTACATCATATTCCTCTTAAACATACTACTTCATATTCCTCTTATACATACAACTTCATATTCCTCTTAAATATACTACTACATATGCTTCTTAAATATACTACTTCATATTCCTCTTAAACATACTACTTCATATTCCTCTTAAATATACTACTTCATATTCCTCTTGAACATACTACTTCATATTCCTCTTAAACATACTTTTTCATATTCCTCTTAAATATACTACTTCATATTCCTCTTAAATATACTACTTCATATTCCTCTTAAACATACTACTTCATATTCCTCTTAAATATACTACTTCATATTCCTCTTAAACACACTACTTCATATTCTTCTTAAACATACTACTTCATATTCCACTTAAATATACTACTTCATATTCCTCTTTAGCATACTACTGCATATTCTTCTTAAACATACTACTTCATATTCCTCTTAAACATACTTTTTCATATTCCTCTTAAATATACTACTTCATATTCCTCTTGAACATACTACTTCATATTCCTCTTAAACATACTTTTTCATATTCCTCTTAAATATACAACTTCATATTCCTCTTAAATATACTACTTCATATTCCTCTTAAACATACTACTTCATATTCCTCTTAAATATACTACTTCATATTCCTCTTAAACACACTACTTCATATTCTTCTTAAACATACTACTTCATATTCCACTTAAATATACTACTTCATATTCCTCTTAAGCATACTACTGCATATTCCTCTTAAACATACTACTTCATATTCCTCTTAAACATACTTTTTCATATTCCTCTTAAATATACTACTTCATATTCCTCTTAAACACACTATTTCATATTCCTCTTAAACATACTACTTCATATTCCACTTAAACATACTACTTCATATTCCTCTTAAACATACTTTTTCATATTCCTCTTAAATATACTACATCATATTCCTCTTAAATATACTACTTCATATTCCTCTTAAACATAACACTTCATATTCCTCTTAAACATACTACTTCATATTCCTCTTAAACATACTACTTCATATTCCTCTTATACATACAACTTCATATTCCTCTTAAATATACTACTTCATATGCTTCTTAAATATACTACTTCATATTCCTCTTAAACATACAACTTCATATTCCGCTTAAATATACTACTTCATATTCCTCTTGAACATACTACTTCATATTCCTCTTAAACATACTTTTTCATATTCCTCTTAAATATACTACTTAATATTCCTCTTAAACATACTACTTCATATTCCTCTTAAACATACTACTTCATATTCCTCTTAAACATACTACTTCATATTCCTCTTAAACATACTACTTCATATTCCTCTTATACATACAACTTCATATTCTTCTTAAATATACTACTACATATGCTTCTTAAATATACTACTTCATATTCCTCTTAAACATAGTACTTCATATTCCTCTTAAATATACTACTTCATATTCCTCTTGAACATACTACTTCATATTCCTCTTAAATTTACTACTTCATATTCCTCTTAAATATACTACTTCATATTCCTCTTAAACATACTACTTAATATTCCTCTTAAATATACTACTCCATATTCTTCTTTAACACACTACTTCATATTCCTCTTAAACATACTAGTTCATATTCCACTTAAATATACTACTTCATATTCCTCTTAAACATACTACTGCATATTCCTGTTAAATATACTACTTCATATTCCTCTTAAACATACTTTTTCATATTCCTCTTAAATATACTACTTCATATTCTTCTTAAACATACTACTTCATATTCCTCTTAAACATACTACTTCATATTCCTCTTAAACATACTACTTCATATTCCTCTTAAACATCCTACTTCATATTCCTCTTAAACATACTACTTCATATTCCTCTTAAACATACTACTTCATATTCCACTTAAACATACTACTTCATATTCCTCTTAAACATACTTTTTCATATTCCTCTTAAATATACTACTTCATATTCCTCTTAAACATACTACTTCATATTCCTCTTAAACATACTACTTCATATTCCTCTTAAACATACTACTTCATATTCCACTTATACTACTTCATATTCCTCTTAAACATACTACTGCATAGTCCTTTCAAACATACTACTTCATATTCCTCTTAAACATACTACTTCATATTCCTCTTAAACATACTACTTCATATTCCACTTAAACATACTACTTCATATTCCTCTTAAACACACTTTTTCATATTCCTCTTAAATATACTACTTCATATTCCTCTTAAACATACTACTTCATATTCCTCTTAAACATACTACTTCATATTCCTCTTAAACATACTACTTCATATTCCACTTAAATATACTACTTCATATTCCTCTTAAACATACTACTGCATATTCCTCTTAAACATACTACTTCATATTCCACTTAAATATACTACTTCATATTCCTCTTAAACATACTACTGCATATTCCTGTTAAAAATACTACTTCATATTCCTCTTAAACATACTTTTTCATATTCCTCTTAAATATACTACTTCATATTCCTCTTAAACATACTACTTGATATTCCTCTTAAATATACTACTTCATATTCCTCTTAAACATACTACTTCATATTCCTCTTAAACATACTACTTCATATTCCTCTTAAACATATTACTTCATATTCCTCTTAAACATACTACTTCATATTCTACTTAAACATACTACTTCATATTCCTCTTAAACATACTTTTTCATATTCCTCTTAAATATACTACTTCATATTCCTCTTAAACATACTACTTCATATTCCTCTTAAACATACTTCTTCATATTCCTCTTAAACATACTACTTCATATTCCACTTAAATATACTACTTCATATTCCTCTTAAACATACTACTGCATATTCCTCTTAAACATACTACTTCATATTCCTCTTAAACATACTTTTTCATATTCCTCTGAAATATACTACTTCATATTCCTCTTAAACATACCACTTCATATTCCTCTTAAACATACTACTTCATATTCCTCTTAAACATACTACATCATATTCCTCTTAAACATACTACTTCATATTCCTCTTATACATACAACTTCATATTCCTCTTAAATATATTACTACATATGCTTCTTAAATATACTACTTCATATTCCTCTTCAACATACTACTTCATATTCCTGTTAAATATACAACTTCATATTCCTCTTGAACATACTACTTCATATTCCTCTTAAACTTACTTTTTCATATTCCTCTTAAATATACTACTTCATATTCCTCTTAAATATACAACTTCATATTCCTCTTAAATATACTACTTCATATTCCTCTTAAATATACTACTTCATATTCCTCATAAACACACTACTTCATATTCCTCTTAAACATACTACTTCATATTCCACTTAAATATACTACTTCATGTTCCTCTTAAGCATACTACTGCATATTCCTCTTAAACATACTACTTCATATTCCTCTTAAACATACTTTTTCATATTCTTCTTAAATATACTACTTCATATTGCTCTTAAATATACTACTTCATATTCCTCTTAAACATACTACTTCATATTCCTATTAAATATACTACTTCATATTCCTCTTAAACACACTACTTCATATTCCTCTTAAACATACTACTTCAGATTCCACTTAAATATACTACTTCATATTCCTCTTAAACATACTACTGCATATTCCTCTTAAACATACTTCTTCATATTCCTCTTAAACATACTACTTCATATTCCTCTTAAACATACTACATCATATTCCTCTTAAACATACTACTTCATATTCCTCTTATACATTCAATTTCATATTCCTCTTAAATATACTACTACATATGCTTCTTAAATATACTACTTCATATTCCTCTTAAACATACTACTTCAGATTCCACTTAAATATACTACTGCATATTCCTCTTAAACATACTACTGCATATTCCTCTTAAACATACTTCTTCATATTCCTCTTAAACATACCTTTTCATATTCCTCTTAAATATACTACTTCATATTCCTCTTAAATATACTACAATATTTCAAATTCCTCTTAAACATACTACTTCATATTCGTCCTAAACATACTACTTCATATTCCTCTTAAACATACTACTTCATATTCCTCTTAAACATACTACTTCATATTCCTCTTAAACATACTTTTTCATATTCCTCTTAAATATACTACTTCATATTCCTCTTAAACATACTACTTCATATTCCTCTTAAACATACTGCTTCATATTCCTCTTAAACATACTACTTCATATTCCTCTTAAGCATACTACTTCATATTCCTCTTAAACATACTTTTTCATATTCCTCTTAAATATACTACATCATATTCCTCTTAAATATACTACTTCATATTCCTCTTAAACATAATACTTCATATTCCTCTTAAACATACTACTTCATATTCCTCTTAAACATACTACTTCATATTCCTCTTATACATACAACTTCATATTCCTCTTAAATATACTACTACATATGCTTCTTAAATATACTACTTTATATTCCTCTTAAACATACTACTTCATATTCCTCTTAAATATACTACTTCATATTCCTCTTGAACATACCACTTCATATTCCTCTTAAACTTACTTTTTCATATTCCTCTTAAATATACTACTTCATATTCCTCTTAAATATACTACTTCATATTCCTCTTAAACATACTACTTCATATTCCTCTTAAATATACTACTTCATATTCCTCATAAACACACTACTTCATATTCCTCTTAAACATACTACTTCATATTCCACTTAAATATACTACTTCATGTTCCTCTTAAGCATACTACTGCATATTCCTCTTAAACATACTACTTCATATTCCTCTTAAACATACTTTTTCATAGTCTTCTTAAATATACTACTTCATATTGCTCTTAAATATACTACTTCATATTCCTCTTAAACATACTACTTCATATTCCTCTTAAATATACTACTTCATATTCCTCTTAAACACACTACTTCATATTCCTCTTAAACATACTACTTCAGATTCCACTTAAATATACTACTTCATATTCCTCTTAAACATACTACTGCATATTCCTCTTAAACATACTCCTTCATATTCCTCTTAAACATACTTTTTCATATTCCTCTTAAATATACTACTTCATATTCCTCTTAAATATACTACAATATTTCAAATTCCTCTTAAACATACTACTTCATATTCCTCCTAAACATACTACTTCATATTCCTCTTAAACATACTACTTCATATTCCTCTTAAACATACTACTTCATATTCCTCTTAAACATACTTTTTCATATTCCTCTTAAATATACTTTTTCATATTCTTCTTAAATATACTACTTCATATTCCTCTTAAACATACTACTTCATATTCCTCTTAAAAATACTACTTCATATTCCTCTTAAACATACTACCTCATATTCCTCTTAAACATACTACTTCATATTCCTCTTAAACATACTACTTAATATTCCTCTTAAACATACTACTTCATATTCCTCTTAAACATATACGTATACTTCATATTCCTCTTAAACATACTACTTAATATTCCTCTTAAACATACTGCTTCATATTCCTCTTAAACATACTACTTCATATTCCTCTTAAGCATACTACTTCATATTCCTCTTAAACATACTTTTTCATATTCCTCTTAAATATACTACATCATATTCCTCTTAAATATACTACTTCATATTCCTCTTAAACATAATACTTCATATTCCTCTTAAATATACTACTTCATATGCTTCTTAAATATACTACTTCATATTCCTCTTAAACATACAACTTCATATTCCACTTAAATATACTACTTCATATTCCTCTTGAACATACTACTTCATATTCCTCTTAAACATACTTTTTCATATTCCTCTTAAACATACTTTTTCATATTCCTCTTAAATATACTACTTCATATTCCTCTTAAACATACTACTTCATATTCCTCTTAAACATACTACTTCATGTTCCTCTTAAACATACTACTTCATATTCCTCTTAAAGATACTACTTCATATTCCTCTTAAACATACTACTTCATATTCCTCTTAAACATACTACTTCATATTCCTCTTAAATTTACTACTTCATATTCCTCTTAAATATACTACTTCATATTCCTCTTAAACATACTACTTCATATTCCTCTTAAATATACTACTCCATATTCCTCTTAAACACACTACTTCATATTCCTCTTAAACATCTACTTCATATTCCACTTAAATATACTACTTCATATTCCTCTTAAACATACTACTGCATAGTCCTCTTAAACATACTACTTCATATTCCTCTTAAACATACTACTTCATATTCCTCTTAAACAATACTACTTCATATTCCACTTAAACATACTACTTCATATTCCTCTTAAACATACTTTTTCATATTCCTCTTAAATATACTACTTCATATTCCTCTTAAAAATACTACTTCATATTCCTCTTAAACATACTACTTCATATTCCTCTTAAACATACTACTTCATATTCCACTTAAATATACTACTTCATATTCCTCTTAAACATACTACTGCATATTCCTCTTAAACATACTACTTCATATTCCACTTAAATATACTACTTCATATTCCGCTTAAACATACTACTGCATATTCCTGTTAAATATACTACTTCATATTCCTCTTAAACATACTTTTTCATATTCCTCTTAAATATACTACTTCATATTCCTCTTAAACACACTACTTCATATTCCTCTTAAACATACTAGTTCATATTCCTCTTAAACATACTACTTCATATTCCTCTTAAACATACTACTTCATATTCCTCTTAAACATATTACTTCATATTCCTCTTAAACATACTACTTCATATTCCACTTAAACATACTACTTCATATTCCTCTTAAACATACTTTTTCATATTCTTCTTAAATATACTACTTCATATTCCTCTTAAACATACTACTTCATATTCCTCTTAAACATACTACTTCATATTCCTCTTAAACATACTACTTCATATTCCACTTAAATATACTACTTCATATTCCTCTTAAACATACTACTGCATATTCCTCTTAAACATACTACTTCATATTCCTCTTAAACATACTTTTTCATATTCCTCTTAAATATACTACTTCATATTCCTCTTAAACATACCACTTCATATTCCTCTTAAACATACTACTTCATATTCCTCTTAAACATACTACATCATATTCCTCTTAAGCATACTACTTCATATTCCTCTTATACATACAACTTCATATTCCTCTTAAATATACTACTACATATGTTTCTTAAATATACTACTTCATATTCCTCTTAAACATACTACTTCATATTCCTATTAAATATACTACTTCATATTCCTCTTGAACATACTACTTCATATTCCTCTTAAACATACTTTTTCATATTCCTCTTAAATATGCTACTTCATATTCCTCTTAAATATACTACTTCATATTCCTCTTAAACATACTACTTCATATTCCTCTTAAATATACTACTTCATATTCCTCTTAAACATACTATTCCTCTTAGACATACTACTTCATATTCCACTTAAATATACTACTTCATATTCCTCTTAAGCATACTATTGCATATTCCTCTTAAACATACTACTTCATGATCCTCTTAAACATACTTTTTCATATTCTTCTTAAATATACTACTTCATATTGCCCTTAAATATACTACTTCATATTCCTTTTAAACATACTACTTCATATTCCTCTTAAATATACTACTTCATATTCCTCTTAGACATACTACTTCATATTCCTCTTAAACATACTACTTCATATACCTCTTATACATACAACTTCATATTCCTCTTAAATATACTACTTCATATTCCTCTTAAACATACTACTTCATATTCCTCTTAAACATACTAATTCATATTCCTCTTAAGCATACTACTTCATATTCCTCTTATACATACAACTTCATATTCCTCTTAAATATACTACTACATATGCTTCTTAAATATACTACTTCATATTCCTCTTAAACATAGTACTTCATATTCCTCTTGAATATACTACTTCATATTCCTCTTGAACATACTACTTCATATTCCTCTTAAATTTACTACTTCATATTCCTCTTAAATATACTACTTCATATTCCTCTTAATCATACTACTTCATATTCCTCTTAAATATACTACTCCATATTCCTCGTAAACACACTACTTCATATTCCTCTTAAACATACTACTTCATATTCCTCTTAAACATATTACTTCATATTCCTCTTAAACATACTACTTCATATTCCTCTTAAACATACTACTTCATATTCCTCTTAAACATACTACTTCATATTCCACTTAAACATACTACTTCATATTCCTCTTAAACATACTTTTTCATATTCCTCTTAAATATGCTACTTCATATTCCTCTTAAACATACAACTTCATATTCCTCTTAAACATACTACTTCATATTCCTCTTAAACATACTACTTCATATTCCTCGTAAACATACTACTTCATATTCCTCTTATACATACAACTTCATATTCCTCTTAAATATACTACTACATATGCTTCTTAAATATACTACTTCATATTCCTCTTAAACATACTACTTCATATTCCTCTTAAATATACTACTTCATATTCCTCTTGAACATACTACTTCATATTCCTCTTAAACATACTTTTTCATATTCCTCTTAAATATACTACTTCATATTCCTCTTAAATATACTACTTCATATTCCTCTTAAACATACTACTTCATATTCCTCTTAAATATACTACTTCATATTCCTCTTAAACACACTACTTCATATTCCTCTTAAACATACTACTTCATATTCCACTTAAATATACTACTTCATGTTCCTCTTAAGCATACTACTGCATATTCCTCTTAAACATACTACTTTATATTCTTTTTAAACATACTTTTTCATAGTCTTCTTAAATATACTACTTCATATTGCTCTTAAATATACTACTTCATATTCCTCTTAAACATACTACTTCATATTCCTCTTAAATATACTACTTCATATTCCTCTTAAATATACTACTTCATATTCCTCTTAAATATACTACTTCATATTCCTCTTAAACATACTACTTCATATTCCTCTTAAATATACTACTTCATATTCCTCTTAAACACACTACTTCATATTCCTCTTAAACATACTACTTCAGATTCCACTTAAATATACTACTTCATATTCCTCATAAACACACTACTTCATATTCCTCTTAAACATACTACTTCATATTCCAATTAAATATACTACTTCATGTTCCTCTTAAGCATACAACTGCATATTCCTCTTAAACATACTACTTCATATTCCTCTTAAACATACTTTTTCATAGTCTTCTTAAATATACTACTTCATATTGCTCTTAAATATACTACTTCATATTCCTCTTAAACATACTACTTCATATTCCTCTTAAATATACTACTTCATATTCCTCTTAAACACACTACTTCATATTCCTCTTAAACATACTACTTCAGATTCCACTTAAATATACTACTTCATATTCCTCTTAAACATACTACTGCATATTCCTCTTAAACATACTTCTTCATATTCCTCTTAAACATACTTTTTCATATTCCTCTTAAATATACTACTTCATATTCCTCTTAAATATACTACAATATTTCAAATTCCTCTTAAACATACTACTTCATATTCCTCCTAAACATACTACTTCATATTCCTCTTAAACATACTACTTCATATTCCTCTTAAACATACTACTTCATATTCCTCTTAAACATACTTTTTCATATTCCTCTTAAATATACTACTTCATATTCCTCTTAAACATACTACTTAATATTCCTCTTAAACATACTGCTTCATATTACTCTTAAACACACTACTTCATATTCCTCTTAAGCATACTACTTCATATTCCTCTTAAACATACTTTTTCATATTCCTCTTAAATATACTACATCATATTCCTCTTAAATATACTACTTCATATTCCTCTTAAACATACTTTTTCATATTCTTCTTAAATATACTACTTCATATTCCTCTTAAAAATACTACTTCATATTCCTCTTAAACATACTACTTCATATTCCTCTTAAACATACTACTTCATATTCCACTTAAATATACTACTTCATATTCCTCTTAAACATACTACTGCATATTCCTCTTAAACATACTACTTCATATTCCACTTAAATATACTTCTTCATATTCCGCTTAAACATACTACTGCATATTCCTGTTAAATATACTACTTCATATTCTTCTTAAACATACTTTTTCATATTCCTCTTAAATATACTACTTCATATTCCTCTTAAACATACTACTTCATATTCCTCTTAAACATACTAGTTCATATTCCTCTTAAACATACTACTTCATATTCCTCTTAAACATACTACTTCATATTCCTCTTAAACATATTACTTCATATTCCTCTTAAACATACTACTTCATATTCCACTTAAACATACTACTTCATATTCCTCTTAAACATACTTTTTCATATTCTTCTTAAATATACTACTTCATATTCCTCTTAAACATACTACTTCATATTCCTCTTAAACATACTACTTCATAATCCTCTTAAACATACTACTTCATATTCCACTTAAATATACTACTTCATATTCCTCTTAAACATACTACTGCATATTCCTCTTAAACATACTACATCATATTCCTCTTAAACATACTTTTTCATATTCCTCTTAAATATACTACTTCATATTCCTCTTAAACATACCACTTCATATTCCTCTTAAACATACTACTTCATATTCCTCTTAAACATACTACATCATATTCCTCTTAAATATACTACTTCATATTCCTCTTATACATACAACTTCATATTCCTCTTAAATATACTACTACATATGTTTCTTAAATATACTACTTCATATTCCTCTTAAACATACTACTTCATATTCCTATTAAATATACTACTTCATATTCCTCTTGAACATACTACTTCATATTACTCTTAAACATACTTTTTCATATTCCTCTTAAATATGCTACTTCATATTCCTCTTAAATATACTACTTCATATTCCTCTTAAACATACTACTTCATATTCCTCTTAAATATACTACTTCATATTCCTCTTAAACATACTATTCCTCTTAGACATACTACTTCATATTCCACTTAAATATACTACTTCATATTCCTCTTAAGCATACTACTGCATATTCCTCTTAAACATACTACTTCATGTTCCTCTTAAACATAATTTTCATATTCTTCTTAAATATACTACTTCATATTGCCCTTAAATATACTACTTCATATTCCTCTTAAACATACTACTTCATATTCCTCTTAAATATACTACTTCATATTCCTCTTAGACATACTACTTCATATTCCTCTTAAACATACTACTTCATATACCTCTTATACATACAACTTCATATTCCTCTTAAAAATACTACTTCATATTCCTCTTAAACATACTACTTCATATTCCTCTTAAACATACTACTTCATATTCCACTTAAATATACTACTTCATATTCCTCTTAAACATACTACTGCATATTCCTCTTAAACATACTACTTCATATTCCACTTAAATATACTTCTTCATATTCCGCTTAAACATACTACTGCATATTCCTGTTAAATATACTACTTCATATTCCTCTTAAACATACTTTTTTATATTCCTCTTAAATATACTACTTCATATTCCTCTTAAACATACTACTTCATATTCCTCTTAAACATACTAGTTCATATTCCTCTTATACATACTACTTCATATTCCTCTTAAACATACTACTTCATATTCCTCTTAAACATATTACTTCATATTCCTCTTAAACATACTACTTCATATTCCACTTAAACATACTACTTCATATTCCTCTTAAACATACTTTTTCATATTCTTCTTAAATATACTACTTCATATTCCTCTTAAACATACTACTTCATATTCCTCTTAAACATACTACTTCATATTCCTCTTAAACATACTACTTCATATTCCACTTAAATATACTACTTCATGTTCCTCTTAAACATACTACTGCATATTCCTCTTAAACATACTACTTCATATTCCTCTTAAACATACTTTTTCATATTCCTCTTAAATATACTACTTCATATTCCTCTTAAACATACCACTTCATATTCCTCTTAAACATACTACTTCATATTCCTCTTAAACATACTACATCATATTCCTCTTAAACATACTACTTCATATTCCTCTTATACATACAACTTCATATTCCTCTTAAATATACTACTACATATGTTTCTTAAATATACTACTTCATATTCCTCTTAAACATACTACTTCATATTCCTATTAAATATACTACTTCATATTCCTCTTGAACATACTACTTCATATTACTCTTAAACATACTTTTTCATATTCCTCTTAAATATGCTACTTCATATTCCTCTTAAATATACTACTTCATATTCCTCTTAAACATACTACTTCATATTCCTCTTAAATATACTACTTCATATTCCTCTTAAACATACTATTCCTCTTAGACATACTACTTCATATTCCACTTAAATATACTACTTCATATTCCTCTTAAGCATACTACTGCATATTCCTCTTAAACATACTACTTCATGTTCCTCTTAAACATAATTTTTATATTCTTCTTAAATATACTACTTCATATTGCCCTTAAATATACTACTTCATATTCCTCTTAAACATACTACTTCATATTCCTCTTAAATATACTACTTCATATTCCTCTTAGACATACTACTTCATATTCCTCTTAAACATACTACTTCATATACCTCTTATACATACAAATTCATATTCCTCTTAAATATACTACTTCATATTCCTCTTAAACATACTACTTCATATTCCTCTTAAACATACTAATTCATATTCCTCTTAAGCATACTACTTCATATTCCTCTTATACATACAACTTCATATTCCTCTTAAATATACTACTACATATGCTTCTTAAATATACTACTTCATATTCCTCTTAAACATAGTACTTCATATTCCTCTTGAATATACTACTTCATATTCCTCTTGAACATACTACTTTATATTCCTCTTAAATTTACTACTTCATATTCCTCTTAAATATACTACTTCATATTCCTCTTAAACATACTACTTCATATTCCTCTTAAATATACTACTCCATATTCCTCGTAAACACACTACTTCATATTCCTCTTAAACATACTACTTCATATTCCTCTTAAACATACTACTTCATATTCCTCTTAAACATACTACTTCATATTCCTCTTAAACATACTACTTCATATTCCTCTTAAACATACTACTTCATATTCCACTTAAACATACTACTTCATATTCCTCTTAAACATACTTTTTCATATTCCTCTTAAATATGCTACTTCATATTCCTCTTAAACATACAACTTCATATTCCTCTTAAACATACAACTTCATATTCCTCTTAAACATACTACTTCATATTCCTCGTAAACATACTACTTCATATTCCTCTTATACATACAACTTCATATTCCTCTTAAATATACTACTACATATGCTTCTTAAATATACTACTTCATATTCCTCTTACACATACTACTTCATATTCCTCTTAAATATACTACTTCATATTCCTCTTGAACATACTACTTCATATTCCTCATAAACATACTTTTTCATATTCCTCTTAAATATACTACTTCATATTCCTCTTAAATATACTACTTCATATTCCTCTTAAACATACTACTTCATATTCCTCTTAAATATACTACTTCATATTCCTCTTAAACACACTACTTCATATTCCTCTTAACCATACTACTTCATATTCCACTTAAATATACTACTTCATATTCCTCTTAAGCATACTACTGCATATTCCTCTTAAACATACTACTTCATATTCCTCTTAAACATACTTTTTCATATTATTCTTAAATATACTACTTCATATTCCTCTTAAATATACTACAATACTTAAAATTCCTCTTAAACATACTAATTCATATTCCTCTTAAACATACTACTTCATATTCCTCTTAAACATACTACTTCATATTCCTCTTAAACATACTACTTCATATTCCTCTTAAACATACTACTTCATATTCCTCTTATACATACAACTTCATATTCCTCTTAAATATACAACTACATATGCTTCTTAAATATACTACTTCATATTCCTCTTAAACATACTACTTCATATTCCTCTTAAACACACTACTTCATATTCCTCTTAAACATACTACTTCATATTCCTCTTAAACAAACTTCTTCATATTCCTCTTAAATATACTACTTCATATTCCTCTTAAACATACTACTTCATATTCCTCTTAAACATACTACTTCATATTCCTCTTAAACATACTACTTCATATTCCTCTTAAACATACTACTTAATATTCCTCTTAAACATACTACTTCATATTCCTCTTAAATATACTACTTCATATTCCTCTTAAACATACTACTTCATATTCCTCTTAAACATACTTTTTCATATTCCTCTTAAATATACTACTTCATATTCCTCTTAAACAGACTACTTCAAATTCCTCTTAAACATACTACTTCATATTCCTCTTAAACATACTACTTCATATTCCTCTTAAACATACTACTTCATATTCCTCTTATACATACAACTTCATATTCCTCTTAAATATACTACTATATATGCTTCTTAAATATACTACTTCATATTCCTCTTGAACATACTACTTCATATTCCTCTTAAATATACTACTTCATAATCCTCTTAAATATACTACTTCATATTTCTCTTAAACATACTACTTCATATTCCTCTTAAAAATACTACTTCATATTCCTCTTAAACACACTACTTCATATTCCTCTTAAACATACTACTTCATATTCCCCTTAAACATACTACTTCATATTCCTCTTAAACATACTTTTTCATATTCCTCTTAAATATACTACTTCATATTCATCTTAAACATACTACTTCATATTCCTCTTAAACATACTACTTCATATTCCTCTTAAACATACTACTTCATATTCCTCTTAAACATACTACTTCATATTCCTCTTATACATACAACTTCATATTCCTCTTAAATATACTACTATATATGCTTCTTAAATATACTACTTCATATTCCTCTTAAACATACTACTTCATATTCCTCTTTAATATACTACTTCATATTCCTCTTGAACATACTACTTCATATTCCTCTTAAACATACTTTTTCATATTCCTCTTAAATATACTACTTTATATTCCTCTTAAACATACTACTTCATATTCCTCTTAAACATACTACTTCATATTCCTGTTAAACATACTACTTCATATTCCTCTTAAACATACTACTTCATATTCCTCTTATACATACAACTTCATATTCCTCTTCAATATACTACTAAATATGCTTCTTAAATATACTACTTCATATTCCTCTTAAACATACTACTTCATATTCCTCTTAAATATACTACTTCATATTCCTCTTAAATATACTACTTCATATTCCTCTTAAACATACTACTTCATATTCCTCTTAAACATACTACTTTATATTCCTCTTAAACATACTACTTCATATTCCTCTTAAACATACTACTTCATATTTCTCTTAAACATACTACTTCATATTCCTCTTAAACATACTACTTCATATTCCACTTAAACATACTACTTCATATTCCTCTTAAACATACTTTTTCATATTCCTCTTAAATATACTACTTCATATTCCTCTTAAACATACTACTTAATATTCCTCTTAAACATACTCCTACATATTCCTCTTAAACACTCTACTTCATATTCCACTAAAATATACTACTTCATATTCCTCTTAAACATACTTTTTCATATTCCTCTTAAATATACTACTTCATATTCCTCTTAAACATACTACTTCATATTCCTCTTAAACATACTACTTCATATTCCTCTTAAATATACTACTTCATATTCCTCTTAAATATACTACAATACTTCAAATTCCTCTTAAACATACTCCTTCATATTCCTCTTAAACATACTACTTCATATTCCTCTTAAACATACTACTTCATATTCCTCTTAAACATACTACTTCATATTCCTCTTAAACATACTACGTCATATTCCTCTTATACATACAACTTCATATTCCTCTTAAATATACTACTACATATGCTTCTTAAATATACTACTTCATATTCCTCTTAAACATACTACTTCATATTCCTCTTAAACATACTACTTAATATTCCTCTTAAACATACTACTTCATATTCCTCTTAAACATACTACTTCATATTCCTCTTAAACATACTTCTTCATATTCCTCTTAAACATACTTTTTCATATTCCTCTTAAATATACTACTTCATATTCCTCTTAAACATACTACTTCATATTCCTCTTAAACATACTACTTCATATTCCTCTTAAACATACTACTTCATATTGCTCTTAAACATACTACTTCATATTCCTCTTATACATACAACTTCATATTCCTCTTAAATATACTACTACATATGCTTCTTAAATATACTACTTCATATTCCTCTTAAACATACTACTTCATATTCCTCTTAAATATACTACTTCATATTCCTCTTGAACATACAACTTCATATTCCTCTTAAATATACTACCTCATATTCCTCTTAAATAAACTACTTCATATTACTCTTAAACATACTACTTCATATTCCTCTTAAATATACTACTTCATATTCCTCTTAAACACTACTTCATATTCCTCTTAAACATACTACTTCATATTCCACTTAAACATACTACTTCATATTCCTCTTAAACATACTTTTTCATATTCCTCTTAAATAAACTACCTCATATGCCTCTTAAATATACTACTTCATATTCCTCTTAAACATAATACTTCATATTCCTCTTAAACATACTACTTCATATTCCTCTTAAACACACTACTTCATATTCCTCTTAAACATACTACTTCATATTCCACTTAAACATACTACTTCATATTCCTCTTAAACATAGTTTTTCATATTCCTCTTAAATAAACTACCTCATATTCCTCTTAAATATACTACTTCATATTCCTCTTAAACATAATACTTCATATTCCTCTTAAACATACTAGTTCATATTCCTTATAAATATACTACTTCATATTCCTCTTGAACATACTACTTCATATTCATCTTAAACATACTTTTTCATATTCCTCTTAAATATACTACTTCATATTCCTCTTAAACATACTACTTCATATTCCTCTTAAACATACTACTTCATATTCCTCTTAAACATACTACTTCATATTCCTCTTAAACATACTACTTCATATTCCTCTTATACATACAACTTCATATTCCTCTTAAATATACTACTACATATGCTTCTTAAATATACTACTTCATATTCCTCTTAAACATACTACTTCATATTCGTCTTAAATATACTACTTCATATTACTCTTGAACATACTACTTCATATTCCTGTTAAATTTACTACTTCATATTCCTCTTACATATACTACTTCATATTCCTCTTAAACATACTACTTCATATTCCTCTTAAAAATACTACTTCATATTCCTCTTAAACACACTACTTCATATTCCTCTTAAACATACTACTTCATATTCCACTTAAATATACTACTATATTCCTCTTAAACATGCTACTGCATATTCCTCTTAAACATACTATTTCATATTCCTCTTAAACATACTACTTCATATTCCTCTTTAACATACTACTTCATATTCCTCTTAAACATACTACTTCATATTCCTCTTAAACATACTACTTCATATTCCACTTAAACATACTACTTCATATTCCTCTTAAACATACTACTTCATATTCCTCTTAAATACACTACTTCATATTCCTCTTAAACATACTACTTCATATTCCTCTTAAACATACTACTTCATATTCCTCTTAAACATACTACTTCATATTCCTCTTAAACATACTACTTCATATTCCACTTAAATATACTACTTTATATTACTCTTAAGCACACTACTGCATATTCCTCTTAAACATACTACTTCATATTCCTCTTAAACATACTGTTTCATATTCCTCTTAAATATACTACTTCATATTTCTCTTAAACATACTACTTCATATTCCTCTTAAACATACTCCTTCATATTCCTTTTAAACATACTACTTCATATTCCTCTTAAACATACTACTTCATATTCCTCTGATACATACAACTTCATATTCCTCTTAAATATACTACTACATATGCTTCTTAAATATACTACTTCATATTCCTCTTAAACATACTACTTCATATTCCTCTTAAACATACTACTTCATATTCCTCTTAAACATACTACTTCATATTCCACTTAAATATACTACTTCATATTCCTCTTAAACATATTACTGCATATTCCTCTTAAACATACTACTTCATATTCCTCTTAAATATACTACTTGCAATTCCTCTTAAACATACTACTTCATATTTCTCTTAAACATACTACTTCATATTCCTCTTAAGCATACTACTGCATATTCCTCTTAAATATACTACTTCATATTCCTCTTAAACATACTACTTCATATTTCTCGTAAACATACTACTTCATATTCCTCTTGAACATACTACTTCATATTCCTTTTAAACATACTACTTCATATTCATCTTAAACATACTACTTCATATTCCTCCTAAATATACTACTTCATATTCCTTTTAAACATACTACTTCATATTCCTCTTAAATATATTACTTCATATTCCTCTTAAATATACTACTTCATATTCCTCTTAAACATACTACTTCATATTCCTCTTGAACATACTACTTCATATTCCTCTTAAAAATACTACTTCATATTCCTCTTAAACATACTACTTCATATCCCTCTTAAACATACTACTTCATATTCCTCTTAAACATAATACTGCATATTCCTCTTAAACATACTACTTCATGTTCCTCTTAAATAGACTACTTCATATTCCTCTTAAACATACTACTTCATATTACTCTTAAATATATTACTTCATATTCCTCTTAAACATACTACTTCATATTCCTCTTAATACTTCATATTCCTCTTAAACAAACAAATTCATATTCCTCTTAAACATACAACTGCATATTCCTCTTAAACATACTACTTCATATTCCTCTTAAATATACTACTTCATATTCCTCTTAAACATACTACTTTATATTACTCTTAAAAATACTACTTCATATTCCTCTTAAACATACTACTTCATATTCCTCTTAAATATACTACTTTATATTACTCTTAAATATACTACTTCATATTCCTCTTAAACATACTACTTCATATTCCACTTAAATATACTACTTCATATTCCTCTTTAACATACTACTTCATATTACTCTTAAATATACTACTTCATATTCCTCTTAAACATACTACTTCATATTCCTCTTAAACATACTACTTCATATTCCTCTTAAACATACTACTTCATATTCCTCTTAAATATCCTACTTCATATTCCTCTTAAACATACTACTTCATATTCCACTTGAATATACTACTTCATATTACTCTTAAACATACTACTACATATTCTTCTTAAACATACTACTTCATATTCCTCTTAAACATACTACTTCATATTCCTCTTAAACATACTACTTCATATTCCTCTTAAACATACTACTTCATATTCCTCTTAAACATACTACTTCATATTCCTCTTAAACATACTACTTCATATTCCTCTTACACATACTACTGCATATTCCTCTCAAACATACCACTTCATATTCCTCTTAAACATACAACTGCATATTCCTCTTAAACATACTATTTCATATTCCTCTTAAATATACTACTTCATATTCCTCTTAAACATACTACTTTATATTCCTCTTAAACATACTACTTCATATTCCTCTTAAACATACTACTTCATATTTGTCTTAAATATACTACTTCATATTCCTCTTAAACATACTACTTCATATTACTCTGAAAAATATTACTTCATATTCCTCTTAAACATACTACTTCATATTCCTCTTAAACATACTACTTCATATTCCTCTTAAACATACTACTTCATATTCCTCTTAAACATACTACTTCATATTCCTCTTAAACATAGTATCTCATATTCCTCTTGAACATACTACTTCATATTCCTCTTAAATATACTACTTCATATTCCTCTTAAACATATTACTTCATATTCCTCTTAAACATACTACTTCATATTCCTCTTAAACATACTACTTCATATTCCTCTTAAACATACTACTTCATATTCCTCTTAAACATACTACTTCATATTCCTCTTAAACATAGTACTTCATATTACTCTTAAATATACAACTTCATATTCCTCTTAAACATACTACTTCATATTCCTCTTAAACATACTACTTCATATTCCACTTAAATATACTACTTCATATTCCTCTTAAACATACTACTTCATATTCCTCTTAAACATACTACTTCATATTCCTCTTAAACATACTCCTTCATATTCCTCTCAAACATACTACTTCATATTCGTCTTAAACATACTACTTCATATTCTTCTTAAACATACTACTTCATATTACTCTTCAATATACTACTTCATATTCCTCTTAAACATACTACTTCATATTTCTCTTAAATATACTACTTCATATTCCTCTTAAATATACTACTTCATATTCCTCTTAAACATATTACTTCATATTCCTCTTAAACATACTACTTCATATTCCTCTTAAACATACTACTTCATATTCCTCTTAAACATACTACTTCATATTCCTCTTAAACATACTACTTCATATTCCTCTTAAATATACTACTTCATATTCCTTTTAAACATACTACTTCATATTCCTCTTAAATATACTACTTCATATTCCTCTTAAATATACTACTTCATATTCCTCTTAAACATACTACTTCATATTCCTCTTAAATATACTACTTCATATTCCTCTTAAACATACTACTGCATATTCCTCTTAAACATACTACTACATATTCTTCTTAAACATACTACTTCATATTCCTCTTAAACATACTACTTCATATTCCTCTTAAACATACTACTTCATATTCCTCTTAAACATACTACTTCATATTCCTCTTAAACATACTACTTAATATTTTTCTTAAACATACTACTTCATATTCCTCTTACACATACTACTGCATATTCCTCTCAAACATACCACTTCATATTCCTCTTAAACATACTACTTCATATTCCTCTTAAACATACTACTTCATATTCCTCTTAAACATACTACTTCATATTCCACTTAAATATACTACTTCATATTACTCTTAAACATACTACTACAAATTCTTCTTAAACATACTACTTCATATTCCTCTTAAACATACTACTTCATATTCCTCTTAAACATACTACTTCATATTCCTCTTAAACATACTACTTCATATTCCTCCTAAACATACTACTTCATATTCCACTTAAACATACTACTTCATATTCCTCTTAAACATACTACTTCATATTCCTCTTAAACATACTACTTCATATTACTCCTAAATATACAACTTCATATTCCTCTTAAACATACTACTTCATATTCCTCTTAAACATACTACTTCATATTCCACTTAAATATACTACTTCATATTGCTCTTAAACATACTACTTCATATTCCTCTTAAATATACTACTTCATATTCCTTTTAAACATACTACTTCATATTCCTCTTAAATATACTACTTCATATTCCTCTTAAATATACTACTTCATATTCCTCTTAAACATACTACTTCATATTCCTCTTAAATATACTACTTCATATTCCTCTTCAACATACTACTGCATATTCCTCTTAAACATACTACTACATATTCTTCTTAAACATACTACTTCATATTCCTCTTAAACATACTACTTCATATTCCTCTTAAACATACTACTTCATATTCCTCTTAAACATACTACTTCATATTCCTCTTAAACATACTACTTCATATTCCTCTTAAACATACTACTTCATATTTGTCTTAAAAATATTACTTCATATTCCTCTTAAACATACTACTTCATATTACTCTGAAAAATATTACTTCATATTCCTCTTAAACATACTACTTCATATTCCTCTTAAACATACTACTTCATATTCCTCTTAAACATACTACTTCATATTCCTCTTAAACATACTACTTCATATTCCTCTTAAACGTACTATTTCATATTCCTCTTGAACATACTACTTCATATTCCTCTTAAATATACTACTTCATATTCCTCTTAAACATACTACTTCATATTCCTCTTAAACATACTACTTCATATTCCTCTTAAACATACTACTTCATATTCCTCTTAAACATACTACTTCATATTCCTCTTAAACATACTACTTCATATTACTCTTAAATATACAACTTCATATTCCTCTTAAACATACTACTTCATATTCCTCTTAAACATACTACTTCATATTCCACTTAAATATACTACTTCATACTCCTCTTAAACATACTACTTCATATTCCTCTTATACATACAACTTCATATTCCTCTTAAATATACTACTACATATGTTTCTTAAATATACTACTTCATATTCCTCTTAAACATACTACTTCATATTCGTCTTAAATATACTACTTCATATTCCTCTTGAACATACTACTTCATATTCCTCTAAAATTTACTACTTCATATTCCTCTTAAATATACCACTTCATATTCTTCTTAAACATACTACTTCATATTCCTCTTAAAAATACTACTTCATATTCCTCTTAAACACACTACTTCATATTCCTCTTAAACATACTACTTCATATTCCACTTAAATATACTACTTCATATTCCTCTTAAACATTCTACTGCATATTCCTGTTAAATATACTACTTCATATTCCTCTTAAACATACTACTTCATATTCCTCTTAAACATACTACTTCATATTCCTCTTAAACATACTACTTGATATTCCTCTTTAACATACTACTTCATATTCCTCTTAAACATACTACTTCATATTCCTCTTAAACATACTACTTCATATTCCACTTAAACATACTACTTCATATTCCTCTTAAACATACTACTTCATATTCCCCTTAAATACACTACTTCATATTCCTCTTAAACATACTACTTCATATTCCTCTTAAACATCCTACTTCATATTCCTCTTAAACATACTACTTCATATTCCACTTAAATATACTACTTCATATTCCTCTTAAACATACTACTGCATATTCCTCTTAAACATACTACTTCATGTTCCTCTTAAACATACTGTATCATAGTCCTCTTAAATATACTACTTCATATTCCTCTTAAACATACTACTTCATATTCCTCTTAAACATACTCCTTCATATTCCTCTTAAACATACTACTTCATATTCCTCTTAAACATACTACTTCATATTCCTCTTATACATACAACTTCATATTCCTCTTAAATATACTACTACATATGCTTCTTAAACATACTACTTCATATTCCTCTTAAACATACTACTTCATATTCCTCTTAAATATACTACTTCATATTCCTCTTGAACATACTACTTCATATTCCTCTTAAACATACTTTTTCATATTCCTCTTAAATATACTACTTCATATTCCACTTAAATATACTACTTCATATTCCTCTTAAACATACTACTGCATATTCCTGTTAAATATACTACTTCATATTCCTCTTAAACATACTACTTCATATTCCTCTTAAATATACTACTTCATATTCCTCTTAAACATACAACTTGATATTCTTCTTATACATACTACTTCATATTCCTCTTAAACATACTACTTCATATTCCTCTTAAACATACTACTTCATATTCCATTTTAACATACTACTTCATATTCCTCTTAAACATACTTTTTCATATTCCTCTTAAATATACTACTTCATATTCCTCTTAAACATACTTTTTCATATTCCTCTTAAATATACTACTTCATATTCCTCTTAAACATACTACTTCATATTCCTCTTAAACATACTACTTCATATTCCTCTTAAACATACTACTTCATATTCCACTTAAATATACTACTTCATATTCCTCTTAAACATACAACTGCATATTCCTCTTAAACATACTACTTCATATTTCTCTTAAACATACTACTTCATATTCCTCTTAAGCATACTACTGCATATTCTTCTTAAATATACTACTTCATATTCCTCTTAAACATACTACTTCATATTTCTCGTAAACATACTACTTTATATTCCTCTTGAACATACTACTTCATATTCCTCTTAAACATACTACTTCATATTCCTCTTAAACATACTACTTCATATTCCTCCTAAATATACTACTTCATATTCCTTTTAAACATACTACTTCATATTCATCTTTAATATATTATTTCATATTCCTCTTAAATATACTACTTCATATTCCTCTTAAACATACTACTTCATATTCCTCTTGAACATACTACTTCATATTCCTCTAAAAAATACTACTTCATATTCCTCTTAAACATACTACTTCATATCCCTCTTAAACATACTACTTCATATTCCTCTTAAACATACTACTGCATATTCCTCTTAAACATTCTACTTCATGTTCCTCTTAAATAGACTACTTCATATTCCTCTTAAACATACTACTTCATATTACTCTTAAATATATTACTTCATATTCCTCTTAAACATACTACTTCATATTCCTCTTAAATTAACTACTTCATATTCCTCTTAAACATACTACTTCATATTCCTCTTAAACATACAACTGCATATTCCTCTTAAACATACTACTTCATGTTCCTCTTAAATATACTACTTCATATTCCTCTTAAACATACTACTTCATATTTATTTTAAACATACGACTTCATATTCCTCTTAAACATACTACTTCATATTCCTCTTAAACATACTACTTCATATTCCTCTTAAATGTCCTACTTCATATTCCTCTTAAACATACTACTTCATATTCCACTTAAATATACTACTTCATATTATTCTTAAACATACTACTACATATTCTTCTTAAACATACTACTTCATATTCCTCTTAAACATACTACTTCATATTCCTCTTAAACATACTACTTCATATTCCTCTTAAACATACTACTGCATATTCCTCTCAAACATACCACTTCATATTCCTCTTAAACATACAACTGCATATTCCTCTTAAACATACTATTTCATATTCCTCTTAATATACTACTTCATATTCCTCTTAAACATACTACTTCATATTCCTCTTAAACATACTACTTCATATTTCTCTTAAACATACTACTTCATATTTGTCTTAAATATACTACTTCATATTCCTCTTAAACATACTACTTCATATTACTCTGAAAAATATTACTTCATATTCCTCTTAAACATACTACTTCATATTCGTCTTAAACATACTACTTCATATTCCTCTTAAACATACTACTTCATATTCCTCTTAAACATACTACTTCATATTCCTCTTAAACATACTATTTCATATTCCTCGTGAACATACTACTTCATATTCCTCTTAAATATACTACTTCATATTCCTCTTAAACATATTACTTCATATTCCTCTTAAACATACTACTTCATATTCCTCTTAAACATACTACTTCATATTCCTCTTAAACATACTACTTCATATTCCTCTTAAACATACTACTTCATATTCCTCTTAAACATACTACTTCATATTACTCTTAAATATACAACTTCATATTCCTCTTAAACATACTACTTCATATTCCTCTTAAACATACTACTTCATATTCCACTTAAATATACTACTTCATATTCCTCTTAAACATACAACTTCATATTCCTCTTAAACATACTACTTCATATTCCTCATAAACATACTCCTTCATATTCCTCTTAAACATACTACTTCATATTCGTCTTAAACATACTACTTCATATTCCTCTTAAACATACTACTTCATATTACTCTTAAATATACTACTTCATATTCCTCTTAAACATACTACTTCATATTTCTCTTAAATATAATACTTCATATTCCTCTTAAATATACTACTTCATATTCCTCTTAAACATATTACTTCATATTCCTCTTAAACATACTACTTCATATTCCTCTTAAACATACTACTTCATATTCCTCTTAAACATACTACTTCATATTCCTCTTAAACATACTACTTCATATTCCTCTTAAATATACTACTTCATATTCCTTTTAAAAATACTACTTCATATTCCTCTTAAATATCTTACTTCATATTCCTCTTAAATGTACTACTTCATATTCCTCTTAAACATACCACTTCATATTCCTCTTAAACATACTACTTCATATTCCTCTTAAACATACTACTGCATATTCCTCTTAAACATATTAGTTCATATTCCTCTTAAACATACTACTTCATATTCCTCTTTAACATACTACTTCATATTCCTCTTGAACATACTACTTCATATTCCTCTTAAACATACTACTTCATATTCCTCTTAAACATACTACTTCATATTCCTCTTAAATATACTACTTCATATTCCTTTTAAAAATACTACTTCATATTCCTCTTAAATATACTACTTCATATTCCTCTTAAATGTACTACTTCATATTCCTCTTAAACATACTACTTCATATTCCTCTTAAACATACTACTTCATATTCCTCTTAAACATACTACTTCATATTCCTCTTAAACATACTACTTCATATTCCTCTTAAACATACTACTTCATATTCCTCTTAAACATACTACTTCATATTCCTCTTAAACATACTACTGCATATTCCTCTTAAACATACTACTTCATATTCCTCTTGAACATACTACTTCATATTCCTCTTAAAAATATTACTTCATATTTCTCTTAAACATACTACTTCATATCCCTCTTAAACATACTACTTCATATTCCTCTTAAATATACTACTGCATATTCCTCTTAAACATACTACTTCATATTCCTCTTAAATATACTACTTCATATTCCTCTTAAACATACTACTTAATATTACTCTTAAATATACTACTTCATATTCCTCTTAAACATACTACTTCATATTCCTCTTAAATATACTACTTCATATTCCTCTTAAACATACTACTTCATATTCATCTTAAACATACTACTGCATATGCCTCTTAAACATACTACTTCATATTCCTCTTAAATATACTACTTCATATTCGTCTTAAACATACTACTTCATATTACTCTTAAATATACTACTTCATATTCCTCTTAAACATACTACTTCATATTCCTCTTAAATATACTACTTCATATTACTCTTAAATATACTACATCATATTCCTCTTAAACATACTACTTCGTATTCCTCTTAAACATACTACTTCATATTCCTCTTTAACATACTACTTCATATTACTCTTAAATATACTACTTCATATTCCTCTTAAACATACTACTTCATATTCCTCTTAAACATAATACTTCATATTCCTCTTAAACATACTACTTCATATTCCTCTTAAGTATACTACTTCATATTCCTCTTAAACATACTACTTCATATTCCACTTAAATATACTACTTCATATTACTCTTAAACATACTACTACATATTCCTCTTACACATACTACTTCATATTCCTCTTAAACATACTACTTCATATTCCTCTTAAACATACTACTTCATATTCCTCTTAAACATACTACTTCATATTCCTCTTAAACATAATACTTCATATTCCTCTTAAACATACTACTTCATATTCCTCTTACACATACTACTGCATATTCCTCTTAAATATACTACTTCATATTCCTCTTAAACATACTACTTCATATTCCTCTTAAACATACTACTTCATATTCCTCTTAAATATACTACTTCATATTACTCTTAAAAATACTACTTCATATTCCTCTTAAACATACTACTTCATATTCCTCTTAAACATACAACTTCATATTCCTCTTAAACATACTACTTCATATTCCTCTTAAACATACTACTTCATATTCCTCTTAAACATACAACTGCATATTCCTCTTAAACATACTATTTCATATTCCTCTTAAATATACTACTTCATATTCCTCTTAAACATACTACTTCATATTTGTCTTAAATATACTACTTCATATTCCTCTTAAACATACTACTTCATATTCCTCTTAAACATACTACTTCATATTCCTCTTAAACATAATACTTCATATTCCTCTTAAACATACTACTTCATATTCCTCTTACACATACTACTGCATATTCCTCTTAAACATACCACTTCATATTCCTCTTAAACATACAACTGCATATTCCTCTTAAACATACTATTTCATATTCCTCTTAAATATACTACTTCATATTCCTCTTAAACATACTACTTCATATTTGTCTTAAATATACTACTTCATATTCCTCTTAAATATACTACTTCATATTACTCTTAAAAATACTACTTCATATTCCTCTTAAACATACTACTTCATATTCCTCTTAAACATACTACTTCATATTCCTCTTAAACATACTACTTCATATTCCTCTTAAGCATACTACTTCATATTCCTCTTAAACATACTATTTCATATTCCTCTTGAACATACTACTTCATATTCCTCTTAAATATACTACTTCATATTCCTCTTAAACATATTACTTCATATTCCTCTTAAACATACTACTTCATATTCCTCTTAAACATACTACTTCATATTCCTCTTAAACATACTACTTCATATTCCTCTTAAACATACTACTTCATATTCCTCTTAAACATACTACTTCATATTAATCTTAAATATACAACTTCATATTCCTTTTAAACATACTACTTCATATTCCTCTTAAACATACTACTTCATATTCCACTTAAATATACTACTTCATATTCCTCTTAAACATACTACTTCATATTCCTCTTAAACATACTACTTCATATTTCTCTTAAACATACTATTTCATATTCCTCTTGAACATACTACTTCATATTCCTCTTAAACATACTACTGCATATTACTCTTAAATATATTACTTCATATCCCTCTTAAACATACTACTTCATATTCCTCTTAAACATACTACTTCATATTCCTCTTAAACATACTACTTCATATTCCTCTTAAATATACTACTACATATTACTCTTAAATATATTACTTCATATCCCTCTTAAACATACTACTTCATATTCCTCTTAAACATACTACTTCATATTCCTCTTAAACATACTACTTCATATTCCTCTTAAACATCCTACTTCATATTCCTCTTAAACATACTACTTCATATTCCTCTTAAACATACTACTTCATATTCCTCTTAAATATACTACTTCATATTCCTCTTAAACGTACTACTTCATATTCCTCTTAAATATACTACATCATATTCCTCTTAAATATACTACTTCATATTCCTGTTAAACATACTACTTCATATTTCTCTTAAACATACTACTTCATATTCCTCTTAAACATACTACTTCATATTCCTCTTAAACATACACTTCATATTACTCTTAAATATACTACTTCATATTCCTCTTAAACATACTACTTCATATTCCTCTTAAACATATTACTTCATATTACTCTTAAATATACTACTTCATATTCCTCTTAAACATAATACTTCATATTCCTCTTAAACATACTACTTCAAATTCCTCTTAAATAATACTACTTCATATTCCTCTTAAATATACTACTTCATATTCCTCTTAAACATACTACTTCATATTCCTCTTAAATATACTACTTCATATTCCTCTTAAACATACTACTTCATATTCCTCTTAAACATACTACTTCATATTCCACTAAAATATATACTTTTACATATTCCTCTTAAACATACTACTTCATATTCCTCTTAAACATACTACTTCATATTCCTCTTAAACATACTATTTCATATTCCTCTTGAACATACTACTTCATATTCCTCTTAAACATACTACCGCCAATTACTCTTAAAAATACTACTTCATATTCCTCTTACATATACTACTTCATATTCATCTTAAACATACTACTTCATATTCCTCTTAAACATACTACTTCATTTTACTCTTAAATATACTACTTCATATTCCTCTTAACCATACTACTTCATATTCCTCTTAAACATACTACTTCATATTCCACTTAAATATACTACATCATATTCCTCTTAAACATACTACTTCATATTCCTCTTAAACATACTACTTCATATTCCTCTTAAACATACTACTTCATATTCCTCTTGAACATACTACTTCATATTACTCTTAAATATACTACTTCATATTCCTCTTAAACATACTACTTCATATTCCTCTTAAATATACTACTTCATATTCCTCTTAAACATACTACTTCATATTACTCTTAAATATACTACTTCATATTCCTCTTAAGCATACTACTTCATATTCCTCTTAAACATACTACTTCATATTCGTCTTAAACATAATACTTCATATTCGTCTTTAACATACTTCTTCATATTCCTCTTAAATATACTACTTTATATTCCTCTTAAATATACTACTTCATATTCCTTTTAAACATACTACTTCATATTACTCTTAAACATACTACTTCATATTCCTCTTAAACATACTACTTCATATTCCTCTTAAACATACTACTTCATATTCCTCTTAAACATACTACTTCATATTCCTCTTAAATATACTACTTCATATTCCTCTTAAACATACGTAGGCTACTATATATATTTCTGGCCTAGGCAACACTAAGTGTTGCCAGGTGCGATCTGACATTTCCATTGGAAAGTTTGACATTTTTTAGCATAAACGTACTCAGAACGTTTTGACGTACGACTATCATTTGTGTTGTTTACAGTGACTTGAAAAAATCAATTTGGCAAAAAAATGGAATTAACTCGTGAACATTTTCGTGCGATCATTTTTCACAACTTTCGACGTGGATTATCACGACAAGAGTGCATCGATGAACTTAAATCTTTGTATGGCTATGAAGCACCATCCTATAGCACTGTGAAAAACTGGTACAACGAATTCAATCGTGGCCGACGCTCGCTCAAAGACGAATTCCGTGAAGGTCGTCCAAAAACAGCCGTTGTTCCAGAAAACATCGATGCCGTACGTGAACTGATAATGCAAGACCGTCATGTGACATACCGTGAGATAGAGGCATGCCTAGGCATTTCTCCCACCAGCATACATTCGATATTGCATGAACACCTGGCCGTAAAAAAGGTTTGTTCTCGTTGGATCCCGCACAATTTGACAATCGCTCAAAAAAAGGCTCGTGTGGATTGGTGTAAAGAAATGCTGAAAAAATACGATCGCGGTGCTTCAAAAGACGTTTATAAGATCGTCACAGGTGACGAATCATGGATCTATGCGTATGAGCCCGAAACAAAACAGCAATCGACCGTGTGGGTCTTCCAAGACGAGTCAAATCCAACGAAAGTTGTTCGTGGAAGAAGCACTTCGAAGCAAATGGTCGCTTGTTTCTTTGGCAAAACTGGTCATGTGGCGACTGTTCCGCTTGTGCAACGTAGGACGGTCAATTCTGAGTGGTACACCACCATTTGTTTGCCTGAAGTCTTCGGAGAAATTCGAAAAACGAACAAGAGAAGTCGAATCATTGTGCACCATGACAATGCGAGCTCTCACACATCGGCTCAAACCAGCGCCTTTTTGACCGGACAAAACGTCGAATTGATGGGTCATCCTCCGTACAGCCCTGACTTGGCACCCAATGACTTCTTTTTAATTTTCGTCGCCAGAAGATGCTGTTGAAGCATTCAAAAACCATGTTTTGGAGGTGTCTCAATCGGAGTGGAAAAAGTGCTTCGAAAATTGGTTTGAGCGCATGCAAAAGTGTATAAATCTTGATGGAGAATATTTTGAAAAACAATAAAACCTTTTTCGTTGATAAATATTCGCATTTTCATTATTAGGCCAGAAATATATATAGTAGCCCACGTACTACTTCATATTCCACTTTAATATACTACTTTATATTCCTCTTTAACATTTTACTTCATATTACTCTTAAATATACTACTTCATATTCCTCTTAAACATACGACTTCATAGTCCTCTTAAACATATTACTTCATATTCCTCTTAAACATACTACTTCATATTCCTCTTAAATATACTACTTCATATTCCTCTTAAACATACTACTTTTTATTCCACTTAAATATACTACTTCATATTACTCTTAAACATACTACTTCATATTCCTCTTAAACATACTACTTCATATTCCTCTTAAACATACTACTTCATATTCCTCTTAAACATACTACTTCATATTCCTCTTAAACATACTACTTCTTCTTCCTTTTAAACATATTACTTCATATTTCTCTTAAACATACTACTTCATATTCCTCTTAAACATTCTACTTCATATTCCTCTTAAACATACTACTTCATATTCCTCTTAAACATACTACTTCATATTCCTCTAAAACATACTACTTCATATTACTCTTAAATATACAACTTCATATTCCTCTTAAACATACTACTTCATATTCCTCTTAAACATACTACTTCATATTCCACTTAAATATATTACTTCATATTTCTCTTAAACATACTACTTCATATTCCTCTTAAACATACCACTTCATATTCCTCTTAAACATACTACTTCATATTCCTCTTGAACATACTACTTCATATTCCTCTTCAACATACTACTGCTTATTACTCTTAAATATATTACTTCATATCCGTCTTAAACATACTACTTCATATTCCTCTTAAACATACTACTTCATATTCCTATTAAACATACTACTTCATATTCCTCTTAAATATGCTACAGCATATTACTCTTAAATATATTACTTCATATCCCTCTTAAACATACTACTTCATATTCCTCTTAAACATACTACTTCATATTCCTCTTAAACATACTACTTCATATTCCTCTTAAACATACTACTTCATATTCCTCTTAAACATACTACTTCATATTCCTCTTAAACATACTACTTCATATTCCTCTTAAATATTATACTTCATATTCCTCTTAAACGTACTACTTCATATGCCTCTTAAATATACTACTTCATATTCCTCTTAAACATACTACTTCATATTCCTCTTAAACATACTACTTCATATTCTTCTTAAACATACTACTTCATATTCCTCTTAAACATACTACTTCATATTCCTTTTAAACATACTACTTCACATTCCTCTTACACATACTACTGCATATTCCTCTTGAACATTCCACTTCATATTCCTCTTAAACATACAACTGCATATTCCTCTTAAACATACTACTTCATATTCCTCTTAAATATACTACATCATATTCCTCTTAAATATACTACTTCATATTCCTGTTAAACATACTACTTCATATTCCTCTTAAACATACTACTTCATATTCCTCTTAAACATACTACTTCATATTCCTCCTAAACATACACTTCATATTACTCTTAAATATACTACTTCATATTCCTCTTAAACATACTACTTCATATTCCTCTTAAACATATTACTTCATATTCCTCTTAAATATACTATTTCATATTCCTCTTAAACATACTACTTCATATTCCTCTTAAACATACTACTTCAAATTCCTCTTAAACATACTACTTCATATTCCTCTTAAATATACTACTTCATATTCCTCTCAAAAATACTACTTCATATTCCTCTTAAACATACTACTTCATATTCCTCTTAAACATGCTACTTCTTATTCCTCTTAAATATACTACTTCATATTCTTCTTAAACATACTACGTCATATTCCTCTTAAACATACTACTTCATATTCCTCTTAAATATACTACTTCATATTCCTCTTAAACATACTACTTCATATTCCTCTTAAACATACTACTTCATATTCCACTTAAATATACTATTTCATATTCCTCTTAAACATACTACTTCATATTCCTCTTAAACATACTACTTCATATTCCTCTTAAACATACTATTTTATATTCCTCTTGAACATACTACTTCATATTCCTCTTAAACATACTACCGCCAATTACTCTTAAAAATACTACTTCATATTCCTCTTACACATACTACTTCATATTCATCTTAAACATACTACTTCATATTCCTCTTAAACATACTACTTCATATTACTCTTAAATATACTACTTCATATTCCTCTTAACCATACTACTTCATATTCCTCTTAAACATACTTCTTCATATTCCACTTAAATATACTACTTCATATTCCTCTTAAACATACTACTTCATATTCCTCTTAAACATACTACTTCATATTCCTCTTAAACATACTACTTCATATTCCTCTTGAACATACTACTTCATATTCCTCTTAAACAGACTACTTCTTCTTCCTTTTAAACATATTACTTCATATTCCTCTTAAACATACTACTTCATATTCCTCTTAAACATACTACTTCATATTCCTCTTAAACATACTACTTCATATTCCTCTTAAACATACTACTTCATATTCCTCTTAAACATACTACTTCATATTACTCTTAAATATACTACTTCATATTCCTCTTAACCATACTACTTCATATTCCTCTTAAACATACTACTTCATATTCCACTTAAATATACTACTTCATATTCCTCTTAAACATACTACTTCATATTCCTCTTAAACATACTACTTCATATTCCTCTTAAACATACTACTTCATATTCCTCTTGAACATACTACTTCATATTCCTCTTAAACATACTACTTCTTCTTCCTTTTAAACATATTACTTCATATTCCTCTTAAACATATTACTTCATATTCCTCTTAAACATACTACTTCATATTCCTCTTAAATATACTACTTCATATTCCTCTTAAACATACTACTTTTTATTCCACTTAAATATACTACTTCATATTACTCGTAAACATACAACTTCATATTCCTCTTAAACATACTACTTCATATTCCTCTTAAACATACTACTTCATATTCCTCTTAAACATACTACTTCTTCTTCCTTTTAAACATATTACTTCATATTCCTCTTAAACATACTACTTCATATTCCTCTTAAACATACTACTTTATATTCCTCTTAAACATACTACTTCATATTCCTCTTAAACATACTACTTCATATTCCTCTAAAACATACTACTTCATATTACTCTTAAATATACAACTTCATATTCCTCTTAAACATACTACTTCATATTCCTCTTAAACATACTACTTCATATTCCACTTAAATATATTACTTCATATTTCTCTTAAACATACTACTTCATATTCCTCTTAAACATACCACTTCATATTCCTCTTAAACATACTACTTCATATTCCTCTTGAACATACTACTTCATATTCCTCTTCAACATACTACTGCTTATTACTCTTAAATATATTACTTCATATCCGTCTTAAACATACTACTTCATATTCCTCTTAAACATACTACTTCATATTCCTCTTAAACATACTACTTCATATTCCTCTTAAATATGCTACAGCATATTACTCTTAAATATATTACTTCATATCCCTCTTAAACATACTACTTCATATTCCTCTTAAACATACTACTTCATATTCCTCTTAAACATACTACTTCATATTCCTCTTAAACATACTACTTCATATTCCTCTTAAACATACTACTTCATATTCCTCTTAAACATACTACTTCATATTCCTCTTAAATATTATACTTCATATTCCTCTTAAACGTACTACTTCATATTCCTCTTAAATATACTACTTCATATTCCTCTTAAACATACTACTTCATATTCCTCTTAAACATACTACTTCATATTCCTCTTAAACATACTACTTCATATTCCTCTTAAACATACTATTTTATATTCCTCTTGAACATACTACTTCATATTCCTCTTAAACATACTACCGCCAATTACTCTTAAAAATACTACTTCATATTCCTCTTACACATACTACTTCATATTCATCTTAAACATACTACTTCATATTCCTCTTAAACATACTACTTCATATTACTCTTAAATATACTACTTCATATTCCTCTTAACCATACTACTTCATATTCCTCTTAAACATACTTCTTCATATTCCACTTAAATATACTACTTCATATTCCTCTTAAACATACTACTTCATATTCCTCTTAAACATACTACTTCATATTCCTCTTAAACATACTACTTCATATTCCTCTTGAACATACTACTTCATATTCCTCTTAAACAGACTACTTCTTCTTCCTTTTAAACATATTACTTCATATTCCTCTTAAACATACTACTTCATATTCCTCTTAAACATACTACTTCATATTCCTCTTAAACATACTACTTCATATTCCTCTTAAACATACTACTTCATATTCCTCTTAAACATACTACTTCATATTACTCTTAAATATACTACTTCATATTCCTCTTAACCATACTACTTCATATTCCTCTTAAACATACTACTTCATATTCCACTTAAATATACTACTTCATATTCCTCTTAAACATACTACTTCATATTCCTCTTAAACATACTACTTCATATTCCTCTTAAACATACTACTTCATATTCCTCTTGAACATACTACTTCATATTCCTCTTAAACATACTACTTCTTCTTCCTTTTAAACATATTACTTCATATTCCTCTTAAACATATTACTTCATATTCCTCTTAAACATACTACTTCATATTCCTCTTAAATATACTACTTCATATTCCTCTTAAACATACTACTTTTTATTCCACTTAAATATACTACTTCATATTACTCGTAAGCATACAACTTCATATTCCTCTTAAACATACTACTTCATATTCCTCTTAAACATACTACTTCATATTCCTCTTAAACATACTACTTCTTCTTCCTTTTAAACATATTACTTCATATTCCTCTTAAACATACTACTTCATATTCCTCTTAAACATACTACTTCATATTCCTCTTAAACATACTACTTCATATTCCTCTTAAACATACTACTTCATATTCCTCTAAAACATACTACTTCATATTACTCTTAAATATACAACTTCATATTCCTCTTAAACATACTACTTCATATTCCTCTTAAACATACTACTTCATATTCCACTTAAATATATTACTTCATATTTCTCTTAAACATACTACTTCATATTCCTCTTAAACATACCACTTCATATTCCTCTTAAACATACTACTTCATATTCCTCTTGAACATACTACTTCATATTCCTCTTCAACATACTACTGCTTATTACTCTTAAATATATTACTTCATATCCGTCTTAAACATACTACTTCATATTCCTCTTAAACATACTACTTCATATTCCTCTTAAACATACTACTTCATATTCCTCTTAAATATGCTACAGCATATTACTCTTAAATATATTACTTCATATCCCTCTTAAACATACTACTTCATATTCCTCTTAAACATACTACTTCATATTCCTCTTAAACATACTACTTCATATTCCTCTTAAACATACTACTTCATATTCCTCTTAAACATACTACTTCATATTCCTCTTAAACATACTACTTCATATTCCTCTTAAATATTATACTTCATATTCCTCTTAAACGTACTACTTCATATTCCTCTTAAATATACTACTTCATATTCCTCTTAAACATACTACTTCATATTCCTCTTAAACATACTACTTCATATTCTTCTTAAACATACTACTTCATATTCCTCTTAAACATACTACTTCATATTCCTCTTAAACATACTACTTCACATTCCTCTTACACATACTACTGCATATTCCTCTTAAACATACCACTTCATATTCCTCTTAAACATACAACTGCATATTCCTCTTAAACATACTACTTCATATTCCTCTTAAATATACTACATCATATTCCTCTTAAATATACTACTTCATATTCCTGTTAAACATACTACTTCATATTCCTCTTAAACATAGTACTTCATATTCCTCTTAAACATACTACTTCATATTCCTCCTAAACATACACTTCATATTACTCTTAAATATACTACTTCATATCCCTCTTAAACATACTACTTCATATTCCTCTTAAACATACTACTTCATATTCCTCTTAAACATACTACTTCATATTCCTCTTAAACATACTACTTCATATTCCTCTTAAACATACTACTTCATATTCCTCTTAAACATACTACTTCATATTCCTCTTAAATATTATACTTCATATTCCTCTTAAACGTACTACTTCATATTCCTCTTAAATATACTACTTCATATTCCTCTTAAACATACTACTTCATATTCCTCTTAAACATACTACTTCATATTCTTCTTAAACATACTACTTCATATTCCTCTTAAACATACTACTTCATATTCCTCTTAAACATACTACTTCACATTCCTCTTACACATACTACTGCATATTCCTCTTAAACATACCACTTCATATTCCTCTTAAACATACAACTGCATATTCCTCTTAAACATACTACTTCATATTCCTCTTAAATATACTACATCATATTCCTCTTAAATATACTACTTCATATTCCTGTTAAACATACTACTTCATATTCTTCTTAAACATACTACTTCATATTCCTCTTAAACATACTACTTCATATTCCTCCTAAACATACACTTCATATTACTCTTAAATATACTACTTCATATTCCTCTTAAACATACTACTTCATATTCCTCTTAAACATATTACTTCATATTCCTCTTAAATATACTACTTCATATTCCTCTTAAACATACTACTTCATATTCCTCTTAAACATACTACTTCAAATTCCTCTTAAACATACTACTTCATATTCCTCTTAAATATACTACTTCATATTCCTCTCAAAAATACTACTTCATATTCCTCTTAAACATACTACTTCATATTCCTCTTAAACATACTACTTCATATTCCTCTTAAATATTATACTTCATATTCCTCTTAAACGTACTACTTCATATTCCTCTTAAATATACTACTTCATATTCCTCTTAAACATACTACTTCATATTCCTCTTAAACATACTACTTCATATTCCTCTTAAACATACTACTTCATATTCCTCTTAAACATACTATTTTATATTCCTCTTGAACATACTACTTCATATTCCTCTTAAACATACTACCGCCAATTACTCTTAAAAATACTACTTCATATTCCTCTTACACATACTACTTCATATTCATCTTAAACATACTACTTCATATTCCTCTTAAACATACTACTTCATATTACTCTTAAATATACTACTTCATATTCCTCTTAACCATACTACTTCATATTCCTCTTAAACATACTTCTTCATATTCCACTTAAATATACTACTTCATATTCCTCTTAAACATACTACTTCATATTCCTCTTAAACATACTACTTCATATTCCTCTTAAACATACTACTTCATATTCCTCTTGAACATACTACTTCATATTCCTCTTAAACAGACTACTTCTTCTTCCTTTTAAACATATTACTTCATATTCCTCTTAAACATACTACTTCATATTCCTCTTAAACATACTACTTCATATTCCTCTTAAACATACTACTTCATATTCCTCTTAAACATACTACTTCATATTCCTCTTAAACATACTACTTCATATTACTCTTAAATATACTACTTCATATTCCTCTTAACCATACTACTTCATATTCCTCTTAAACATACTACTTCATATTCCACTTAAATATACTACTTCATATTCCTCTTAAACATACTACTTCATATTCCTCTTAAACATACTACTTCATATTCCTCTTAAACATACTACTTCATATTCCTCTTGAACATACTACTTCATATTCCTCTTAAACATACTACTTCTTCTTCCTTTTAAACATATTACTTCATATTCCTCTTAAACATATTACTTCATATTCCTCTTAAACATACTACTTCATATTCCTCTTAAATATACTACTTCATATTCCTCTTAAACATACTACTTTTTATTCCACTTAAATATACTACTTCATATTACTCGTAAACATACAACTTCATATTCCTCTTAAACATACTACTTCATATTCCTCTTAAACATACTACTTCATATTCCTCTTAAACATACTACTTCTTCTTCCTTTTAAACATATTACTTCATATTCCTCTTAAACATACTACTTCATATTCCTCTTAAACATACTACTTCATATTCCTCTTAAACATACTACTTCATATTCCTCTTAAACATACTACTTCATATTCCTCTAAAACATACTACTTCATATTACTCTTAAATATACAACTTCATATTCCTCTTAAACATACTACTTCATATTCCTCTTAAACATACTACTTCATATTCCACTTAAATATATTACTTCATATTTCTCTTAAACATACTACTTCATATTCCTCTTAAACATACCACTTCATATTCCTCTTAAACATACTACTTCATATTCCTCTTGAACATACTACTTCATATTCCTCTTCAACATACTACTGCTTATTACTCTTAAATATATTACTTCATATCCGTCTTAAACATACTACTTCATATTCCTCTTAAACATACTACTTCATATTCCTCTTAAACATACTACTTCATATTCCTCTTAAATATGCTACAGCATATTACTCTTAAATATATTACTTCATATCCCTCTTAAACATACTACTTCATATTCCTCTTAAACATACTACTTCATATTCCTCTTAAACATACTACTTCATATTCCTCTTAAACATACTACTTCATATTCCTCTTAAACATACTACTTCATATTCCTCTTAAACATACTACTTCATATTCCTCTTAAATATTATACTTCATATTCCTCTTAAACGTACTACTTCATATTCCTCTTAAATATACTACTTCATATTCCTCTTAAACATACTACTTCATATTCCTCTTAAACATACTACTTCATATTCTTCTTAAACATACTACTTCATATTCCTCTTAAACATACTACTTCATATTCCTCTTAAACATACTACTTCACATTCCTCTTACACATACTACTGCATATTCCTCTTAAACATACCACTTCATATTCCTCTTAAACATACAACTGCATATTCCTCTTAAACATACTACTTCATATTCCTCTTAAATATACTACATCATATTCCTCTTAAATATACTACTTCATATTCCTGTTAAACATACTACTTCATATTCCTCTTAAACATAGTACTTCATATTCCTCTTAAACATACTACTTCATATTCCTCCTAAACATACACTTCATATTACTCTTAAATATACTACTTCATATCCCTCTTAAACATACTACTTCATATTCCTCTTAAACATACTACTTCATATTCCTCTTAAACATACTACTTCATATTCCTCTTAAACATACTACTTCATATTCCTCTTAAACATACTACTTCATATTCCTCTTAAACATACTACTTCATATTCCTCTTAAATATTATACTTCATATTCCTCTTAAACGTACTACTTCATATTCCTCTTAAATATACTACTTCATATTCCTCTTAAACATACTACTTCATATTCCTCTTAAACATACTACTTCATATTCTTCTTAAACATACTACTTCATATTCCTCTTAAACATACTACTTCATATTCCTCTTAAACATACTACTTCACATTCCTCTTACACATACTACTGCATATTCCTCTTAAACATACCACTTCATATTCCTCTTAAACATACAACTGCATATTCCTCTTAAACATACTACTTCATATTCCTCTTAAATATACTACATCATATTCCTCTTAAATATACTACTTCATATTCCTGTTAAACATACTACTTCATATTCTTCTTAAACATACTACTTCATATTCCTCTTAAACATACTACTTCATATTCCTCCTAAACATACACTTCATATTACTCTTAAATATACTACTTCATATTCCTCTTAAACATACTACTTCATATTCCTCTTAAACATATTACTTCATATTCCTCTTAAATATACTACTTCATATTCCTCTTAAACATACTACTTCATATTCCTCTTAAACATACTACTTCAAATTCCTCTTAAACATACTACTTCATATTCCTCTTAAATATACTACTTCATATTCCTCTCAAAAATACTACTTCATATTCCTCTTAAACATACTACTTCATATTTCTCTTAAACATGCTACTTCATATTCCTCTTAAATATACTACTTCATATTCTTCTTAAACATACTACTTCATATTCCTCTTAAACATACTACTTCATATTCCTCTTAAATATACTACTTCATATTCCTCTTAAACATACTACTTCATATTCCTCTTAAACATACTACTTCATATTCCACTTAAATATACTATTTCATATTCCTCTTAAACATACTACTTCATATTCCTCTTAAACATACTACTTCATATTCCTCTTAAACATACTATTTCATATTCCTCTTGAACATACTACTTCATATTCCTCTTAAACATACTACCGCCAATTACTCTTAAAAATACTACTTCATATTCCTCTTACACATACTACTTCATATTCATCTTAAACATACTAATTCATATTCCTCTTAAACATACTACTTCATATTACTCTTAAATATACTACTTCATATTCCTCTTAACCATTCTACTTCATATTCCTCTTAAACATACTACTTCATATTCCACTTAAATATACTACTTCATATTCCTCTTAAACATACTACTTCATATTCCTCTTAAACATACTACTTCATATTCCTCTTAAACATACTACTTCATATTCCTCTTGAACATACTACTTCATATTCCTCTTAAACATACTACTTCTTCTTCCTTTTAAACATATTACTTCATATTCCTCTTAAACATACTACTTCATATTCCTTTTAAACATACTACTTCATATTCCTCTTAAACATACTACTTCATATTCCTCTTAAACATACTACTTCATATTCCTCTAAAACATACTACTTCATATTACTCTTAAATATACAACTTCATATTCCTCTTAAATATACTACTTCATATTCCTCTTAAACATACTACTTCATATTCCACTTTAATATACTACCTTATATTCCTCTTTAACATTTTACTTCATATTACTCTTAAATATAATACTTCATATTCCTCTTAATTATACGACTTCATATTCCTCTTAAACATATTACTTCATATTCCTCTTAAACATACTACTTCATATTCCTCTTAAATATACTACTTCATATTCCTCTTAAACATACTACTTTTTATTCCACTTAAATATACTACTTCATATTACTCTTAAACATACTACTTCATATTCCTCTTAAACATACTACTTCATATTCCTCTTAAACATACTACTTCATATTCCTCTTAAACATACTACTTCATATTCCTCTTAAACATACTACTTCTTCTTCCTTTTAAACATATAACTTCATATTCCTCTTAAACATACTACTTCATATTCCTCTTAAACATACTACTTCATATTCCTCTGAAACATACTACTTCATATTCCTCTTAAACATACTACTTCATATTCCTCTAAAACATACTACTTCATATTACTCTTAAATATACAACTTCATATTCCTCTTAAACATACTACTTCATATTCCTCCTAAACATACACTTCATATTACTCTTAAATATACTACTTCATATTCCTCTTAATCATACTACTTCATATTCCTCTTAAACATATTACTTCATATTCCTCTTAAATATACTACTTCATATTCCTCTTAAACATACTACTTCATATTCCTCTTAAACATACTACTTCAAATTCCTCTTAAACATACTACTTCATATTCCTCTTAAATATACTACTTCATATTCCTCTCAAAAATACTACTTCATATTCCTCTTAAACATACTACTTCATATTCCTCTTAAACATGCTACTTCATATTCCTCTTAAATATACTACTTCATATTCTTCTTAAACATACTACTTCATATTCCTCTTAAACATACTACTTCATATTCCTCTTAAATATACTACTTCATATTCCTCTTAAACATACTACTTCATATTCCTCTTAAACATACTACTTCATATTCCACTTAAATATACTATTTCATATTCCTCTTAAACATACTACTTCATATTCATCTTAAACATACTACTTCATATTCCTCTTAAACATACTACTTCATATTCCTCTTAAACATACTACTTCATATTCCTCTTAAACATATTACTTCATATTCCTCTTAAATATACTACTTCATATTCCTCTTAAACATACTACTTCATATTCCTCTTAAACATACTACTTCAAATTCCTCTTAAACATACTACTTCATATTCCTCTTAAATATACTACTTCATATTCCTCTCAAAAATACTACTTCATATTCCTCTTAAACATACTACTTCATATTCCTCTTAAACATGCTACTTCATATTCCTCTTAAATATACTACTTCATATTCTTCTTAAACATACTACTTCATATTCCTCTTAAACATACTACTTCATATTCCTCTTAAATATACTACTTCATATTCCTCTTAAACATACTACTTCATATTCCTCTTAAACATACTACTTCATATTCCACTTAAATATACTATTTCATATTCCTCTTAAACATACTACTTCATATTCATCTTAAACATACTACTTCATATTCCTCCTAAACATACACTTCATATTACTCTTAAATATACTACTTCATATTCCTCTTAAACATACTACTTCATATTCCTCTTAAACATATTACTTCATATTCCTCTTAAATATACTACTTCATATTCCTCTTAAACATACTACTTCATATTCCTCTTAAACATACTACTTCAAATTCCTCTTAAACATACTACTTCATATTCCTCTTAAATATACTACTTCATATTCCTCTCAAAAATACTACTTCATATTCCTCTTAAACATACTACTTCATATTCCTCTTAAACATGCTACTTCATATTCCTCTTAAATATACTACTTCATATTCTTCTTAAACATACTACTTCATATTCCTCTTAAACATACTACTTCATATTCCTCTTAAACATACTACTCCATATTCCTCTTAAACATACTACTTCATATTCCTCTAAAACATACTACTTCATATTACTCTTAAACATACTACTTCATATTCCTCTTAAACATACTACTTCATATTCCTCTTAAACATACTACTTCATATTCCTCTAAAACATACTACTTCATATAACTCTTAAATATACAACTTCATATTCCTCTTAAACATACTACGTCATATTCCTCCTAAACATACACTTCATATTACTCTTAAATATACTACTTCATATTCCTCTTAAACATATGTTTAAGATATTCCTCTTAAACATATTACTTCATATTCCTCTTAAATATACTACTTCATATTCCTCTTAAACATACTACTTCATATTCCTCTTAAACATACTACTTCAAATTCCTCTTAAACATACTACTTCATATTCCTCTTAAATATACTACTTCATATTCCTCTCAAAAATACTACTTCATATTCCTCTTAAACATACTACTTCATATTCCTCTTAAACATGCTACTTCATATTCCTCTTAAATATACTACTTCATATTCTTCTTAAACATACTACTTCATATTCCTCTTAAACATACTACTTCATATTCCTCTTAAATATACTACTTCATATTCCTCTTAAACATACTACTTCATATTCCTCTTAAACATACTACTTCATATTCCACTTAAATATACTATTTCATATTCCTCTTAAACATACTACTTCATATTCATCTTAAACATACTACTTCATATTCCTCCTAAACATACACTTCATATTACTCTTAAATATACTACTTCATATTCCTCTTAAACATACTACTTCATATTCCTCTTAACCATATTACTTCATATTCCTCTTAAATATACTACTTCATATTCCTCTTAAACATACTACTTCATATTCCTCTTAAACATACTACTTCAAAATCCTCTTAAACATACTACTTCATATTCCTCTTAAATATACTACTTCATATTCCTCTCAAAAATACTACTTCATATTCCTCTTAAACATACTACTTCATATTCCTCTTAAACATGCTACTTCATATTCCTCTTAAATATACTACTTCATATTCTTCTTAAACATACTACTTCATATTCCTCTTAAACATACTACTTCATATTCCTCTTAAATATACTACTTCATATTCCTCTTAAACATACTACTTCATATTTCTCTTAAACATACTACTTCATATTCCACTTAAATATACTATTTCATATTCCTCTTAAACATACTACTTCATATTCCTCTTAAACATACTACTTCATATTCCTCTTAAACATACTATTTCATATTCCTCTTGAACATACTACTTCATATTCCTCTTAAACATACTACCGCCAATTACTCTTAAAAATACTACTTCATATTCCTCTTACACATACTACTTCATATTCATCTTAAACATACTACTTCATATTCCTCTTAAACATACTGCTCATATTACTCTTAAATATACTACTTCATATTCCTCTTAACCATACTACTTCATATTCCTCTTAAACATACTACTTCATATTCCACTTAAATATACTACTTCATATTCCTCTTAAACATACTACTTCATATTCCTCTTTAACATACTACTTCATATTCCTCTTAAACATACTACTTCATATTCCTCTTGAACATACTACTTCATATTCCTCTTAAACATACTACTTCTTCTTCCTTTTAAACATATTACTTCATATTCCTCTTAAACATACTACTTCATATTCCTCTTAAACATACTACTTCATATTCCTCTTAAACATACTACTTCATATTCCTCTTAAACATACTACTTCATATTCCTCTAAAACATACTACTTCATATTACTCTTAAATATACAACTTCATATTCCTCTTAAATATACTACTTCATATTCCTCTTAAACATACTACTTCATATTCCACTTTAATATACTACTTTATATTCCTCTTTAACATTTTACTTCATATTACTCTTAAATATACTACTTCATATTCCTCTTAAACATACGACTTCATATTCCTCTTAAACATATTACTTCATATTCCTCTTAAACATACTACTTCATATTCCTCTTAAATATACTACTTCATATTTCTCTTAAACATACTACTTTTTATTCCACTTAAATATACTACTTCATATTACTCTTAAACATACTACTTCATATTCCTCTTAAACATACTACTTCATATTCCTCTTAAACATACTACTTCATATTCCTCTTAAACATACTACTTCATATTCCTCTTAAACATACTACTTCTTCTTCCTTTTAAACATATTACTTCATATTCCTCTTAAACATACTACTTCATATTCCTCTTAAACATACTACTTCATATTCCTCTTAAACATACTACTTCATATTCCTCTTAAACATACTACTTCATATTCCTCTAAAACATACTACTTCATATTACTCTTAAATATACAACTTCATATTCCTCTTAAACATACTACTTCATATTCCTCTTAAACATACTACTTCATATTCCACTTAAATATACTACTTCATATTCCTCTTAAACATACTACTTCATATTCCTCTTAAACATACTACTTCATATTCCTCTTAAACATACTACTTCATATTCCTCTTGAACATACTACTTCATATTCCTCTTAAACATAATACTTCTTCTTCCTTTTAAACATATTACTTCATATTCCTCTTAAACATACTACTTCATATTCCTCTTAAACATACTACTTCATATTCCTCTTAAACATACTACTTCATATTCCTCTTAAACATACTACTTCATATTCCTCTTAAACATACTACTTCATATTCCTCTTAAACATACTACTTCATATTCCTCTTGAACATACTACTTCATATTCCTCTTAAACATACTACTTCTTCTTCCTTTTAAACATATTACTTCATATTCCTCTTAAACATATTACTTCATATTCCTCTTAAACATACTACTTCATATTCCTCTTAAATATACTACTTCATATTCCTCTTAAACATACTACATTTTATTCCACTTAAATATACTACTTCATATTACTCTTAAACATACAACTTCATATTCCTCTTAAACATACTACTTCATATTCCTCTTAAACATACTACTTCATATTCCTCTTAAACATACTACTTCATATTCCTCTTAAACATACTACTTCTTCTTCCTTTTAAACATATAACTTCATATTCCTCTTAAACATACTACTTCATATTCCTCTTAAACATACTACTTCATATTCCTCTTAAACATACTACTTCATATTCCTCTTAAATATACTACTTCATATTCCTCTTAAACATACTACTTCATATTCCTCTTGAACATACTACTTCATATTCCTCTTAAACATACTACTTCTTCTTCCTTTTAAACATATTACTTCATATTCCTCTTAAACATATTACTTCATATTCCTCTTAAACATACTACTTCATATTCCTCTTAAATATACTACTTCATATTCCTCTTAAACATACTACATTTTATTCCACTTAAATATACTACTTCATATTACTCTTAAACATACAACTTCATATTCCTCTTAAACATACTACTTCATATTCCTCTTACACATACTACTTCATACTCCTCTTAAACATACTACTTCATATTCCTCTTAAACATACTACTTCTTCTTCCTTTTAAACATATTACTTCATATTCCTCTTAAACATACTACTTCATATTCCTCTTAAACATACTACTTCATATTCCTCTTAAACATACTACTTCATATTCCTCTTAAACATACTACTTCATATTCCTCTAAAACATACTACTTCATATTACTCTTAAATATACAACTTCATATTCCTCTTAAACATACTACTTCATATTCCTCTTAAACATACTACTTCATATTCCACTTAAATATATTACTTCATATTTCTCTTAAACATACTACTTCATATTCCTCTTAAACATACCACTTCATATTCCTCTTAAACATACTACTTCATATTCCTCTTGAACATACTACTTCATATTCCTCTTCAACATAATACTGCTTATTACTCTTAAATATATTACTTCATATCCGTCTTAAACATACTACTTCATATTCCTCTTAAACATACTACTTCATATTCCTCTTAAACATACTACTTCATATTCCTCTTAAATATGCTACAGCATATTACTCTTAAATATATTACTTCATATCCCTCTTAAACATACTACTTCATATTCCTCTTAAACATTTCCTCTTAAACATACTACTTCATATTCCTCTTAAACATACTACTTCATATTCCTCTTAAACATACTACTTCATATTCCTCTTAAACATACTACTTCATATTCCTCTTAAGTATTATACTTCATATTCCTCTTAAACGTACTACTTCATATTCCTCTTAAATATACTACTTCATATTCCTCTTAAACATACTACTTCATATTCCTCTTAAACATACTACTTCATATTCTTCTTAAACATACTACTTCATATTCCTCTTAAACATACTACTTCATATTCCTCTTAAACATACTACTTCACATTCCTCTTACACATACTACTGCATATTCCTCTTAAACAAACCACTTCATATTCCTCTTAAACATACAACTGCATATTCCTCTTAAACATACTACTTCATATTCCTCTTAAATATACTACATCATATTCCTCTTAAATATACTACTTCATATTCCTGTTAAACATACTACTTCATATTCCTCTTAAACATACGACTTCATATTCCTCTTAAACATATTACTTCATATTCCTCTTAAACATACTACTTCATATTCCTCTTAAATATACTACTTCATATTCCTCTTAAACATACTACTTTTTATTCCACTTAAATATACTACTTCATATTACTCTTAAACATACTACTTCATATTCCTCTTAAACATACTACTTCATATTCCTCTTAAACATACTACTTCATATTCCTCTTAAACATACTACTTCATATTCCTCTTAAACATACTACTTCTTCTTCCTTTTAAACATATTACTTCATATTCCTCTTAAACATACTACTTCATATTCCTCTTAAACATACTACTTCATATTCCTCTTAAACATACTACTTCATATTCCTCTTAAACATACTACTTCATATTCCTCTAAAACATACTACTTCATATTACTCTTAAATATACAACTTCATATTCCTCTTAAACATACTACTTCATATTCCTCTTAAACATACTACTTCATATTCCACTTAAATATACTACTTCATATTCCTCTTAAACATACTACTTCATATTCCTCTTAAACATACTACTTCATATTCCTCTTAAACATACTACTTCATATTCCTCTTGAACATACTACTTCATATTCCTCTTAAACATAATACTTCTTCTTCCTTTTAAACATATTACTTCATATTCCTCTTAAACATACTACTTCATATTCCTCTTAAACATACTACTTCATATTCCTCTTAAACATACTACTTCATATTCCTCTTAAACATACTACTTCATATTCCTCTTAAATATTATACTTCATATTCCTCTTAAACGTACTACTTCATATTCCTCTTAAATATACTACTTCATATTCCTCTTAAACATACTACTTCATATTCCTCTTAAACATACAACTTCATATTCTTCTTAAACATACTACTTCATATTCCTCTTAAACATACTACTTCATATTCCTCTTAAACATACTACTTCACATTCCTCTTACACATACTACTGCATATTCCTCTTAAACAAACCACTTCATATTCCTCTTAAACATACAACTGCATATTCCTCTTAAACATACTACTTCATATTCCTCTTAAATATACTACATCATATTCCTCTTAAATATACTACTTCATATTCCTGTTAAACATACTACTTCATATTCCTCTTAAACATACGACTTCATATTCCTCTTAAACATATTACTTCATATTCCTCTTAAACATACTACTTCATATTCCTCTTAAATATAATACTTCATATTCCTCTTAAACATACTACTTTTTATTCCACTTAAATATACTACTTCATATTACTCTTAAACATACTACTTCATATTCCTCTTAAACATACTACTTCATATTCCTCTTAAACATACTACTTCATATTCCTCTTAAACATACTACTTCATATTCCTCTTAAACATACTACTTCTTCTTCCTTTTAAACATATTACTTCATATTCCTCTTAAACATACTACTTCATATTCCTCTTAAACATACTACTTCATATTCCTCTTAAACATACTACTTCATATTCCTCTTAAACATACTACTTCATATTCCTCTAAAACATACTACTTCATATTACTCTTAAATATACAACTTCATATTCCTCTTAAACATACTACTTCATATTCCTCTTAAACATACTACTTCATATTCCACTTAAATATACTACTTCATATTCCTCTTAAACATACTACTTCATATTCCTCTTAAACATACTACTTCATATTCCTCTTAAACATACTACTTCATATTCCTCTTGAACATACTACTTCATATTCCTCTTAAACATAATACTTCTTCTTCCTTTTAAACATATTACTTCATATTCCTCTTAAACATACTACTTCATATTCCTCTTAAACATACTACTTCATATTCCTCTTAAACATACTACTTCATATTCCTCTTAAACATACTACTTCATATTCCTCTTAAACATACTACTTCATATTACTCTTAAATATACTACTTCATATTCCTCTTAACCATACTACTTCATATTCCTCTTAAACATACTACTTCATATTCCACTTAAATATACTACTTCATATTCCTCTTAAACATACTACTTCATATTCCTCTTAAACATACTACTTCATATTCCTCTTAAACATACTACTTCATATTCCTCTTGAACATACTACTTCATATTCCTCTTAAACATACTACTTCTTCTTCCTTTTAAACATATTACTTCATATTCCTCTTAAACATATTACTTCATATTCCTCTTAAACATACTACTTCATATTCCTCTTAAATATACTACTTCATATTCCTCTTAAACATACTACTTTTTATTCCACTTAAATATACTACTTCATATTACTCTTAAACATACAACTTCATATTCCTCTTAAACATACTACTTCATATTCCTCTTAAACATACTACTTCATATTCCTCTTAAACATACTACTTCATATTCCTCTTAAACATACTACTTCTTCTTCCTTTTAAACATATTACTTCATATTCCTCTTAAACATACTACTTCATATTCCTCTTAAACATACTACTTCATATTCCTCTTAAACATACTACTTCATATTCCTCTTAAACATACTACTTCATATTCCTCTAAAACATACTACTTCATATTACTCTTAAATATACAACTTCATATTCCTCTTAAACATACTACTTCATATTCCTCTTAAACATACTACTTCATATTCCACTTAAATATATTACTTCATATTTCTCTTAAACATACTACTTCATATTCCTCTTAAACATACCACTTCATATTCCTCTTAAACATACTACTTCATATTCCTCTTGAACATACTACTTCATATTCCTCTTCAACATACTACTGCTTATTACTCTTAAATATATTACTTCATATCCGTCTTAAACATACTACTTCATATTCCTCTTAAACATACTACTTCATATTCCTCTTAAACATACTACTTCATATTCCTCTTAAATATGCTACAGCATATTACTCTTAAATATATTACTTCATATCCCTCTTAAACATACTACTTCATATTCCTCTTAAACATTTCCTCTTAAACATACTACTTCATATTCCTCTTAAACATACTACTTCATATTCCTCTTAAACATACTACTTCATATTCCTCTTAAACATACTACTTCATATTCCTCTTAAACATACTACTTCATATTCCTCTTAAACATACTACTTCATATTACTCTTAAATATACTACTTCATATTCCTCTTAACCATACTACTTCATATTCCTCTTAAACATACTACTTCATATTCCACTTAAATATACTACTTCATATTCCTCTTAAACATACTACTTCATATTCCTCTTAAACATACTACTTCATATTCCTCTTATACATACTACTTCATATTCCTCTTGAACATACTACTTCATATTCCTCTTAAACATACTACTTCTTCTTCCTTTTAAACATATTACTTCATATTCCTCTTAAACATATTACTTCATATTCCTCTTAAACATACTACTTCATATTCCTCTTAAATATACTACTTCATATTCCTCTTAAACATACTACTTTTTATTCCACTTAAATATACTACTTCATATTACTCTTAAACATACAACTTCATATTCCTCTTAAACATACTACTTCATATTCCTCTTAAACATACTACTTCATATTCCTCTTAAACATACTACTTCATATTCCTCTTAAACATACTACTTCTTCTTCCTTTTAAACATATTACTTCATATTCCTCTTAAACATACTACTTCATATTCCTCTTAAACATACTACTTCATATTCCTCTTAAACATACTACTTCATATTCCTCTTAAACATACTACTTCATATTCCTCTAAAACATACTACTTCATATTACTCTTAAATATACAACTTCATATTCCTCTTAAACATACTACTTCATATTCCTCTTAAACATACTACTTCATATTCCACTTAAATATATTACTTCATATTTCTCTTAAACATACTACTTCATATTCCTCTTAAACATACCACTTCATATTCCTCTTAAACATACTACTTCATATTCCTCTTGAACATACTACTCCATATTCCTCTTCAACATACTACTGCTTATTACTCTTAAATATATTACTTCATATCCGTCTTAAACATACTACTTCATATTCCTCTTAAACATACTACTTCATATTCCTCTTAAACATACTACTTCATATTCCTCTTAAATATGCTACAGCATATTACTCTTAAATATATTACTTCATATCCCTCTTAAACATACTACTTCATATTCCTCTTAAACATTTCCTCTTAAACATACTACTTCATATTCCTCTTAAACATACTACTTCATATTCCTCTTAAACATACTACTTCATATTCCTCTTAAACATACTACTTCATATTCCTCTTAAATATTATACTTCATATTCCTCTTAAACGTACTACTTCATATTCCTCTTAAATATACTACTTCATATTCCTCTTAAACATACTACTTCATATTCCTCTTAAACATACTACTTCATATTCTTCTTAAACATACTACTTCATATTCCTCTTAAACATACTACTTCATATTCCTCTTAAACATACTACTTCACATTCCTCTTACACATACTACTGCATATTCCTCTTAAACAAACCACTTCATATTCCACTTAAACATACAACTGCATATTCCTCTTAAACATACTACTTCATATTCCTCTTAAATATACTACATCATATTCCTCTTAAATATACTACTTCATATTCCTGTTAAACATACTACTTCATATTCCTCTTAAACATACTACTTCATATTCCTCTTAAACATACTACTTCATATTCCTCCTAAACATACACTTCATATTACTCTTAAATATACTACTTCATATTCCTCTTAAACATACTACTTCATATTCCTCTTAAACATATTACTTCATATTCCTCTTAAATATACTACTTCATATTCCTCTTAAACATACTACTTCATATTCCTCTTAAACATACTACTTCAAATTCCTCTTAAACATACTACTTCATATTCCTCTTAAATATACTTCTTCATATTCCTCTCAAAAATACTACTTCATATTCCTCTTAAACATACTACTTCATATTCCTCTTAAACATGCTACTTCATATTCCTCTTAAATATACTACTTCATATTCTTCTTAAACATACTACTTCATATTCCTCTTAAACATACTACTTCATATTCCTCTTAAATATACTACTTCATATTCCTCTTAAACATACTACTTCATATTCCTCTTAAACGTACTACTTCATATTCCACTTAAATATACTATTTCATATTCCTCTTAAACATACTACTTCATATTCCTCTTAAACATACTACTTCATATTCCTCTTAAACATACTATTTCATATTCCTCTTGAACATACTACTTCATATTCCTCTTAAACATACTACCGCCAATTACTCTTAAAAATACTACTTCATATTCCTCTTACACATACTACTTCATATTCATCTTAAACATACTACTTCATATTCCTCTTAAACATACTACTTCATATTACTGTTAAATATACTACTTCATATTCCTCTTAACCATTCTACTTCATATTCCTCTTAAACATACTACTTCATATTCCACTTAAATATACTACTTCATATTCCTCTTAAACATACTATTTCATATTCCTCTTAAACATACTACTTCATATTCCTGTTAAACATACTACTTCATATTCCTCTTGAACATACTACTTCATATTCCTCTTAAACATACTACTTCTTCTTCCTTTTAAACATATTACTTCATATTCCTCTTAAACATACTACTTCATATTCCTCTTAAACATACTACTTCATATTCCTCTTAAACATACTACTTCATATTCCTCTAAAACATACTACTTCATATTACTCTTAAATATACAACTTCATATTCCTCTTAAATATACTACTTCATATTCCTCTTAAACATACTACTTCATATTCCACTTTAATATACTACTTTATATTCCTCTTTAACATTTTACTTCATATTACTCTTAAATATACTACTTCATATTCCTCTTAAACATACGACTTCATATTCCTCTTAAACATATTACTTCATATTCCTCTTAAACATACTACTTCATATTCCTCTTAAATATACTACTTTATATTCCTCTTAAACATACTACTTTTTATTCCACTTAAATATACTACTTCATATTACTCTTAAACATACTACTTCATATTCCTCTTAAACATACTACTTCATATTCCTCTTAAACATACTACTTCATATTCCTCTTAAACATACTACTTCATATTCCTCTTAAACATACTACTTCTTCTTCCTTTTAAACATATTACTTCATATTCCTCTTAAACATACTACTTCATATTCCTCTTAAACATACTACTTCATATTCCTCTTAAACATACTACTTCATATTCCTCTTAAACATACTACTTCATATTCCTCTAAAACATACTACTTCATATTACTCTTAAATATACAACTTCATATTCCTCTTAAACATACTACTTCATATTCCTCCTAAACATACACTTCATATTACTCTTAAATATACTACTTCATATTCCTCTTAAACATGCTACTTCATATTCCTCTTAAATATACTACTTCATATTCTTCTTAAACATACTACTTCATATTCCTCTTAAACATACTACTTCATATTCCTCTTAAATATACTACTTCATATTCCTCTTAAACATACTACTTCATATTCCTCTTAAACATACTACTTCATATTCCACTTAAATATACTATTTCATATTCCTCTTAAACATACTACTTCATATTCATCTTAAACATACTACTTCATATTCCTCCTAAACATACACTTCATATTACTCTTAAATATACTACTTCATATTCCTCTTAAACATACTACTTCATATTCCTCTTAAACATATTACTTCATATTCCTCTTAAATATACTACTTCATATTCCTCTTAAACATACTACTTCATATTCCTCTTAAACATACTACTTCATATTCCTCTTAAACATACTACTTCATATTCCTCTTAAACATGCTACTTCATATTCCTCTTAAATATACTACTTCATATTCTTCTTAAACATACTACTTCATATTCCTCTTAAACATACTACTTCATATTCCTCTTAAATATACTACTTCATATTCCTCTTAAACATACTACTTCATATTCCTCTTAAACATACTACTTCATATTCCACTTAAATATACTATTTCATATTCCTCTTAAACATACTACTTCATATTCCTCTTAAACATACTACTTCATATTCCTCTTAAACATACTATTTCATATTCCTCTTGAACATACTACTTCATATTCCTCTTAAACATACTACCGCCAATTACTCTTAAAAATACTACTTCATATTCCTCTTACACATACTACTTCATATTCATCTTAAACATACTACTTCATATTCCTCTTAAACATACTACTTCATATTACTCTTAAATATACTACTTCATATTCCTCTTAACCATACTACTTCATATTCCTCTTAAACATTCTACTTCATATTCCACTTAAATATACTACTTCATATTCCTCTTAAACATACTACTTCATATTCCTCTTAAACATACTACTTCATATTCCTCTTAAACATACTACTTCATATTCCTCTTGAACATACTACTTCATATTCCTCTTAAACATACTACTTCTTCTTCCTTTTAAACATATTACTTCATATTCCTCTTAAACATACTACTTCTTCTTCCTTTTAAACATATTACTTCATATTCCTCTTAAACATACTACTTCATATTCCTCTTAAACATACTACTTCATATTCCTCTTAAACATACTACTTCTTCTTCCTTTTAAACATATTACTTCATATTCCTCTTAAACATACTACTTCATATTCCTCTTAAACATACTACTTCATATTCCTCTTAAACATACTACTTCATATTCCTCTTAAACATACTACTTCATATTCCTCTAAAACATACTACTTCATATTACTCTTAAATATACAACTTCATATTCCTCTTAAACATACTACTTCATATTCCTCCTAAACATACACTTCATATTACTCTTAAATATACTACTTCATATTCCTCTTAAACATGCTACTTCATATTCCTCTTAAATATACTACTTCATATTCTTCTTAAACATACTACTTCATATTCCTCTTAAACATACTACTTCATATTCCTCTTAAATATACTACTTCATATTCCTCTTAAACATACTACTTCATATTCCTCTTAAACATACTACTTCATATTCCACTTAAATATACTATTTCATATTCCTCTTAAACATACTACTTCATATTCATCTTAAACATACTACTTCATATTCCTCCTAAACATACACTTCATATTACTCTTAAATATACTACTTCATATTCCTCTTAAACATACTACTTCATATTCCTCTTAAACATATTACTTCATATTCCTCTTAAATATACTACTTCATATTCCTCTTAAACATACTACTTCATATTCCTCTTAAACATACTACTTCATATTCCTCTTAAACATACTACTTCATATTCCTCTTAAACATGCTACTTCATATTCCTCTTAAATATACTACTTCATATTCTTCTTAAACATACTACTTCATATTCCTCTTAAACATACTACTTCATATTCCTCTTAAATATACTACTTCATATTCCTCTTAAACATACTACTTCATATTCCTCTTAAACATACTACTTCATATTCCACTTAAATATACTATTTCATATTCCTCTTAAACATACTACTTCATATTCCTCTTAAACATACTACTTCATATTCCTCTTAAACATACTATTTCATATTCCTCTTGAACATACTACTTCATATTCCTCTTAAACATACTACCGCCAATTACTCTTAAAAATACTACTTCATATTCCTCTTACACATACTACTTCATATTCATCTTAAACATACTACTTCATATTCCTCTTAAACATACTACTTCATATTACTCTTAAATATACTACTTCATATTCCTCTTAACCATACTACTTCATATTCCTCTTAAACATTCTACTTCATATTCCACTTAAATATACTACTTCATATTCCTCTTAAACATACTACTTCATATTCCTCTTAAACATACTACTTCATATTCCTCTTAAACATACTACTTCATATTCCTCTTGAACATACTACTTCATATTCCTCTTAAACATACTACTTCTTCTTCCTTTTAAACATATTACTTCATATTCCTCTTAAACATACTACTTCATATTCCTCTTAAACATACTACTTCATATTCCTCTTAAACGTACTACTCCATATTCCTCTTAAACATACTACTTCATATTCCTCTAAAACATACTACTTCATATTACTCTTAAATATACAACTTCATATTCCTCTTAAATATACTACTTCATATTCCTCTTAAACATACTACTTCATATTCCACTTTAATATACTACTTTATATTCCTCTTTAACATTTTACTTCATATTACTCTTAAATATACTACTTCATATTCCTCTTAAACATACGACTTCATATTCCTCTTAAACATATTACTTCATATTCCTCTTAAACATACTACTTCATATTCCTCTTAAATATACTACTTCATATTCCTCTTAAACATACTACTTTTTATTCCACTTAAATATACTACTTCATATTACTCTTAAACATACTACTTCATATTCCTCTTAAACATACTACTTCATATTCCTCTTAAACATACTACTTCATATTCCTCTTAAACATACTACTTCATATTCCTCTTAAACATACTACTTCTTCTTCCTTTTAAACATATTACTTCATATTCCTCTTAAACATACTACTTCATATTCCTCTTAAACATACTACTTCATATTTCTCTTAAACATACTACTTCATATTCCTCTAAAACATACTACTTCATATTACTCTTAAATATACAGCTTCATATTCCTCTTAAACAAACTACTTCATATTCCTCCTAAACATACACTTCATATTACTCTTAAATATACTACTTCATATTCCTCTTAAACATACTACTTCATATTCCTCTTAAACATATTACTTCATATTCCTCTTAAATATACTACTTCATATTCCTCTTAAACATACTACTTCATATTCCTCTTAAACATACTACTGCAAATTCCTCTTAAACATACAACTTCATATTCCTCTTAAATATACTACTTCATATTCCTCTCAAAAATACTACTTCATATTCCTCTTAAACATACTACTTCATATTCCTCTTAAACATGCTACTTCATATTCCTCTTAAATATACTACTTCATATTCTTCTTAAACATACTACTTCATATTCCTCTTAAACATACTACTTCATATTCCTCTTAAATATACTACTTCATATTCCTCTTAAACATACTACTTCATATTCCTCTTAAACATTCTACTTCATATTCCACTTAAATATACTATTTCATATTCCTCTTAAACATACTACTTCATATTCATCTTAAACATACTACTTCATATTCCTCCTAAACATACACTTCATATTACTCTTAAATATACTACTTCATATTCCTCTTAAACATACTACTTAATATTTCTCTTAAACATATTACTTCATATTCCTCTTAAATATACTACTTCATATTCCTCTTAAACATACTACTTCATATTCCTCTTAAACATACTACTTCAAATTCCTCTTAAACATACTACTTCATATTCCTCTTAAATATACTACTTCATATTCCTCTCAAAAATACTACTTCATATTCCTCTTAAACATACTACTTCATATTCCTCTTAAACATGCTACTTCATATTCCTCTTAAATATACTACTTCATATTCTTCTTAAACATACTACTTCATATTCCTCTTAAACATACTACTTCATATTCCTCTTAAATATACTACTTCATATTCCTCTTAAACATACTACTTCATATTCCTCTTAAACATACTACTTCATATTCCACTTAAATATACTATTTCATATTCCTCTTAAACATACTACTTCATATTCCTCTTAAACATACTACTTCATATTCCTCTTAAACATACTATTTCATATTCCTCTTGAACATACTACTTCATATTCCTCTTAAACATACTACCGCCAATTACTCTTAAAAATACTACTTCATATTCCTCTTACACATACTACTTCATATTCATCTTAAACATACTACTTCATATTCCTCTTAAGCATACTACTTCATATTACTCTTAAATATACTACTTCATATTCCTCTTAGCCATACTACTTCATATTCCTCTTAAACATACTACTTCATATTCCACTTAAATATACTACTTCATATTCCTCTTAAACATACTACTTCATATTCCTCTTAAACATACTACTTCATATTCCTCTTAAACATACTACTTCATATTCCTCTTGAACATACTACTTCATATTCCTCTTAAACATACTACTTCTTCTTCCTTTTAAACATATTACTTCATATTCCTCTTAAACATACTACTTCATATTCCTCTTAAACATACAACTTCATATTTCTCTTAAACATACTACTTCATATTCCTCTTAAACATACTACTTCATATTCCTCTAAAACATACTACTTCATATTACTCTTAAACATACTACCGCCAATTACTCTTAAAAATACTACTTCATATTCCTCTTACACATACTACTTCATATTCATCTTAAACATACTACTTCATATTCCTCTTAAACATACTACTTCATATTACTCTTAAATATACTACTTCATATTCCTCTTAGCCATACTACTTCATATTCCTCTTAAACATACTACTTCATATTCCACTTAAATATACTACTTCATATTCCTCTTAAACATACTACTTCATATTCCTCTTAAACATACTACTTCATATTCCTCTTAAACATACTACTTCATATTCCTCTTGAACATACTACTTCATATTCCTCTTAAACATACTACTTCTTCTTCCTTTTAAACATATTACTTCATATTCCTCTTAAACATACTACTTCATATTCCTCTTTAACATACTACTTCATATTCCTCTTAAATATACTACTTCATATTCCTCTTAAACATATTACTTCATATTCCACTTTAATATACTACTTTATATTCCTCTTTAACATTTTACTTCATATTACTCTTAAATATACTACTTCATATTCCTCTTAAACATACGACTTCATATTCCTCTTAAACATATTACTTCATATTACTCTTAAACATACTACTTCATATTCCTCTTAAATATATTACTTCATATTCCTCTTAAAAATACTACTTTTTATTCCACTTAAATATACTACTTCATATTACTCTTAAACATACTACTTCATATTCCTCTTAAACATACTACTTCATATTCCTCTTAAACATACTACTTCATATTCCTCTTAAACATACTACTTCATATTCCTCTTAAACATACTACTTCTTCTTCCTTTTAAACATATAACTTCATATTCCTCTTAAACATACTACTTCATATTCCTCTTAAACATACTACTTCATATTCCTCTTAAACATACTACTTCATATTCCTCTTAAACATACTACTTCATATTCCTCTAAAACATACTACTTCATATTACTCTTAAATATACAACTTCATATTCCTCTTAAACATACTACTTCATATTCCTCCTAAACATACACTTCATATTACTCTTAAATATACTACTTCATATTCCTCTTAAACATACTACATCATATTCCTCTTAAACATATTACTTCATATTCCTCTTAAATATACTACTTCATATTCCTCTTAAACATACTACTTCATATTCCTCTTAAACATACTACTTCAAATTCCTCTTAAACATACTACTTCATATTCCTCTTAAATATACTACTTCATATTCCTCTCAAAAATACTACTTCATATTCCTCTTAAACATACTACTTCATATTCCTCTTAAACATGCTACTTCATATTCCTCTTAAATATACTACTTCATATTCTTCTTAAACATACTACTTCATATTCCTATTAAACATACTACTTCATATTCCTCTTAAATATACTACTTCATATTCCTCTTAAACATACTACTTCATATTCCTCTTAAACATACTACTTCATATTCCACTTAAATATACTACTTTATATTCCTCTTTAACATACTACTTCATATTACTCTTAAATATACTACTTCATATTCCTCTTAAACATACGATTTCATATTCCTCTTAAACATACTACTTCATATTCCTCTTAAACATACTACTTCATATTCGTCTTAAATATACTACTTCATATTCCTCTTAAACATACTTCTTTTTATTCCTCTTAAATATACTACTTCATATTCCTCTTAAACATACTACTTCATATTCCTCTTAAACATACTACTTCATATTCCTCTTAAACATACCACTTCATATTCCTCTTAAACATACTACTTCATATTCCTCTTAAACATACTACTTCATATTCCTCTTAAACATACTACTTCATATTCCTCTTAAAAATACTACTTCATATTCCTCTTAAACATACTACTTCATATTACTCTTAAAAATACTACTTCATATTCCTCTTAAACATACTACTTCATATTCCTCTTAAACATACTACTTCATATTCCTCTTAAACATACTACTTCATATTCCTCTTAAGCATACTACTTCATATTCCTCTTAAGCATACTATTTCATATTCCTCTTGAACATACTACTTCATATTCCTCTTAAATATACTACTTCATATTCCTCTTAAACATATTACTTCATATTCCTCTTAAACATACTACTTCATATTCCTCTCAAACATACTACTTCATATTCCTCTTAAACATACTACTGCATATTCCTCTTAAACATACACTTCATATTACTCTTAAATATACTACTTCATATTCCTCTTAAACATACTACTTCATATTCCTCTTAAACATATTACTTCATATTCCTCTTAAATATACTACTTCATATTCCTCTTAAACATACTACTTCATATTCGTCTTAAACATACTACTTCAAATTCCTCTTAAACATACTACTTCATATTCCTCTTAAATATACTACTTCATATTCCTCTCAAAAATACTACTTCATATTCCTCTTAAACATACTACTTCATATTCCTCTTAAACATGCTACTTCATATTCCTCTTAAATATACTACTTCATATTCTTCTTAAACATACTACTTCATATTCCTCTTAAACATACTACTTCATATTCCTCTTAAATATACTACTTCATATTCCTCTTAAACATACTACTTAATATTCCTCTTAAACATACTACTTCATATTCCACTTTAATATACTATTTCATATTCCTCTTAAACATACTACTTCATATTCCTCTTAAACATACTACTTCATATTCCTCTTAAACATACTATTTCATTTTCCTCTTGAACATACTACTTCTTATTCCTCTTAAACATACTACCGCCAATTACTCTTAAAAATACTACTTCATATTCCTCTTACACATACTACTTCATATTCCTCTTAAACATACTACTTCATATTCCTCTTAAACATACTACTTCATATTCCTCTTAAACATACTACTTCATATTCCTCTTAAACATACCACTTCATATTCCTCTTAAACATACTACTTCATATTCCTCTTAAACATACTACTTCATATTCCTCCTAAATATACTACTTCATATTCCTCTTACACATACTACTTCATATTCCTCTTAAACATACTACTTCATATTCCTCTTAAACATACTACTTCATATTCCTCTTAAGCATACACTTCATATTACTCTTAAATATACTACTTCATATTCCTCTTAAACATACTACTTCATATTCCTCTTAAACATATTACTTCATATTCCTCTTAAATATACTACTTCATATTCCTCTTAAACATACTACTTCATATTCCTCTTAAACATACTACTTCAAATTCCTCTTAAACATACTACTTCATATTCCTCTTAAATATACTACTTCATATTCCTCTCAAAAATACTACTTCATATTCCTCTTAAACATACTACTTCATATTCCTCTTAAACATGCTACTTCATATTCCTCTTAAATATACTACTTCATATTCTTCTTAAACATACTACTTCATATTCCTCATAAACATACTACTTCATATTCCTCTTAAATATACTACTTCATATTCCTCTTAAACATACTACTTCATATTCCTCTTAAACATACTACTTCATATTCCACTTAAATATACTATTTCATATTCCTCTTAAACATACTACTTCATATTCCTCTTAAACATACTACTTCATATTCCTCTTAAACATACTATTTCATATTCCTCTTGAACATACTACTTCATATTCCTCTTAAACATACTACCGCCAATTACTCTTAAAAATACTACTTCATATTCCTCTTACACATACTACTTCATATTCATCTTAAACATACTACTTCATATTCCTCTTAAACATACTACTTCATATTACTCTTAAATATACTACTTCATATTCCTCTTAACCATACTACTTCATATTCATCTTAAACATACTACTTCATATTCCACTTAAATATACTACTTCATATTCCTCTTAAACATACTACTTCATATTCCTCTTAAACATACTACTTCATATTCCTCTTAAACATACTACTTCATATTCCTCTTGAACATACTACTTCATATTCATCTTAAACATACTACTTCATATTCCTCTTAAACATACTACTTCATATTACTCTTAAATATACTACTTCATATTCCTCTTAACCATACTACTTCATATTCCTCTTAAACATACTACTTCATATTCCACTTAAATATACTACTTCATATTCCTCTTAAACATACTACTTCATATTCCTCTTAAACATACTACTTCATATTCCTATTAAACATACTACTTCATATTCCTCTTGAACATACTACTTCATATTCCTCTTAAACATACTACTTCATATTCCACTTAAATATACTACTTCATATTCCTCTTAAACATACTACTTCATATTCCTCTTAAACATACTACTTCATATTCCTCTTAAACATACTACTTCATATTCCTCTTAAATATACTACTTCATATTCCTCTTAAACATACTACTTCATATTCCACTTAAATATACTACTTCATATTCCTCTTGAACATACTACTTCATATTCCTCTTAAACATACTACTGCATATTCCTCTTAAACATACTACTACATATTCCTCTTAAACATACTACTACATATTCCTCTTAAATATACTACTGCATATTACTCTTAAATATATTACTTCATATCCCTCTTAAACATACTACTTCATATTCCTCTTAAACATACTACTTCATATTCCTCTTAAACATACTACTTCATATTCCTCTTAAACATACTACTTCATATTCCTCTTAAACATAATACTTCATATTCCTCTTAAACATAATACTTCATATTGCTCTTAAATATACTACTTCATATTCCTCTTAAACGTACTACTTCATATTCCTCTTAAATATACTACATCATATTCCTCTTAAATATACTACTTCATATTCCTGTTAAACATACTACTTCATATTCCTCTTAAACATACTACTTCATATTCCTCTTAAACATACTACTTCATATTCCTCCTAAACATACACTTCATATTACTCTTAAATATACTACTTCATATTCCTCTTAAACATACTACTTCATATTCCTCTTAAACATATTACTTCATATTCCTCTTAAATATACTACTTCATATTCCTCTTAAACATACTACTTCATATTCCTCTTAAACATACTACTTCAAATTCCTCTTAAACATACTACTTCATATTCCTCTTAAATATACTACTTCATATTCCTCTCAAAAATACTACTTCATATTCTTCTTAAACATACTACTTCATATTCCTCTTAAACATGCTACTTCATATTCCTCTTAAATATACTACTTCATATTCTTCTTAAACATACTACTTCATATTCCTCTTAAACATACTACTTCATATTCCTCTTAAATATACTACTTCATATTCCTCTTAAACATACTACTTCATATTCCTCTTAAACATACTACTTCATATTCCACTTAAATATACTATTTCATATTCCTCTTAAACATACTACTTCATATTCCTCTTAAACATACTACTTCATATTCCTCTTAAACATACTATTTCATATTCCTCTTGAACATACTACTTCATATTCCTCTTAAACATACTACCGCCAATTACTCTTAAAAATACTACTTCATATTCCTCTTACACATACTACTTCATATTCATCTTAAACATACTACTTCATATTCCTCTTAAACATACTACTTCATATTACTCTTAAATATACTACTTCATATTCCTCTTAACCATACTACTTCATATTTCTCTTAAACATACTACTTCATATTCCACTTAAATATACTACTTCATATTCCTCTTAAACATACTACTTCATATTCCTCTTAAACATACTACTTCATATTCCTCTTAAACATACTACTTCATATTCCTCTTGAACATACTACTTCATATTCCTCTTAAACATACTACTTCTTCTTCCTTTTAAACATATTACTTCATATTCCTCTTAAACATACTACTTCATATTCCTCTTAAACATACTACTTCATATTCCTCTTAAACATACTACTTCATATTCCTCTTAAACATACTACTTCATATTCCTCTAAAACATACTACTTCATATTACTCTTAAATATACAACTTCATATTCCTCTTAAACATACTACTTAATATTCCTCTTAAACATACTACTTCATATTCCACTTAAATATATTACTTCATATTTCTCTTAAACATACTACTTCATATTCCTCTTAAACATACCACTTCATATTCCTCTTAAACATACTACTTCATATTCCTCTTGAACATACTACTTCATATTCCTCTTCAACATACTACTGCTTATTACTCTTAAATATATTACTTCATATCCGTCTTAAACATACTACTTCATATTCCTCTTAAACATACTACTTCATATTCCTCTTAAACATACTACTTCATATTCCTCTTAAATATGCTACAGCATATTACTCTTAAATATATTACTTCATATCCCTCTTAAACATACTACTTCATATTCCTCTTAAACATACTACTTCATATTCCTCCTAAACATACTACTTCATATTCCTCTTAAACATACTACTTCATATTCCTCTTAAACATACTACTTCATATTCCTCTTAAACATACTACTTCATATTCCTCTTAAATATTATACTTCATATTCCTCTTAAACGTACTACTTCATATTCCTCTTAAATATACTACTTTATATTCCTCTTAAACATACTACTTCATATTCCTCTTAAACATACTACTTCATATTCTTCTTAAACATACTACTTCATATTCCTCTTAAACATACTACTTCATATTCCTCTTAAACATACTACTTCACATTCCTCTTACACATACTACTGCATATTCCTCTTAAACATACCACTTCATATTCCTCTTAAACATACAACTGCATATTCCTCTTAAACATACTATTTCATATTCCTCTTAAATATACTACTTCATATTCCTCTTAAACATACTACTTCATATTCCTCTTAAACATACTACTTCATATTCCTCTTAAACATACTACTTCATATTTGTCTTAAATATACTACTTCATATTCCTCTTAAACATATTACTTCATATTCCTCTTAAACATACTACTTCATATTCCTCTTAAACATACTACTTCATATTCCTCTTAAACATACCACTTCATATTCCTCTTAAACATACTACTTCATATTCCTCTTAAACATACTACTTCATATTCCTCTTAAACATACTACTTCATATTCCTCTTAAAAATACTACTTCATATTCCTCTTAAACATACTACTTCATATTACTCTTAAAAATACTACTTCATATTCCTCTTAAACATACTACTTCATATTCCTCTTAAACATACTACTTCATATTCCTCTTAAACATACTACTTCATATTCCTCTTAAGCATACTACTTCATATTCCTCTTAAAAATACTATTTCATATTCCTCTAGAACATACTACTTCATATTCCTCTTAAATATACTACTTCATATTCCTCTTAAACATATTACTTCATATTCCTCTTAAACATACTACTTCATATTCCTCTCAAACATACTACTTCATATTCCTCTTAAACATACTACTGCATATTCCTCTTAAACATACTACTTCATATTCCTCTTAAAAATACTACTTCATATTACCCTTAAATATACAACTTCATATTCCTCTTAAACATACTACTTCATATTCCTCTTAAACATACTACTTCATATTCCACTTAAATATACTACTTCATATTCCTCTTGAACATACTACTTCATATTCCTCTTAAACATACTACTGCATATTACTCTTAAATATATTATTTCATATCCCTCTTAAACATACTACTTCATATTCCTCTTAAACATACTACTACATATTCCTCTTAAACATACTACTTCATATTCCTCTTAAATATACTACTGCATATTACTCTTAAATATATTACTTCATATCCCTCTTATACATACTACTTCATATTCCTCTTAAACATACTACTTCATATTCCTCTTAAACATACTACTTCATATTCCTCTTAAACATACTACTTCATATTCCTCTTAAACATAAAACTTCATATTCCTCTTAAACATAATACTTCATATTCCTCTTAAATATACTACTTCATATTCCTCTTAAACGTACTACTTCATATTCCTCTTAAATATACTACATCATATTCCTCTTAAATATACTACTTCATATTCCTGTTAAACATACTACTTCATATTCCTCTTAAACATACTACTTCATATTCCTCTTAAACATACTACTTCATATTCCTCCTAAACGTACACTTCATATTACTCTTAAATATACTACTTCATATTCCTCTTAAACATACTACTTCATATTCCTCTTAAACATATTACTTCATATTCCTCTTAAATATACTACTTCATATTCCTCTTAAACATACTACTTCATATTCCTCTTAAACATACTACTTCAAATTCCTCTTAAACATACTACTTCATATTCCTCTTAAATATACTACTTCATATTCCTCTCAAAAATACTACTTCATATTCCTCTTAAACATACTACTTCATATTCCTCTTAAACATGCTACTTCATATTCCTCTTAAATATACTACTTCATATTCTTCTTAAACATACTACTTCATATTCCTCTTAAACATACTACTTCATATTCCTCTTAAATATACTACTTCATATTCCTCTTAAACATACTACTTCATATTCCTCTTAAACATACTACTTCATATTCCACTTAAATATACTATTTCATATTCCTCTTAAATATACTACTTCATATTCCTCTTAAACATACTACTTCATATTCCTCTTAAACATACTATTTCATATTCCTCTTGAACATACTACTTCATGTTCCTCTTAAACATACTACCGCCAATTACTCTTAAAAATACTACTTCATATTCCTTTTACACATACTACTTCATATTCATCTTAAACATACTACTTCATATTCCTCTTAAACATACTACTTCATATTACTCTTAAATATACTACTTCATATTCCTCTTAACCATACTACTTCATATTCCTCTTAAACATACTACTTCATATTCCACTTAAATATACTACTTCATATTCCTCTTAAACATACTACTTCATATTCCTCTTAAACATACTACTTCATATTCCTCTTAAACATACTACTTCATATTCCTCTTGAACATACTACTTCATATTACTCTTAAATATACTACTTCATATTCCTCTTAAACATACTACTTCATATTCCTCTTAAATATACTACTACATATTCCTCTTAAACATACTACTTCATATTACTCTTAAATATACTACTTCATATTCCTCTTAAATATACTACTTCATATTCCTCTTAAACATACTACTTCATATTCGTCTTAAACATACTACTTCATATTCCTCTTAAACATACTACTTCATATTCCTCTTAAACATACTACTTCATATTCCTCTTAAACATACTACTTCATATTCCTCTTAAATAAACAACTTCATATTCCTCTTAAACATACTACTTCATATTCCACTTAAATATACTACTTTATATTCCTCTTTAACATACTACTTCATATTACTCTTAAATATACTACTTCATATTCCTCTTAAACATACGATTTCATATTCCTCTTAAACATACTTCTTTTTATTCCACTTAAATATACTACTTCATATTACTCTTAAACATACTACTGCATATTCCTCTTAAAAATACTACTTCATATTCCTCTTAAACATACTACTTCATATTCCTCTTAAACATACTACTTCATATTCCTCTTAAACATATTACTTCTTCTTCCTTTTAAACATATTTCCTCATATTCCTCTTAAACATACTACTTCATATTCCTCTTAAACATACTACTTCATATTCCTCTTAAACATACTACTTCATATTCCTCTTAAACATACTACTACATATTCCTCTTAAATATACTACTTCATATTACTCTTAAATATACTACTTCATATTCCACTTAAATATACTACTTCATATTTCTCTTAAACATACTACTTCATATTCCTCTTAAACATACCACTTCATATTCCTCTTAAACATACTACTTCATATCCCTCTTAAACATACTACTTCATATTCCTCTTAAACATACTACTGCATATTCCTCTTAAACATACTACTTCATATTCCTATTAAATATACTGATTCATATTCCTCTTAAACATACTACTTCGAATAACTCTTAAATATACTACTTCATATTCCTCTTAAACATACTACTTCATATTCCTCTTAAATATACTACTTCATATTCTTCTTAAACTTACTACTTCATATTCCTCTTAAACATACTACTGTATATTCCTCTTAAACATACTACTTCATATTCCTCTTAAATATACTACTTCATATTACTCTTAAATATACTACTTCATATTCCTCTTAAATATACTACTTCATATTCCTCTTAAACATACTACCTCATATACCAATTAAATATACTACTTCATATTCCTCTTTAACATACTACTTCATATTACTCTTAAATATACTACTTCATATTTCTCTTAAACATACTACTTCATAATCCTCTTAAACATACTACTTCATATTCCTGTTAAACATACTACTTCATATTCCTCTTAAATATACTACTTCATATTCCTCTTAAACATACTACTTCAAATTCCACTTAAATATACTAATTCCTATTACTCTTAAACATACTACTGTATATTCCTCTTAAACATACTACTCCATATTCCTCTTAAACATACTACTTCATATTCCTCTTAAACATACTACTTCATATTCCTCTTAAACATACTACTTCATATTCCTCTTAAACATACTACTTCATATTCCTCTTAAACATACTACTTCATATTCTTCTTAAACATACTACTTCATATTCCTCTTAAACATACTACTTCATATTCCTCTTACACATACTACTGCATATTCCTCTTGAACATACCACTTCATATTCCTCTTAAACATACTACTGCATATTTCTCTTAAACATACTATTTCATATTCCTCTTAAATATACTACTTCATATTCCTCTTAAACAAACTACTTCATATTCCTCTTAAACATACTACTTCATATTCCTCTTAAACATACTACTTCATATTCCTCTTAAACATACTACTTCATATTCCTCTTAAACATACTACTTCATATTCCTCTTGAACATACTACTTCATATTCCTCTTAAAAATACTACTTCATATTCCTCTTAAACATACTACTTCATATCCCTCTTAAACATACTACTTCATATTCCTCTTAAACATACTACTGCATATTCCTCTTAACCATACTACTTCATATTCCTCTTAAACATACTACTTCATATTCCTCTTAAATATACTGCTTCATATTCCTCTTAAACATACTACTTCATATTACTCTTAAATATACTATTTCATATTCCTCTTAAATATACTACTTCATATTCCTCTTAAACATACTACTTCATTTTCGTCTTAAACATACAACTTCATATTCCTCTTTAACATACTTCTTCATATTCCTCTTAAATATACTACTTTATATTCCTCTTAAATATACTACTTCATATTCCTTTTAAACATACTACTTCATATTCCTCTTAAACATACTACTTCATATTCCTCTTAAATATACTACTTCATATTCCTCTTAAACATACTACTTCATATTACTCTTAAATATACTACTTCATATTCCTCTTAAATATACTACTTCATATTCCTCTTAAACATACTACTTCATATTCGTCTTAAACATACTACTTCATATTCCTCTTTAACATACTTCTTCATATTCCTCTTAAATATACTACTTTGTATTCCTCTTAAATATACTACTTCATATTCCTTTTAAACATACTACTTCATATTACTCTTAAACATACTACTTCATATTCCTCTTAAACATACTACTTTTTATTCCACTTAAATATACTACTTCATATTACTCTTAAACATACTACTTCATATTCCTCTTAAACATACTACTTCATATTCCTCTTAAACATACTACTTCATATTCCTCTTAAACATACTACTTTTTCTTCCTTTTAAACATATTACTTCATATTCCTCTTAAACATACTACTTTATATTCCTCTTAAACATACTACTTCATATTCCTCTTAAACATACTACTTCATATTCCTCTTAAACATACTACTTCATATTCCTCTTAAACATACTACTTCATATTACTCTTAAATATACTACTTCATATTCCTCTTAAACATACTAATTCATATTCCTCTTAAACATACTACTTCATATTCCACGTAAATATATTACTTCATATTTCTCTTAAACATACTACTTCATATTCCTCTTAAACATACCACTTCATATTCCTCTTAAACATACTACTTCATATTCCTCTTGAACATACTACTTCATATTCCTCTTCAACATACTACTGCTTATTACTCTTAAATATATTACTTCATATCCGTCTTAAACATACTACTTCATATTCCTCTTAAACATACTACTTCATATTCCTCTTAAACATACTACTTCATATTCCTCTTAAATATGCTACAGCATATTACTCTTAAATATATTACTTCATATCCCTCTTACACATACTACTTCATATTCCTCTTAAACATACTACTTCATATTCCTCTTAAACATACTACTTCATATTCCTCTTAAACATACTCCTTCATATTCCTCTTAAACATACTACTTCATATTCCTCTTAAACATACTACTTCATATTCCTCTTAAATATACTACTTCATATTCCTCTTAAACATACTACTTCATATTAACCTTAAAAACTTCATATTCTTCTTAAACATACTACTTCATATTCCTCTTAAATATACTACTTCATATTCCTCTTAAACATACTACTTCATATTCCTCTTAAACATACTACTGCATATTCCTCTTAAACATACTACTTCATATTCCTCTTAAATATACTGCTTAAACATACTACTTCATATTCCTCTTAAACATACTCCTTCATATTCCTCTTAAACATACTACTTCATATTCCTCTTAAACATACTACTTCATATTCCTCTTAAGCATACTCCTTCATATTCCTCTTAAACATACTACTTGATATTCCTCTTAAATATACTACTTCATATTCCTCTTAAATATACTACTTCATATTCCTCTTAAACATACTACTTCATATTCCTCTTAAACATACTATTTCATATTCCTCTTAAACATACTACTTCATATTCCTCCTAAATATACTACTTCATATTCCTCTTAAACATACTACTTCAAATTCCTCTTAGACATACTACTTCATATTCCTCTTAAAAATACTACTTCATATTCCTCTTAAATATACTAATTCATATTCCTCTTAAACATACTACTTCATATTCCTCTTAAACATACTACTTCATATTCCTCTTTAACATAGTACTGCATATTCCTCTTAAACATACTACTTCATATTCCTCTCAAATATACTACTTCATATTCCTCTTAAACATACTCCTTCATATTCCTCTTAAACATACTAATTCATATTCCTCTTAAACATACTACTTCATATTCCTCTTAAACATACTACTTCATATTTCTCTTTAACATAGTACTGCATATTCCTCTTAAACATACTACTTCATATTCCTCTCAAATATACTACTTCATATTCCTCTTAAACATACTCCTTCATATTCCTCTTAAACATACTCCTTCATATTCCTCTTAAACATACTACTTCATATTCCTCTTAAACATACTACTTCATATTCCTCTTAAATATACTACTTCATATTCCTCTTAAACATACTACTTCATATTCCTCTTAAACATACTATTTCATATTTCTCTTAAACATACTACTTCATATTCCTCTTAAACATACTACTTCATATTCCTCTTAAACATACTACTTCATATTCGTCTTAAATATACTACTTCATATTCCTCTTAAACATACTACTTCATATTACTCTTAAATATACTACTTCATATTCCTCTTAAACATACTACTTCATATTCCTCTTAAACATACTACTTCATATTCCTCTTAAGCATACTACTTCATATTCCTCTTAAACATTCTACTTCATATTCCTCTTAAACATACTACTGCATATTTCTCTTAAACATACTACTTCATATTCCTCTTAAATATACTGCTTAAACATACTACTTCATATTCCTCTTAAACATACTCCTTCATATTCCTCTTAAACATACTACTTCATATTCCTCTTAAACATACTACTTCATATTCCTCTTAAGCATACTCCTTCATATTCCTCTTAAACATACTACTTGATATTCCTCTTAAATATACTACTTCATATTCCTCTTAAATATACTACTTCATATTCCTCTTAAACATACTACTTCATATTCCTCTTAAACATACTATTTCATATTCCTCTTAAACATACTACTTCATATTCCTCCTAAATATACTACTTCATATTCCTCTTAAACATACTACTTCAAATTCCTCTTAGACATACTACTTCATATTCCTCTTAAAAATACTACTTCATATTCCTCTTAAATATACTAATTCATATTCCTCTTAAACATACTACTTCATATTCCTCTTAAACATACTACTTCATATTCCTCTTTAACATAGTACTGCATATTCCTCTTAAACATACTACTTCATATTCCTCTCAAATATACTACTTCATATTCCTCTTAAACATACTCCTTCATATTCCTCTTAAACATACTAATTCATATTCCTCTTAAACATACTACTTCATATTCCTCTTAAACATACTACTTCATATTTCTCTTTAACATAGTACTGCATATTACTCTTAAACATACTACTTCATATTCCTCTCAAATATACTACTTCATATTCCTCTTAAACATACTCCTTCATATTCCTCTTAAACATACTCCTTCATATTCCTCTTAAACATACTACTTCATATTCCTCTTAAACATACTACTTCATATTCCTCTTAAATATACTACTTCATATTCCTCTTAAACATACTACTTCATATTCCTCTTAAACATACTACTTCATATTCCTCTTAAACATACTACTTCATATTCGTCTTAAATATACTACTTCATATTCCTCTTAAACATACTACTTCATATTCCTCTTAAACATACTACTTCATATTCCTCTTAAACATACTACTTCATATTCCTCTTAAACATACTACTTCATATTCGTCTTAAATATACTACTTCATATTCCTCTTAAACATACTACTTCATATTCCTCTTAAACATACTCCTTCATATTCCTCTTAAACATACTAATTCATATTCCTCTTAAACATACTACTTCATATTCCTCTTAAACATACTACTTCATATTTCTCTTTAACATAGTACTGCATATTACTCTTAAACATACTACTTCATATTCCTCTCAAATATACTACTTCATATTCCTCTTAAACATACTCCTTCATATTCCTCTTAAACATACTCCTTCATATTCCTCTTAAACATACTACTTCATATTCCTCTTAAACATACTACTTCATATTCCTCTTAAATATACTACTTCATATTCCTCTTAAACATACTACTTCATATTCCTCTTAAACATACTACTTCATATTCCTCTTAAACATACTACTTCATATTCCTCTTAAACATACTACTTCATATTCGTCTTAAACATACTCCTTCATATTCCTCTTAAACATACTACTTCATATTACTCTTAAACATACTACTTCATATTCCTCTTAAACATACTATTTCATATTTCTCTTAAACATACTACTTCATATTCCTCTTAAACATACTACTTCATATTCCTCTTAAACATACTACTTCATATTCGTCTTAAATATACTACTTCATATTCCTCTTAAACATACTACTTCATATTACTCTTAAATATACTACTTCATATTCCTCTTAAACATACTACTTCATATTCCTCTTAAACATACTACTTCATATTCCTCTTAAGCATACTACTTCATATTCCTCTTAAACATACTCCTTCATATTCCTCTTAAATATACTACTTCATATTCCTCTTAAACATACTAATTCATATTCCTCTTAAACATACTACTTCATATTACTCTTAAATATACTACTTCATATTCCTCTTAAACATACTACTTCATATTCCTCTTAAGCATTCTACTTCATATTCCTCTTAAACATACTACTTCATATTCCTCTTAAACATACTACTTCATATTCCTTTTAAACATACTACTTCATATTCCTCTTAAACATACTACTTCATATTCCTCTTAAACATACTCCTTTATATTCCTCTTAAACATACTACTTCATATTCCTCTTAAATATACTACTTCATATTCGTCTTAAATATACTCCTTCGTATTCCTCTTAAACATACTACTTCATATTCCTCTTAAACATACTATTTCATATTCCTCTTAAACATACTACTTCATATTCCTCCTAAATATACTACTTCATATTCCTCTTAAACATACTACTTCAAATTCCTCTTAGACATACTACTTCATATTCCTCTTAAAAATACTACTTCATATTCCTCTTAAATATACTAATTCATATTCCTCTTAAACATACTACTTCATATTCCTCTTAAACATACTACTTCATATTCCTCTTTAACATAGTACTGCATATTCCTCTTAAACATACTACTTCATATTTCTCTCAAATATACTACTTCATATTCCTCTTAAACATACTCCTTCATATTCCTCTTAAACATACTAATTCATATTCCTCTTAAACATACTACTTCATATTCCTCTTAAACATAATACTTCATATTTCTCTTTAACATAGTACTGCATATTACTCTTAAACATACTACTTCATATTCCTCTCAAATATACTACTTCATATTCCTCTTAAACATACTCCTTCATATTCCTCTTAAACATACTCCTTCATATTCCTCTTAAACATACTACTTCATATTCCTCTTAAACATACTACTTCATATTCCTCTTAAATATACTACTTCATATTCCTCTTAAACATACTACTTCATATTCCTCTTAAACATACTATTTCATATTTCTCTTAAACATACTACTTCATATTCCTCTTAAACATACTACTTCATATTCCTCTTAAACATACTACTTCATATTCGTCTTAAATATACTACTTCATATTCCTCTTAAACATACTACTTCATATTACTCTTAAATATACTACTTCATATTCCTCTTAAACATACTACTTCATATTCCTCTTAAACATACTACTTCATATTCCTCTTAAGCATACTACTTCATATTCCTCTTAAACATACTCCTTCATATTCCTCTTAAATATACTACTTCATATTCCTCTTAAACATACTAATTCATATTCCTCTTAAACATACTACTTCATATTACTCTTAAATATACTACTTCATATTCCTCTTAAACATACTACTTCATATTCCTCTTAAACATTCTACTTCATATTCCTCTTAAACATACTACTTCATATTCCTCTTAAACATACTACTTCATATTCCTCTTAAGCATACTACTTCATATTCCTCTTAAACATACTCCTTCATATTCCTCTTAAATATACTACTTCATATTCCTCTTAAACATACTAATTCATATTCCTCTTAAACATACTACTTCATATTACTCTTAAATATACTACTTCATATTCCTCTTAAACATACTATTTCATATTCCTCTTAAACATACTACTTCACATTCCTCTTAAACATACTCCTTCATGTTCCTCTTAAACATACTACTTCATATTCCTCTTAAACATACTCCTTCATATTCCTCTTAAACATACTACTTCATATTTCTCTTAAACATACTGCTTCATATTCCTCTTAAACATACTACTTCATATTCCTCTTAAATATACTACTTCATATTCCTCTGAAACATACTACTTCATATTCCTCTTAAACATACTACTACATATTCCTCTGAAACATACTACTTCATATTCATGTTAAACATACAACTTCATATTCCTCTTAAACATACTACTTCATATTCCGCTTAAACATACTACTTCATATTCTTCTTTAACATACTACTTCATATTCCTCTTACACATACTACTTCATATTCCTCTTAAACATACTATTTCATATACGTCTTAAATATACTACTTCAAATTCCTCTTAAACATACTACTTCTTATTACTCTTAAATATACTACCTCATATTCCTCTTAAACATACTACTTCATATTCCTCTTAAATATACTACTTCATATTCCTCTTAAATATACTACTTCATATTCCTCTTAAACATACTACTTCATATTCCTCTTAAACATACTCCTTCATATTCCTCTTAAACATACTACTTCATATTCCTCTTAAACATACTACTTCATATTCCTCTTAAATATACTACTTCATATTCCTCTTAAACATACTACTTCATATTCCTCTTAAACATACTACTTCATATTCCTCTTTAACATAGTACTGCATATTTCTCTTAAACATACTACTTCATATTCCTCTTAAATATACTACTTCATATTCGTCTTAAATATACTCCTTCGTATTCCTCTTAAACATACTACTTCATATTCCTCTTAAACATACTACTTCATATTCCTCTTAAACATACTCCTTCATATTCCTCTAAAACATACTACTTCATATTTCTCTTTAACATACTGCTTCATATTCCTCTTAAACATACTACGTCATATTCCACTTAAATATACTACTTCATATTCCTCTTATACATACTACTTCATATTCCTCTTAAACATACTACTTCATATTCCTCTTAAACATACTACTTCATATTCCTCTTAAACATACTACTTCATATTCCTCTTAAACATACTACTTCATATTCCTCTTAAACATACTACTTCATATTCCTCTTAAACATACTACTTCATATATCTCTTAAACATACTACTTCATATTCTTCTTAAACATACTACTTCATATTCCTCTTAAACATACTCCTTCATATTCCTCTTAAACATACTACTTCATATTCCTCTTAAACATACTACTTCATATTCCCCTTAAATATACTACTTCATATTCCTCTTAAACATACTACTTCATATTCCTCTTAAATATACTACTTCATATTCCTCTTTAACATACTATTTCATATTCCTCTTAAACATACTACTTCATATTCCTCTTAAACAGACTACTTCATATTCCTCTAAAACATACTACTTCATATTCCTCTTAAACAAACAACTTCATATTCCTCTTAAACATACTACTTCATATTCCTCTTAAACATATTCCTCTTAAACATACTACTTCATATCCCTCTTTAACATACTACTTCATATTCCTCTTAAACATACTACTTCATATTACTCTTAAATATACTACTTCATATTCCTCTTAAAAATACTACTTCATATTCCTCTTAAACATGCTACTTCATATTCCTCTTAAACATACTACTTCATATTCCTCTTAAACATACTATTTCATATTCCTCTTAAATATACTTCTTCATATTCCTCTTAAACATACTACTTCATATTCCACTTAAATATACTACTTCATATTCCTCTTAAATATACTACTTCATATTCCTCTTAAACATACTACTTCATATTCCTCTTAAACATACTACTTAATATTCGTCTTAAATATACTACTTCATATTCCTCTGAAACATACTACTTCATATTACTCTTAAATATACTACTTCTTATTCCTCTTAAACATACTACTTCATATTCCTCTTAAACATACTACTTCATATTCCTCTTAAACATACTACTTCATATTCCTCTTAAATATACTACTTCATATTCCTCTTAAACATACTACTTCATGTTCCTCATAAACATATTACTTCATAATCCTCTTAAACATACTACTTCATATTCCTCTTAAACATACTACTTCATATTCCTCTTAAACATACTACTTCATATTCCTCTTAAACATACTACTTCATATTCCTCTTAAACATAATACTTCATATTCCTCTTAAACATACTCCTTCATATTCCTCTTAAACATACTACTTCATATTCCTCTTAAACAGACTACTTCATATTCCTCTTAAATATAATACTTCATATTCCTCTAAAACATATCCTCTTAAACATACTGCTTCATATTCCTCTTAAATATACAAGAACTACTTCATATTCCTCTTAAACATACTACTTCATATTCGTCTTAAACATACTACTTCATATTCCTCTTAAACATACTACTTCATATTCCTCTTAAATATACTACTTCATATTCCTTTTAAACATACTACTTCATATTCCTCTTAAACATACTACTTCATATTCCTCTTAAACATACTACTTCATATTCATCTTAAACATACTACTTCATATTCCTCTTAAATATACTACTTCATATTCCTCTTTAATATACTACTTCATATTTCTCTTAAACATACTACTTCATATTCCTCTTAAACATACTACTTCATATTCCTCTTAAAAATACTACTTCATATTCCTCTTAAACATACTACTTCATATTCCTCTTAAACATACTACTTCATATTCCTCTTAAACATACTACTTCATATTCCTCTTGAACATACTACTTCATATTCCTCTTAAATATACTACTTCATATTCCTCTTAAACATACTACTTCATATTACTCTTAAATATACTACTTCATATTCCTCTTAAACATACTACTTCATATTCCTCTTAAATATACTACTTCATATTCCTCTTAAACATACTACTTCATATTGCTCTTAAACATACTACTTCATATTCCTCTTTAACATAGTACTGCATATTCCTCTTAAACATACTACTTCATATTCCTCTTAAACATACTACTTCATATTCCTATTAAACATACTACTTCATATTCCTCTTAAACATAGTACTTCATATTCCTCTTAAATATACTACTTCATATTCCTCTTAAATATACTACTTTATTTTCCTTTTAAACATACTACTTCATATTCCTCTTAAACATACTACTTCATATTCCTCTTAAACATATTACTTCATATCCCACTTAAACATACTATTTCATATTCCTCTTAAACATACTACTTCATATGCCTTTAAAACATACTACTTCATATTCCTCTTAAACATACTACTTCATATTCCCCTTTAAAATACTACTTCATATTCCTCTTAAACATACTACTTCATATTCCTCTTAAACATACTACTTCATATTCCTCTTAAACATACTACTTCATATTCCTTTTAAACATAGTACGTCATATTCCTCTTTAACATAGGACTGCATATTCCTCTTAAACATACTACTTCATATTCCTCTTAAACATACTACTTCATATTCCTCTTAAACATACTACTTCATATTCCTCTTAAATATACTCCTTCATATTCCTCTTAAACATACAACTTCATATTCCTCTTAAACATACTACTTCATATTCCTCTTAATTATACTACTTTATATTCCTCTTAAACATACCACTTCATATTCCTCTTAAACATACTACTTCATATTCCTCTTAAATATACTCCTTCATATTCCTCTCAAACATACTACTTCATATTCCTCTTAAACATACTACTTCATATTCCTCTTAAACATTCTACTTCATATTCCTCTTAAACATATAACTTCATATTCCTCTCAAATATACTACTTCATATTCCTCTTAAACATACTACGTCATATTCCACTTAAATATACTACTTCATATTCCTCTTATACATACTACTTCATATTCCTCTTAAACATATTACTCCATATTCCTCTTAAACATACTACTTCATATTCCTCTTAAACATACTACTTCATATTCCTCTTAAACATACTACTTCATATTCCTCTTAAACATACTACTTCATATTCCTCTTAAACATACTACTTCATATTCCTCTTAAACATACTACTTTATATTCTTCTTAAACATACTACTTCATATTCCTCTTAAACATACTCCTTCATATTCCTCTTAAACATACTACTTCATATTCCTCTTAAACATACTACTTCATATTCCCCTTAAATATACTACTTCATATTCCTCTTAAACATACTACTTCATATTCCTCTTAAATATACTACTTCATATTCCTCTTTAACATACTATTTCATATTCCTCTTAAACATACTACTTCATATTCCTCTTAAACATACTACTTCATATTCCTCTAAAACATACTACTTCATATTCCTCTTAAACAAACAACTTCATATTCCTCTTAAACATACTACTTCATATTCCTCTTAAACATACTTCTTCATATTCCTCTTAAACATACTACTTCATATCCCTCTTTAACATACTACTTCATATTCCTCTTAAACATACTACTTCATATTACTCTTAAATATACTACTTCATATTCCTCTTAAAAATACTACTTCATATGCCTCTTAAACATACTACTTCATATTCCTCTTAAACATAATACTTCATATTCCTCTTAAACATACTCCTTCATATTCCTCTTAAACATACTACTTCATATTCCTCTTAAACAGACTACTTCATATTCCTCTTAAATATAATACTTCATATTCCTCTAAAACATATCCTCTTAAACATACTGCTTCATATTCCTCTTAAATATACAAGAACTACTTCATATTCCTCTTAAACATACTACTTCATATTCGTCTTAAACATACTACTTCATATTCCTCTTAAACATACTACTTCATATTCCTCTTAAATATACTACTTCATATTCCTTTTAAACATACTACTTCATATTCCTCTTGAACATACTACTTCATATTCCTCTTAAATATACTACTTCATATTCCTCTTAAACATACTACTTCATATTACTCTTAAATATACTACTTCATATTCCTCTTAAACATACTACTTCATATTCCTCTTAAATATACTACTTCATATTCCTCTTAAACATACTACTTCATATTCCTCTTAAACATACTACTTCATATTCCTCTTTAACATAGTACTGCATATTCCTCTTAAACATACTACTTCATATTCCTCTTAAACATACTACTTCATATTCCTATTAAACATACTACTTCATATTCCTCTTAAACATAGTACTTCATATTCCTCTTAAATATACTACTTCATATTCCTCTTAAATATACTACTTTATTTTCCTTTTAAACATACTACTTCATATTCCTCTTAAACATACTACTTCATATTCCTCTTAAACATATTACTTCATATCCCACTTATACATACTATTTCATATTCCTCTTAAACATACTACTTCATATGCCTTTAAAACATACTACTTCATATTCCTCTTAAACATACTACTTCATATTCCCCTTTAAAATACTACTTCATATTCCTCTTAAACATACTACTTCATATTCCTCTTAAACATACTACTTCATATTCCTCTTAAACATACTACTTCATATTCCTTTTAAACATACTACGTCATATTCCTCTTTAACATAGGACTGCATATTCCTCTTAAACATACTACTTCATATTCCTCTTAAACATACTACTTCATATTCCTCTTAAACATACTACTTCATATTCCTCTTAAATATACTCCTTCATATTCCTCTTAAACATACAACTTCATATTCCTCTTAAACATACTACTTCATATTCCTCTTAATTATACTACTTTATATTCCTCTTAAACATACCACTTCATATTCCTCTTAAACATACTACTTCATATTCCTTTAAAATATACTCCTTCAAAATCCTCTCAAACATACTACTTCATATTCCTCTTAAACATACTACTTCATATTCCTCTTAAACATTCTACTTCATATTCCTCTTAAACATATAACTTCATATTCCTCTTAAATATACTACATCATATTCCTCTTAAACATACTACGTCATATTCCACTTAAATATACTACTTCATATTCCTCTTATACATACTACTTCATATTCCTCTTAAACATATTACTCCATATTTCTCTTAAACATACTACTTCATATTCCTCTTAAACATACTACTTCATATTCCTCTTAAACATACTACTTCATATTCCTCTTAAACATACTACTTCATATTCCTCTTAAACATACTACTTCATATTCCTCTTAAACATACTACTTTATATTCTTCTTAAACATACTACTTCATATTCCTCTTAAACATACTCCTTCATATTCCTCTTAAACATACTACTTCATATTCCTCTTAAACATACTACTTCATATTCCCCTTAAATATACTACTTCATATTCCTCTTAAACATACTACTTCATATTCCTCTTAAATATACTACTTCATATTCCTCTTTAACATACTATTTCATATTCCTCTTAAACATACTACTTCATATTCCTCTTAAACATACTACTTCATATTCCTCTAAAACATACTACTTCATATTCCTCTTAAACAAACAACTTCATATTCCTCTTAAACATACTACTTCATATTCCTCTTAAACATACTCCTTCATATTCCTCTTAAACATACTACTTCATATCCCTCTTTAACATACTACTTTATATTCCTCTTAAACATACTACTTCATATTACTCTTAAATATACTACTTCATATTCCTCTTAAAAATACTACTTCATATTCCTCTTAAACATACTATTTCATATTCCTCTTAAATATACTACTTCATAATCCTCTTAAACATACTACTTCATATTCCACTTAAATATACTACTTCATATTCCTCATAAATATACTACTTCATATTCCTCTTAAACATACTACTTCATATTCCTCTTAAACATACTACTTAATATTCGTCTTAAATATACTACTTCATATTCCTCTTAAACATACTACTTCATATTACTCTTAAATATACTACTTCTTATTCCTCTTAAACATACTACTTCAGATTCCTCTTAAACATACTACTTCATATTCCTCTTAAACATACTACTTCATATTCCTCTTAAATATACTACTTCATATTCCTCTTAAACATACTACTTCATGTTCCTCATAAACATATTACTTCATATTCCTCTTAAACATACTACTTCATATTCCTCTTAAACATACTACTTCATATTCCTCTTAAACATACTACTTCATATTCCTCTTAAACATACTACTTCATATTCCTCTTAAACATAATACTTCATATTCCTCTTAAACATACTCCTTCATATTCCTCTTAAACATACTAATTCATATTCCTCTTAAACATACTACTTCATATTCCTCTTAAATATAATACTTCATATTCCTCTAAAACATATCCTCTTAAACATACTGCTTCATATTCCTCTTAAATATACAAGAACTACTTCATATTCCTCTTAAACATACTACTTCATATTCGTCTTAAACATACTACTTCATATTCCTCTTAAACATACGTGTAATACTTCATATTCCTCTTAAATATACTACTTCATATTCCTTTTAAACATACTACTTCATTTTCCTCTTAAACATACTACTTCATATTCCTCTTAAACATACTACTTCATATTCATATTAAACATACTACTTCATATTCCTCTTAAATATACTACTTCATATTCCTCTTAAACATACTACTTCATATTCTTCTTAAACATACTACTTCATATTCCTCTTTAACATAGTACTGCATATTCCTCTTAAACATACTACTTCATATTCCTCTTAAACATACTACTTCATATTCCTATTAAACATACTACTTCATATTCCTCTTAAACATAGTACTTCATATTCCTCTTAAATATACTACTTCATATTCCTCTTAAATATACTACTTTATTTTCCTTTTAAACACACTACTTCATATTAGTATATTCCTCTTAAATATACTCATATCCCACTTAAACATACTATTTCATATTCCTCTTAAACATACTACTTCATATGCCTTTAAAACATACTACTTCATATTCCTCTTAAACATACAACTTCATATTCCTCTTTAAAATACTACTTCATATTCCTCTTAAACATACTACTTCATATTCCTCTTAAACATACTACTTCATATTCCTCTTAAACATACTACTTCATATTCCTTTTAAACATACTACGTCATATTCCTCTTTAACATAGGACTGCATATTCCTCTTAAATATACTACTTCATATTCCTCTTAAATATACTACTTCATATTCCTCTTAAACATACTACTTCATATTCCTCTTAAATATACTACTTCATATTCCTCTTAAACATACCACTTCATATTCCTCTTAAACATACTACTTCATATTCCTCTTAAATATACTACTTCAAAATCCTCTCAAACATACTACTTCATATTCCTCTTAAACATACTACTTCATATTCCTCTTAAACATTCTACTTCATATTCCTCTTAAACATACAACTACATATTCCTCTTAAATATACTACTTCATATTCCTCTTAAACATACTACTTCATATTCCTCTTAAATATACTACTTCATATTCCTCTTAAATATACTACTTCATATTCCTTTTAAACATACTACTTCATATTCCTCTTAAAAATACTACTTCATATTCCTCTTAAACATACTATTTAATATTCGTCTTAAATATACTACTTCATATTCCTCTTAAACATACTACTTCATATTACTCTTAAATATACTACTTCTTATTCCTCTTAAACATACTACTTCAGATTCCTCTTAAACATACTACTTCATATTCCTCTTAAACATACTACTTCATATTCCTCTTAAATATACTACTTCATATTCCTCTTAAACATACTACTTCATGTTCCTCATAAACATATTACTTCATATTCCTCTTAAACATACTACTTCATATTCCTCTTAAACATACTACTTCATATTCCTCTTAAACATACTACTTCATATTCCTCTTAAACATACTACTTCATATTCCTCTTAAACATAATACTTCATATTCCTCTTAAACATACTCCTTCATATTCCTCTTAACCATACTAATTCATATTCCTCTTAAACATACTACTTCATATTCCTCTTAAATATAATACTTCATATTCCTCTAAAACATATCCTCTTAAACATACTGCTTCATATTCCTCTTAAATATACAAGAACTACTTCATATTCCTCTTAAACATACTACTTCATATTCGTCTTAAACATACTACTTCATATTCCTCTTAAACATACTACTTCATATTCCTCTTAAATATACTACTTCATATTCCTTTTAAACATACTACTTCATGTTCCTCTTAAACATACTACTTCATATTCCTCTTAAACATACTACTTCATATTCATCTTAAACATACTACTTCATATTCCTCTTAAATATACTACTTCATATTCCTCTTAAACATACTACTTCATATTCTTCTTAAACATACTACTTCATATTCCTCTTTAACATAGTACTGCATATTCCTCTTAAACATACTACTTCATATTCCTCTTAAACATACTACTTCATATTCCTATTAAACATACTACTTCATATTCCTCTTAAACATAGTACTTCATATTCCTCTTAAATATACTACTTCATATTCCTCTTAAATATACTACTTTATTTTCCTTTTAAACACACTACTTCATATTAGTATATTCCTCTTAAATATACTCATATCCCACTTAAACATACTATTTCATATTCCTCTTAAACATACTACTTCATATGCCTTTAAAACATACTACTTCATATTCCTCTTAAACATACAACTTCATATTCCTCTTTAAAATACTACTTCATATTCCTCTTAAACATACTACTTCATATTCCTCTTAAACATACTACTTCATATTCCTCTTAAACATACTACTTCATATTCCTTTTAAACATACTACGTCATATTCCTCTTTAACATAGGACTGCATATTCCTCTTAAATATACTACTTCATATTCCTCTTAAATATACTACTTCATATTCCTCTTAAACATACTACTTCATATTCCTCTTAAATATACTACTTCATATTCCTCTTAAACATACCACTTCATATTCCTCTTAAACATACTACTTCATATTCCTCTTAAATATACTACTTCAAAATCCTCTCAAACATACTACTTCATATTCCTCTTAAACATACTACTTCATATTCCTCTTAAACATTCTACTTCATATTCCTCTTAAACATACAACTACATATTCCTCTTAAATATACTACTTCATATTCCTCTTAAACATACTACTTCATATTCCTCTTAAATATACTACTTCATATTCCTCTTAAATATACTACTTCATATTCCTTTTAAACATACTACTTCATATTCCTCTTAAAAATACTACTTCATATTCCTCTTAAACATATTACTTCATATCCCTCTTAAACATACTATTTTATATTCCTCTTAAACATACTACTTCATATTCCTCTTAAACATACTACTTCATATTCCTCTTAAACATACTACTTCATATTCCTCTTAAAAACACTATTTCATATTCCTCTTAAACATACTACTTCATATTCCTCTTAAATATACTACTTCATATTCCTTTTAAACATACTACTTCATATTCCTCTTAAACATACTACTTCATATTCCTCTTAAACATACTACTTCATATTCATCATAAACATACAACTTCATATTCCTCTTAAATATACTACTTCATATTCCTCTTTAATATACCACTTCATATTCCTCTTAAACATACTACTTCATATTCCACTTAAACATACTACTTCATATTCCTCTTAAAAATACTACTTCATATTCCTCTTAAACATACTACTTCATATTCCTCTTAAACATACTACTTCATATTCTTCTTAAACATACTACTTCATATTCCTCTTTAACATAGTACTGCATATTCCTCTTAAATATACTACTTCATATTCCTCTTAAACATACTACTTCATATTCCTATTAAACATACTACTTCATATTCCTCTTAAACATAGTACTTCATATTCCTCTTAAATATACTACTTCATATTCCTCTTAAATATACTACTTTATTTTCCTTTTAAACATACTACTTCATATTCCTCTTAAACATACTACTTCATATTCCTCTTAAACATATTACTTCATATCCCACTTAAACATACTATTTCATATTCCTCTTAAACATATTACTTCATATGCCTTTAAAACATACTACTTCATACTCCTCTTAAACATACTACTTCATATTCCTCTTTAAAATACTACTTCATATTCCTCTTAAACATACTACTTCATATTCCTCTTAAACATACTACTTCATATTCCTCTTAAACATACTACTTCATATTCCTTTTAAACATACTACTTAATATTCCTCTTAAATATACTACTTCAAAATCCTCTCAAACATACTACTTCATATTCCTTTTAAACATACTACTTCATATTCCTCTTAAACATTCTACTTCATATTCCTCTTAAACATATAACTTCATATTCCTCTTAAATATACTACTTTATATTCCTCTTAAACATACTACTTCATATTCCTCTTAAATATACTAATTCATATTCCTCTTAAATATACTACTTCATATTCCTTTTAAACATACTACTTCATATTCCTCTTAAAAATACTACTTCATATTCCTCTTAAACATATTACTTCATATCCCTCTTAAACATACTATTTCATATTCCTCTTAAACATACTACTTCATATTCCTCTTAAACATACTACTTCATATTCCTCTTAAACATACTACTTCATATTCCTCTTAAACATACTACTTCATATTACTCTTAAACATACTACTTCATATTCCTCTTAAACATACTATTTCATATTCCTCTTAAATATACTACTTCATATTCCTCTTAAACATACTACTTCATATTCCTCCTAAACATACTACTTCATATTCCTCTTAAATATACTACATCATATTCCTCTTAAACATACTACTTCATATTACTCTTAAACATACTACTTCATATTACTCTTGAACATACTACTTCATATTAATCTTAAATATACTACTTCATATTCCTCCTAAACATACTACTTCATATTACTCTTAAATATACTACTTCATATTCCTCTTAAACATACTACTTCATATTCCTCTTAAACATACTACTTCATATTCCTCTTACACATACTATTTCACATTCCTCTTAAACCTACTACTTTATATTCCTCTTAAACATACTACTTCATATTCCTCTTAAACATTCTACTTCATATTCCTCTTAAAAATAATACTTCATATTCCTCTTAAATATACTACTTCATATTCCTCTTAAACATACTACTTCATATTCCTCTTAAATTAACTACTTCATATTCCTCTTAAACATACTACTTCATATTAATCTTAAACATACTACTTCATATTCCTCTTAAACAGACTACTTCACATTCCTCTTAAATATACTACTTCATGTTCCTCTTTAACATACTACTTCATATTCCTCTTAAATATACTACTTCATATTCCTTTTAAACATACTACTTCATATGCCTCTTAAACATACTACTTCATATTCCTCTTAAACATATTACTTCATATCCCACTTAAACATACTACTTCATATTCCTCTTAAACATACTACTTCATATTCCTCTTAAACATATTACTTCATATCCCACTTAAACATACTATTTCATATTCCTCTTAAACATACTACTTCATATGCCTTTAAAACATACTACTTCATACTCCTCTTAAACATACTACTTCATATTCCTCTTTAAAATACTACTTCATATTCCTCTTAAACATACTACTTCATATTCCTCTTAAACATACTACTTCATATTCCTCTTAAACATACTACTTCATATTCCTTTTAAACATACTACGTCATATTCCTCTTTAACATAGGACTGCATATTCCTCTTAAATATACTACTTCATATTCCTCTTAAATATACTACTTCATATTCCTCTTAAACATACTACTTCATATTCCTCTTAAATATACTACTTCATATTCCTCTTAAACATACCACTTCATATTCCTCTTAAACATACTACTTAATATTCCTCTTAAATATACTACTTCAAAATCCTCTCAAACATACTACTTCATATTCCTCTTAAACATACTACTTCATATTCCTCTTAAACATTCTACTTCATATTCCTCTTAAACATATAACTTCATATTCCTCTTAAATATACTACTTTATATTCCTCTTAAACATACTACTTCATATTCCTCTTAAATATACTACTTCATATTCCTCTTAAATATACTACTTCATATTCCTTTTAAACATACTACTTCATATTCCTCTTAAAAATACTACTTCATATTCCTCTTAAACATATTACTTCATATCCCTCTTAAACATACTATTTCATATTCCTCTTAAACATACTACTTCATATTCCTCTTAAACATACTACTTCATATTCCTCTTAAACATACTACTTCATATTCCTCTTAAAAATACTACTTCATATTCCTCTTAAACATACTACTTCATATTCCTCTTAAATATACTCCTTCATATTCCTCTTATACATACTACTTCATATTCCTCTTAAACATACTACTTCATATTCCTCTTAAACATACTACTTCACATTCCTCTTAAACATACTACTTCATATTACTCTTGAACATACTACTTCATATTAATCTTAAATATACTACTTCATATTCCTCCTAAACATACTATTTCATATTACTTTTAAATATACTACTTCATATTCTTCGTAAACATACTACTTCATATTCCTCTTAAACATACTACTTCATATTCCTCTTACACATACTACTTCACATTCCTCTTAAACCTACTACTTTATATTCCTCTTAAACATACTACTTCATATTCCTCTTAAACATTCTACTTCATATTCCTCTTAAAAATAATACTTCATATTCCTCTTAAATATACTACTTCATATTCCTCTTAAACATACTACTTCATATTCCTCTTAAATTAACTACTTCATATTCCTCTTAAACATACTACTTCATATTAATCTTAAACATACTACTTCATATTCCTCTTAAACAGACTACTTCACATTCCTCTTAAATATACTACTTCATGTTCCTCTTAAACATACTACTTCATATTCCTCTTAAATATACTACTTCATATTCCTTTTAAACATACTACTTCATATTCCTCTTAAACATACTACTTCATATTCCTCTTAAACATATTACTTCATATCCCCTTAAACATACTATTTCATATTCCTCTTAAACATACTACTTCATATTCCTTTTAAACATACTACTTCATATTCCTCTTAAACATACTACTTCATATTTCTCTTAAAAATACTACTTCATATTCCTCTTAAACATACTACTTCATATTCCTCTTAAACATACTACCTCATATTCCTCTTAAACATACTACTTCATATTCCTCTTAAACATACTACGTCATATTCCTCTTTAAGATAGGACTGCATATTCCTCTTAAACATACTACTTCATATTACTCTTAAATATACTAGTTCATATTCCTCTTAAACATACTATGTTACTTCATATTCCTCTTAAATATACTCCTTCATATTCCTCTTAAACATACAACTTCATATTCATCTTAAACATACTACTTCATATTCCTCTTAAATATACTACTTCATATTCCTCTTAAACATACTACTTCATATTTCTCTTAAACATACTACTTCATATTCCTCTTAAATATACTACTTCAAATTCTTCTTAAACATACTACTTCATATTCCTCTCAAACATACTACTTTATATTCCTCTTAAACATTCTACTTCACATTCCTCTTAAACATATTACTTCATATCCCTCTTAAACATACTATTTCATATTCCTCTTAAACATACTAATTCATATTCCTCTTAAACATACTACTCCATATTCCTCTTAAACATACTACTTCATATTCCTCTTAAAAATACTACTTCATATTCCTCTTAAACATACTACTTCATATTCCTCTTAAACAATATCCTTCAAATTCCTCTTAAACATACTACTTCATATTCGTCTTAAATATACTACTTCATATTCCTCTTAAACATACTACTTCATATTCCTCTTAAACATACAACTTCATATTCCTCTTAAAAATACTACTTCATATTCCTCTTAAACATACTACTTCATATTCCTCTTAAACATACTACTTCATATTCCTCTTAAACATACTACTTCATATTCCTCTTAAACCTACTACTTTATATTCCTCTTAAACATACTACTTTATATTCCTCTTAAACATACTACTTCATATTCCTCTTAAACATTCTACTTCATATTCCTCTGAAACATATTACTTCATATTCCTCTTAAACATACTACTTCATATTCCTCTTAAATATACTACTTCATATTCCTCTTAATTATACTACTTCATATTCCTTCTAAATATACTACATCATATTCCTCTTAAAAATACTAATTCAAATTCCTTTTAAGCATATTACTTCATATCCCTCTTAAACATAATATTTCATATTCCTCTTAAACGTACTACTTCATATTCCTCTTAAACATACTACTTCATATTCCTCTTAAACATACTACTTCATATTCCTCTTAAACATACTACTTCATATTCCTCTTAAACATACTATTTCATATTCCTCTTAAACATTCTACTTCATATTCCTCTTAAACATACTACTTCATATTCTTCTTAAATATACTACTTCAAATTCCTCTTAAACATACTACTTCATATTTCTCTTAAACATACTACTTCATATTCCTCTTAAACATACTACTTCATATTCCTCTTAAACATACTACTTCATATTCCTCTTAAATATACTACTTCATATTTCTCTTAAATATACAACTTCATATTCCTCTTAAATATACTACTTTATATTCCTGTTAAACATATAACTTCATATTCCTCTTAAATATACTACTTCATATTCATCTTAAACATACTACTTCATATTCCTCTTAAATATACTACTTCATATTCCTCTTAAATATACTACTTCATATTCCTTTTAAACATACTACTTCATATTCCTCTTAAAAATACTACTTCATATTCCTCTTAAACATATTACTTCATATCCCTCTTAAACATACTATTTCATATTCCTCTTAAACATACTACTTCATATTCCTCTTAAACATACTACTTCATATTCCTCTTAAACATACTACTTCATATTCCTCTTAAACATACTACTTCATATTCCTCTTACACATACTACTTCACATTCCTCTTAAACCTACTACTTTATATTCCTCTTAAACATACTACTTCATGTTCCTCTTAAACATTCTACTTCATATTCCTCTTAAAAATAATACTTCATATTCCTCTTAAATATACTACTTCATATTCCTCTTAAACATACTACTTCATATTCCTCTTAAATTAACTACTTCATATTCCTCTTAAACATACTACTTCATATTAATCTTAAACATACTACTTCATATTCCTCTTAAACAGACTACTTCACATTCCTCTTAAATATACTACTTCATGTTCCTCTTAAACATACTACTTCATATTCCTTTTAAATATACTACTTCATATTCCTTTTAAACATACTACTTCATATTCCTCTTAAACATACTACTTCATATTCCTCTTAAACATATTACTTCATATCCCACTTAAACATACTATTTCATATTCCTCTTAAACATACTACTTCTATTCCTTTTAAACATACTACTTCATATTCCTCTTAAACATACTACTTCATATTTCTCTTAAAAATACTACTTCATATTCCTCTTAAACATACTACTTCATATTCCTCTTAAACATACTACCTCATATTCCTCTTAAACATACTACTTCATATTCCTCTTAAACATACTACGTCATATTCCTCTTTAAGATAGAACTACATATTCCTCTTAAACATACTACTTCATATTACTCTTAAATATACTACTTCATATTCCTCTTAAACATACTATGTTACTTCATATTCCTCTTAAATATACTCCTTCATATTCCTCTTAAACATACAACTTCATATTCATCTTAAACATACTACTTCATATTCCTCTTAAATATACTACTTCATATTCCTCTTAAACAAACTACTTCATATTCCTCTTAAACATACTACTTCATATTCCTCTTAAATATACTACTTCAAATTCTTCTTAAACATACTACTTCATATTCCTCTCAAACATACTACTTTATATTCCTCTTAAACATTCTACTTCATATTCCTCTTAAACATATTACTTCATATTCCTCTTAAATATACTACTTCATATTCCTCTTAAACATACTACTTCATATTCCTCTTAAATATACTACTTCATATTCCTCTTAAATATACTACTTCATATTCCTTTAAAATATACTACTTCATATTCCTCTCAAAAATACTACTTCACATTCCTCTTAAACATATTACTTCATATCCCTCTTAAACATACTATTTCATATTCCTCTTAAACATACTAATTCATATTCCTCTTAAACATACTACTCCATATTCCTCTTAAACATACTACTTCATATTCCTCTTAAAAATACTAGTTCATATTCCTCTTAAACATAATACTTCATATTCCTCTTAAACATACTCCTTCATATTCCTCTTAAACATACTACTTCATATTCGTCTTAAATATACTACTTCATATTCCTCTTAAACATACTACTTCATATTACTCCTAAATATACTACTTCATATTTCTCTTAAACATACTACTTCATATTCCTCTTAAACATACTACTTCATATTCCTCTTAAACATACTACTTCATATTCCTCTTAAACCTTCTACTTTATATTCCTCTTAAAAATACTACTTCATATTCCTCTTAAACATACTACTTCATATTCCTCTTAAACATTCTACTTCATATTCCTCTTAAACATATTACTTCATATTCCTCTTAAACATACTACTTCATATTCCTCTTAAATATACTACTTCATATTCCTCTTAAATATACTACTTCATATTCCTTCTAAATATACTACATCATATTCCTCTTAAAAATACTAATTCATATTCCTCTTAAACATATTACTTCATATCCCTCTTAAACATAATATTTCATATTCCTCTTAAACATACTACTTCATATTCCTCTTAAACATACTACTTCATATTCCTCTTAAACATACTACTTCATATTCCTCTTAAACATACTATTTCATATTCCTCTTAAACATTCTACTTCATATTCCTCTTAAACATACTACTTCATATTCTTCTTAAATATACTACTTCAAATTCCTCTTAAACATACTACTTCATATTTCTCTTAAACATACTACTTCATATTCCTCTTAAACATACTACTTCATATTCCTCTTAAACATACTACTTCATATTCCTCTTAAATATACTACTTCAAATTCCTCTTAAATATACAACTTCATATTCCTCTTAAATATACTACTTTATATTCCTGTTAAACATACTACTTCATATTCCTCTTAAACATACTACTTCATATTCCTCTTAAACATACTACTTCATATTCCTCTTAAACATACTACTTTATATTCCTCTTAAATATACTACTTCATATTCCTCTTAAACATACTACTTCATATTCCTCTTAAACATACTACTTCATATTGCTCTTAAACATGATACTTCATATTCCTCTTAAATATACTACTTCATGTTCCTCTTAAACATACTACTTCATATTCCTCTTAAACATACTACTTCATATTCCTCTTAAACATACTACTTCATATTCCTCTTAAACATACCACTTCATATTCCTCTTAAACATACTACTTCATATTCCTCTTAAACATACTACTTCATATTCCTCTTAAACATACTACTTCATATTCCTCTTAAACATACCACTTCATATTCCTTTTAAACATACTACTTTATATTCCTCTTAAACATACTACTTCATATTTCTCTTAAAAATACTGCTTCATATTCCTCTTAAACATACTACTTCATATTCCTCTTAAACATACTACTTCATATTCCTCTTAAACATACTACTTCATATTCCTCTTAAACATACTACGATATATTCCTCTTTAAGATAGGACTGCATATTCCTCTTAAACATACTACTTCATATTCCTCTTAAATATACTACTTCATATTCCTCTTAAACATACTACTTCATATTCCTCTTAAATATACTCCTTCATATTCCTCTTAAACATACAACTTCATATTCCTCTTAAACATACTACTTCATATTCCTCTTAAACATACTACTTCATATTCCTCTTAAACATACTACTTCATATTCCTCTTAAACATACTACTTCATATTCCTCTTAAATATACTACTTCAAATTCCTCTTAAACATACTACTTCATATTCTTCTTAAACATACTACTTCATATTCCTCTTAAACATTCTACTTCATATTCCTCTTAAATATATTACTTCATATTCCTCTTAAATATACTACTTCATATTCCTCTTAAACATACCACTTCATATTCCTCTTAAACATACTACTTAATATTCCTCTTAAATATACTACTTCAAAATCCTCTCAAACATACTACTTCATATTCCTCTTAAATATACTACTTCATATTCCTCTTAAATATACAACTTCATATTCCTCTTAAATATACTACTTTATATTCCTGTTAAACATACAACTTCATATTCCTCTTAAACCTTCTACTTTATATTCCTCTTAAAAATACTACTTCATATTCCTCTTAAACATACTACTTCATATTCCTCTTAAACATACTACTTCATATTCCTCTTAAATTAACTACTTCATATTCCTCTTGAAGACTACTTCATCTTCCTCTTAAATATACTACTTCATGTTCCTCTTTAACATACTACTTCATATTCCTCTTAAATATACTACTTCATATTCCTTTTAAACATACTACTTCATATGCCTCTTAAACATACTACTTCATATTCCTCTTAAACATATTACTTCATATCCCACTTAAACATACTACTTCATATTCCTCTTAAACATACTACTTCATATTCCTCTTAAACATATTACTTCATATCCCACTTAAACATACTATTTCATATTCCTCTTAAACATACTACTTCATATGCCTTTAAAACATACTACTTCATACTCCTCTTAAACATACTACTTCATATTCCTCTTTAAAATACTACTTCATATTCCTCTTAAACATACTACTTCATATTCCTCTTAAACATACTACTTCATATTCCTCTTAAACATACTACTTCATATTCCTTTTAAACATACTACGTCATATTCCTCTTTAACATAGGACTGCATATTCCTCTTAAATATACTACTTCATATTCCTCTTAAATATACTACTTCATATTCCTCTTAAACATACTACTTCATATTCCTCTTAAATATACTACTTCATATTCCTCTTAAACATACCACTTCATATTCCTCTTAAACATACTACTTAATATTCCTCTTAAATATACTACTTCAAAATCCTCTCAAACATACTACTTCATATTCCTCTTAAACATACTACTTCATATTCCTCTTAAACATTCTACTTCATATTCCTCTTAAACATATAACTTCATATTCCTCTTAAATATACTACTTTATATTCCTCTTAAACATACTACTTCATATTCCTCTTAAATATACTACTTCATATTCCTCTTAAATATACTACTTCATATTCCTTTTAAACATACTACTTCATATTCCTCTTAAAAATACTACTTCATATTCCTCTTGAACATATTACTTCATATCCCTCTTAAACATACTATTTCATATTCCTCTTAAACATACTACTTCATATTCCTCTTAAACATACTACTTCATATTCCTCTTAAACATACTACTTCATATTCCTCTTAAAAATACTACTTCATATTCCTCTTAAACATACTACTTCATATTCCTCTTAAATATACTCCTTCATATTCCTCTTATACATACTACTTCATATTCGTCTTAAATATACTACTTCATATTCCTCTTCAACATACTACTTCATATTCCTCTTAAACATACTACTTCATATTCCTCTTAAACATACTACTTCACATTCCTCTTAAACATACTACTTCATATTACTCTTGAACATACTACTTCATATTAATCTTAAATATACTACTTCATATTCCTCCTAAACATACTACTTCATATTACTTTTAAATATACTACTTCATATTCTTCGTAAACATACTACTTCATATTCCTCTTAAACATACTACTTCATATTCCTCTTACACATACTACTTCACATTCCTCTTAAACCTACTACTTTATATTCCTCTTAAACATACTACTTCATATTCCTCTTAAACATTCTACTTCATATTCCTCTTAAAAATAATACTTCATATTCCTCTTAAATATACTACTTCATATTCCTCTTAAACATACTACTTCATATTCCTCTTAAATTAACTACTTCATATTCCTCTTAAACATACTACTTCATATTAATCTTAAACATACTACTTCATATTCCTCTTAAACAGACTACTTCACATTCCTCTTAAATATACTACTTCATGTTCCTCTTAAACATACTACTTCATATTCCTCTTAAATATACTACTTCATATTCCTTTTAAACATACTACTTCATATTCCTCTTAAACATACTACTTCATATTCCTCTTAAACATATTACTTCATATCCCCTTAAACATACTATTTCATATTCCTCTTAAACATACTACTTCATATTCCTTTTAAACATACTACTTCATATTCCTCTTAAACATACTACTTCATATTTCTCTTAAAAATACTACTTCATATTCCTCTTAAACATACTACTTCATATTCCTCTTAAACATACTACCTCATATTCCTCTTAAACATACTACTTCATATTCCTCTTAAACATACTACGTCATATTCCTCTTTAAGATAGGACTGCATATTCCTCTTAAACATACTACTTCATATTACTCTTAAATATACTACTTCATATTCCTCTTAAACATACTATGTTACTTCATATTCCTCTTAAATATACTCCTTCATATTCCTCTTAAACATACAAATTCATATTCATCTTAAACATACTACTTCATATTCCTCTTAAATATACTACTTCATATTCCTCTTAAACATACTACTTCATATTCCTCTTAAACATACTACTTCATATTCCTCTTAAATATACTACTTCAAATTCTTCTTAAACATACTACTTGATATTCCTCTCAAACATACTACTTTATATTCCTCTTAAACATTCTACTTTACATTCCTCTTAAACATATTACTTCATATCCCTCTTAAACATACTATTTCATATTCCTCTTAAACATACTAATTCATATTCCTCTTAAACATACTACTCCATATTCCTCTTAAACATACTACTTCAAATTCCTCTTAAAAATACTACTTCATATTCCTCTTAAACATACTACTTCATATTCCTCTTAAACAATATCCTTCAAATTCCTCTTAAACATACTACTTCATATTCGTCTTAAATATACTACTTCATATTCCTCTTAAACATACTACTTCATATTCCTCTTAAACATACTACTTCATATTCCTCTTAAAAATACTACTTCATATTCCTCTTAAACATACTACTTCATATTCCTCTTAAACATACTACTTCATATTCCTCTTAAACATACTACTTCATATTCCTCTTAAACCTACTACTTTATATTCCTCTTAAACATACTACTTTATATTCCTCTTAAACATACTACTTCATATTCCTCTTAAACATTCTACTTCATATTCCTCTTAAACATATTACTTCATATTCCTCTTAAACATACTACTTCATATTCCTCTTAAATATACTACTTCATATTCCTCTTAAATATACTACTTCATATTCCTTCTAAATATACTACATCATATTCCTCTTAAAAATACTAATTCAAATTCCTCTTAAGCATATTACTTCATATCCCTCTTAAACATAATATTTCATATTCCTCTTAAACGTACTACTTCATATTCCTCTTAAACATACTACTTCATATTCCTCTTAAACATACTACTTCATATTCCTCTTAAACATACTACTTCATATTCCTCTTAAACATACTATTTCATATTCCTCTTAAACATTCTACTTCATATTCCTCTTAAACATACTACTTCATATTCTTCTTAAATATACTACTTCAAATTCCTCTTAAACATACTACTTCATATTTCTCTTAAACATACTACTTCATATTCCTCTTAAACATACTACTTCATATTCCTCTTAAACATACTACTTCATATTCCTCTTAAATATACTACTTCATATTTCTCTTAAATATACAACTTCATATTCCTCTTAAATATACTACTTTATATTCCTGTTAAACATATAACTTCATATTCCTCTTAAATATACTACTTCATATTCATCTTAAACATACTACTTCATATTCCTCTTAAATATACTACTTCATATTCCTCTTAAATATACTACTTCATATTCCTTTTAAACATACTACTTCATATTCCTCTTAAAAATACTACTTCATATTCCTCTTAAACATATTACTTCATATCCCTCTTAAACATACTATTTCATATTCCTCTTAAACATACTACTTCATATTCCTCTTAAACATACTACTTCATATTCCTCTTAAACATACTACTTCATATTCCTCTTAAACATACTACTTCATATTCCTCTTACACATACTACTTCACATTCCTCTTAAACCTACTACTTTATATTCCTCTTAAACATACTATTTCATGTTCCTCTTAAACATTCTACTTCATATTCCTCTTAAAAATAATACTTCATATTCCTCTTAAATATACTACTTCATATTCCTCTTAAACATACTACTTCATATTCCTCTTAAATTAACTACTTCATATTCCTCTTAAACATACTACTTCATATTAATCTTAAACATACTACTTCATATTCCTCTTAAACAGACTACTTCACATTCCTCTTAAATATACTACTTCATGTTCCTCTTAAACATACTACTTCATATTCCTTTTAAATATACTACTTCATATTCCTTTTAAACATACTACTTCATATTCCTCTTAAACATACTACTTCATATTCCTCTTAAACATATTACTTCATATCCCACTTAAACATACTATTTCATATTCCTCTTAAACATACTACTTCTATTCCTTTTAAACATACTACTTCATATTCCTCTTAAACATACTACTTCATATTTCTCTTAAAAATACTACTTCATATTCCTCTTAAACATACTACTTCATATTCCTCTTAAACATACTACCTCATATTCCTCTTAAACATAATACTTCATATTCCTCTTAAACATACTACGTCATATTCCTCTTTAAGATAGAACTACATATTCCTCTTAAACATACTACTTCATATTACTCTTAAATATACTACTTCATATTCCTCTTAAACATACTATGTTACTTCATATTCCTCTTAAATATACTCCTTCATATTCCTCTTAAACATACAACTTCATATTCATCTTAAACATACTACTTCATATTCCTCTTAAATATACTACTTCATATTCCTCTTAAACATACTACTTCATATTCCTCTTAAACATACTACTTCATATTCCTCTTAAATATACTACTTCAAATTCTTCTTAAACATACTACTTCATATTCCTCTCAAACATACTACTTTATATTCCTCTTAAACATTCTACTTCATATTCCTCTTAAACATATTACTTCATATTCCTCTTAAATATACTACTTCATATTCCTCTTAAACATACTACTTCATATTCCTCTTAAATATACTACTTCATATTCCTCTTAAATATACTACTTCATATTCCTTTAAAATATACTACTTCATATTCCTCTCAAAAATACTACTTCACATTCCTCTTAAACATATTACTTCATATCCCTCTTAAACATACTATTTCATATTCCTCTTAAACATACTAATTCATATTCCTCTTAAACATACTACTCCATATTCCTCTTAAACATACTACTTCATATTCCTCTTAAAAATACTAGTTCATATTCCTCTTAAACATACTACTTCATATTCCTCTTAAACATACTCCTTCATATTCCTCTTAAACATACTACTTCATATTCGTCTTAAATATACTACTTCATATTCCTCTTAAACATACTACTTCATATTACTCCTAAATATACTACTTCATATTTCTCTTAAACATACTACTTCATATTCCTCTTAAACATACTACTTCATATTCCTCTTAAACATACTACTTCATATTCCTCTTAAACCTTCTACTTTATATTCCTCTTAAAAATACTACTTCATATTCCTCTTAAACATACTATTTCATATTCCTCTTAAACATTCTACTTCATATTCCTCTTAAACATATTACTTCATATTCCTCTTAAACATACTACTTCATATTCCTCTTAAATATACTACTTCATATTCCTCTTAAATATACTACTTCATATTCCTTCTAAATATACTACATCATATTCCTCTTAAAAATACTAATTCATATTCCTCTTAAACATATTACTTCATATCCCCCTTAAACATAATATTTCATATTCCTCTTAAACATACTACTTCATATTCCTCTTAAACATACTACTTCATATTCCTCTTAAACATACTACTTCATATTCCTCTTAAACATACTACTTCATATTCCTCTTAAACATACTATTTCATATTCCTCTTAAACATTCTACTTCATATTCCTCTTAAACATACTACTTCATATTCTTCTTAAATATACTACTTCAAATTCCTCTTAAACATACTACTTCATATTTCTCTTAAACATACTACTTCATATTCCTCTTAAACATACTACTTCATATTCCTCTTAAACATACTACTTCATATTCCTCTTAAATATACTACTTCATATTCCTCTTAAATATACAACTTCATATTCCTCTTAAATATACTACTTTATATTCCTGTTAAACATACTACTTCATATTCCTCTTAAACATACTACTTCATATTCCTCTTAAACATACTACTTCATATTCCTCTTAAACATACTACTTTATATTCCTCTTAAATATACTACTTCATATTCCTCTTAAACATACTACTTCATATTCCTCTTAAACATACTACTTCATATTGCTCTTAAACATAATACTTCATATTCCTCTTAAATATACTACTTCATGTTCCTCTTAAACATACTACTTCATATTCCTCTTAAACATACTACTTCATATTCCTCTTAAACATACTACTTCATATTCCTCTTAAACATACCACTTCATATTCCTCTTAAACATACTACTTCATATTCCTCTTAAACATACTACTTCATATTCCTCTTAAACATACTACTTCATATTCCTCTTAAACATACCACTTCATATTCCTTTTAAACATACTACTTTATATTCCTCTTAAACATACTACTTCATATTTCTCTTAAAAATACTGCTTCATATTCCTCTTAAACATACTACTTCATATTCCTCTTAAACATACTACTTCATATTCCTCTTAAACATACTACTTCATATTCCTCTTAAACATACTACGATATATTCCTCTTTAAGATAGGACTGCATATTCCTCTTAAACATACTACTTCATATTCCTCTTAAATATACTACTTCATATTCCTCTTAAACATACTACTTCATATTCCTCTTAAATATACTCCTTCATATTCCTCTTAAACATACAACTTCATATTCCTCTTAAACATACTACTTCATATTCCTCTTAAACATACTACTTCATATTCCTCTTAAACATACTACTTCATATTCCTCTTAAACATACTACTTCATATTCCTCTTAAATATACTACTTCAAATTCCTCTTAAACATACTACTTCATATTCTTCTTAAACATACTACTTCATATTCCTCTTAAACATTCTACTTCATATTCCTCTTAAATATATTACTTCATATTCCTCTTAAATATACTACTTCATATTTCTCTTAAACATACTACTTCATATTCCTCTTAAATATACTACTTCATATTCCTCTTAAATATACTACTTCATATTTCTTTTAAACATACTACTTCATATTCCTAATAAAAAAATACTACTTCATATTCCTCTTAAACATATTACTTCATATCCCTCTTAAACATACTATTTCATATTCCTCTTAAACATACTACTTCATATTTCTCTTAAACATACTACTTCATATTCCTCTTAAACATACTACTTCATATTCCTCTTAAAAATACTACTTCATATTCCTCTTAAACATACTACTTCATATTCCTCTTAAACATACTCCTTCATATTCCTCTTAAACATACTACTTCATATTCGTCTTAAATATACTACTTCATATTCCTCTTAAACATACTACTTCATATTCCTCTTAAACATACTACTTCATATTCCTCTTAAATATACTACTTCACATTCCTCTTGAACATACTACTTCATATTACTCTTGAACATACTACTTAATATTAATCTTAAATATACTATTTCATATTCCTCTTAAACATACTACTTCATATTACTCTTAAATATACTACTTCATATTCCTCTTAAACATACTACTTCATATTCCTCTTAAACATACTACTTCATATTCCTCTTAAACATACTACTTCATATTCCTCTTAAACCTACTACTTTATATTCCTCTTAAACATACTACTTCATATTCCTCTTAAACATACTACTTCATATTCCTCTTAAAAATTCTACTTCATATTCCTCTTAAACATATTACTTCAAATTCCTCTTAAATATACTACTTCATATTCCTCTTAAACATACTACTTCATATTCCTCTTAAATATACTACTTCATATTCCTCTTAAATATACTACTTCATATTCCTTTTAAACATACTACATCATATTCCTCTTAAAAATACTACTTCCTATTCCTCTTAAACATATTACTTCATATCCCTCTTAAACATAATATTTCATATTCCTCTTAAACATACTACTTCATATTCCTCTTAAACATTCTACTTCAAATTCCTCTTAAACATACTACTTCATATTCTTCTTAAATATACTACTTCAAATTCCTCTTAAACATACTACTTCATATATCTCTTAAACATACTACTTCATATTCCTCTTAAACATACTACTTCATATTCCTCTTAAACATACTACTTCATATTTCTCTTAAACATATTACTTCATATTCCTCTTAAACATACTACTTTATATTCCTCTTAAACATACTCCTTCATATTCCTCTTAAACATACTACTTCATATTACCCTTAAATATACTACTTCATATTCCTCTTAAACATACTACTTCATTTTCCTCTTAAACATACTACTTCATATTCCTCTTAAATATACTACTTCATATTCCTCTTAAACATACTACTTCATATTACTCTTGAACATACTACTTCATATTAATCTTAATTATACTACTTCATATTCCTCTTAAACATACTACTTCATATTACTCTTAAATATACTACTTCATATTCCTCTTAAACATACTACTTCATATTCCTCTTAAACATACTACTTCATATTCCTCTTAAATATACTACTTCATAATCCTCTTAAATATACTACTTCATATTCCTTTTAAACGTTCTACTTCATATTCCTCTTAGAAATACTACTTCATATTCCTCTTAAACATATTACTTCATATCCCTCTTAAACATAATATTTCATATTCCTCTTAAGCATACTACTTCATATTCCTCTTAAACATACTACTTCATATTCCTCTTAAGCATACTACTTCATATTCCTCTTAAACATACTACTTCATATTCCTCTTAAACATACTACTTCATATTCCTCTTAAATATACTACTTCATATTCCTCTTAAATATACTACTTCATATTCCTCTTAAATATACTACTTAATATTCCTGTTAAACAAACTACTTCATATTCCTCTTAAACATACTACTTCATATTCCTCTTAAACATACTACTTCATATTCCTCTTAAACATACTACTTCATATTCCTCTTAAATATACTACTTCATATTCCTCTTAAACATACTACTTCATATTCCTTTTAAATATACTACTTTATATTCCTCTTAAACATACTACTTCATGTTAATCTTAAACATACTACTTCATATTCCTCTTAAACATACTACTTCATATTCCTCTTAAACATACTACTTCATATTCCTCTTAGATATACTACTTCATATTCCTCTTAAACATACTACTTCATATTCCTCTTAAACATACTACTTCATATTCCTCTTAAACATACTACTTCATATTCCTCTTAAACATACTACTTCATATTCCTCTTAAACATACTACTTCATATTCCTCTTAAACATACTACTTCATATTCCTCTTAAACATACTACTTCATATTCGTCTTAAATATACTACTTCATATTCCTCTTAAACATAGTACTTCATATTACTCTTAAATATACTACTTCATATTCCTCTTAAGCATACCACTTCATATTCCTCTTAAACATACTACTTCATATTCCTCTTAAACATACTACTTCATATTCCTCTTAAACATTCTACATCATATTCCTCTTAAACATACTACTGCATATTCCTCTTTAACATACTACTTCATATTCCTCTTAAACATACTACTTCATATTCCTCTTAAACATACTACTTCATATTCCTCTTAAACATACTACTTCATATTCCTCTTAAACATACTACTTCATATTCGTCTTAAACATACTACTTCATATTCCTCTTAAACATACTACTTCATATTCCTCTTAAACATACTACTTCATATTCCTCTTAAACATACTCCTTCATATTCCTCTTAAACATACTACTTCATATTACTCTTAAATATACTACTTCATATTCCTCTTAAACGTACTACTTCATATTCCTCTTAAACATACTACTTCATATTGCTCTTAAATATACTACTTCATATTCCTCTTAAACATACTACTTCATATTACTTTTTAACATACTACTTCATATTAATCTTAAATATAATACTTCATATTCCTCTTAAACATACTACTTCATATTACTCTTAAATATACTACTTTATATTCCTCTGAAACATACTACTTCATATTCCTCTTAAACATACTACTTCATATTCCTCTTAAACATACTACTTCATATTCCTCTTAAACATACTACTTCATATTCCTCTTAAACATACTACTTCATATTCCTCTTAAATATACTACTTCATATTCCTCTTAAACGTACTACTTCATATTCCTCTTAAATATACTACTTCATATTCCTCTTAAACATACTGCTTCATATTCCTCTTAAACATACTACTTCATATTCCTCTAAAACATACTACTTCATATTCCTCTTGAACATACTACTTCATATTCCTCTTAAACATACTACTTCATATTCGTCTTAAATATACTACTTCATATTCCTCTTAAACATAATACTTCATATTACTCTTAAATATATTACTTCATATTCCTCTTAAATATGCAACATAATATTCCTCTTAAATATACTACTTCATATTCCCTTTAAACATACTACTTCATATTCCTCTTAAACATACCACTTCATATTCCTCTTAAACAGACTACTTCATATTCCTCTTAAACATACTACTGCATATTCCTCTTAAACATACTACTTCATATTCCTCTTAAATATACTACTTCATATTCCTCTTAAACATACTTCTTCATATTCCTCTTAAACATACTACTTCATATTCCTCTTAAACATACTACTTCATATTCCTCTTAAATATACTACTTCATATTTCTTTTAAACATACTACTTCATATTCCTCTTAAACATACTACTTCATATTCCTCTTAAACATACTACTTCATATTCCTCTTAAACATACTACTTCATATTCCTCTTAAACATTCTACTTCATATTCCTCTTAAACTTACTACTTCATATTCTTCTTAAATATACAACTTCAAATTCCTCTTAAACATACTACTTCATATTTCTCTTAAACATACTACTTCATATTCCTCTTAAACATACTACTTCATATTCCTCTTAAACATACTACTTCATATTCCTCTTAAATATACTACTTCATATTCCTCTTAAGCATACTACTTCATATTCCTCTTAAACGTACTACTTCATATTCCTCTTAAATATACTACTTCATATTCCTCTTAAATATACTACTTCATATTCCTGTTAAACATACTACTTCATATTCCTCTTAAACATACTACTTCATATTCCTCTTAAACATACTAATTCATATTCCTCTTAAACATACTACTTCATATTCCTCTTAAACATTCTACTTCATATTCCTCTAAAGCATACTACTTCATATTCCTCTTAAAAATACTACTTCAAATTCCTCTTAAACATACTACTTCATATGCCTCTTAAACATACTACTTCATATTACTCTTGAACATACTTCTTCATATTAATCTTAAATATACTACTTCATATTCCTCTTAAATATACTACTTCATATTCCTCTTAAACATACTACTTCATAATCCTCTTAAATATACTACTTCATATTCCTCTTAAATATACTGCTTCATATTCCTTTTAAACATACTACTTCATATTCCTCTTAAAAATACTACTTAATATTTCTCTTAAACATATTACTTCATATCCCTCTTAAACATACAATTTCATATTCCTCTTAAACATACTACTTCATATTCCTCTTAAACATACTACTTCATATTCCTCTTAAACATACTACTTCATGTTCCTCTTAAAAATACTACTTCATATTCCTCTTAAACATACTACTTCATATTCCTCTTAAACATACTACTTCATATTCCTCTTAAACATACTACTTCATATTCGTCTTATATATACTACTTCATATTCCTCTTAAACATACTACTTCATATTCCTCTTAAACATACTACTTCATATTCCTCTTAAATATACTACTTCATATTCCTCTTAAACATACTACTTCATATTACTCTTGAACATACTACTTCATATTAATCTTAAATATACTACTTCATATTCCTCTTAAACATACTACTGCATATTCCTCTTTAACATACTACTTCATATTCCTCTTAAACATACTACTTCATATTCATCTTAAATATACAACTTAATATTCTTCTTAAATATACTACTTCATATTCCTATTAAACATACTACTTCATATTCCTCTTAAACATACTACTTCATATTCCTCTTAAACATACTACTTCATATTCCTCTTAAACATCCTACTTCATATTCATCTTAAATATACAACTTCATATTCCTCTTAAAAATACTACTTCATATTCCTCTCAAACATACTACTTCATATTCGTGTTAAACATACTACTTCATATTCCTCTTAAACATACTACTTCATAATCCTCTTAAATATACTACTTCATATTGCTCTTAAATATACTACTTCATATTCCTCTTAAACGTACTACTTCATATAACTCATAAATATACCACTTCATATTCCTCTTAAACATACTACTTCATATTTCTCTTAAACATACTACTTCATATTCCTCTTAAACATACTACTTCATATTCCTCTTAAAAATACTACTTCATATTCCTCTTAAATATACTACTTCATATTCCTCTTAAACATACTACTTCATATTCCTCTTAAACATACTACTTCATATTCCTCTTAAATATACTACATCATATTCCTCTTAAACATACTACTTCATATTACTCTTGAACATACTACTTCATATTAATCTTAAATATACTACTTCATATTCCTCTTAAACATACTACTTCATATTACCCTTAAACATACTACTTCATATTCCTCTTAAACATACTACTTCATATTCCTCTTAAATATACTACTTCATATTCCTCTTAAACATACTACTTCATATTCCTCCTAAACATACTACTTCATATTCCCCTTAAATATACTACATCATATTCCTCTTAAACATACTACTTCATATTACTCTTAAACATACTACTTCATATTACTCTTGAACATACTACTTCATATTAAGCTTAAATATACTACTTCATATTCCTTTTAAACATACTACTTCATATTACTCTTAAATATACTACTTCATATTCCTCTTAAACATACTACTTCATATTCCTCTTAAACATACTACTTCATATTCCTCTTAAACATACTACTTCATATTCCTCTTAAACATACAACTTCATATTCCTCTTAAACATACTACTTCATATTCCTCTTAAACATACTACTTCATATTCCTCTTAAACATACTCCTTCATATTCCTCTTAAACATACTACTGCATATTCCTCCTAAACATACTACTTCATATTCCTCTTAAATATACTACATCATATTCCTCTTAAACATACTACTTCATATTACTCTTAAACATACTACTTCATATTACTCTTGAACATACTACTTCATATTACTCTTGAACATACTACTTCATATTAATCTTAAATATACTACTTCATATTCCTTTTAAACATACTACTTCATATTACTCTTAAACATACTACTTCATATTCCTCTTAAACATACTACTTCATATTCCTCTTAAATATACTACTTCATATTCCTCTTAAACATACTACTTCATATTCCTCCTAAACATACTACTTCATATTCCTCTTAAATATACTACATCATATTCCTCTTAAACATACTACTTCATATTACTCTTGAACATACTACTTCATATTAATCTTAAATATACTACTTCATATTCCTCTTAAACATACTACTTCATATTCCTCTTAAACATACTACTTCATATTCCTCTTAAACATACTACTTCATATTCATGTTAAACATACAACTTCATATTCCTCTTAAACATACTACTTCATATTCCTCTTAAACATACTACTTCATATTCCTCTTAAACATACTCCTTCATATTCCTCTTAAACATACTACTTCATATTCCTCTTAAACATACTACTTCATATTCCTCTTAAACATACTACTTCATATTCCTCTTAAACATACTACTTCATATTCCTCTTAAACATACTACTTCATATTCCTCTTAAACATACTCCTTCATATTCTTCTTAAACATACTACTTCACATTCCTCTTAAACATACTACTTCATATTCCTCTCAAATATACTACTTCATATTCCTCTTAAACATACTACTTCATATTCCTCTTAAATATACTACTTCATATTCCTCTTAAGCATACTACTTCATATTCCTCTTAAACATACTACTTCATATTCCTCTTAAACATACTACTTCATATTCTTCTTAAATATACTATTTCATATTCTTTTTAAATATACTACTTCATATTCCTCTTAAACATACTACATCATATTCCTCTTAAACATACTACTTCATATTACTCTTGAACAAACTACTTCATATTAATCTTAAATATACTACTTCATATTCCTTTTAAACATACTACTTCATATTACTCTTAAATATACTACTTCATATTCCTCTTAAACATACTACTTCATATTCCTCTTAAAAATACTACTTCATATTCCTCTTAAACATACTACTTCATATTCCTCTTAAACATACTCCTTCATATTCCTCTTAAGCATACTACTTCATATTCCTCTTAAACATACTACTTCATATTCCTCTTAAACATACTACTTCATATTCCTCTTAAATATACTACTTCATATTCCTTTTAACTATACTACTTCATATTCCTCTTAAACATACTACTTCATATTCCTCTTAAAAATACTACTTCATATTCCTCTTAAACATACTACTTCATATCCCTCTTAAACATATTATTTCATATTCCTCTTGAACATACTACTTCATATTCCTCTTAAACAAACTACTTCATATTCCTCTTAAACATACTCCTTTATATTCCTCTTAAACATACTACTTCATATTACTCTTAAATATACTACTTCATATTCCTCTTAAACATACTACTTCATATTCCTCTTAAACATACTGCTTCATATTTCTCTTAAACATACTCCTTCATATTCCTCTTAAACATACTACTTCATATTCCTCTTAAATATACTACTTCATATTCCTCTTAAACATACTACTTCATATTACTCTTAAATAGACTACTTCATTTTCCTCTTAAACAGACTACTTCATATTCCTCTTAAACATACTACTTCATATTCCTCTTAAACATACTACTTCATATTATTCTTAAACATACTACTTCATATTCATGTTAAACATACAACTTCATATTCCTCTTAAACATACTACTTCATATTCCTCTTAAACATACTACTTCATATTCCTCTTAAACATACTCCTTCATATTCCTCTTAAACATACTACTTCATATTCCTCTTAAATATACTACTTCATCTTCCTCTTAAACATACTACTTCATATTCCTCTTAAACATACTACTTCATATTCCTCTTAAACATACTACTTCATTATCCTCTTAAACAAACTCCTTCATATTTTTCTTAAACATACTACTTCACATTCCTCTTAAACATACTACTTCATATTCCTCTTAAATATACTACTTCATATTCCTCTTAAACATACTACTTCATATTCCTCTTAAATATACTACTTCATATTCCTCTTAAGCATACTACTTCATATTCCTCTTAAACATACTACTTCATATTCCTCTTAAACATACTACTTCATATTCCTCTTAAATATACTACTTCATATTCCTTTAAAATATACTACTTCATATTCCTCTCAAACATACTACTTCATATTTCTCTTAAAAATACTACTTCATATTCCTCTTAAACATACTACTTCATATTCCTCTTAAACATACTACTTCATATTACTCTTGAACATACTACTTCATATTCCTCTTAAACATACTACTTCATATTCCTCTTAAACATACTACTTCATATTCCTCTTAAATATACTACTTCATATTCCTTTTAACTATACTACTTCATATTCCTCTTAAACATACTCCTTCATATTCCTCTTAAAAATACTACTTCATATTCCTCTTAAACATACTACTTCATATTCCTCTTAAACATACTACTTCATATTCCTCTTAAATATACTACTTCATATTCCTTTTCACTATACTACTTCATATTCCTCTTAAACATACTACTTCATATTCCTCTTAAAAATACTACTTCATATTCCTCTTAAACATACTACTTCATATCCCTCTTAAACATATTATTTCATATTCCTCTTGAACATACTACTTCATATTTCTCTTAAACAAACTACTTCATATTCCTCTTAAACATACTCCTTTATATTCCTCTTAAACATACTACTTCATATTACTCTTAAATATACTACTTCATATTCCTCTTAAACATACTACTTCATATTCCTCTTAAACATACTGCTTCATATTTCTCTTAAACATACTCCTTCATATTCCTCTTAAACATACTACTTCATATTCCTCTTAAATATACTACTTCATATTCCTCTTAAACATACTACTTCATTTTACTCCTAAATAGACTACTTCATATTCCTCTTAAATTGACTACTTCATATTCCTCTTAAACATACTACTTCATATTCCTCTTAAACATACTACTTCATATTCCTCTTAAACATACTACTTCATATTCATGTTAAACATACAACTTCATATTCCTCTTAAACATACTACTTCATATTCCTCTTAAACATACTACTTCATATTCCTCTTAAACATACTCCTTCATATTCCTCTTAAACATACTACTTCATATTCCTCTTAAACATACTACTTCATTATCCTCTTAAACAAACTCCTTCATATTCTTCTTAAACATACTACTTCACATTCCTCTTAAACATACTACTTCATATTCCTCTTAAATATACTACTTCATATTCCTCTTAAACATACTACTTCATATTCCTCTTAAATATACTACTTCATAATCCTCTTAAGCATACTACTTCATATTCCTCTTAAACATACTACTTCATATTCCTCTTAAACAAACTACTTCATATTCCTCTTAAATATACTACTTCATATTCCTCTCAAACATACTACTTCATATTTCTCTTAAAAATACTACTTCATATTCCTCTTAAACATACTACTTCATATTCCTCTTAAACATACTACTTCATATTACTCTTGAACATACTACTTCATATTAATCTTAAATATACTACTTCATATTCCTTTTAAACATACTACTTCATATTACTCTTAAATATACTAATTCATATTCCTCTTAAACATACTACTTCATATTCCTCTTAAACATACTACTTCATATTCCTCTTAAACATACTACTTCATATTCCTCTTAAACATACTACTTCATATTCCTCTTAAACATACTACTTCATATTCCTCTTAAACATACTACTTCATATTCCTCTTAAACATACTCCTTCATATTCCTCTTAAACATACTACTTCATATTTCTCTTAAACATACTGCTTCATATTTCTCTTAAACATACTACTTCATATTCCTCTTAAATATACTACTTCATATTCCTCTTAAACATACTACTTCATATTGCTCTTAAACATACTACTTCATATTCCTCTTAAACATACTACTTCATATTCATGTTAAACATACAACTTCATATTCCTCTTAAACATACTACTTTATATTCCTCTTAAACATACTACTTCATATTCCTCTTAAACATACTCCTTCATATTCCTCTTAAACATACTACTTCATATTCCTCTTAAACATACTACTTCATATTCCTCTTAAACATACTACTTCATATTCCTGTTAAACATACTACTTCATATTCCTCTTAAACATACTACTTCATATTCCACTTAAACATACTCCTTCATATTCCTCTTAAACATACTACTTCATATTCCTCTTAAACATACTACTTCATATTCCTCTTAAATATACTACTTCATATTCCTCTTAAACATACTACTTCATATTCCTCTTAAATATACAACTTCATATTCCTCTTAAACATACTACTTCATATTCCTCTTAAACATACTACTTCATATTCCTCTTAAACATACTACTTCATATTCTTCTTAAATATACTACTTCATATTCCTTTAAAATATACTATTTCATATTCCTCTTAAACATACTACTTCATATTCCTCTTAAAAATACTACTTCATATTCCTCTTAAACATACTACTTCATATCCCTCTTAAACATACTATTTCATATTCCTCTAGAACATACAACTTCATATTCCTCTTAAACATACTACTTCATATTCCTCTTAAATATACTACTTCATATTCCTCTTAAATATACTACTTCATATTCCTCTTAAACATACTACTTCATATTCCTCTTAAATATACTTCTTCATATTCCTCTTAAACGTACTACTTCATATTCCTCTTAAATATACTACTTCATATTCCTCTTGAATATACTACTTCATATTCCTCTTAAATATACTACTTCATATTCCTCTTAAACATACTACTTCATATTCCTCTTAAATATACTACTTCATATTCCTCTTCAACGTACTACTTCATATTCCTCTTAAATGTACTACTTCATATTCCTCTTAAATATACTACTTCATATTCCTGTTAAACATACTACTTCATATTCCTCTTAAACATACTACTTCATATTCCTCTTAAACATACTACTTCATATTCCTCTTAAATATACTACTTCATATTCCTCTTAAATATACTACTTCATATTCCTGTTAAACATACTACTTCATATTCCTCTTAAACATACTACTTCATATTCCTCTTAAACATACTACTTCATATTCCTCTTAAACATACTACTTCATATTCCTCTTAAAAATATACTACTTCATATTCCTCTTAAACATACTACTTCATATTCGTCTTAAATATACTACTTCACATTCCTCTTAAATATACTACTTCATATTCCTGTTAAACATACTACTTCATATTCCTCTTAAACATACTACTTCATATTCCTCTTAAACATACTCCTTCATATTCATCTTAAACATACTACTTCATATTCCTCTTAAACATACTACTTCATATTCCTATTAAACATATTATTTCATATCCCTCTTAAACATACTATTTCATATTCCTCTTAAACATACTACTTCATATTCCTCTTAAACATACTACTTCATATTCCTCTTAAACATACTACTTCATATTCCTCTTAAAAATACTACTTCATATTCCTCTTAAACATACTACTTCATATTCATTTTAAACATACTACTTCATATTCCTCTTAAACATACAACTTCATATTCCTCTTAAACATACTACTTCATATTCCTCTTAAACATACTACTTCATATTTCTCTTAAACATACTACTTCATATTCCTCTTAAACATACTACTTCATATTCCTCTTAAATGTACTACTTCCTATTCCTCTTAAACATACTACTTCATATTCCTCTTAAACATACTACTTCATATTCCTCTTAAATATATTACTTCATATTCCTCTCAAATATACTACTTCATATTCCTCTTAAACATACTACTTCATATTCCTCTTAAATATACTACTTCATATTCCTCTTAAATATACTACTTCATATTCCTCTTAAACATACTACTTCATGTTCCTCTTAAATATACTACTTCATATTCCTCTTAAAAATTCTACTTCATATTCACCTTAAACATACTACTTCATATTCCTCTTAAACATTCTACATCATATTCCTCTTAAACATACTACTGCATATTCCTCTTAAACATACTATTTCATATTCCTCTTAAACATTCTACTTCATATTCTTCTTAAACATACTACTTCATATTCCTCTTAAATATACTACTTCAAATTCCTCTTAAACATACTACTTCATATTCCTCTTAAACATACTATTTCATATTCCTCTTAAACATACTACTTCATATTCCTCTTAAAAATACTACTTCATAAACCTCTTAAACATACTACTTCATATTCCTTTTAAACATACTACTTCATATTCCTCTTAAACATACAACTTCATATTCCTCTTAAACATACTACTTCATATTCCTCTTAAACATACTACTTCATATTTCTCTTAAACATACTACTTCATATTCCTCTTAAACATACTACTTCATATTCCTCTTAAATGTACTACTTCCTATTCCTCTTAAACATACTACTTCATATTCCTCTTAAACATACTACTTCATATTCCTCTTAAATATATTACTTCATATTCCTCTCAAATATACTACTTCATATTCCTCTTAAACATACTACGTCATATTCCTCTTAAATATACTACTTCATATTCCTCTTAAATATACTACTTCATATTCCTCTTAAACATACTACGTCATATTCCTCTTAAATATACTACTTCATATTCCTCTTAAAAATTCTACTTCATATTCATCTTAAACATACTACTTCATATTCCTCTTAAACATTCTACATCATATTCCTCTTAAACATACTACTGCATATTCCTCATAAACATACAATTTCATATTCCTCTTAAACATTCTACTTCATATTCTTCTTAAACATACTACTTTATATTCCTCTTAAATATACTACTTCAAATTCCTCTTAAACATACTACTTCATATTACTCTTAAACATACTACTTCATATTCCTCTTCAACATACTACTTCATATTCCTCTTAAACATACTACTTCATATTCCTCTTAAACATACTACTTCATATTCCTCTTAAACATACAACTGCATATTCCTCTTAAACATAATAGTTCATATTACTCTTAAATATACTGCTTCATATTCCTCTTAAATACACTACTTCATATTCCTCTTAAATATACTACTTAATATTCCTCTTAAACATACTACGTCATATTCCTCTTAAACATACTACTTCATATTCCTCTTAAATATACTACTTCATATTCCTCTTAAACATACTACTTCATATTCCTCTTAAACATACTACTTCATATTCCTCTTAAACATACTACTTCATATTCCTCTTAAATTTACTACTTCATATTCCTCTTAAACATACTACTTCATATTCCTCTTAAAAATACTACTTCATATTCCTCTTAGACATACTACTTCATATTCCTTTTAAACATACTACTTCATATTCCTCTTAAACATACTACTTCATATTCCTCTTAAACATACTACTTCATATTCCTCTTAAATATACTACTTCATATTCCTCTTAAACATACTACTTCATATTCCTCTTAAACATACTACTTCATATTCCTCTTAAATGTACTACTTCATATTCCTCTAAAACAATCCACTTCATATTCTTCTTAAACATACTACTTCATATTCCTCTTAAATATACTACTTCAAATTCCTCTTAAACATACTACTTCATATTCCTCTTAAACATACTACTTCGTATTCCTCTTAAACATACTACTTCATATTCCTCTTAAACATGCTACTTCATATTCCTCTTAAACATACTACTTCATATTCCTCTTAAACATACTACTTCATATTCCTCTTAAACATACTACTTCATATTCATCTTAAATATACAACTTCATATTCCTCTTAAACATTCTACTTCATATTCCTCTTAAACATACTACTTCAAATTTCTCTTAAACATACTGCTTCATATTCCTCTTAAATACACTACTTTATATTCCTCTTAAACATGCTACTTCTTATTCCTCTTAAACATACTACTTCATATTCCTCTTAAACATACTACTTCATATTCCTCTTAAACATACTACTTCATATTCATCTTAAATATACAACTTCATTATCCTCTTAAACATTCTACTTCATATTCCTCTCAAACATACTACTTCATATTCGTTTTAAACATACTACTTCATATTCCTCTTAAACATTCTACTTCATATTCCTCATAAACATACTACTTCATATTCCTCTTAAATATATTATTTCATATTTCTCTTAAATATACTACTTCATTTTCCTCCTAAACATACTACTTCATATTTCCTCTTAAATATAACATACTACTACATATTCCTCTTAAATATACTACCTCATATTCCTCTTAAACATACTACTTCATATTCCTCTTAAATATAATACTTCATATTTCTGTTAAACACACTACTCCATATTCCTCTTAAACATACTATTTCATATTCCACTTAAATATACTACTTCAAATTCCTCTTAAACATACTACTGCATATTCCTCTTAAATATAATACTTCATATTTCTGTTAAACACACTACTCCATATTCCTCTTAAACATACTACTTCATATTCCACTTAAATATACTACTTCATATTCCTCTTAAACATACTACTTCATATTCCTCTCAAACATACTACTTCATATTCGTCTTAAACATACTACTTCATATTCCTCTTAAACATACTACTTCATATTCCTCTTAAATATACTACTTGATATTCCTTTTAAACATACTACTTCATATTCTTCTTAAACATACTACTTCATATTACTCTTGAACATACTACTTCATATTAATCTTAAATATACTACTTCATATTCCTTTTAAACATACTACTTCATATTACTCTTAAATATACTACTTCATATTCCTCTTAAACATACTACTTCATATTACTCTTAAACATACTACTTCATATTCCTCTTAAACATACTACTTCATATTCCTCTTAAACATACTACTTCATATTCCTCTTAAACATACTACTTCATATTCCTCTTAAACATACTACTTCATATTCCTCTTAAACATACTCCTTCTTATTCCTCTTAAACATACTACTTCATATTTCTCTTAAACATATTGCTTCATATTTCTCTTAAACATACTACTTCATATTCCTCTTAAATATACTACTTCATATTCCTCTTAAACATACTACTTCATATTCCTCTTAAACATACTACTTCATATTCCTCTTAAACATACTACTTCATATTCATGTTAAACATACAACTTCATATTTCTCTTAAACATACTACTTTATATTCCTCTTGAACATACTACTTCATATTCCTCTTAAACATACTCCTTCATATTCCTCTTAAACATACTACTTCATATTCCTCTTAAACATACTACTTCATATTCCTCTTAAACATACTACTTCATATTCCTGTTAAATATACTACTTCATATTCCTCTTAAACATACTACTTCATATTCCACTTAAACATACTCCTTCATATTCCTCTTAAACATACTACTTCATATTCCTCTTAAACATACTACTTCATATTCCTCTTAAATATACTACTTCATATTCCTCTTAAACATACTACTTCATATTCCTCTTAAATATACAACTTCATATTCCTCTTAAACATACTACTTCATATTCCTCTTAAACATACTACTTCATATTCCTCTTAAACATACTACTTCATATTCTTCTTAAATATACTACTTCATATTCCTTTAAACTATACTATTTCATATTCCTCTTAAACATACTACTTCATATTCCTCTTAAAAATACTACTTCATATTCCTCTTAAACATACTACTTCATATCCCTCTTAAACATACTATTTCATATTCCTCTTGAACATACTACTTCATATTCCTCTTAAACATACTACTTCATATTCCTCTTAAATATACTACTTCATATTCCTCTAAAATATACTACTTCGTATTCCTCTTAAACATACTACTTCATATTCCTCTTAAATATACTACTTCATATTCCTCTTAAACGTACTACTTCATATTCCTCTTAAATATACTACTTCATATTTCTCTTGAATATACTACTTCATATTCCTCTTAAATATACTACTTCATATTCCTCTTAAACATACTACTTCATATTCCTCCTTAATATACTACTTCATATTCCTCTTAAACGTACTACTTCATATTCCTCTTAAATATACTACTTCATATTCCTCTTAAATATACTACTTCATATTCCTGTTAAACATACTACTTCATATTCCTCTTAGACATACTACTTCATATTCCTCTTAAACATACTACTTCATATTCCTCTTAAATATACTACTTCATATTCCTCTTAAATATACCACTTCATATTCCTGTTAAACATACTACTTCATATTCCTCTTAAACATACTACTTCATATTCCTCTTAAACATACTACTTCATATTCCTCTTAAAAATACTACTTCATATTCCTCTTAAACATACTACTTCATATTCCACATAAACATACTACTTCATATTCCTCTTAAAAATACTACTTCATATTCCTCTTAAACATACTACTTCATATTCCTTTTAAACATACTACTTCATATTCCTCTTAAACATACAACTTCATATTCCTCTTAAACATACTACTTCATATTCCTCTTAAACATACTACTTCATATTTCTCTTAAACATACTACTTCATATTCCTCTTAAACATACTACTTCATATTCCTCTTAAATGTACTACTTCCTATTCCTCTTAAACATACTTCTTCATATTCCTCTTAAACATACTACTTCATATTCCTCTTAAATATATTAATTCATATTCCTCTCAAATATACTACTTCATATTCCTCTTAAACATACTACTTCATATTCCTCTTATATATACTACTTCATATTCCTCTTAAATATACTACTTCATATTCCTCTTAAACATACTACTTCATATTCCTCTTAAATATACTACATCATATTCTTCTTAAACATTCTACATCATATTCCTCTTAAACATACTACTGCATATTCCTCTTAAACATACTATTTCATATTCCTCTTAAACATTCTACTTCATATTCTTCTTAAACATACTACTTCATATTCCTCTTAAATATACTACTTCAAATTCCTCTTAAACATACTACTTCATAATCCTCTTAAACATACTACTTCATATTCCTCTTAAACATACTACTTCATATTCCTCTTAAACATACTACTTCATATTCCTCTTAAACATACTATTTCATATTCCTCTTAAACATACAACTGCATATTCCTCTTAAACATAATACTTCATATTCCTCTTAAATATACTGCTTCATATTACTCTTAAATACACTACTTCATATTCCTCTTAAATATACTACTTAATATTCCTCTTAAACATACTACGTCATATTCCTCTTAAACATACTACTTCATATTCCTCTTAAATATACTACTTCATATTCCTCTTAAACATACTACTTCATATTCCTCTTAAACATACTACTTCATATTCCTCTTAAACATACTACTTCATATTCCTCTTAAATTTACTACTTCGTATTCCTCTTAAACATACTACTTCATATTCCTCTTAAAAATACTACTTCATGTTCCTCTTAAACATACTACTTCATATTCCTCTTAAATGTACTACTTCATATTCCTCTTAAACATACTACTTCATATTCCTCTTAAACATACTACTTCATATTCCTCTTAAATATATTACTTCATATTCCTCTTAAATATACTACTTCATATTCCTCTTAAATATACTACTTCATATTCCTCTTAAACATACTACTTCATATTCCTCTTAAATATATTACTTCATATTCCTCTTAAACATACTATTTCATATTCCTCTTAAATATACTACTTTATATTCCTCTTAAATATTCTACTTCATATTCGTCTTAAACATACTACTTTATATTCCTCTTCAACATTCTACATCATATTCCTCCTAAACATACTACTGCATATTCCTCTTAAGCATACTACTTCATATTCCTCTAAAACAATCTACTTCATATTCTTCTTAAACATACTACTTCATATTCCTCTTAAATATACTATTTCAAATTCCATTTAAACATACTACTTCATATTCTTCTTAAACATCCTACTTCGTATTCCTCTTAAACATACTACTTCATATTCCTCTTAAACATGCTACTTCATATTCCTCTTAAACATACTACTTCATATTCCTCTTAAACATACTACTTCATATTCCTCTTAAACATACTACTTCATATTCATCTTAAATATACAACTTTATATTCCTCTTAAACATTCTACTTCATATTCCTCTTAAACATACTACTTCAAATTTCTCTTAAACATACTGCTTCATATTCCTCTTAAATACACTACTTCATATTCCTCTTAAACATGCTACTTCTTATTCCTCTTAAACATACTACTTCATATTCCTTTTAAACATACTACTTCATATTCCTCTTAAACATACTACTTCATATTCATCTTAAATATACAACTTCATTATCCTCTTAAACATTCTACTTCATATTACTCTCAAACATACTACTTCATATTCGTCTTAAACATACTACTTAATATTCCTCTTAAACATACTACTTCATATTCCTCTTAAATATACTACTTGATATTCCTTTTAAACATACTACTTCATATTCCTCTTAAACATACTACTTCATATTCCTCTTAAACATACTAATTCATATTCCTCTTAAACATACTACTTCATATTCCTCATAAACATACTACTTCATATTCCTCTTAAATATATTATTTCATATTTCTCTTAAATATACTACTTCATATTCCTCCTAAACATACTACTTCATATTTCCTCTTAAATATAACATACTACTACATATTCCTCTTAAATATACTACTTCATATTCCTCTTAAACACACTACTTCATATTCCTCTTAAATATAATACTTCATATTTCTGTTAAACACACTACTCCATATTCCTCTTAAACATACTACTTCATATTCCACTTAAATATACTACTTCATATTCCTCTTAAACATAATACTGCATATTCCTCTTAAATATAATACTTCATATTTCTGTTAAACACACTACTCCATATTCCTCTTAAACATACTACTTCATATTCCACTTAAATATACTACTTCATATTCCTCTTAAACATACTACTGCATATTCCTCTCAAACATACTACTTCACATTCGTCTTAAACATAATACTTCATATTCCTCTTAAACATACTACTTCATATTCCTCTTAAATATACTACTTGATATTCCTTTTAAACATACTACTTCATATTCCTCTTAAACATACTACTTCATATTCCTCTTAAACATACTAATTAATATTCCTCTTAAACATACTACTTTATATTCCTCATAAACATACAACTTCATATTCCTCTTAAATATATTATTTCATATTCCTCTTAAATATACTACTTCATATTCCTCCTAAACATACTACTTCATATTTCCTCTTAAATATAACATACTACTACATTTTCCTCTTAAATATACTACTTCATATTCCTCTTAAACATACTACTTCATATTCCTCTTAAATATAATACTTCATATTTCTGTTAAACAAACTACTCCATATTCCTCTTAAACATACTACTTCATATTCCACTTAAATATACTACTTCATATTCCTCTTAAACATACTACTGCATATTCCTCTTAAATATAGTACTTCATATTCCTCTTAAACATACTGCTTCATATTCCTCTTAAATACACTACTTCATATTCCTCTTAAATATACTAGTTCATATTCCTCTTAACCGTACTACGTCATATTCCTCTTAAGCATACTACTTCATATTCCTCTTAAATATACTACTTCATATTCCTCTGAAACATACTACTTCATATTCCTCTCAAACATACTACTTCATATTCCTCTTAAACATACTACTTCATATTCCTCTTAAATATACTACTTCATATTCCTCTTAAACATGCTATTTCATATTCCTCTTAAACATACTACTTCATATTCCTCTTAAATATACTACTTCATATTCCTCTTAAACATACTACTTCATATTCCTCTTAAACATACTACTTCATATTCCTCTTAAATATACTACTTCATATTTATCTTAAATATACTATTTCATATTCCTCTTAAATATATTACTTCATATTCCAGCTAAACATACTACTTCATATTCCTCATACACATACTACCAAACATTCCTCTTAAACATATTCTTCATATTCCTCTTAAACATACAACTTCATATTCCTCTTAAACATTCTACTTCATATTTCTTTTAAACATACTACTTCATATTCCTCTTAAATATACTACTTCAAATTCCTCTTAAACATACTACTTCATATAACTCTTAAACATACTACTTCATATTCCTCTTAAACATTCTACTTCATATTCCTCTTAAACATACTACTTCATATTCCTCTTAAATATACTATTTCAAATTCCTCTTAAACATACTACTTCATATTCCTCTTAAACATACTACTTCATATTCCTCTTAAACATTCTACATTATATTCCTCTTAAACATACTACTGCATATTCCTCTTAAGCATACTACTTCATATTCCTCTTAAATATACTACTTCATATTCCTCTTAAACATACTACTTCATATTCCTCTCAAACATACTACTTCATATTCCTCTTAAACATACTACTTCATATTCCTCTTAAATATACTACTTCATATTCCTCTTAAACATGCTATTTCATATTCCTCTTAAACATACTACTTCATATTCCTCTTAAATATACTACTTCATATTCCTCTTAAACATACTACTTCATATTCCTCTTAAACATACTACTTCATATTCCTCTTAAATATACTACTTCATATTTATCTTAAATATACTATTTCATATTCCTCTTAAATATATTACTTCATATTCCAGCTAAACATACTACTTCATATTCCTCATACACATACTACCAAACATTCCTCTTAAACATATTCTTCATATTCCTCTTAAACATACAACTTCATATTCCTCTTAAACATTCTACTTCATATTTCTTTTAAACATACTACTTCATATTCCTCTTAAATATACTACTTCATATTTCTTTTAAACATACTACTTCATATTCCTCTTAAATATACTACTTCAAATTCCTCTTAAACATACTACTTCATATAACTCTTAAACATACTACTTCATATTCCTCTTAAACATTCTACTTCATATTCCTCTTAAACATACTACTTCATATTCCTCTTAAATATACTATTTCAAATTCCTCTTAAACATACTACTTCATATTCCTCTTAAACATACTACTTCATATTCCTCTTAAACATTCTACATTATATTCCTCTTAAACATACTACTGCATATTCCTCTTAACCATACTACTTCATATTCCTCTTAAACATACTACTTCATATTCCTCTTAAACATTCTACATTATATTCCTCTTAAACATACTACTGCATATTCCTCTTAACCATACTACTTCATATTCCTCTTAAACATACTACTTCATATTCCTCTTAAATATACTACTCAATATTCCTCTTAAACATACTTCTTCATATTCCTCTTAAACATACTACTTCATATTCCTCTTAAACATACAACTTCATATTCCTCTTAAACATACTACTTCATATTCCTCTTAAATATACTACTTCATATTCCTCTTAAACATACTATTTCATATTCCTCTTAAACATACTACTTCATATTCCTCTTAAATATACTACTTCATATTCCTCTTAAACATACTACTTCATATTCCTCTTAAATATACTACTTCATATTCCTCTTAAACATACTATTTCATATTCCTCTTAAACATACTACTTCATATTCCTCTTAAACATTCTACTTCATATTCCTCTCAAACATACTACTTCATATTCGTCTTAAACATACTACTTCATATTCCTTTTAAACGTACTACTTCATATTCCTCTTAAATATACTACTTGATATTCCTTTTAAACATACTACTTCATATTCCTCTTAAACATACTACTTCATATTCTTCTTAAACATACTACTTCATATTCCTCTTAAACATACTACTTTATATTCCTCATAAACATACTACTTCATATTCCTCTTAAATATATTACTTCATATTCCTCTTAAATATACTACTTCATATTCCTCCTAAGCATACTACTTCATATTTCCTCTTAAATATAACATACTACTACATATTCCTCTTAAATATACTACTTCATATTCCTCTTAAACATACTACTTCATATTTCTCTTAAATATAATACTTCATATTTCTGTTAAACACACTACTCCATATTCCTCTTAAACATACTACTTCATATTCCACTTAAATATACTACTTCATATTCCTCTTAAGCATACTAATGCATATTCCTCTTAAATAAAGTACTTCATATTCCTCTTAAACATACTGTTTTATATTCCTCTTAAATACACTACTTCATATTCCTCTTAAATATACTACTTCATATTCCTCTTAAACATACTACGCCATATTCCTCTTAAACATACTACTTCATATTCCTCTTAAATATACTACTTCATATTCTTCTTAAACATACTACTTCATATTCCTCTTAAACATACTACTTCATATTCCTCTTATACATACTACTTCATATTCCTCTTAAATATACTACTTCATATTCCTCTTAAATATGCTATTTCATATTCCTCTTAAACATACTACTTCATATTCCTCTTAAACATACTACTTCATATTCCTCTTAAACATACTACTTCATATTCCTCTTAAATATACTACTTCATATTTATCTTAAATATACTATTTCATATTCCTCTTAAACATACTACTTCATATTCCTCTTAAATATACTAGTTCATATTTTTCTTAAATATACTACTTCATATTTCTGCTAAACATACTACTTCATATTCCTCATAAACATACTACCAAATATTCCTCTTAAACATACTACTTCATATTCCTCTTAAACATACAACTTCATATTCCTCTTAAACATTCTACTTCATATTCCTTTTAAACATACTACTTCATATTCCTCTTAAATATACTACTTCAAATTCCTCTTAAACATACTACTTCATATAACTCTTAAACATACTACTTCATATTCCTCTTAAACATTCTACTTCATATTCCTCTTAAACATACTACTTCATATTCCTCTTAAATATACTATTTCAAATTCCTCTTAAACATACTACTTCATATTCCTCTTAAACATACTACTTCATATTCCTCTTAAACATTCTACATCATATTCCTCTTAAACATACTACTGCATATTCCTCTTAAACATACTCCTTCATATTCCTCTTAAACATACTACTTCATATTCCTCTTAAATATACTACTCAATATTCCTCTTAAACATACTTCTTCATATTCCTCTTAAACATACTACTTCATATTCCTCTTAAACATACTACTTCATATTCCTCTTAAACATACTACTTCATATTCCTCTTAAATATACTACTTCATATTCCTCTTAAACATACTATTTCATATTCCTCTTAAACAGACTACTTCATATTCCTCTTAAATATACTACTTCATATTCCTCTTAAACATACTACTTCATATTCATCTTAAACATACTACTTCATATTCCTCTTAAATATACTACTTCATATTCCTCTTAAACATACTACTTCATATTCCTCTTAAATATACTACTTCATATTCATCTTAAATATACTACTTCATATTCCTCTTAAACGTACTACTTCATATTCCTCTTAAATATACTACTTCATATTCCTCTTAAATATACTACTTTATATTCCTGTTAAACATACTACTTCATATTCCTCTTAAACATACTACTTCATATTCCTCTTAAACATACTACTTCATATTCCTCTTAAACATACTACTTCATATTACTCTTCAACAATCTACTTCATATTTCTCTTAAACATACTAATTCATATTCCTCTTAAATATACTACTTCAAATTCCTCTTAAACATACTACTTCATATTCCTTTTAAACATACTACTTCACATTTCTCTTAAACATACAACTTCATATTCCTCTTAAATATACTACTTCACATTCCTCTTAAACATACTACTTCATATTTCTCTTAAATATACTACTTCATATTCCTCTTAAACACAATCTATTTCATATTTCTCTTAAACATATTACATCATATTCCACTTAAATATACTACTTCATATTCCTCTTAAACATACTACTGCATATTCCTCTTAAACATACTTCTTCATATTCCTCTTAAACATACTACTTCATATTCCTCTTAAATACACTACTTCATATTCCTCTTAAATATACTACTTCATATTCCTCTTAAACATACTACTTCATATTCCTCTTAAACATACTACTTCATATTCCTCTTAAATATACTACTTAATATTCCTCTTAAACATACTACTTCATATTCCTCTTAAACATACTACTTCATATTTCTCTTAAACATACTACTTCATATTCCTCTTAAATATACTACTTCATATTCCTCTTAAACATACTACTTCATATTCCTCTTAAACATACTACTTCATATTGCTCTTAAATATACTACTTCATATTCCTCTTAAACATACTACTTCATATTCCTCTTAAATATACTACTTCATATTCCTCTTAAACATACTACTTCATATTCCTCTTAAACATACTACTTCATATTCCTCTTAAACATACTTCTTCATATTCCTCTTAAATATATTACTTCATATTCCTTTTAAACATACTACTTCATATTCCTCTTAAACATACTACTTCATATTCCTCTTAAACATACTACTTAATATTCCTCTTAACCATACTACTTCATATTCCTCTTAAATATACTACTTCATATACCTCTTAAACATACTACTTCATATTCCTCTGAAGCATACTACTTCATATTCCTCTTAAACATACTACTGCATATTCCTCTTAAACATACTACTTCAAATTCCTCTTAAACATACTACTTCATATTCCTCTTAAATACACTACTTCATATTCCTCCTAAATATACTACTTCATATTCCTCTTAAACATACTACTTCATATTCCTCTTAAACATACTACTTCATATTCCTCTTAAATATACTACTTAACATTCCTCTTAAACATACTACTTCATATTCCTCTTAAACATACTACTTCATATTCCTCTTAAACATAATACTTCATATTCGTCTTAAATATACTACTTCATATTCCTCTTAAACATACTACTTCATATTCCTCTTAAACATACTACTTCATATTCCTCTTAAATATACTACTTCATATTCCTCTTAACCATACTACTTCATATTCTTCTTAAACATACTTCTTCATATTCCTCTTAAACATACTACTGCATATTACTCTTAAACATACTACTTCATATTCCTTTTTAATATACTACTTCATATTCTTTTAAACATACTTCTTCATATTCCTCTTAAACATACTACTTCATATTCCCTGTTAAACATACTACTTCATATTCCTCTTAAACAGACTCCTTCATATTCCTCTTAAACATACTACTTCATATTCCTCTTAAACATACTACTTCATATTCCTCTTAAATATACTACTTCATATTCCTCTTAAACATACTACTTCATATTCCTCTTAAACATACTACTTCATATTCTTCTTAAACATACTACTTCATATTCCTCTTAAATATACTACTTCATATTCCTCTTAAACATACTACTTCATATTCCTCTTAAACATATTACTTCATATTCCTCTTAAACATACTACTTCATATTCCTCTTAACCATACTACTTCATATTCCTCTTAAATATATTACTTCATCGTCCTCTTAAACATACTACTTCATATTCCGCTTAAACATAGTACTTCATATTCCTCTTAAACATACTACTTCATATTCCTCTTAAACATACTATTGCATATTCCTCTTACACATGCTACTTCATATTCCTCTTAAACATACTACTTCATATTCCTCTTAAATATACTACTTCATATTCCTCTTAAACATACTACTTCATATTCCTCTTAAACATACTACTTCATATTCCTCTTAAACATACTACTTCATATTCCTCTTAAACATACTACTTCATATTCGTCTTCAATATACAACTTCATATTCCTCTTAAACATACTACTTCATATTCCTCTTAAACACATAACTTCATATTCCTCTTAAACATACTTCTTCATATTCCTCTTAAACATACTACTTCATATTCCACTTAAATATACTACTTCATATTCCTCTTAAATATACTACTTCATATTCCTCTTAAACATACTACTTCATATTCCTCTTAAACATACTACTTCATATTCCTCTTAAACATACTACTTCATATTCCTCTTAAACATACTACTTCATATTCCTCTTAAACATACTACTTCATATTCCTCTTAAACATACTACTTCATATTCCTCTTAAACATACTACTTCATATTCCTCTCTAACATACTACTTCATATTCCTCTTAAATATGCTACTTCATTTTCGTCTTAAATATACTACTTTATATCCCTCTTAAACATACTGCTACATATTCCTCTTAAAAATACTACTTCATATTACTCTTAAATATACTACTTCATATTCCTCTTAAACATACTACTTCATATTCCTCTTAAACATACTACTTCATATTCCTCTTAAATATACTACTTCATATTCCTCTTAAACATACTACTTCATATTCCTCTTAAACATACTACTTCATATTCCTCTTAAACATACTACTTCATATTCCTCTTAAACATACTACTTCATATTCATCTTAAATATACTACTTCATATTCCTCTTAAATATACTACTTCATATTACTCTTAAATATACTACTTCATATTCCTCTTAAACATACTACTTCATATTCCTCTTAAACATACTACTTCATAATCCTCTTAAACATACAACTTCATATTCCTCTTAAACATACTTTTTCATATTCCTCTTAAACATACTACTTCATATTCTACTTAAATATACTACTTCATATTCCTCTTAAATATACTACTTCATATTCCTCTTTAGCATACTACTTCATATTCCTCTTAAACATACTACTTCATAGTCCTCTTAAACATACTACTTCATTATCCTCTTAAACATACTACTTCATATTCCTCTTAAACATACTACTTCATATTCCTCTTAAACATACTACTTCATATTCCTCTCTAACATACTACTTCATATTCCTCTTAAATATACTACTTCATATTCCTCTTAAACATACTACTGCATATTCCTCTTAAACATACTACTTCATATTCCTCTTAAACATACTACTTCATATTCCTCTTAAACATACTACTTCATATTCCTCTTAAGCATACTACTTTATATTCCTCTTAAACATACTACTTCATATTCCTCTTAAACATACTACTTCATATTTCTCTTAAATAAACTATTTCATATTCCTCTTAAACATACTACTTCATATTCCTCTTAAACATACTACTTCATATTCCTCTTAAACATAATATTTCATATTCCTCTTAAACATACTACTTCGTATTCGGCTTAAATATACTACTTCATATTCCTCTTAAACAAACTATTTCATATTCCTCTTAAATATACTACTTTATATTCCTCCTAAACATACTACTACATATTCCTCTTAAAAATACTACTTCATATTCCTCTTAAACATACTACTTCATATTCCTCTTAAACATACTACTTCATATTCCTCTTAAACATACTACTTCATATTCCTCTTAAATATACTACTTCATATTCCTCTTAAACATACTACTTCATATTCCTCTTAAATATACTACTTCATTTTCCTCTTAAACACACTACTTCATATTCCTCTTAAACATACTACCTCATATTCCACTTAAATATACTACTTCATATTCCTCTTTAACATACTACTGCATATTCCTCTTAAACATACTACTGCATATTCCTCTTAAACATACTACTTCATATTCTTCTTAAACATACTACTTCATATTCCTCTTAAATATACTACTTCATATTCCTCTTAAATATACTACTTCATATTCCTCTTAAACATACTACTTCATATTCCTCTTAAACATACTACTTCATATTCCTCTTAAATATGCTACTTCATGTTCCTCTTAAACATTCTACATCATATTCCTCTTAAACATACTACTGCATATTCCTCTTAAACAAGCTACTTCATATTCCTCTTAAACATACTACTTCATATTCCTCTTAAACATACTACTTCATATTCCTCTTAAACATACTACTTCATATTCCTCTTAAACATACTACTTCATATTCCTCTTAAACATACTACTTCATATTCCTCTTAAACATACTACTTCATATTCCTCTTAAACGTACTACTTCATATTCCTCTAAAACATACTACTTCATATTCCTCTTAAATATACTACTTCATATTCCTCTTAAATATACTACTTCATATTCCTCTTAAACATACTACTTCATATTCCTCTTAAATATACTACTTCAAATTCCTCTTAAATATACTACTTCATATTCCTCTTAAACGTACTACTTCATATTCCTCTTAAATATACTACTTCATATTCCTCTTAAATATACTACTTCATATTCCTGTTAAACATACTACTTCATATTCCTCTTAAACATACTACTTCGTATTCCTCTTAAACATACTACTTCATATTCCTCTTAAACATACTACTTCATATTCCTCTTAAACATTCTACTTCATATTCCTCTTAAACATACTAATTCATATTCCTCTTAAAAGTACTACTTCAAATTCCTCTTAAACATACTACTTCATATTCCTTTTAAACATACTACTTCACATTTCTCTTAAACATACTACTTCATATTCCTCTTAAATATACTACTTCACATTCCTCTTAAACATACTACTTCATATTCCTCTTAAATATACTGCTTCATATTCCTCTTAAACACACTATTTTATATTCCTCTTAAACATATTACTTCATATTCCACTTAAATATACTACTTCATATTCCTCTTAAACATACTACTGCATATTCCTCTTAAACATACTACTTCATTTTCCTCTTAAATATACTACTTCATATTCCTCTTAAATACACTACATCATATTCCTCTTAAATATACTACTTCATATTCCTCTTAAACATACTACTTCATATTCCTCTCAAACATACTACTTCATATTCTTCTTAAATATACTACTTAACATTCCTCTTAAACATACTACTTCATATTCCTCTTAAACATACTACTTCATATTCCTCTTAAACATACAACTTCATATTCCTCTTAAACATAATTCTTCATATTCCTCTTAAACATACTACTTCATATTCCACTTAAATATACTACTTCATATTCCTCTTAAACATACTACTTCATATTCCTCTTAAACATACTACTTCATATTCCTCTTAAACATACTACTTCATATTCCTCTTAAATATACTACTTCATATTCCTCTTAACCATACTACTTCATATTCCTCTTAAACATACTTCTTCAAATTCCTCTTAAACATACTACTGCATATTACTCTTAAACATACTACTTCATATTCCTCTTTAATATACTACTTCATATTCCTTTTAAACATACTCCTTCATATTTCTCTTAAACATACTACTTCATATTCCCTGTTAAACATACTACTTCATATTCCTCTTAAACATACTCCTTCATATTCCTCTTAAACAAACTACTTCATATTCCTCTTAAACGTACTACTTCTTATTCCTCTTAAATATACTACTTCATATTCCTCTTAAACATACTACTTCATATTCCTCTTAAACATACTAATTCATATTCCTTTTAAACATACTACTTCATATTCCTGTTAAATATACTACTTCATATTCCTCTTAAACATACTACTTCATCTTCCTCTTAACCATACTACTTCATATTCCTCTTAAATAGACTACTTCATATTCCTCTTAAACATACTACTTCATATTCCTCTTAAACATACTACTTCAAATTCCTCTTAAACATACTACTGCATATTCCTCTTAAGCATACTACTTCATATTCCTCTTAAACATACTACTGCATATTCCTCTTAAACATACTACTTCATATTCCTCTTAAACATACTACTTCATATTCCTCTTAAATATACTACTTCATATTCCTCTTAAACATACTACTTCATATTCCTCTTAAACAAACTACTTCATATTCCTCTTAAACATACTACTTCATATTCCTCTTAAACATACTACTTCATATTCGTCTTAAATATACTACTTCATATTCCTCTTAAATATACTACTTCATATTACTCTTAAATATACTACTTCATATTCCTCTTAAACATAGTACTTCATATTCCTCTTAAACATACTACTTCATATTCCTCTTAAACATACAACTTCATATTCCTCTTAAACATACTTCTTCATATTCCTCTTAAACATACTACTTCATATTCCACTTAAATATACTACTTCATATTCCTCTTAAACATACTACTTCATATTCCTCTTAAACATACTACTTCATATTCCTCTTAAACATACTACTTCATATTCCTCTTAAATATACTACTTCATATTCCTCTTAAACATACTACTTCATATTCCTCTTAAACATACTACTTCATATTCCTCTTAAACATACTACTTCATATTCCTCTCTAACATACTACTTCATATTCCTCTTAAATATGCTACTTCATTTTCGTCTTAAATATACTACTTTATATCCCTCTTACACATACTGCTACATATTCCTCTTAAAAATACTACTTCATATTACTCTTAAATATACTACTTCATATTCCTCTTAAACATACTACTTCATATTCCTCTTAAACATACTACTTCATATTCCTCTTAAATATACTACTTCATATTCCTCTTAAACATACTACTTCATATTCCTCTTAAACATACTACTTCATATTCCTCTTAAACATACTACTTCATATTCCTCTTAAACATACTACTTCATATTCGTCTTAAATATACTACTTCATATTCCTCTTAAATATACTACTTCATATTACTCTTAAATATACTACTTCATATTCCTCTTAAACATACTATTCATTATCCTCTTAAACATACTACTTCATAATCCTCTTAAACATACAACTTCATATTCCTCTTAAACTTACTTTTTCATATTCCTCTTAAACATACTACTTCATATTCTACTTAAATCTACTACTTTATATTCCTCTTAAATATACTACTTCATATTCCTCTTAAACATACTACTTCATATTCCTCTTAAACATACTACTTCATAGTCCTCTTAAACATACTACTTCATATTCCTCTTAAACATACTACTTCATATTCCTCTTAAACATACTACTTTATATTCCTCTTAAACATACTACTTCATATTCCTCTTAAACATACTACTTCATATTCCTCTCTAACATACTATTTCATATTCCTCTTAAACATACTACTTCATATTCCTCTTAAACATACTACTTCATATTCCTCTTAAACATACTACTTCATATTCCTCTTAAACATACTACTTCATATTCCTCTTAAACATACTACTTCATATTCCTCTTAAACATACTACTTCATATTCCTCTTAAACATACTACTTCATATTCCTCTCTAACATACTACTTCATATTCCTCTTAAATATGCTACTTCATTTTCGTCTTAAATATAATAATTTATATCCCTCTTAAACATACTGCTACATATTCCTCTTAAAAATACTACTTCATATTACTCTTAAATATACTACTTCATATTCCTCTTAAACATACTACTTCATATTCCTCTTAAACATACTACTTCATATTGCTCTTAAATATACTACTTCATATTCTACTTAAATATACTACTTCATATTCCTCTTAAACATATTACTTCATATTCCACTTAAATATACTACTTCATATTCCTCTTAAACATACTACTGCATATTCCTCTTAAACATACTACTTCATTTTCCTCTTAAACATACTACTTCATATTCCTCTTAAATACACTACATCATATTCCTCTTAAATATACTACTTCATATTCCTCTTAAACATACTACTTCATATTCCTCTTTAAACATACTACTTCATATTCTTCTTAAATATACTACTTAACATTCCTCTTAAACATACTACTTCATATTCCTCTTAAACATACTACTTCATATTCCTCTTAAACATACAACTTCATATTCCTCTTAAACATAATTCTTCATATTCCTCTTAAACATACTACTTCATATTCCACTTAAATATACTACTTCATATTCCTCTTAAACATACTACTTCATATTCCTCTTAAACATACTACTTCATATTCCTCTTAAACATACTACTACATATTCCTCTTAAATATACTACTTCATATTCCTCTTAACCATACAACTTCATATTCCTCTTAAACATAATTCTTCATATTCCTCTTAAACATACTACTTCATATTCCACTTAAATATACTACTTCATATTCCTCTTAAACATACTACTTCATATTCCTCTTAAACATACTACTGCATATTCCTCTTAAACATACTACTTCATATTCCTCTTAAACATACTACTGCATATTCCTCTTAAACATACTACTTCATATTCCTCTTAAACATACTACTTCATATTCCTCTTAAATATACTACTTCATATTCCTCTTAAACATACTACTTCATATTCCTCTTAAACATACTACTTCAAATTCCTCTTAAACATAGTACTTCATATTCCTCTTAAACATACTACTTCATATTCCTCTTAAACATACAACTTCATATTCCTCTTAAACATACTTCTTCATATTCCTCTTAAACATACTACTTCATATTCCACTTAAATATACTACTTCATATTCCTCTTAAACATACTACTTCATATTCCTCTTAAACATACTACTTCATATTCCTCTTAAACATACTACTTCATATTCCTCTTAAATATACTACTTCATATTCCTCTTAAACATACTACTTCATATTCCTCTTAAACATACTACTTCATATTCCTCTTAAACATACTACTTCATATTCCTCTCTAACATACTACTTCATATTCCTCTTAAATATGCTACTTCATTTTCGTCTTAAATATACTACTTTATATCCCTCTTAAACATACTGCTACATATTCCTCTTAAAAATACTACTTCATATTACTCTTAAATATACTACTTCATATTCCTCTTAAACATACTACTTCATATTCCTCTTAAACATACTACTTCATATTCCTCTTAAATATACTACTTCATATTCCTCTTAAACATACTACTTCATATTCCTCTTAAACATACTACTTCATATTCCTCTTAAACATACTACTTCATATTCCTCTTAAACATACTACTTCATATTCCTCTTAAATATACTACTTCATATTCCTCTTAAACATACTACTTCATATTCCTCTTAAACATACTACTTCATAGTCCTCTTAAACATACTACTTCATATTCCTCTTAAACATACTACTTCATATTCCTCTTAAACATACTACTTTATATTCCTCTTAAACATACTACTTCATATTCCTCTTAAACATACTACTTCATATTCCTCTCTAACATACTATTTCATATTCCTCTTAAACATACTACTTCATATTCCTCTTAAACATACTACTTCATATTCCTCTTAAACATACTACTTCATATTCCTCTTAAACATACTACTTCATATTCCTCTTAAACATACTACTTCATATTCCTCTTAAACATACTACTTCATATTCCTCTTAAACATACTACTTCATATTCCTCTCTAACATACTACTTCATATTCCTCTTAAATATGCTACTTCATTTTCGTCTTAAATATAATAATTTATATCCCTCTTAAACATACTGCTACATATTCCTCTTAAAAATACTACTTCATATTACTCTTAAATATACTACTTCATATTCCTCTTAAACATACTACTTCATATTCCTCTTAAACATACTACTTCATATTCCTCTTAAATATACTACTTCATATTCTACTTAAATATACTACTTCATATTCCTCTTAAACATACTACTTCATATTCCTCTTAAACATACTACTTCATATTCCTCTTAAACATACTACTTCATATTCCTCTTAAATATACTACTTCATATTCCTCTTAACCATACTACTTCATATTCCTCTTAAACATACTTCTTCAAATTCCTCTTAAACATACTACTGCATATTACTCTTAAACATACTACTTCATATTCCTCTTTAATATACTACTTCATATTCCTTTTAAACATACTCCTTCATATTCCTCTTAAACATACTACTTCATATTCCCTGTTAAACATACTACTTCATATTCCTCTTAAACATACTCCTTCATATTCCTCTTAAACAAACTACTTCATATTCCTCTTAAACGTACTACTTCTTATTCCTCTTAAATATACTACTTCATATTCCTCTTAAACATACTACTTCATATTCTTCTTAAACATACTAATTCATATTCCTTTTAAACATACTACTTCATATTCCTGTTAAATATACTACTTCATATTCCTCTTAAACATACTACTTCATCTTCCTCTTAACCATACTACTTCATATTCCTCTTAAATATACTACTTCATATTCCTCTTAAACATACTACTTCATATTCCTCTTAAACATACTACTTCAAATTCCTCTTAAACATACTACTGCATATTCCTCTTAAACATACTACTTCATATTCCTCTTAAACATACTACTGCATATTCCTCTTAAACATACTACTTCATATTCCTCTTAAACATACTACTTCATATTCCTCTTAAATATACTACTTCATATTCCTCTTAAACATACTACTTCATATTCCTCTTAAACATACTACTTCATATTCCTCTTAAACATACTACTTCATATTCCTCTTAAACATACTACGTCATATTCGTCTTAAATATACTACTTCATATTCCTCTTAAATATACTACTTCATATTACTCTTAAATATACTACTTCATATTCCTCTTAAACATAGTACTTCATATTCCTCTTAAACATACTACTTCATATTCCTCTTAAACATACAACTTCATATTCCTCTTAAACATACTTCTTCATATTCCTCTTAAACATACTACTTCATATTCCACTTAAATATACTACTTCATATTCCTCTTAAACATTCTACTTCATATTCCTCTTAAACATACTACTTCATATTCCTCTTAAACATACTACTTCATATTCCTCTTAAATATACTACTTCATATTCCTCTTAAACATACTACTTCATATTCCTCTTAAACAAACTACTTCATATTCCTCTTAAACATACTACTTCATATTCCTCTCTAACATACTACTTCATATTCCTCTTAAATATGCTACTTCATTTTCGTCTTAAATATACTATTTTATATCCCTCTTAAACATACTGCTACATATTCCTCTTAAAAATACTACTTCATATTACTCTTAAATATACTACTTCATATTCCTCTTAAACATACTACTTCATATTCCTCTTAAACATACTACTTCATATTCCTCATAAATATACTACTTCATATTCCTCTTAAACATACTACTTCATATTCCTCTTAAACATACTACTTCATATTCCTCTTAAACATACTACTTCATATTCCTCTTAAACATACTACTTCATATTCGTCTTAAATATACTACTTCATATTCCTCTTAAATATACTACTTCATATTACTCTTTAATATACTACTTCATATTCCTCTTAAACATACTACTTCATATTCCTCTTAAACATACTACTTCATAATCCTCTTAAACATACAACTTCATATTCCTCTTAAACATACTTTTTCATATTCCTCTTAAACATACTACTTCATATTCTACTTAAATATACTACTTCATATTCCTCTTAAATATACTACTTCATATTCCTCTTAAACATACTACTTCATATTCCTCTTAAACATACTACTTCATAGTCCTCTTAAACATACTACTTCATATTCCTCTTAAACATACTACTTCATATTCCTCTTAAACATACTACTTTATATTCCTCTTAAACATACTACTTCATATTCCTCTTAAACATACTACTTCATATTCCTCTCTAACATACTATTTCATATTCCTCTTAAACATATTACTTCATATTCCTCTTAAACATACTACTTCATATTCCTCTTAAACATACTACTTCATATTCCTCTTAAACATACTACTTCATATTCCTCTTAAACATACTACTTCATATTCCTCTTAAACATACTACTTCATATTCCTCTTAAACATACTACTTCATATTTCTCTCTAACATACTACTTCATATTCCTCTTAAATATGCTACTTCATTTTCGTCTTAAATATACTACTTTATATCCCTCTTAAACATACTGCTACATATTCCTCTTAAAAATACTACTTCATATTACTCTTAAATATACTACTTCATATTCCTCTTAAACATACTACTTCATATTCCTCTTAAACATACTACTTCATATTCCTCTTAAATATACTACTTCATATTCCTCTTAAACATACTACTTCATATTCCTCTTAAACATACTACATCATATTCCTCTTAAACATACTACTTCATATTCCTCTTAAACATACTACTTCATATTGGTCTTAAATATACTACTTCATATTCCTCTTAAAGATACTACTTCATATTACTCTTAAATATACTACTTCATATTCCTCTTAAACATACTACTTCATATTCCTCTTAAACATACTACTTCATAATCCTCTTAAACATACAACTTCATATTCCTCTTAAACATACTTTTTCATATTCCTCTTAAACATACTACTTCATATTCTACTTAAATATACTACTTCATATTCCTCTTAAATATACTACTTCATATTCCTCTTAAACATACTACTTCATATTCCTCTTAAACATACTACTTCATAGTCCTCTTAAACATACTACTTCATATTCCTCTTAAACATACTACTTCATATTCCTCTTAAACATACTACTTTATATTCCTCTTAAACATACTACTTCATATTCCTCTTAAACATACTACTTCATATTCCTCTCTAACATACAACTTCATATTCCTCTTAAATATACTACTTCATTTTCGCCTTAAATATACTACTTTATATCCCTCTTAAACATACTGCTACATATTCCTCTTAAAAATACTACTTTATATTCCTCTTAAACATACTACTTCATATTCCTCTTAAACATACTACTGCATATTCCTCTTAAACATACTACTTCATATTCCTCTTAAACATACTACTTCATATTCCTCTTAAACATACTACTTTATATTCCTCTTAAACATACTACTTCATATTCCTCTTAAACATACTACTTCATATTCCTCTTAAATAAACTATTTCATATTCCTCTTAAACATACTACTTCATATTCCTCTTAAACATACTACTTCATATTCCTCTTAAACATAATACTTCATATTCCTCTTAAACATACTACTTCATATTCGTCTTAAATATACTACTTCATATTCCTCTTAAACAAACTATTTCATATTACTCTTAAATATACTACTTTATATTCCTCTTAAACATACTACTACATATTCCTCTTAAAAATACTACTTCATATTCCTCTTAAACATACTACTTCATATTCCTCTTAAACATACTACTTCATATTCCTCTTAAACATACTACTTCATATTCCTCTTAAATATACTACTTCATATTCCTCTTAAACATACTACTGCATATTCCTCTTAAACATACTACTTCATATTCCTCTTAAACATACTACTTCATATTCCTCTTAAATATACTACTTCATATTCCTCTTAAATATACTACTTCATATTCCTCTTAAACATACTACTTCATATTCCTCTTAAACATACTACTTCATATTCCTCTTAAACATACTACTTCATATTCCTCTTAAACATACTACTTCATATTCCTCTTAAACATACTACTTCATATTCCTCTTAAACATACTACTTCATATTCCTCTTAAATATACTACTTCATATTCCTCTTAAATATACTACTTCATATTCCTCTTAAACATACTACTTCATATTCCTCTTAAACATACTACTTCATATTCCTCTTAAATATACTACTTAACATTCCTCTTAAACATACTACTTCATATTCCTCTTAAACATACTACTTCATATTCCTCTTAAACATACTACTTCATATTCCTCTTAAATATACTTCTTCATATTCCTCTTAAACATACTACTTCATATTCCTCTTAAACATACTACTTCATATTCCTCTTAAATATACTACTTCATATTCCTCTTAACCATACTACTTCATATTCCTCTTAAACATACTTTTTCATATTCCTCTTAAACATACTACTGCATATTACTCTTAAACATACTACTTCATATTCCTCTTTAATATACTACTTCATATTCCTTTTAAACATACTCCTTCATATTCCTCTTAAACATACTATTCATTATCCTCTTAAACATACTACTTCATAATCCTCTTAAACATACAACTTCATATTCCTCTTAAACATACTTTTTCATATTCCTCTTAAACATACTACTTCATATTCTACTTAAATCTACTACTTTATATTCCTCTTAAATATACTACTTCATATTCCTCTTAAACATACTACTTCATATTCCTCTTAAACATACTACTTCATAGTCCTCTTAAACATACTACTTCATATTCCTCTTAAACATACTACTTCATATTCCTCTTAAACATACTACTTTATATTCCTCTTAAACATACTACTTCATATTCCTCTTAAACATACTACTTCATATTCCTCTCTAACATACTATTTCATATTCCTCTTAAACATACTACTTCATATTCCTCTTAAACATACTACTTCATATTCCTCTTAAACATACTTCTTCATATTCCTCTTAAACATACTACTTCATATTCCTCTTAAACATACTACTTCATATTCCTCTTAAACATACTACTTCATATTCCTCTTAAACATACTACTTCATATTCCTCTCTAACATACTACTTCATATTCCTCTTAAATATGCTACTTCATTTTCGTCTTAAATATAATAATTTATATCCCTCTTAAACATACTGCTACATATTCCTCTTAAAAATACTACTTCATATTACTCTTAAATATACTACTTCATATTCCTCTTAAACATACTACTTCATATTCCTCTTAAACATACTACTTCATATTGCTCTTAAATATACTACTTCATATTCTACTTAAATATACTACTTCATATTCCTCTTAAACATATTACTTCATATTTCACTTAAATATACTACTTCATATTCCTCTTAAACATACTACTGCATATTCCTCTTAAACATACTACTTCATTTTCCTCTTAAACATACTACTTCATATTCCTCTTAAATACACTACATCATATTCCTCTTAAATATACTACTTCATATTCCTCTTAAACATACTACTTCATATTCCTCTTTAAACATACTACTTCATATTCTTCTTAAATATACTACTTAACATTCCTCTTAAACATACTACTTCATATTCCTCTTAAACATACTACTTCATATTCCTCTTAAACATACAACTTCATATTCCTCTTAAACATAATTCTTCATATTCCTCTTAAACATACTACTTCATATTCCACTTAAATATACTACTTCATATTCCTCTTAAACATACTACTTCATATTCCTCTTAAACATACTACTTCATATTCCTCTTAAACATACTACTACATATTCCTCTTAAATATACTACTTCATATTCCTCTTAACCATACAACTTCATATTCCTCTTAAACATAATTCTTCATATTCCTCTTAAACATACTACTTCATATTCCACTTAAATATACTACTTCATATTCCTCTTAAACATACTACTTCATATTCCTCTTAAACATACTACTGCATATTCCTCTTAAACATACTACTTCATATTCCTCTTAAACATACTACTGCATATTCCTCTTAAACATACTACTTCATATTCCTCTTAAACATACTACTTCATATTCCTCTTAAATATACTACTTCATATTCCTCTTAAACATACTACTTCATATTCCTCTTAAACATACTACTTCAAATTCCTCTTAAACATACTACTTCATATTCCTCTTAAACATACTACTTCATATTCCTCTTAAACATACTACTTCATATTCGTCTTAAATATACTACTTCATATTCCTCTTAAATATACTACTTCATATTACTCTTAAATATACTACTTCATATTCCTCTTAAACATAGTACTTCATATTCCTCTTAAACATACTACTTCATATTCCTCTTAAACATACAACTTCATATTCCTCTTAAACATACTTCTTCATATTCCTCTTAAAAATACTACTTCATATTCCACTTAAATATACTACTTCATATTCCTCTTAAACATACTACTTCATATTCCTCTTAAACATACTACTTCATATTCCTCTTAAACATACTACTTCATATTCCTCTTAAATATACTACTTCATATTCCTCTTAAACATACTACTTCATATTCCTCTTAAACATACTACTTCATATTCCTCTTAAACATACTACTTCATATTCCTCTCTAACATACTACTTCATATTCCTCTTAAATATGCTACTTCATTTTCGTCTTAAATATACTACTTTATATCCCTCTTAAACATACTGCTACATATTCCTCTTAAAAATACTACTTCATATTACTCTTAAATATACTACTTCATATTCCTCTTAAACATACTACTTCATATTCCTCTTAAACATACTACTTCATATTCCTCTTAAATATACTACTTCATATTCCTCTTAAACATACTACTTCATATTCCTCTTAAACATACTACTTCATATTCCTCTTAAACATACTACTTCATATTCCTCTTAAACATACTACTTCATATTCCTCTTAAATATACTACTTCATATTCCTCTTAAACATACTACTTCATATTCCTCTTAAATATACTACTTCATAGTCCTCTTAAACATACTACTTCATATTCCTCTTAAACATACTACTTCATATTCCTCTTAAACATACTACTTTATATTCCTCTTAAACATACTACTTCATATTCCTCTTAAACATACTACTTCATATTCCTCTCTAACATACTATTTCATATTCCTCTTAAACATACTACTTCATATTCCTCTTAAACATACTACTTCATATTCCTCTTAAACATACTACTTCATATTCCTCTTAAACATACTACTTCATATTCCTCTTAAACATACTACTTCATATTCCTCTTAAACATACTACTTCATATTCCTCTTAAACATACTACTTCATATTCCTCTCTAACATACTACTTCATATTCCTCTTAAATATGCTACTTCATTTTCGTCTTAAATATAATAATTTATATCCCTCTTAAACATACTGCTACATATTCCTCTTAAAAATACTACTTCATATTACTCTTAAATATACTACTTCATATTCCTCTTAAACATACTACTTCATATTCCTCTTAAACATACTACTTCATATTCCTCTTAAATATACTACTTCATATTCTACTTAAATATACTACTTCATATTCCTCTTAAACATACTACTTCATATTCCTCTTAAACATACTACTTCATATTCCTCTTAAACATACTACTTCATATTCCTCTTAAATATACTACTTCATATTCCTCTTAACCATACTACTTCATATTCCTCTTAAACATACTTCTTCAAATTCCTCTTAAACATACTACTGCATATTACTCTTAAACATACTACTTCATATTCCTCTTTAATATACTACTTCATATGCCTTTTAAACATACTCCTTCATATTCCTCTTAAACATACTACTTCATATTCCCTGTTAAACATACTACTTCATATTCCTCTTAAACATACTCCTTCATATTCCTCTTAAACAAACTACTTCATATTCCTCTTAAACGTACTACTTCTTATTCCTCTTAAATATACTACTTCATATTCCTCTTAAACATACTACTTCATATTCTTCTTAAACATACTAATTCATATTCCTTTTAAACATACTACTTCATATTCCTGTTAAATATACTACTTCATATTCCTCTTAAACATACTACTTCATCTTCCTCTTAACCATACTACTTCATATTCCTCTTAAATATACTACTTCATATTCCTCTTAAACATACTACTTCATATTCCTCTTAAACATACTACTTCAAATTCCTCTTAAACATACTACTGCATATTCCTCTTAAACATACTACTTCATATTCCTCTTAAACATACTACTGCATATTCCTCTTAAACATACTACTTCATATTCCTCTTAAACATACTACTTCATATTCCTCTTAAATATACTACTTCATATTCCTCTTAAACATACTACTTCATATTCCTCTTAAACATACTACTTCATATTCCTCTTAAACATACTACTTCATATTCCTCTTAAACATACTACGTCATATTCGTCTTAAATATACTACTTCATATTCCTCTTAAATATACTACTTCATATTACTCTTAAATATACTACTTCATATTCCTCTTAAACATAGTACTTCATATTCCTCTTAAACATACTACTTCATATTCCACTTAAATATACTACTTCATATTCCTCTTAAACATTCTACTTCATATTCCTCTTAAACATACTACTTCATATTCCTCTTAAACATACTACTTCATATTCCTCTTAAATATACTACTTCATATTCCTCTTAAACATACTACTTCATATTCCTCTTAAACATACTACTTCATATTCCTCTTAAACATACTACTTCATATTCCTCTCTAACATACTACTTCATATTCCTCTTAAATATGCTACTTCATTTTCGTCTTAAATATACTACTTTATATCCCTCTTAAACATACTGCTACATATTCCTCTTAAAAATACTACTTCATATTACTCTTAAATATACTACTTCATATTCCTCTTAAACATACTACTTCATATTCCTCTTAAACATACTACTTCATATTCCTCTTAAATATACTACTTCATATTCCTCTTAAACATACTACTTCATATTCCTCTTAAACATACTACTTCATATTCCTTTTAAACATACTACTTCATATTCCTCTTAAACATACTACTTCATATTCGTCTTAAATATACTACTTCATATTCCTCTTAAATATACTACTTCATATTACTCTTTAATATACTACTTCATATTCCTCTTAAACATACTACTTCATATTCCTCTTAAACATACTACTTCATAATCCTCTTAAACATACACCTTCATATTCCTCTTAAACATACTTTTTCATATTCCTCTTAAACATACTACTTCATATTCTACTTAAATATACTACTTCATATTCCTCTTAAATATACTACTTCATATTCCTCTTAAATATACTACTTCATATTCCTCTTAAACATACTACTTCATAGTCCTCTTAAACATACTACTTCATATTCCTCTTAAACATACTACTTCATATTCCTCTTAAACATACTACTTTATATTCCTCTTAAACATACTACTTCATATTCCTCTTAAACATACTACTTCATATTCCTCTCTAACATACTATTTCATATTCCTCTTAAACATATTACTTCATATTCCTCTTAAACATACTACTTCATATTCCTCTTAAACATACTACTTCATATTCCTCTTAAACATACTACTTCATATTCCTCTTAAACATACTACTTCATATTCCTCTTAAACATACTACTTCATATTCCTCTTAAACATACTACTTCATATTTCTCTCTAACATACTACTTCATATTCCTCTTAAATATGCTACTTCATTTTCGTCTTAAATATACTACTTTATATCCCTCTTAAACATACTGCTACATATTCCTCTTAAAAATACTACTTCATATTACTCTTAAATATACTACTTCATATTCCTCTTAAACATACTACTTCATATTCCTCTTAAACATACTACTTCATATTCCTCTTAAATATACTACTTCATATTCCTCTTAAACATACTACTTCATATTCCTCTTAAACATACTACATCATATTCCTCTTAAACATACTACTTCATATTCCTCTTAAACATACTACTTCATATTGGTCTTAAATATACTACTTCATATTCCTCTTAAAGATACTACTTCATATTACTCTTAAATATACTACTTCATATTCCTCTTAAACATACTACTTCATATTCCTCTTAAACATACTACTTCATAATCCTCTTAAACATACAACTTCATATTCCTCTTAAACATACTTTTTCATATTCCTCTTAAACATACTACTTCATATTCTACTTAAATATACTACTTCATATTCCTCTTAAATATACTACTTCATATTCCTCTTAAACATACTACTTCATATTCCTCTTAAACATACTACTTCATAGTCCTCTTAAACATACTACTTCATATTCCTCTTAAACATACTACTTCATATTCCTCTTAAACATACTACTTTATATTCCTCTTAAACATACTACTTCATATTCCTCTTAAACATACTACTTCATATTCCTCTCTAACATACAACTTCATATTCCTCTTAAATATACTACTTCATTTTCGCCTTAAATATACTACTTTATATCCCTCTTAAACATACTGCTACATATTCCTCTTAAAAATACTACTTTATATTCCTCTTAAACATACTACTTCATATTCCTCTTAAACATACTACTGCATATTCCTCTTAAACATACTACTTCATATTCCTCTTAAACATACTACTTCATATTCCTCTTAAACATACTACTTTATATTCCTCTTAAACATACTACTTCATATTCCTCTTAAACATACTACTTCATATTCCTCTTAAATAAACTATTTCATATTCCTCTTAAACATACTACTTCATATTCCTCTTAAACATACTACTTCATATTCCTCTTAAACATAATACTTCATATTCCTCTTAAACATACTACTTCATATTCGTCTTAAATATACTACTTCATATTCCTCTTAAACAAACTATTTCATATTACTCTTAAATATACTACTTTATATTCCTCTTAAACATACTACTACATATTCCTCTTAAAAATACTACTTCATATTCCTCTTAAACATACTACTTCATATTCCTCTTAAACATACTACTTCATATTCCTCTTAAACATACTACTTCATATTCCTCTTAAATATACTACTTCATATTCCTCTTAAACATACTACTGCATATTCCTCTTAAACATACTACTTCATATTCCTCTTAAACATACTACTTCATATTCCTCTTAAATATACTACTTCATATTCCTCTTAAATATACTACTTCATATTCCTCTTAAACATACTACTTCATATTCCTCTTAAACATACTACTTCATATTCCTCTTAAACATACTACTTCATATTCCTCTTAAACATACTACTTCATATTCCTCTTAAACATACTACTTCATATTCCTCTTAAACATACTACTTCATATTCCTCTTAAATATACTACTTCATATTCCTCTTAAATATACTACTTCATATTCCTCTTAAACATACTACTTCATATTCCTCTTAAACATACTACTTCATATTCCTCTTAAATATACTACTTAACATTCCTCTTAAACATACTACTTCATATTCCTCTTAAACATACTACTTCATATTCCTCTTAAACATACTACTTCATATTCCTCTTAAATATACTTCTTCATATTCCTCTTAAACATACTACTTCATATTCCTCTTAAACATACTACTTCATATTCCTCTTAAATATACTACTTCATATTCCTCTTAACCATACTACTTCATATTCCTCTTAAACATACTTTTTCATATTCCTCTTAAACATACTACTGCATATTACTCTTAAACATACTACTTCATATTCCTCTTTAATATACTACTTCATATTCCTTTTAAACATACTCCTTCATATTCCTCTTAAACATACTACTTCATATTCCCTGTTAAACATACTACTTCATATTCCTCTTAAACATACTGCTTCATATTCCTCTTAAACAAACTACTTCATATTCCTCTTAAACGTACTACTTCTTATTCCTCTTAAATATACTACTTCATATTCCTCTTAAACATACTACTTCATATTCCTCTTAAACATACTACTTCATATTCCTTTTAAACATACTACTTCATATTCCTGTTAAATATATTACTTCATATTCCTCTTAAACATACTACTTCATATTTTTCTTAACCATACTACTTCATATTCCTCTTAAATATACTACTTCATATTCCTCTTAAACATAATACTTCATATTCCTCTTAAACATACTACTTCAAATTATTCTTAAACATACTACTGCATATTCCTCTTAAACATACTACTTCATATTCCTCTTAAACATACTACTGCATATTCCTCTTAAACATACTACTTCATATTCCTCTTAAACATACTACTTCATATTCCTCTTAAACATAATACTTCATATTCCTCTTAAACATACTACTTCATATTCGTCTTAAATATACTACTTCATATTCCTCTTAAACAAACTATTTCATATTACTCTTAAATATACTACTTTATATTCCTCTTAAACATACTACTTCATATTCCTCTTAAATATACTACTTCATATTCCTCTTAAACATAATACTTCATATTCCTCTTAAACATACTACTTCAAATTATTCTTAAACATACTACAGCATATTCCTCTTAAACATACTACTTCATATTCCTCTTAAACATACTACTGCATATTCCTCTTAAACATACTACTTCATATTCCTCTTAAACATACTACTTCATATTCCTCTTAAACATAATACTTCATATTCCTCTTAAACATACTACTTCATATTCGTCTTAAATATACTACTTCATATTCCTCTTAAACAAACTATTTCATATTACTCTTAAACATACTACTTCATATTCTTCTTAAACATACTAATTCATATTCCTTTTAAACATACTACTTCATATTCCTGTTAAATATACTACTTCATATTCCTCTTAAACATACTACTTCATCTTCCTCTTAACCATACTACTTCATATTCCTCTTAAATATACTACTTCATATTCCTCTTAAACATACTACTTCATATTCCTCTTAAACATACTACTTCAAATTCCTCTTAAACATATTACTGCATATTCCTCTTAAACATACTACTTCATATTCCTCTTAAACATACTACTGCATATTCCTCTTAAACATACTACTTCATATTCCTCTTAAACATACTACTTCATATTCCTCTTAAATATACTACTTCATATTCCTCTTAAACATACTACTTCATATTCCTCTTAAACATACTACTTCATATTCCTCTTAAACATACTACTTCATATTCCTCTTAAACATACTACTTCATATTCGTCTTAAATATACTACTTCATATTCCTCTTAAATATACTACTTCATATTACTCTTAAATATACTACTTCATATTCCTCTTAAACATAGTACTTCATATTCCTCTTAAACATACTACTTCATATTCCTCTTAAACATACAACTTTATATTCCTCTTAAACATACTTCTTCATATTCCTCTTAAACATACTACTTCATATTCCACTTAAATATACTACTTCATATTCCTCTTAAACATACTACTTCATATTCCTCTTAAACATACTACTTCATATTCCTCTTAAACATACTACTTCATATTCCTCTTAAATATACTACTTCATATTCCTCTTAAACATACTACTTCATATTCCTCTTAAACATACTACTTCATATTCCTCTTAAACATACTACTTCATATTCCTCTCTAACATACTACTTCATATTCCTCTTAAATATGCTACTTCATTTTCGTCTTAAATATACTACTTTATATCCCTCTTAAACATACTGCTACATATTCCTCTTAAAAATACTACTTCATATTACTCTTAAATATACTACTTCATATTCCTCTTAAACATACTACTTCATATTCCTCTTAAACATACTACTTCATATTCCTCTTAAATATACTACTTCATATTCCTCTTAAACATACTACTTCATATTCCTCTTAAACATACTACTTCATATTCCTCTTAAACATACTACTTCATATTCCTCTTAAACATACTACTTCATATTCGTCTTAAATATACTACTTCATATTCCTCTTAAATATACTACTTCATATTACTCTTTAATATACTACTTCATATTCCTCTTAAACATACTACTTCATATTCCTCTTAAACATACTACTTCATAATCCTCTTAAACATACAACTTCATATTCCTCTTAAACATACTTTTTCATATTCCTCTTAAACATACTACTTCATATTCTACTTAAATATACTACTTCATATTCCTCTTAAATATACTACTTCATATTCCTCTTAAACATACTACTTCATATTCCTCTTAAACATACTACTTCATAGTCCTCTTAAACATACTACTTCTTATTCCTCTTAAACATACTACTTCATATTCCTCTTAAACATACTACTTTATATTCCTCTTAAACATACTACTTCATATTCCTCTTAAACATACTACTTCATATTCCTCTCTAACATACTATTTCATATTCCTCTTAAACATACTACTTCATATTCCTCTTAAACATACTACTTCATATTCCTCTTAAACATACTACTTCATATTCCCTGTTAAACATACTACTTCATATTCCTCTTAAACAAACTACTTCATATTCCTCTTAAACGTACTACTTCTTATTCCTCTTAAATATACTACTTCATATTCCTCTTAAACATACTACTTCATATTCCTCTTAAACATACTACTTCATATTCCTTTTAAACATACTACTTCATATTCCTGTTAAATATATTACTTCATATTCCTCTTAAACATACTACTTCATATTCCTCTTAACCATACTACTTCATATTCCTCTTAAATATACTACTTCATATTCCTCTTAAACATAATACTTCATATTCCTCTTAAACATACTACTTCAAATTATTCTTAAACATACTACTGCATATTCCGCTTAAACATACTACTTCATATTACTCTTAAACATACTACTGCATATTCCTCTTAAACATACTACTTCATATTCCTCTTAAACATACTACTTCATATTCCTCTTAAACATAATACTTCATATTCCTCTTAAACATACTACTTCATATTCGTCTTAAATATACTACTTCATATTCCTCTTAAACAAACTATTTCATATTACTCTTAAATATACTACTTTATATTCCTCTTAAACATACTACTTCATATTCCTCTTAAATATACTACTTCATATTCCTCTTAAATATACTACTTCATATTCCTCTTAAACGTACTACTTCATATTCCTCTTAAATATACTACTTCATATTCCTCTTAAACATACTACTTCATATTCCTCTTAAACATACTACTTCATATTCCTCTTAAACATACTACTTCATATTCTACTTAAATATACTACTTCATATTCCTCTTAAATATACTACTTCATATTCCTCTTAAACATACTACTTCATATTCCTCTTAAACATACTACTTCATAGTCCTCTTAAACATACTACTTCATATTCCTCTTAAACATACTACTTCATATTCCTCTTAAACATACTACTTTATATTCCTCTTAAACATACTACTTCATATTCCTCTTAAACATACTACTTCATATTCCTCTCTAACATACTACTTCATATTCCTCTTAAATATACTACTTCATTTTCGTCTTAAATATACTACTTTATATCCCTCTTAAACATACTGCTACAAATTCCTCTTAAAAATACTACTTTATATTCCTCTTAAACATACTACTTCATATTCCTCTTAAACATACTACTGCATATTCCTCTTAAACATACTACTTCATATTCCTCTTAAACATACTACTTCATATTCCTCTTAAACATAATACTTCATATTCCTCTTAAACATACTACTTCATATTCGTCTTAAATATACTTCTTCATATTCCTCTTAAACAAACTACTTCATATTCCTCTTAAACATACTACTTCATATTCCTCTTAAACATACGACTTCATATTCCTCTTAAACATACTACTTCATATTCCTCTTAAACATACTACTTCATATTCCTCTTAAAAATACTACTTCATATTACTCTTAAATATACTACTTCATATTCCTCTTAAACATACTACTTCATATTCCTCTTAAACATACTACTTCATATTCCTCTTAAATATACTACTTCATATTCCTCTTAAATATACTACTTCATATTTCTCTTAAACGTACTACTTCATATTCCTCTTAAATATACTACTTCATATTCCTCTTAAATATACTACTTCATATTCCTGTTAAACATACTACTTCATATTCCTCTTAAACATACTACTTCATATTCCTCTTAAACATACTACTTCATATTCCTCTTAAACATACTACTTCAGATTCCTCTTAAACATTCTACTTCATATTCCTCTTAAACATACTAATTCATATTCCTCTTAAATGTACTACTTCAAATTCCTCTTAAACATACTACTTCATATTCCTTTTAAACATACTACTTCACATTTCTCTTAAAAATACTACTTCATATTCCTCTTAAATATACTACTTCACATTCCTCTTAAACATACTACTTCATATTTCTCTTAAATATACTACTTCATATTCCTCTTAAACACACTATTTCATATTCCTCTTAAACATATTACTTCATATTCCACTTAAATATACTACTTCATATTCCTCTTAAACATACTACTGCATATTCCTCTTAAACATACTACTTCATTTTCCTCTTAAACATACTACTTCATATTCCTCTTAAATACACTACTTCATATTCCTCCTAAATATACTACTTCAAATTCCTCTTAAACATACTACTTCATATTCCTCTTAAACATACTACTTCATATTCCTCTTAAATATACTACTTAACATTCCTCTTAAACATACTACTTCATATTCCTCTTAAACATACTACTTCATATGCCTCTTAAACATACTACTTCATATTCCTCTTAAATATACTTCTTCATATTCCTCTTAAACATACTACTTCATATTCCTCTTAAACATACTACTTCATATTCCTCTTAAATATACTACTTCATATTCCTCTTAACCATACTACTTCATATTCCTCTTAAACATACTTTTTCATATTCCTCTTAAACATACTACTGCATATTACTCTTAAACATACTACTTCATATTCCTCTTTAATATACTACTTCATATTCCTTTTAAACATACTCCTTCATATTCCTCTTAAACATACTACTTCATATTCCCTGTTAAACATACTACTTCATATTCCTCTTAAACATACTCCTTCATATTCCTCTTAAACAAACTACTTCATATTCCTCTTAAACGTACTACTTCTTATTCCTCTTAAATATACTACTTCATATTCCTCTTAAACATACTACTTCATATTCCTCTTAAACATACTACTTCATATTCCTTTTAAACATACTACTTCATATTCCTGTTAAATATATTACTTCATCTTCCTCTTAAACATACTACTTCATATTCCTCTTAACCATACTTCTTCATATTCCTCTTAAATATACTACTTCATATTCGTCTTAAACATAATACTTCATATTCCTCTTAAACATACTACTTCAAATTATTCTTAAACATACTACTGCATATTCCTCTTAAACATACTACTTCATATTCCTCTTAAACATACTACTGCATATTCCTCTTAAACATACTACTTCATATTCCTCTTAAACATACTACTTCATATTCCTCTTAAATATACTACTTCATATTCCTCTTAAACATACTACTTCATATTCCTCTTAAACAAACTACTTCATATTCCTCTTAAACATACTACTTCATATTCCTCTTAAACATACTACTTCATATTCCACTTAAACATACTACTTCATATTCCTCTTAAATACACTACTTCATATTCCTCTTAAATATACTACTTCATATTCCTCTTAAACATACTACTTCATATTCCTCTTAAACATACTATTTCATATTCCCCTTTAAATATACTACTTAACATTCCTCTTAAACATACTACTTCATATTCCTCTTAAACATACTACTTCATATTCCTCTTAAACATACTACTTAATATGCCTCTTAAATATACTACTTCATATTCCTCTTAAACATACTACTTCATATTCCTCTTAAACATACTACTTCATATTCTCCTTAAATATACTACTTCATATTCCTCTTAACCATACTACTTCATATTCCTCTTAAACATACTTCTTCATATTCCTCTTAAACATACTACTGCATATTCCTCTTAAACATACTACTTCATATTCCTCTTAAATATACTACTTCATATTCCTTTTAAACATACTCCTTCATATTCCTCTTAAACATACTACTTCATATTCCTCTTAAACATACTACTTCATATTCTTCTTAAACATACTCCTTCATATTCCTCTTAAACATACTACTTCATATTAATCTTAAACATACTACTTCATATTCCTGTTAAATATACTACTTTATATTCCTCTTAAGCATACTACTTCATATTCCTCTTAACCATACTACTTCATATTCCTCTTAAATATACTACTTCATATTCCTCTTAAACATACTACTTCATATTCCTCTTAAACATACTACTTCATATTCCTCTCAAACATACTACTGCATATTCCTCTTAAACATACTACTTCATATTCCTCTTAAATATACTTCTTCATATTCCTCTTAAATATACTTCTTCATATTCCTCTTGAACATTATACTGCATATTCCTCTTAAACATACTACTTCATATTCCTCTTAAACATACTACTTCATATTCCTCTTAAATATACTACTTCATATTCCTCTTAATCATACTACTTCATATTCCTCCTAAACATACTACTTCATATTCCTCTTAAACATACTACTTCATATTCCTCTTAAACATACTACTTCATATTCGTCTTAAATATACTACTTCATATTCCTCTTAGACATACTACTTCATATTATTCTTAAATATACTACTTCATATTCCTCTTAAACATACTACTTCATATTCCTCTTAAACATACTACTTCATATTCCTCTTAAACATACTACTTCATATTCCTCTTAAACATACTACTTTATATTCCTCTTAAACATACTACTTCATATTCCACTTAAATATACTACTTCATATTACTCTTAAATATACTACTTCATATTCTTCTTAAACATAGTACTTCATATTCCTCTTAAACATACTACTTCATATTCCTCTTAAACATACAACTTCATATTCCTCTTAAACATACTTCTTCATATTCCTCTTAAACATACTACTTCATATTCCACTTAAACATACTACTTCATATTCCTCTTAAATACACTACTTCATATTCCTCTTAAATATACTACTTCATATTCCTCTTAAACATACTACTTCATATTCCTCTTAAACATACTATTTCATATTCCTCTTAAATATACTACTTAACATTCCTCTTAAACATACTACTTCATATTCCTCTTAAACATACTACTTCATATTCCTCTTAAACATACTACTTCATATGCCTCTTAAATATACTACTTCATATTCCTCTTAAACATACTACTTCATATTCCTCTTAAACATACTACTTCATATTCTCCTTAAATATACTACTTCATATTCCTCTTAACCATACTACTTCATATTCCTCTTAAACATACTTCTTCATATTCCTCTTAAACATTCTACTGCATATTCCTCTTAAACATACTACTTCGTATTCCTCTTAAATATACTACTTCATATTCCTTTTAAACATACTCCTTCATATTCCTCTTAAACATACTACTTCATATTCCTCTTAAACATACTACTTCATATTCTTCTTAAACATACTCCTTCATATTCCTCTTAAACATACTACTTCATATTCCTCTTAAACATACTACTTCATATTCCTGTTAAATATACTACTTTATATTCCTCTTAAACATACTACTTCATATTCCTCTTAACCATACTACTTCATATTCCTCTTAAATATACTACTTCATATTCCTCTTAAACATACTACTTCATATTCCTCTTAAACATACTACTTCATATTCCTCTCAAACATACTACTGCATATTCCTCTTAAACATACTACTTCATATTCCTCTTAAATATACTTCTTCATATTCCTCTTAAATATACTTCTTCATATTCCTCTTAAACATTATACTGCATATTCCTCTTAAACATACTACTTCATATTCCTCTTAAACATACTACTTCATATTCCTCTTAAATATACTACTTCATATTCCTCTTAATCATACTACTTCATATTCCTCCTAAACATACTACTTCATATTCCTCTTAAACATACTACTTCATATTCCTCTTAAACATACTACTTCATATTCGTCTTAAATATACTACTTCATATTCCTCTTAGACATACTACTTCATATTATTCTTAAATATACTACTTCATATTCCTCTTAAACATACTACTTCATATTCCTCTTAAACATACTACTTCATATTCCTCTTAAACATACTACTTCATATTCCTCTTAAACATACTACTTTATATTCCTCTTAAACATACTACTTCATATTCCACTTAAATATACTACTTCATATTCCTCTTAAATGTACTACTTCATATTCCTCTTAAACATACTACTTCATATTCCTCTTAAACATACTACTTCATATTCCTCTTAAACATACTACTTCATATTCCTCTTAAACATACTACTTCAAATTCCTCTTAAACATACTACTTCATATTCTTCTTAAACATACTACTTCATATTCCACTTAAATATACTACTTCATATTCCTCCTAAATATACTACTTCAAGTTCCTCTTAAACATACTACTTCATATTCCTCTTAAACATACTTCTTCATATTCCTCTTAAACATACTACTGCATATTCCTCTTATACATACTACTTCATATTCCTCTTTAATATACTACTTCATATTCCTTTTAAACATACTCCTTCATATTCCTCTTAAACATACTACTTCATATTCCTCTTAAACATACTACTTCATATTCCTCTTAAACATACTACTTCATATTTCTCTTAAATACACTACTTCATATTCCTTTTAAACATATTACTTCATATTCCACTTAAATATACTACTTCATATTCCTCTTAAACATACTACTGCATATTCCTCTTGAACATACTACTTCATATTCCTCTTAAACATACTACTTCATATTCCTCTTAAATACACTACTTCATATTCCTCTTAAATATACTACTTCATATTCCTCTTAAACATATTACTTCATATTCCTCTTAAACATACTACTTCATATTCCTCTTAAATATACTACTTAACATTCCTCTTAAACATACTACTTCATATTCCTCTTAAACATACTACTTCATATTCCTCTTAAACATACTACTTCATATTCCTCTTAAATATACTACTTCATATTCCTCTTAAACATACTACTTCATATTCCTCTTAAACATACTACTTCATATTCTCCTTAAATATACTACTTCATATTCCTCTTAACCATACTATTTCATATTCCTCTTAAACATACTTCTTCATATTCCTCTTACACATACTACTGCATATTCCTCTTAAACATACTACTTCATATTCCTCTTAAATATACTACTTCATATTCCTTTTTAACATACTCCTTCATATTCCTCTTAAACATACTACTTCATATTCCTCTTAAACATACTACTTCATATTCCTCTTAAACATACGCCTTCATATTCTTCTTAAACATACTACTTCATATTCCTCTTAAACATACTACTTCATATTCCTGTTAAATATACTACTTTATATTCCTCTTAAACATACTACTTTATATTCCTCTTAACCATACTACTTCATATTCCTCTTAAATATACTACTTCATATTCCTCTTAAACATACAACTTCATATTCCTCTTAAACATACTACTTCATATTCCTCTCAAACATACTACTGCATATTCCTCTTAAACATACTACTTCATATTCCTCTTAAATATACTTCTTCATATTCCTCTTAAATATACTTCTTTATATTCCTCTTAAACATTATACTGCATATTCCTCTTAAACATACTACTTCATATTCCTCTTAAACATACTACTTCATATTCCTCTTAAATATACTACTTCATATTCCTCTTAATCATACTACTTCATATTCCTCCTAAACATACTACTTCATATTCCTCTTAAACATACTACTTCATATTCCTCTTAAACATACTACTTCATATTCGTCTTAAATATACTACTTCTTATTCCTCTTAGACATACTACTTCATATTACTCTTAAATATACTACTTCATATTCCTCTTAAACATACTACTTCATATTCCTCTTAAACATACTACTTCATATTCCTCTTAAACATACTACTTCATATTCCTCTTAAACATACTACTTCATATTCCTCTTAAACATACTACTTCATATTCCACTTAAATATACTACTTCATATTCCTCTTAAATGTACTACTTCATATTCCTCTTAAGCATACTACTTCATATTCCTCTTAAACATACTACTTCATATTCCTCTTAAACATACTTCTTCATATTCCTCTTAAATATACTACTTCATATTCCTCTTAAACATACTACTTCATAATCCTCTTAAACATACTACTTCATATTCCTCTTAAACATACTACTTCATATTCCTCTTAAACATACTACTTCATATTCCTCTTAAACATACTACTTCATATTCCTCTTAAATATACTACTTCATATTCCTCTTAAACATACTACTTCATATTCCTCTTAAACATACTACTTCATATTCCTCTTAAATATACTACTTCATATTCCTCTTAAACATACTACTTCATATTCCTCTTAAACATACTACTTCATATTCCTCTCAAACATACTACTTCATATTCCTCTTAAATATACTACTTCATTTTCCTCTTAAATATACTACTTTATATTCCTCTTAAACATACTACTACATATTTCTCTTAAAAATACTACTTCATATTCCTCTTAAACATACTGCTTCATATTCCTCTTAAACATATTATTTTATATTCTCTTAAACATACTATTTCATATTCCTCTTAAATATACTATTTCATATTCCTCTTAAATATACTACTTAATATTCGGCTAAAATATACTACTTCATATACCTCTTAAACATACTACTTAATATTCCTCTTAAACATCCTACATCATATTCCTCTTAAACATACTACTGCATATTCCTCTTAAACATACAACTTCATATTCCTCTTAAACATACTTCTTCATATTCCTCTTTAATATACTACTTCATATTCCTCTTAAACATACTACTTCATATTCCTCTTAAACATACTACTTCATATTCCTCTTAAACATACTACTTCATATTCCTCTTAAACATACTACTTCATATTCCTCTTAAACATACTACTTCATATTCCTCTTAAACATACTACTTCACATTCCTCTTAAACATACTACGTCATATTCCTCTTAAATATACTACAATACTTCAAATTCCTCTTAAACATACTACTTCATATTCCTCTTAAACATACTACTTCATATTCCTCTTAAACATACTACTTCAAATTCCTCTTAAACATACTACTTCATATTCCTCTTAAACATACTACTTCATATTCCACTTAAATATACTACTTCATATTCCTCTTAAATATACTACTTCAAATTCCTCTTAAACATACTACTTCATATTCCTCTTAAATATACTACTTCATATTCCTCTTAAACATACTACTTCATATTACTCTTAAATAAACTACTTCATATTCCTCTTAAACATACTACTTCATATTCCTCTTAAACATACTACTTCATATTCCTCTTAAACATACTACTTCCTATTCCTCTTAAACATACTACTTCATATTCCTCTTAAACATAATACTTCATATTCCTCTAAAACATACTACTTCATATTCCTCTTTAACATACTACTTCATATTCCTCTTAAACATACAACTTCAAATTCCTCTTAGACATACTAAGTCATATTCCTCTTAAACATACTACTTCATATTCCACTTAAATATACTACTTCATATTCCTCTTAAACATACTACTTTAGATTCTCCTTAAATATACTACTTTATATTCCTCTTAACCATACTACTTCATATTCCTCTTAAACATACTTCTTCATATTCCTCTTAAACATACTAATGCATATTCCTCTTAAACATACTACTTCATATTCCTCTTAAATATACTACTTCATATTCCTTTTAAACATACTCCTTCATATTCCTCTTAAACATACTACTTCATATTCCTCTTAAACATACTACTTCATATTCCTCTTAAACAGACTCCTTCATATTCCTCTTAAACATACTACTTCATATTCCTGTTAAATATACTACTTTATATTCCTCTTAAACATACTCCTTCATATTCCTCTTAACCATACTACTTCATATTCCTCTTAAATATACTACTTCATATTCCTCTTAAACATACTACTTCTTATTCCTCTTAAACATACTACTTCATATTCCTCTTAAACATACTACTGCATATTCCTCTTAAACATACTAGTTCATATTCCTCTTAAATATACTTCTTCATATTCCTCTTAAATATACTTCTTCATATTCCTCTTAAACATTATACTGCATATTCCTCTCAAACATACTACTTCATATTCCTCTTAAACATACTACTTCATATTCCTCTTAAATATACTACTTCATATTCCTGTTAAACATACTACTTCATATTCCTCTTAAACATACTACTTCATATTCCTCTTAAACATACTACTTCATATTCCTCTTAAACATACTACTTCATATTCGTCTTAAATATACTACTTCATATTCCTCTTAGACATACTACTTCATATTACTCTTAAATATACTACTTCATATTCCTCTTAAACATACTACTTCATATTCCTCTTAAACATACTACTTCATATTCCTCTTAAACATACTACTTCATATTCCTCTTAAACATACTACTTCATATTCCTCTTAAACATACTACTTCATATTCCACTTAAATATACTACTTCATATTCCTCTTAAATGTACTACTTCATATTCCTCTTAAACATACTACTTCATATTCCTCTTAAACATACTATTTCATATTCCTCTTAAACATACTACTTCATATTCCTCTTAAACATACTACTTCAAATTCCTCTTAAACATACTACTTCATATTCCTCTTAAACATACTACTTCATATTCCACTTAAATATACTACTTCATATTCCTCTTAAATATACTACTTCAAATTCCTCTTAAACATACTACTTCATATTCCTCTTAAATATACTACTTCATATTCCTCTTAAACATACTACTTCATATTCCTCTTAAACATACCACTTCATAATCCTCTTAAACATACTACTTCATATTCCTCTTAAACATACTACTTCATATTCCTCTTAAACATACTACTTCATATTCCTCTCAAACATACTACTTCATTTTCCTCTTAAATATACTACTTCATTTTCCTCTTAAATATACTACTTTATATTCCTCTTAAACATACTACTACATATTTCTCTTAAAAATACTACTTCATATTCCTCTTAAACATACTGCTTCATATTCCTCTTAAACATATTATTTTATATTCTCTTAAACATACTATGTCATATTCCTCTTAAATATACTACTTCATATTCCTCTTAAATATACTACTTAATATTTGGCTAAAATATACTACTTCATATTCCTCTTAAACCTACTACTTAATATTCCTCTTAAACATCCTACATCATATTCCTCTTAAACATACTACTGCATATTCCTCTTAAACATACTACTTCATATTCCTCTTAAACATACTTCTTCATAGTCCTCTTAAATATACTACTTCATATTCCTCTTAAACATACTACTTCATATTCCTCTTAAACATACTACTTCATATTCCTCTTAACCATACTACCTCATATTCCTCTTAAACATACTACTTCATATTCCTCTTAAACATACTTCTTCATATTCCTTTTAAACATACTACTTCACATTCCTCTTAAACATACTACTTCATATTCCTCTTAAATATACTACAATACTTCAAATTCCTCTTAAACATACTACTTCATATTCCTCTTAAACATACTACTTCATATTCCTCTTAAACAAACTACTTCAAATTCCTCTTAAACATACTACTTCATATTCCTCTTAAATATACTACTTCAAATTCCTCTTAAACATACTACTTCATATTCCTCTTAAATATACTACTTCATATACCTCTTAAACATACTACTTCATATTACTCTTAAATATACTACTTCATATTCCTCTTAAACATACTACTTCATATTCCTCTTAAACATACTACTTCATATTCCTCTTAAACATACTACTTCATATTCCTCTTAAACATACTACTTCATATTCCTCTTAAACATACTACTTCATATTCCACTGAAATATACTACTTCATATTCTTCTTAAATGTACTACTTCATATTCCTCTTAAACATACTACTTCATAATCCTCTTAAACATACTACTTCATATTCCTCTTAAACATACAACTTCATATTCCTCTTAAACATACAACTTCAAATTCCTCTTAGACATACTACTTCATATTCCTCTTAAACATACTACTTCATATTCCACTTAAATATACTACTTCATATTCCTCTTAAATATACTACTTCAAATTCCTCTTAAACATACTACTTCATATTCCTCTTAAATATACTACTTCATATTCCTCTTAAACATACTACTTCATATTCCTCTTAAACATACTACTTCATATTCATCTTAAACATACTACTTCATATTCCGCTTAAACATACTACTTCATATTCCTCTTAAACATACTACTTCATATTTCTCTCAAACATACTACTTCATATTCCTCTTTAATATACTACTTCATTTTCCTCTTAAATATACTACTTTATATTCCTCTTAAACATACTACTACATATTTCTCTTAAAAATACTACTTCATATTCCTCTTAAACATACTGCTTCATATTCCTCTTAAACATATTATTTTATATTCTCTTAAACATACTATTTCATATTCCTCTTAAATATACTACTTCATATTCCTCTTAAATATACTACTTAATATTCGGCTAAAACATACTACTTCATATTCCTCTTAAACATACTTCTTAATATTCCTCTTAAACATCCTACATCATATTGCTCTTAAACATACTACTGCATATTCCTCTTAAACATACTACTTCACATTCCTCTTAAACATACTACTTCATATTCCTCTTAAACATACTACTTCATATTCCTCTTAAACATACTACTTCATATTCCTCTTAAACATACTACTTCATATTCCTCTTAAACATACTACTTCATATTCCTATTAAACATACTACTTCATATTCCTCTTAAACATACTACTTCATATTCCTCTTAAATATACTACAATACTTCAAATTCCTCTTAAACATACTACTTCATATTCCTCTTAAACATACTACTTCATATTCCTCTTAAATATACTACTTCATATTCCTCTTAAACATACTACTTCATATTCCTCTTAAACATACTACTTCATATTCCTCTTAAACATACTTTTTCATATTCCTCTTAAATATACTACTTCATATTCCTCTTAAACATACTACTTCTTATTACTCTTAAACATACTACTTCATATTCCTCTTAAATATACTACTTCATATTCCTCTTAAATATACTACTTAATATTCGTCTAAAATATACTACTTTATATTCCTCTTAAACATACTACTTAATATTCCTCTTAAACATACTACATCACATTCCTCTTCAACATACTACTGCATATTTCTCTTAAACATACTACTTCATATTCCTCTTAAACAAACTTCTTTATATTCCTCTTAAATATACTACTTCATATTCCTCTTAAACATACTACTTCATATTCCTCTTAAACATACTACTTCATATTCCTCTTAAACATACTGCTTCATATTCCTCTTAAGCATACTACTTAATATTCCTCTTAAACATACTACTTCATATTCCTCTTAAACATACTACTTCATATTCCTCTTACACATACTACTTCATATTCCTCTTAAATATACTACAGTACTTCAAATTCCTCTTAAACATACTACTTCATATTCCTCTTAAACATACTACTTCATATTCCTCTTTAACATACTATTTCATATTCCTCTTAAACATACTACTTCATATTCCTCTTAAACATACTACTTCATATTCCTCTTAAACATACTTTTTCATATTCCTCTTAAACATACTACTTCATATTCCTCTTAAATATACTACTACATATGCTTCTTAAATATACTACTTCATATTCCTCTTAAATATACTACTACATATGCTTCTTAAATATACTACTTCATATTCCTCTTAAACATACTACTTCATATTCCTCTTAAATATACTACTTCATATTCCTCTTGAACATACTACTTCATATTCTTCTTAAATATACTACTCCATATGCCTCTTAAATATACTACTTCATATTCCTCTTAAACATACTACTGCATATTCCTGTTAAATATACTACTTCATATTACTCTTAAACGTACTACTTCATATTCCTCTTAAATATGCTACTTCATATGCCTCTTAAATATACTACTTCATATTCCTGTTAATATTTCTCTCAAACATACTACTTCATATTCCTCTTTAATATACTACTTCATTTTCCTCTTAAATATACTACTTTATATTCCTCTTAAACATACTACTACATATTTCTCTTAAAAATACTACTTCATATTCCTCTTAAACATACTGCTTCATATTCCTCTTAAACATATTATTTTATATTCTCTTAAACATACTATTTCATATTCCTCTTAAATATACTACTTCATATTCCTCTTAAATATACTACTTAATATTCGGCTAAAATATACTACTTCATATTCCTCTTAAACATACTTCTTAATATTCCTCTTAAACATCCTACATCATATTCCTCTTAAACATACTACTGCATATTCCTCTTAAACATACTACTTCACATTCCTCTTAAACATACTACTTCATATTCCTCTTAAACATACTACTTCATATTCCTCTTAAACATACTACTTCATATTCCTCTTAAACATACTACCTCATATTCCTCTTAAACATACTACTTCATATTCCTCTTAAACATACTACTTCATATTCCTCTTAAACATACTACTTCATATTCCTCTTAAATATACTACAATACTTCAAATTCCTCTTAAACATACTACTTCATATTCCTCTTAAACATACTACTTCATATTCCTCTTAAATATACTACTTCATATTCCTCTTAAACATACTACTTCATATTCCTCTTAAACATACTACTTCATATTCCTCTTAAACATACTTTTTCATATTCCTCTTAAATATACTACTTCATATTCCTCTTAAACATACTACTTCTTATTACTCTTAAACATACTACTTCATATTCCTCTTAAATATACTACTTCATATTCCTCTTAAATATACTACTTAATATTCGTCTAAAATATACTACTTTATATTCCTCTTAAACATACTACTTAATATTCCTCTTAAACATACTACATCACATTCCTCTTCAACATACTACTGCATATTCCTCTTAAACATACTACTTCATATTCCTCTTAAAAAAACTTCTTTATATTCCTCTTAAATATACTACTTCATATTCCTCTTAAACATACTACTTCATATTCCTCTTAAACATACTACTTCATATTCCTCTTAAACATACTGCTTCATATTCCTCTTAAGCATACTACGTAATATTCCTCTTAAACATACTACTTCATATTCCTCTTAAACATACTACTTCATATTCCTCTTACACATACTACTTCATATTCCTCTTAAATATACTACAGTACTTCAAATTCCTCTTAAACATACTACTTCATATTCCTCTTAAACATACTACTTCATATTCCTCTTTAACATACTATTTCATATTCCTCTTAAACATACTACTTCATATTCCTCTTAAACATACTACTTCATATTCCTCTTAAACATACTTTTTCATATTCCTCTTAAACATACTACTTCATATTCCTCTTAAATATACTACTACATATGCTTCTTAAATATACTACTTCATATTCCTCTTAAACATACTACTTCATATTCCTCTTAAATATACTACTTCATATTCCTCTTGAACATACTACTTCATATTCTTCTTAAATATACTACTCCATATGCCTCTTAAATATACTACTTCATATTCCTCTTAAACATACTACTGCATATTCCTGTTAAATATACTACTTCATATTACTCTTAAACGTACTACTTCATATTCCTCTTAAATATGCTACTTCATATGCCTCTTAAATATACTACTTCATATTCCTGTTAAACATACTACTTCATATTCCTCTTAAACATACTACTTCATATTCCTCTTACACATACTACTTCATATTCATCTTAAACATACTACTTCATATTCCTCTTAAACATTCTACTTCAAATTGCTCTTAAACATACTACTGCATATTACTCTTAAATATACTACTTCAAATTCCTCTTAAACATACTACTTCATATTCCTCTTAAACATACTACTTCATATTCCTCTTAAACATACTACTTCATATTCCTCTTAAACATACTACTTCATATTCCTCTTAAATATACTACCTCATATTCCTCTTAAACATACTACTTCATATTCCTCTTAAATATACTACTTCATATTCCTCTTAAACACACTACTTCATATTCCTCTTAAACATACTACTTCATATTCCACTTAAATATACTATGTCATATTCTTCTTAAACATACTACTGCATATTCCTCTTAAACATACTACTTCATATTCCTCTTAAACATACTTTTTCATATTCCTCTTAAATATACTACTTCATATTCCTCTTAAATATACTACAATACTTCAAATTCCTCTTAAACATACTACTTCATATTCCTCTTAAACATACTACTTCATATTCCTCTTAAACATAATACTTCATATTCCTCTTACATATACTACTTCATATTCCTCTTAAACATACTACTTCATATTCCTCTTAAACATACTACTTCATATTTCTCTTAAACATACTACTTCATATTCCTCTTAAATATACTACTACATATGCTTCTTAAATATACTACTTCATATTCCTCTTAAACATACTACTTCATATTCCTCTTAAATATACTACTTCATATTCCTCTTGAACATACTACTTCATATTCCTCTTAAATATACTACTTCATATGCCTCTTAAATATATTACTTCATATTCCTCTTAAACATACTACTTCATATTCCTCTTAAATATACTACTTCATATTCCTCTTAAACATACTACTTCATATTCCTCTTAAACATAATACTTCATATTCCACTTAAATATACTAATTCATATTCCTCTTAAACATACTACTGCATATTACTCTTAAATATACTACTTCAAATTCCTCTTAAACATACTACTTCATATTCCTCTTAAACATACTACTTCATATTCCTCTTAAACATACTACTTCATATTCCTCTTAAACATACTACTTCATATTCCTCTTAAATATACTACTTTATATTCCTCTTAAACATACTACTTCATATTCCTCTTAAATATACTACTTCATATTCCTCTTAAACACACTACTTCATATTCCTCTTAAACATACTACTTCATACTCCACTTAAATATACTACTTCATATTCCTCTTAAACATACTTTTTCATATTTCTCTTAAATATACTACTTCATATTCCTCTTAAATATACTACAATACTTCAAATTCCTCTTAAACATACTACGTCATATTCCTCTTAAACATACTACTTCATAATCCTCTTAAACATACTACTTCATATTCCTCTTAAACATACAACTTCATATTCCTCTGAAACATACTACTTCATATTCCTCTTAAACATACTACTTAATATTCCTCTTAAACATGCTACTTCATATTCCTCTTAAACATACTACTTCATATTCCTCTTAAACATACTACTTCATATTCCTCTTAAATATACTACTTAATATTCGTCCAAAATATACTACTTTATATTCCTCTTAAACATACTACTTAATATTCCTCTTAAACATACTACATCATATTCCTCTTCAACATACTACTGCATATTCCTCTTAAACATACTACTTCATATTCCTCTTAAACAAACTTCTTCATATTCCTCTTAAATATACTACTTCATATTCCTCTTAAACATACTACTTCATATTCCTCTTAAACATACTACTTCATATTCCTCTTAAACATACTGCTTCATATTCCTCTTAAGCATACTACTTAATATTCCTCTTAAACATACTACTTCATATTCCTCTTAAACATACTACTTCATATTCCTCTTACACATACTACTTCAGATTCCTCTTAAATATACTACAATACTTCAAATTCCTCTTAAACATACTACTTCATATTCCTCTTAAACATACTACTTCATATTCCTCTTAAACATACTATTTCATATTCCTCTTAAACATACTACTTCATATTCCTCTTAAACATACTACTTCATATTCCTCTTAAACATACTTTTTCATATTCCTCTTAAACATACTACTTCATATTCCTCTTAAATATACTACTACATATGCTTCTTAAATATACTACTTCATATTCCTCTTAAACATACTACTTCATATTCCTCTTAAATATACTACTTCATATTCCTCTTGAACATACTACTTCATATTCCTCTTAAATATACTACTCCATATGCCTCTTAAATATACTACTTCATATTCCTCTTAAACATACTACTGCATATTCCTGTTAAATATACTACTTCATATTACTCTTAAACGTACTACTTCATATTCCTCTTAAATATGCTAATTCATATGCCTCTTAAATATACTACTTCATATTCCTGTTAAACATACTACTTCATATTCCTCTTAAACATACTACTTCATATTCCTCTTAAACATACTACTTCATATTCATCTTAAACATATTACTTCATATTCCTCTTAAACATTCTACTTCAAATTGCTCTTAAACATACTACTGCATATTACTCTTAAATATACTACTTCAAATTCCTCTTAAACATACTACTTCATATTCCTCTTAAACATACTACTTCATATTCCTCTTAAACATACTACTTCATATTCCTCTTAAACATACTACTTCATATTCCTCTTAAATATACTACCTCATATTCCTCTTAAACATACTACTTCATATTCCTCTTAAATGTACTACTTCATATTCCTCTTAAACACACTACTTCATATTCCTCTTAAACATACTACTTCATATTCCACTTAAATATACTATGTCATATTCCTCTTAAACATACTACTGCATATTCCTCTTAAACATACTACTTCATATTCCTCTTAAACATACTTTTTCATATTCCTCTTAAATATACTACTTCATATTCCTCTTAAATATACTACAATACTTCAAATTCCTCTTAAACATACTACTTCATATTCCTCTTAAACATACTACTTCATATTCCTCTTAAACATAATACTTCATATTCCTCTTACATATACTACTTCATATTCCTCTTAAACATACTACTTCATATTCCTCTTAAACATGCTACTTCATATTTCTCTTAAACATACTACTTCATATTCCTCTTAAATATACTACTACATATGCTTCTTAAATATACTACTTCATATTCCTCTTAAACATACTACTTCATATTCCTCTTAAATATACTACTTCATATTCCTCTTGAACATACTACTTCATATTCCTCTTAAATATACTACTTCATATGCCTCTTAAATATATTACTTCATATTCCTCTTAAACATACTACTTCATATTCCTCTTAAATATACTACTTCATATTCCTCTTAAACATACTACTTCATATTCCTCTTAAACATACTACTTCATATTCCACTTAAATATACTACTTCATATTCCTCTTAAACATACTACTGCATATTACTCTTAAATATACTACTTCAAATTCCTCTTAAACATACTACTTCATATTCCTCTTAAACATACTACTTCATATTCCTCTTAAACATACTACTTCATATTCCTCTTAAACATACTACTTCATATTCCTCTTAAATATACTACTTTATATTCCTCTTAAACATACTACTTCATATTCCTCTTAAATATACTACTTCATATTCCTCTTAAACACACTACTTCATATTCCTCTTAAACATACTACTTCATACTCCACTTAAATATACTACTTCATATTCCTCTTAAACATACTACTGCATATTCCTCTTACACATACTACTTCATATTCCTCTTAAACATACTTTTTCATATTTCTCTTAAATATACTAGTTCATATTCCTCTTAAATATACTACAATACTTCAAATTCCTCTTAAACATACTACGTCATATTCCTCTTAAACATACTACTTCATAATCCTCTTAAACATACTACTTCATATTCCTCTTAAACATACAACTTCATATTCCTCTTAAACATACTACTTCATATTCCTCTTAAACATACTACTTAATATCCCTCTTAAACATGCTACTTCATATTCCTCTTAAACATACTACTTCATATTCCTCTTAAACATAATACTTCATATTCCTCTTAAACATACTTTTTCATATTCCTCTTAAACATACTACTGCATATTCCTCTTAAACATATTACTTCATATTCATACTAAACATACTACTTCATATTCCTCTTAAGGATACTACTTCATATTCCTCTTAAACATACTTCTTCATATTCCTCGTAAACATACTACTTCATATTCCTCTTAAATATACTTTTTCATATTCCTCTTAAATATACTACTTCATATTCCTCTTAAACATACTACTGCATATTCCTCTTACACATACTACTTCATATTCCTCTTAAACATACTTTTTCATATTTCTCTTAAATAAACTACTTCATATTCCTCTTAAATATACTACAATACTTCAAATTCCTCTTAAACATACTACGTCATATTCCTCTTAAACATACTACTTCATATTCCTCTTAAACATACTACTTCATATTCCTCTTAAACATACTACTTCATATTCCTCTTATACATACAACTTCATATTCCTCTTAAATATACTACTACATATGCTTCTTAAATATACAACTTCATATTCCTCTTAAACATACTACTTCATATTCCTCTTAAATATACTACTTCATATTCGTCTTGAACATACTACTTCATATTCCTCTTAAATTTACTACTTCATATTCCTCTTAAATATACTATTTCATATTTTTCTTAAACATACTACTTCATATTCCTCTTAAACATACTTTTTCATATTCCTATTAAATATACTACTTCATATTCGTCTTAAACATACTACTTCATATTCCTCTTAAACATACTACTTCATATTCCTCTTAAACATACTACTTCATATTCCTCTTAAACATACTACTTCATATTCCTCTTATACATACAACTTCATATTCCTCTTAAATATACTACTACATATGCTTCTTAAATATACAACTTCATATTCCTCTTAAACATACTACTTCATATTCCTCTTAAATATACTACTTCATATTCCTCTTGAACATACTACTTCATATTCCTCTTAAACATACTTTTTTATATTCCTCTTAAATATACTACTTCATATTCCTCTTAAACATACTTCTTCATATTCCTCTTAAACATACTACTTCATATTCCTCTTAAATATACTACTTCATATTCCTCTTGAACATACTACTTCATATTCCTCTTAAATATACTACTTCATATTCCTCTTAAATATACTATTTCATATTTCTCTTAAACATACTACTTCATATTCCTCTTAAATATACTACTTCATATTCCTCTTTAACACACTACTTCATATTCCTCTTAAACATACTACTTTATATTCCACTTAAACATACTACTTCATATTCCTCTTAAACATACTTTTTCATATTCCTATTAAATATACTACTTCATATTCCTCTTAAACATACTACTTCATATTCCTCTTAAACATACTACTTCATATTCCTCTTAAACATACTACTTCATATTCCACTTAAACATAATACTTCATATTCCTCTTAAACATACTTTTTCATATTCCTGTTAAATATACTACTTCATATTCCTCTTAAACATACTAATTCATATTCCACTTAAACATACTACTTCATATTCCTCTTAAACATACTTTTTCATATTCCTCTTAAATATACTACTTAATATTCCTCTTAAACATGCTACTTCATATTCCTCTTAAACATACTACTTCATATTCCTCTTAAACATACTACTTCATATTCCTCTTAAACATACTTTTTCATATTCCTCTTAAACATACTACTGCATATTCCTCTTAAACATATTACTTCATATTCCTCCTAAACATACTACTTCATATTCCTCTTAAAGATACTACTTCATATTCCTCTTAAACATAATACTTCATATTCCTCGTAAACATACTACTTCATATTCCTCTTAAACATACTTTTTCATATTCCTCTTAAATATATTACTTCATATTCCTCTTAAACATACTACTTCATATTCCTCTTAAACATACTACTTCATATTCCTCTTAAACATACTACTTCATATTCCTCTTAAACATACTACTTCATATTCCTCTTATACATACAACTTCATATTCCTCTTAAATATACTACTACATATGCTTCTTAAATATACAACTTCATATTCCTCTTAAACATACTACTTCATATTACTCTTAAATATACTACTTCATATTCCTCTTGAACATAATACTTCATATTCCTCTTAAATATACTACTTCATATTCCTCTTAAATATACTATTTCATATTTCTCTTAAACATACTACTTCATACTCCTCTTAAACATACTTTTTCATATTCCTCTTAAATATACTACTTCATATTGCTCTTAAACATACTACTTCATATTCCTCATAAACATACTACTTCATATTCCTCTTAAACATACTACTTCATATTTCTCTTAAACATACTACTTCATATTCCTCTTATACATACAACTTCATATTCCTCTTAAATATACTACTACATATGCTTCTTAAATATACAACTTCATATTCCTCTTAAACATACTACTTCATATTCCTCTTAAATATACGTAGGCTACTATATATATTTCTGGCCTAGGCAACACTAAGTGTTGCCAGGTGCGATCTGACATTTCCATTGGAAAGTTTGACATTTTTTAGCATAAACGTACTCAGAACGTTTTGACGTACGACTATCATTTGTGTTGTTTACAGTGACTTGAAAAAATCAATTTGGCAAAAAAATGGAATTAACTCGTGAACATTTTCGTGCGATCATTTTTCACAACTTTCGACGTGGATTATCACGACAAGAGTGCATCGATGAACTTAAATCTTTGTATGGCTATGAAGCACCATCCTATAGCACTGTGAAAAACTGGTACAACGAATTCAATCGTGGCCGACGCTCGCTCAAAGACGAATTCCGTGAAGGTCGTCCAAAAACAGCCGTTGTTCCAGAAAACATCGATGCCGTACGTGAACTGATAATGCAAGACCGTCATGTGACATACCGTGAGATAGAGGCATGCCTAGGCATTTCTCCCACCAGCATACATTCGATATTGCATGAACACCTGGCCGTAAAAAAGGTTTGTTCTCGTTGGATCCCGCACAATTTGACAATCGCTCAAAAAAAGGCTCGTGTGGATTGGTGTAAAGAAATGCTGAAAAAATACGATCGCGGTGCTTCAAAAGACGTTTATAAGATCGTCACAGGTGACGAATCATTGATCTATGCGTATGAGCCCGAAACAAAACAGCAATCGACCGTGTGGGTCTTCCAAGACGAGTCAAATCCAACGAAAGTTGTTCGTGGAAGAAGCACTTCGAAGCAAATGGTCGCTTGTTTCTTTGGCAAAACTGGTCATGTGGCGACTGTTCCGCTTGTGCAACGTAGGACGGTCAATTCTGAGTGGTACACCACCATTTGTTTGCCTGAAGTCTTCGGAGAAATTCGAAAAACGAACAAGAGAAGTCGAATCATTGTGCACCATGACAATGCGAGCTCTCACACATCGGCTCAAACCAGCGCCTTTTTGACCGGACAAAACGTCGAATTGATGGGTCATCCTCCGTACAGCCCTGACTTGGCACCCAATGACTTCTTTTTATTCCCACACATCAAGAAAAAAATGCGTGGTCAACGATTTTCGTCGCCAGAAGATGCTGTTGAAGCATTCAAAAACCATGTTTTGGAGGTGTCTCAATCTGAGTGGAAAAAGTGCTTCGAAAATTGGTTTGAGCGCATGCAAAAGTGTATAAATCTTGATGGAGAATATTTTGAAAAACAATAAAACCTTTTTCGTTGATAAATATTCGCATTTTCATTATTAGGCCAGAAATATATATAGTAGCCCACGTACTACTTCATATTCCTCTTGAACATACTACTTCATATTCCTCTTAAATATACTACTTCATATTCCTCTTAAATATACTATTTCATATTTCTCTTAAACATACTACTTCATATTCCTCTTAAATATACTACTTCATATTCCTCTTAAACACACTACTTCATATTCCTATTAAACATACTACTTCATATTCCACTTAAACATACTACTTCATATTCCTCTTAAACATACTTTTTCATATTCCTCTTAAATATACTACTTCATATTCCTCTTAAACATACTACTTCATATTCCTCTTAAACATACTACTTCATATTCCTCTTAAACATACTACTTCATATTCCACTTAAACATACTACTTCATATTCCACTTAAACATACTACTTCATATTCCTCGTAAACATACTACTTCATATTCCTCTTAAACATACTTTTTCATATTCCTCTTAAATATACTACTTCATATTCCTCTTAAACATACTACTTCATATTCCTCTTAAACATACTACTTCATATTCCTCTTAAACATATTACTTCATATTCCTCTTAAACATACTACTTCATAATCCTCTTAAATATACTACTTCATATTCCTCTTAAACATACTACTTCATATTCCTCTTAAATATACTAATTGATATTCCTCTTGAACATACTACTTCATATTCCTCTTAAACAAACTTTTTCATATTCCTCTTAAATATAATACTTCATATTCCTCTTAAATATACTACTTCATATTCCTCTTAAACATACTACTTCATATTCCTCTTAAATATACTACTTCATATTCCTCTTAAACACACTACTTCATATTCCTCTTAAACATACTACTTGATATTCCACTTAAATATACTATTTCATATTCCTCTTAAACATACTACTGCATATTCCTCTTAAACATACTACTTCATATTCCTCTTAAACATACTTTCTCATATTCCTCATAAACATACTACTTCATATTCCTCTTAAACATACTACTTCATATTTCTCTTAAACATACTACTTCATATTCCTCTTATACATACAACTTCATATTCCTCTTAAATATACTACTACATATGCTTCTTAAATATACAACATCATATTCCTCTTAAACATACTACTTCATATTCCTCTTAAATATACTACTTCATATTCCTCTTGAACATACTACTTCATATTCCTCTTAAATATACTACTTCATATTCCTCTTAAATATACTATTTCATATTTCTCTTAAACATACTACTTCATATTCCTCTTAAATATACTACTTCATATTCCTCTTAAACACACTACTTCATATTCCTATTAAACATACTACTTCATATTCCACTTAAACATACTACTTCATATTCCTCTTAAACATACTTTTTCATATTCCTCTTAAATATACTACTTCATATTCCTCTTAAACATACTACTTCATATTCCTCTTAAACATACTACTTCATATTCCTCTTAAACATACTACTTCATATTCCACTTAAACATACTACTTCATATTCCACTTAAACATACTACTTCATATTCCTCGTAAACATACTACTTCATATTCCTCTTAAACATACTTTTTCATATTCCTCTTAAATATACTACTTCATATTCCTCTTAAACATACTACTTCATATTCCTCTTAAACATACTACTTCATATTCCTCTTAAACATATTACTTCATATTTCTCTTAAACATACTACTTCATAATCCTCTTAAATATACTACTTCATATTCCTCTTAAACATACTACTTCATATTCCTCTTAAATATACTAATTGATATTCCTCTTGAACATACTACTTCATATTCCTCTTAAACAAACTTTTTCATATTCCTCTTAAATATAATACTTCATATTCCTCTTAAATATACTACTTCATATTCCTCTTAAACATACTACTTCATATTCCTCTTAAATATACTACTTCATATTCCTCTTAAACACACTACTTCATATTCCTCTTAAACATACTACTTGATATTCCACTTAAATATACTATTTCATATTCCTCTTAAACATACTACTGCATATTCCTCTTAAACATACTACTTCATATTCCTCTTAAACATACTTTCTCATATTCCTCTTAAATATACTACTTCATATTCCTCTTAAATATACTACAATACTTCAAATTTCTCTTAAACATACTACTTCATATTCCTCTTAAACATACTACTTCATATTCCTCTTAAACATACTACTTCATATTCTTCTTAAACATACTACTTCATATTCCTCTTACACATACTACTTCACATTCCTCTTAAACATACTACTTCATATTCCTCTTAAATATACTACTTCATATTCCTCTTGAACATACTACTTCATATTCCTCTTAAATATACTACTTCATATTCCTCTTAAACATACTACTGCATATTCCTGTTAAATATACTACTTCATATTCCTCTTAAACATACTTTTTCATATTCCTCTTAAATATACTACTTCATATTCCTCTTAAACATACTACTTTATATTCCTCTTAAACATACTACTTCATATTCCTCTTAAACATACTTCTTCATATTCCTCTTAAACATACTACTTCATATTCCTCTTAAACATACAACTTCATATTCCTCTTAAATATACTACTACATATGCTTCTTAAATATACTACTTCATATTCCTCTTAAACATTCTACTTCATATTCCTCTGAAATATACTACTTCATATTCGTCTCGAACATACTACTTCATATTCCTCTTAAATATATTACTTCATTATCCTCTTAAATATACTACTTCATATTCCTCTTAAACATACTACTTCATATTCCTCTTAAATATACTACTTCATATTCCTCTTAAACACACTACTTCATATTCCTCTTAAACATACTACTTCATATTCCACTTAAATATACTACTTCATATTCTTTTTAAACATACTACTGCATATTCCTGTTAAATATACTACTTCATATTCCTCTTAAACATACTTTTTCATATTCCTCTTAAATATACTACTTCATATTCCTCTTAAACATACTACTTCATATTCCTCTTAAACATACTACTATATATTCCTCTTAAACATACTACTTCATATTCCTCTTAAACATACTACTTCATATTCCTCTTAAACATACTACTTCATATTCCTCTTAAACATACTACTTCATATTCCACTTAAACATAGTACTTCATATTCCTCTTAAACATACTTTTTCATATTCCTCTTAAATATACTACTTCATATTCCTCTTGAATATACTACTTCATATTCATCTTAAATATACTACTACATATGCTTCTTAAATATACTACTTCATATTCCTCTTAAACATACTACTTCATATTTCTCTTAAATATACTATTTCAAATTCCTCTTGAACATACTACTTCATATTCCTCTTAAACTTACTACTTCATATTCCTCTTGAACATACTACTTCATATTCCTCTTAAACATACTTTTTCATATTCCTCTTAAATATACTACTTCATATTCCTCTTAAACATACTACTTCATATTCCTCTTAAACATACTACTTCATATTCCTCTTAAATATACTACTTCATATTCCTCTTAAATATACTACAATACTTCAAATTCCTCTTAAACATACTACTTCATATTCCTCTTAAACATACTACTTCATATTCTTCTTAAACATACTACTTCATATTCCTCTTAAACATACTACTTCATATTCCTCTTAAACATACTACTTCATATTCCTCTTATACATACAAATTCATATTCCTCTTAAATATACTACTACATATGCTTCTTAAACATACTACTTCATATTCCTCTAAAACATACTACTTCATATTCCTCTTAAACATACTACTTAATATTCCTCTTAAACATACTACTTCATATTCCTTTTAAACATACTACCTCATATTACTCTTAAACATACTTCTTCATATTGCTCTTAAACATACTTTTTCATATACCTCTTAAATATACTACTTCATATTCCTCTTAAACATACTACTTCATATTCCTCTTAAACATACTACTTCATATTCCTCTCAAACATACTACTTCATATTCCTCTTAAACATACTACTTCATATTCCTCTTATACATACAACTTCATATTCCTCTTAAATATACTACTACATATGCTTCTTAAATATACTACTTCATATTCCTCTTAAACATACTACTTCATATTCCTCTTGAATATACTACTTCATATTCCTCTTGAACATACTACTTCATATTCCTCTTAAATATACTACTTCATATTCCTCTTAAATATACTACTTCATATTCCTCTTAAACATACTACTTCATATTCCTCTTAAATATACTACTTTATATTCCTCTTAAACACACTACTTCATATTCCTCTTAAACATACTACCTCATATTTCACTTAAACATACTACTTCATATTCCTCTTAAACATACTTTTTCATATTCCTCTTAAATATACCACCTCATATTCCTCTTAAATATACTACTTCATATTCCTCTTAAACATAATACTTCATATTCCTCTTAAACATACTACTTCATATTCCTCTTAAACATACTACTTCATATTCCTCTTATACATACAACTTCATATTCCTCTTAAATATACTACTTCATATGCTTCTTAAATATACTACTTCATATTCCTCTTAAACATACAACTTCATATTCCGCTTAAATATACTTCTTCATATTCCTCTTGAACATACTACTTCATATTCCTCTTAAATATACTTTTTCATATTCCTCTTAAATATACTGCTTCATATTCCTCTTAAACATACTACTTCATATTCCTCTTAAACATACTACTTCATATTCCTCTTAAACATACTACTTCATATTCCTCTTATACATACAACTTCATATTCCTCTTAAATACACTACTATATATGCTTCTTAAATATGCTACTTCATATTCCTCTTAAACATACTACTTCATATTCCTCTTAAATATACTACTTCATATTCCTCTTGAACATACTACTTCATATTCCTCTTAAATTTACTACTTCATATTCCTCTTAAATATACTACTTCAAATTCCTCTTAAACATACTACTTCATATTCCTCTTAAATATACTACTTCATATTCATCTCAAACACACTACTTCATATTCCTCTTAAACATACTACTTCATATTCCAATTAAATATACTACTTCATATTCCTCTTAAACATACTACTGCATATTCCTGTTAAATATACTACTTCATATTCCTCTTAAACATACTTTTTCATATTCCTCTTAAATATACTACTTCATATTCCTCTTAAACATACTACTTCATATTCCTCTTAAACATACTACTTCATATTCCTCTTAAACATATAACTTCATATTCCTCTTAAACATACTACTTCATATTCCTCTTAAACATACTACTTCATATTCCTCTTAAACATACTACTTCATATTCCACTTAAACATACTACTTCATATTCCTCTTAAACATACTTTTTCATATTCCTCTTAAATATACTACTTCATATTCCTCTTAAACATACTACTTCATATTCCTCTTAAACATACTACTTCATATTCCTCTTAAACATACTAATTCATATTCCTCTTAAATATACTACTACAAATGCTTCTTAAATATACTACTTCATATTCCTCTTAAACATACTACTTCATATTCCTCTTAAATATACTACTTCATATTCCTCTTGAACATACTACTTCATATTCCTCTTAAACATACTTTTTCATATTCCTCTTAAATATACTACTTCATATTCCTCTTAAATATACTACTTCATATTCCTCTTAAACAGACTACTTCATATTCCTCTTAAATATACTACTTCATATTCCTCGTAAACACACTACTTCTTATTCCTCTTAAACATACTACTTCAGATTCCACTTAAATATACTACTTCATATTCCTCTTAAACATATTACTGCATATTCCTCTTAAACATACTACTTCATATTCCTCTTAAACATACTTTTTCATATTCCTCTTAAATATACTACTTCATATTCCTCTTAAATATACTACAATACTTCAAAATCCTCTAAAACATACTACTTCATATTCTTCTTAAACATACTACTTCATATTCCTCTTAAACATACTACTTCATATTCCTCTTAAACATACTACTTCATATTCCTCTTAAACATACTTTTTCATATTCCTCTTAAATATACTACTTCATATTCCTCTTAAACATACTACTTCATATTCCTTTTAAACATACTACTTCATATTCCTCTTAAACATACTACTTCATATTCCTCTTAAACATACTACTTCATATTCCTCTTATACATACAACTTCATATTCCTCTTAAATATACTACTACATATGCTTCTTAAATATACTACTTCATATTCCTCTTAAACAAACTACTTCATATTCCTCTTAAATATATTACTTCATATTCCCCTTAAACACACTACTTCATATTCCTCTTAAACATACTACTTCATATTCCACTTAAACATACTACTTTATACTCCTCTTAAACATACTTTTTCATATTCCTCTTAAATATACTACCTCATATTCCTCTTAAATATACTACTTCATATTTCTCTTAAACATAATACTTCATATTCCTCTTAAACATACTACTTCATATTCCTCTTAAACATACTACTTCATATTCCTCTTATACATACAACTTCATATTCCTCTTAAATATACTACTTCATATGCTTCTTAAATATACTACTTCATATTCCTCTTGAACATACTACTTCATATTCCTCTTAAACATACTTTTTCATATTCCTCTTAAATATACTACTTCATATTCCTCTTAAACATACTACTTCATATTCCTCTTAAACATACTACTTCATATTCCTCTTGAACATACTACTTCATATTCCTCTTAAACATACTACTTCATATTTCTCTTAAACATAATACTTCATATTCCTCTTAAACATACTACTTCATATTCCTCTTAAACATACTACTTCATATTCCTCTTAAACATACAACTTCATATTCCTCTTAAATATACTACTTCATATGCTTCTTAAATATACTACTTCATATTCCTCTTGAACATACTACTTCATATTCCTCTTAAACATACTTTTTCATATTCCTCTTAAACATACTATTTCATATTCCTCTTAAACATACTACTTCATATTCCTCTTAAACATACTACTTCATATTCCTCTTATACATACAACTTCATATTCCTCTTAAATATACTACTACATATGCTTCTTAAATATACTACTTCATATTCCTCTTAAACATACTACTTCATATTCCTCTTAAATATACTACTTCATATTCCTCTTGAACATACTACTTCATATTCCTCTTAAATTTACTACTTCATATTCCTTTTAAATATACTACTTCATATTCCTCTTAAACATACTACTTCATATTCCTCTTAAATATACTACTTCATATTCCTCTTAAACACACTACTTCATATTCCTCTTAAACATACTACTTCATATTCCACTTAAATATACTACTTCATATTCCTCTTAAACATACTACTGCATATTCTTGTTAAATATACTACTTCATATTCCTCTTAAACATACTTTTTTATATTCCTCTTAAATATACTACTTCATATTCCTCTTAAACATACTACTTCATATTCCTCTTAAACATACTACTTCATATTCCTCTTAAACATATTACTTCATATTCCTCTTAAACATACTACTTCATGTTCCTCTTAAACATACTACTTCATATTCCTCTTAAACATACTACTTCATATTCCACTTAAACATACTACTTCATATTCTTCTTAAACATACTTTTTCATATTCCTCTTAAATATACTACTTCATATTCCTCTTAAACATACTACTTCATATTCCTCTTAATTATACTACTTCATATTCCTCTTAAGCATACTACTTCATATTCCACTTAAATATACTACTTCATATTCCTCTTAAACATACTACTGCATATTCCTCTTAAACATACTACTTTATATTCCTTTTAAACATACTTTTTCATATTCCTCTTAAATATACTACTTCATATTCCTCTTAAACATACTACTTCATATTCCTCTTAAACATACTACTTCATATTCCTCTTAAACATACTACTTCATATTCCTCTTAAATATACTACTTTATATTCCTCTTAAACATACTACTTCATATTCCTCTTAAATATACTACTTCATATTCCTCTTAAACACACTACTTCATATTCCTCTTAAACATAATACTTCAGATTCCACTTAAATATACTACTTCATATTCCTCTTAAACATACTACTGCATATTCCTCTTAAACATACTACTTCATATTCCTCTTAAACATACTTTTTCATATTCCTCTTAAATATACTACTTCATATTCCTCCTAAATATACTACAATACTTCAAATTCCTCTTAAACCTACTACTTCATATTCCTCTTAAACATACTACTTCATATTCCTCTTAAACATACTACTTCATATTCCTCTTAAACATACTATTTCATATTCCTCTTAAAACTACTTTTTCATATTCCTCTTAAATATACTACTTCATATTCCTCTTAAACATCCTACTTCATATTCCTCTTAAACATACTACTTCATATTCCTCTTAAACATACTCCTTCATATTCCTCTTAAACATACTACTTCATATTCCTCTTATACATACAACTTCATATTCCTCTTAAATATACTACTACATATGCTTCTTAAATATACTACTTCATATTCCTCTTAAACATACTACTTCATATTCCTCTTAAATATACTACTTCATATTCCTCTTAAACACACTACTTCATATTCCTCTTACACATACTACTTCATATTCCACTTAAACATACTACTTCATATTCCTCTTAAACATAATTTTTCATATTCCTCTTAAATATACTACCTCATATTCCTCTTAAATATACTTCTTCATATTCCTCTTAAACATAATACTTCATATTCATCTTAAACATACTACTTCATATTCCTCTTAAACATACTACTTCATATTCCTCTTATACATACAACTTCATATTCCTCTTAAATATACTACTTTATATGCTTCTTAAATATACTACTTCATATTCCTCTTAAACATACAACTTCATATTCCGCTTAAAAATACTACTTCATATTCCTCTTGAACATACTACTTCATATTTCTCTTAAACATACTTTTTCATATTCCTCTTAAATATACTACTTCATATTCCTCTTAAACATACTACTTCATATTCCTCTTAAACATACTACTTCATATTCCTCTTAAACATACTACTTCATATTCCTCTGAAACATACTACTTCATAATCCTCTTATACATACAACTTCATATTCCTCTTAAATATACTACTACATATGCTTCTTAAATATACTACTTCATATTCCTCTTAAACATAGTACTTCATATTTCTCTTAAATATACTACTTCATATTCCTCATGAACATACTGCTTCATATTCCTCTTAAATTTACTACTTCATATTCCTCTTAAATATACTACTTCATATTCCTCTTAAACATACTACTTCATATTCCTCTTAAATATACTACTCCATATTCCTCTTAAACACACTACTTTATATTCCTCTTAAACATACTACTTCATATTCCACTTAAATATACTACTTCATATTCCTCTTAAACATACTTTTTCATTATCCTCTTAAATATACTACTTCATATTCCTCTTAAACATACTACTTCATATTCCTCTTAAACATACTACTTCATATTCCTCCTAAACATACTACTTCATATTCCTCTTAAACATACTACTTCATATTCCTCTTAAACATACTTTTTCATATTCCTCTTAAATATACTACTTCATATTCCTCTTAAACATACTACTGCATATTCCTCTTAAACATACTACTTCATATTCCTCTTAAACATACTTTTTCATATTCCTCTTAAATATACTACTTCATATTCCTCTTAAACATACAACTTCATATTCCTCTTAAACATACTACTTAATATTCCTCTTAAACATACTACATGATATTCCTCTTAAACATACTACTTCATATTCCTCTTATACATACAACTTCATATTCCTCTTAAATATACTACTTCATATTCCTCTTAAACATACTACTTCAGATTCCACTTAAATATACTACTTAATATTCCTCTTAAACATACTACTGCATATTCCTCTTAAACATACTACTTCATATTCCTCTTAAACATACTTTTTTATATTCCTCTTAAATATACTACTTCATATTCCTCTTAAATATACTACTACATATGCTTCTTAAATATACTACTTCATATTCCTCTTAAACATACAACTTCATATTCCTCTTAAATATACTACTACATATGCTTCTTAAATATACTACTTCATATTCCTCTTAAACATACTACTTCATATTCCTCTTAAATATACTACTTCATATTCCTCTTAAACATACTACTTCATATTCCTCTAAAACATACTACTTCATATTCCTTTTAAATATACTACAATACTTCATATTCCTCTTAAATATACTACTTCATATTCCTCTTAACCACAATACTTCATATTCCTCTTAAACATACTACTTCATATTCCACCTAAATATACTAATTCATATTCCTCTTAAACATACTACTGCATATTCCTGTTAAATATACTACTTCATATTCCTCTTAAACCTACTTTTTCATATTCCTCTTAAATATACTACTTCATATTCCTCTTAAACATACTACTTCATATTCCTCTTAAACATATTACTTCATATTCCTCTTAAACATACTACTTCATATTCCTCTTAAACATACTACTTCATATTCCTCTTAAACATACTACTTCATATTCCACTTAAACATACTACTTCATATTCCTCTTAAACATACTTTTTCATATTCCTCTTAAATATACTACTTCATATTCCTCTTAAACATACTACTTCATATTCCTCTTAAAGATACTACTTCATATTCCTCTTAAACATACTTCTTCATATTCCACTTAAATATACTACTTCATATTCTTCTTAAACATACTACTGCATATTCCTCTTAAACATACTACTTCATATTCCTCTTAAACATACTTTTTCATATTCCTCTTAAATATACTACTTCATATTCCTCTGAAACATACTACTTCATATTCCTCTTAAATATACTACTTCATATTCCTCTTAAACACACTACTTCATATTCCTCTTAAACATAATACTTCAGATTCCACTTAAATATACTACTTCATATTCCTCTTAAACATACTACTGCATATTCCTCTTAAACATACTACTTCATATTCCTCTTAAACATACTTTTTCATATTCCTCTTAAATATACTACTTCATATTCCTCCTAAATATACTACAATACTTCAAATTCCTCTTAAACCTACTACTTCATATTCCTCTTAAACATACTACTTCATATTCCTCTTAAACATACTACTTCATATTCCTCTTAAACATACTATTTCATATTCCTCTTAAAACTACTTTTTCATATTCCTCTTAAATATACTACTTCATATTCCTCTTAAACATCCTACTTCATATTCCTCTTAAACATACTACTTCATATTCCTCTTAAACATACTCCTTCATATTCCTCTTAAACATACTACTTCATATTCCTCTTATACATACAACTTCATATTCCTCTTAAATATACTACTACATATGCTTCTTAAATATACTACTTCATATTCCTCTTAAACATACTACTTCATATTCCTCTTAAATATACTACTTCATATTCCTCTTAAACACACTACTTCATATTCCTCTTACACATACTACTTCATATTCCACTTAAACATACTACTTCATATTCCTCTTAAACATAATTTTTCATATTCCTCTTAAATATACTACCTCATATTCCTCTTAAATATACTTCTTCATATTCCTCTTAAACATAATACTTCATATTCATCTTAAACATACTACTTCATATTCCTCTTAAACATACTACTTCATATTCCTCTTATACATACAACTTCATATTCCTCTTAAATATACTACTTTATATGCTTCTTAAATATACTACTTCATATTCCTCTTAAACATACAACTTCATATTCCGCTTAAAAATACTACTTCATATTCCTCTTGAACATACTACTTCATATTTCTCTTAAACATACTTTTTCATATTCCTCTTAAATATACTACTTCATATTCCTCTTAAACATACTACTTCATATTCCTCTTAAACATACTACTTCATATTCCTCTTAAACATACTACTTCATATTCCTCTGAAACATACTACTTCATAATCCTCTTATACATACAACTTCATATTCCTCTTAAATATACTACTACATATGCTTCTTAAATATACTACTTCATATTCCTCTTAAACATAGTACTTCATATTTCTCTTAAATATACTACTTCATATTCCTCATGAACATACTGCTTCATATTCCTCTTAAATTTACTACTTCATATTCCTCTTAAATATACTACTTCATATTCCTCTTAAACATACTACTTCATATTCCTCTTAAATATACTACTCCATATTCCTCTTAAACACACTACTTTATATTCCTCTTAAACATACTACTTCATATTCCACTTAAATATACTACTTCATATTCCTCTTAAACATACTTTTTCATTATCCTCTTAAATATACTACTTCATATTCCTCTTAAACATACTACTTCATATTCCTCTTAAACATACTACTTCATATTCCTCCTAAACATACTACTTCATATTCCTCTTAAACATACTACTTCATATTCCTCTTAAACATACTTTTTCATATTCCTCTTAAATATACTACTTCATATTCCTCTTAAACATACTACTGCATATTCCTCTTAAACATACTACTTCATATTCCTCTTAAACATACTTTTTCATATTCCTCTTAAATATACTACTTCATATTCCTCTTAAACATACAACTTCATATTCCTCTTAAACATACTACTTAATATTCCTCTTAAACATACTACATGATATTCCTCTTAAACATACTACTTCATATTCCTCTTATACATACAACTTCATATTCCTCTTAAATATACTACTTCATATTCCTCTTAAACATACTACTTCAGATTCCACTTAAATATACTACTTAATATTCCTCTTAAACATACTACTGCATATTCCTCTTAAACATACTACTTCATATTCCTCTTAAACATACTTTTTTATATTCCTCTTAAATATACTACTTCATATTCCTCTTAAATATACTACTACATATGCTTCTTAAATATACTACTTCATATTCCTCTTAAACATACAACTTCATATTCCTCTTAAATATACTACTACATATGCTTCTTAAATATACTACTTCATATTCCTCTTAAACATACTACTTCATATTCCTCTTAAATATACTACTTCATATTCCTCTTAAACATACTACTTCATATTCCTCTAAAACATACTACTTCATATTCCTTTTAAATATACTACAATACTTCATATTCCTCTTAAATATACTACTTCATATTCCTCTTAACCACAATACTTCATATTCCTCTTAAACATACTACTTCATATTCCACCTAAATATACTAATTCATATTCCTCTTAAACATACTACTGCATATTCCTGTTAAATATACTACTTCATATTCCTCTTAAACCTACTTTTTCATATTCCTCTTAAATATACTACTTCATATTCCTCTTAAACATACTACTTCATATTCCTCTTAAACATATTACTTCATATTCCTCTTAAACATACTACTTCATATTCCTCTTAAACATACTACTTCATATTCCTCTTAAACATACTACTTCATATTCCACTTAAACATACTACTTCATATTCCTCTTAAACATACTTTTTCATATTCCTCTTAAATATACTACTTCATATTCCTCTTAAACATACTACTTCATATTCCTCTTAAAGATACTACTTCATATTCCTCTTAAACATACTTCTTCATATTCCACTTAAATATACTACTTCATATTCTTCTTAAACATACTACTGCATATTCCTCTTAAACATACTACTTCATATTCCTCTTAAACATACTTTTTCATATTCCTCTTAAATATACTACTTCATATTCCTCTGAAACATACTACTTCATATTCCTCTTAAACATACTACTTCATATTCCTCTTAAACATACTACTTCATATTCCTATTAAACATACTACTTCATATTCCTCTTATACATACAACTTCATATTCCTCTTAAATATACTACTACATATGCTTCTTAAATATACTACTTCATATTCCTCTTAAACATACTACTTCATATTCCTCTTAAATATACTACTTCATAATCCTCTTGAACATACTACTTCATATTCCTCTTAAACTTACTTTTTCATATTCCTTTTAAATATACTACTTCATATTCCTCTTAAATATACTACTTCATATTCCTCTTAAACATACTACTTCATATTCCTCTTAAATATACTACTTCATATTCCTCTTAAACACACTACTTCATATTTCTCTTAAACATACTACTTCAGATTCCGCTTAAACATACTACTTCATATTCCTCTTAAACACACTTTTTCATATTCCTCTTAAATATACTACTTCATATTCCTCTTAAATATACTACAATACTTCAAATTCCTCTTAAACATACTACTTCATATTCCTCTTAAACATACTAATTCATATTCCTCTTAAACATACTACTTCATATTCCTCTAAAACATACTACTTCATATTCCTCTTAAACATACTTTTCCATATTCCTCTTAAATATACTACTTCATATTCCTCTTAAACATACTACTTCATATTCCTCTTAAATATACTACTACATATGCTTCTTAAATATACTACTTCATATTCCTCTTAAACATACTACTTCATATTCCTCTTAAACATACTACTTCATATTCCTCTTATACATACAACTTCATATTCCTCCTAAATATACTACTACATATGCTTCTTAAATATACTACTTCATATTCCTCTTAAACATACTACTTCATATTCCTCTTAAATATACTACTTCATATTCCTCATGAACATACTACTTCATATTCCTCTTATACATACAACTTCATATTCCTCTTAAATATACTACTACATATGCTTCTTAAATATACTACTTCATATTCCTCTTAAACATACTACTTCATATTCCTCTTAAATATACTACTTCATATTCCTCTTAAACACACTACTTCATATTCCTCTTAAACATACTAATTCATATTCCACTTAAACATACTACTTCATATTCCTCTTAAACATAATTTTTCATATTCCTCTTAAATATACTACCTCATATTCCTCTTAAATATACTACTTCATATTCCTCATAAACATAATACTTCATATTCCTCTTCAGCATACTACTTCATATTCATCTTAAACATACTACTTCATATTCCTCTTATACATACAACTTCATATTCCTCTTAAATATACTACTTCATATGCTTCTTAAATATACTACTTCATATTCCTCTTAAACATACTACTTCATATTCCTCTTAAACATACTACTTCATATTCCTCTTATACATACAACTTCATATTCCTCTTAAATATACTACTACATATGCTTCTTAAATATACTACTTCATATTCATCTTAAACATATTACTTCATATTCCTCTTAAATATACTACTTCATATTCCTCTTGAACATACTACTTCATATTCCTCTTAAACATACTTTTTCATATTCCTCTTAAATATACTACTTCATATTCCTCTTAAACATACTACTTCATATTCCTCTTAAACATACTACTTCATATTACTCTTAAACATACTACTTCATATTCCTCTTAAACATACTAATTCATATTCCTCTTATACATACAACTTCATATTCCTCTTAAATATACTACTACATATGCTTCTTAAATATACTACTTCATATTCCTCTTAAACAAAGTACTTCATATTCCTCTTAAATATACTACTTCATATTCCTCTTGAACATACTACTTCATATTCCTCTTACATTTACTACTTCATATTCCTCTTAAATATACTACTTCATATTCCTCTTAAACATACTACTTCATATTCCTCTTAAATATACTACTCCATATGCCTCTTAAACACACTACTTCATATTCCTCTTAAACATACTACTTCATATTCCACTTAAATATACTACTTCATATTCCTCTTAAGCATACTACTGCATATTCCTGTTAAATATACTACTTCATATGCCTCTTAAACATACTTTTTCATATTCTTCTTTAATATACTACTTCATATTCCTCTTAAACTTACTACTTCATATTCCTCTAAAACATACTACTTCATATTCCTCTTAAACATACTACTTCATATTCCACTTAAATATACTACTTCATATTCCTCTTAAACATACTACTGCATATTCCTCTTAAACATACTACTTCATATTCCTCCTAAACATACTTTTTTATATTCCTCTTAAATATACTACTTCATATTCCTCTTAAACTTACCACTTCATGTTCCTCTTAAACATACTACTTCATATTCCTCTTAAACATACTACATCATATTCCTCTTAAACATACTACTTCATATTCCTCTTATACATACAACTTCATATTCCTCTTAAATATACTACTACATATGCTTCTTCAATATACTACTTCATATTCCTCTTAAACATACTACTTCATATTCCTCTTAAATATACTACTTCATAACCTCTTGAACATACTACTTCATATTCCTCTTAAACATACTTTTTCATATTCCTCTTAAATATACTACTTCATATTCCTCTTAAATATACTACTTCATATTCCTCTTAAACATACTACTTCATATTCCTCTTAAATATACTACTTCATATTCCTCTTAAACACACTACTTCATATTCTTCTTAAACATACTACTTCATATTCCACTTAAATATACTACTTCATATTCCTCTTAAGCATACTACTGCATATTCCTCTTAAACATACTACTTCATATTCCTCTTAAACTTCATATTCCTCTTTATAGTAAATATACTACTTCATATTGCTCTTAAATATACTACTTCATATTCCTCTTAAACATACTACTTCATATTCCTCTTAAATATACTACTTCATATTCCTCTTAAACACTACTTCATATTCCTCTTAAACATACTACTTCAGATTCCACTTAAATATACTACTTCAATTCCTCTTAAACATACTACTGCATATTCCTCTTAAGCATACTACTTCATATTCCTCTTAAACATACTTTTTCATATTCCTCTTAAATATACTACTTCATATTCCTCTTAAATATACTACAATACTTCAAATTCCTCTTAAACATACTTCTTCATATTCCTCTTAAGCATACTACTTCATATTCCTCTTAAACATACTACTTCATATTCCTCTTATACATACAACTTCATATGCTTCTTAAATATACTACTTCATATTCCTCTTAAACATACTACTTCATATTCCTCTTAAATATACTACTTCATATTCCTCTTAAACTCACTACTTCATATTCCTCTTAAACATACTACTTCATATTCCACTTAAACATACTACTTCATATTCCTCTTAAACATAATTTTTCATATTCCTCTTAAATATACTACCTCATATTCCTCTTAAATATACTACTTCATATTCCTCATAAACATAATACTTCATATTCCTCTTCAGCATACTACTTCATATTCCTCTTAAACATACTACTTCATATTCCTCTTATACATACAACTTCATATTCCTCTTAAATATACTACTTCATATGCTTCTTAAATATAATACTTCATATTCATCTTAAACATACTACTTCATATTCCTCTTAAACATACTACTTCATATTCCTCTTATACATACAACTTCATATTCATCTTAAATATACTACTACATATGCTTCTTAAATATACTACTTCATATTCATCTTAAACATACTACTTCATATTCCTCTTAAATATACTACTTCATATTCCTCTTGAACATACTACTTCATATTCCTCTTAAACATACTTTTTCATATTCCTCTTAAATATACTACTTCATATTCCTCTTAAACATACTACTTCATATTCCTCTTAAACATACTACTTCATATTCCTCTTAAACATACTACTTCATATTCCTCTTAAACATACTACTTCATATTCCTCTTATACATACAACTTCATATTCCTCTTAAATATACTACTACATATGCTTCTTAAATATACTACTTCATATTCCTCTTAAACAAAGTACTTCATATTCCTCTTAAATATACTACTTCATATTTCTCTTGAACATACTACTTCATATTCCTCTTAAATTTACTACTTCATATTCCTCTTAAATATACTACTTCATATTCCTCTTAAACATACTACTTCATATTCCTCCTAAATATACTACTCCATATTCCTCTTAAACACACTACTTCATATTCCTCTTAAACATACTACTTCATATTCCACTTAAATATACTACTTCATATTCCTCTTAAGCATACTACTGCATATTCCTGTTAAATATACTACTTCATATGCCTCTTAAACATACTTTTTCATATTCTTCTTAAATATACTACTTCATATTCCTCTTAAACATACTACTTCATATTCCTCTTAAACATACTACTTCATATTCCTCTTAAACATACTACTTCATATTCCTCTTAAACATACTACTTCATATTCATCTTAAACATATTACTTCATATTCCTTTTAAACATACTACTTCATATTCCACTTAAACATACTACTTCATATTCCTCTTAAACATACTTTTTCATATTCCTCTTAAATATACTACTTCATATTCCTCTTAAACTTACTACTTCATATTCCTCTTAAACATACTACTTCATATTCCTCTTAAACATACTACTTCATATTCCACTTAAATATACTACTTCATATTCCTCTTAAACATACTACTGCATATTCCTCTTAAACATACTACTTCATATTCCTCCTAAACATACTTTTTTATATTCCTCTTAAATATACTACTTCATATTCCTCTTAAACTTACCACTTCATGTTCCTCTTAAACATATTACTTCATATTCCTCTTAAACATACTACATCATATTCCTCTTAAACATACTACTTCATATTCCTCTTATACATACAACTTCATATTCCTCTTAAATATACTACTACATATGCTTCTTAAATATACTACTTCATATTCATCTTAAACATACTACTTCATATTCCTCTTAAATATACTACTTCATATTCCTCTTGAACATACTACTTCATATTCCTCTTAAACATACTTTTTCATATTCCTCTTAAATATACTACTTCATATTCCTCTTAAGCATACTACTTCATATTCCTCTTATACATACAACTTCATATTCCTCTTAAATATACTCTTACATATGCTTCTTAAATATACTACTTCATATTCCTCTTAAACATACTACTTCATATTCCTCTTAAATATACTACTTCATATTCCTCTTAAACACACTACTTCATATTCCTCTTAAACATACTACTTCATATTCCACTTAAACATACTACTTCATATTCCTCTTAAACATACTTTTTCATATTCCTCTTAAATATACTACATCATGTTCCTCTTAAATATACTACTTCATATTCCTCTTGAACATAATACTTCATATTCCTCTTAAACATACTACTTCATATTCCTCTTAAACATACTACTTCATATTCCTCTTATACATACAACTTCATATTCCTCTTAAATATACTACTTCATATGCTTCTTAAATATACTACTTTATATTCCTCGTAAACATACAACTTCATATTCCGCTTCAATATACTACTTCATATTCTTCTTGAACATACTACTTCATATTCCTCTTAAACATACTTTTTCATATTCCTCTTAAATATACTACTTCATATTCCTCTTAAACATACTACTTCATATTCCTCTTAAACATACTACTTCATATTCCTCTTAAATATACTACTTCATATTCCTCTTAAACATACTACTTCATATTCCTCTTATACATACAACTTCATATTCCTCTTAAATATACTACTACATACGCTTCTTAAATATACTACTTCATATTCCTCTTAAACATAGTACTTCATATTCCTCTTAAATATACTACTTCATATTCCTCTTAAACATACTACTTCATATTCCTCTTAAATTTACTACTTCATATTCCTCTTAAATATACTACTTCATATTCCTCTAAAACATACTACTTCATATTCCTCTTAAATATACTACTCCATATTCCTCTTAAACACACTACTTCATATTCCTCTTAAACATACTACTTCATATTCCACTTAAATATACTACTTCATATTCCTCTTAAACATACTACTGCATAATCCTGTTGAATATAATACTTCATATTCCTCTTAAACATACTTTTTCATATTCCTCTTAAATATACTACTTCATATTCCTCTTAAACATACTACTTCATATTCCTCTTCAACATACTACTTCATATTCCTCTTAAACATACTACTTCATATTCCTCTTAAACATACTACTTCATATTCCTCTTAAACATACTACTTCATATTACTCTTAAACATACTACTTCATATTCCACTTAAATATACTACTTCATATTCCTCTTAAACATACTTTTTCATATTCCTCTTAAATATACTACTTCATATTCCTCTTAAACATACTACTTCATATTCCTCTTAAACATACTACTTCATATTCCTCTTAAACATACTACTTCATATTCCACTTAAATATACTACTTCATATTCCTCTTAAACATACTACTGCATAGTCCTCTTAAACATACTACTTCATATTCCTCTTAAACATACTACTTCATATTCCTCTTAAACATACTACTTCATATTCCACTTAAACATACTACTTCATGTTCCTCTTAAACATAATTTTTCATATTCCTCTTAAATATACTACTTCATATTCCTCTTAAACATACTACTTCATATTCCTCTTAAACATACTACTTCATATTCCTCTTAAACATACTACTTCATATTCCACTTAAATATACTACTTCATATTCCTCTTAAACATACTACTGCATATTCCTCTTAAACATACTACTTCATATTCCACTTAAATATACTACTTCATATTCCTCTTAAACATACTACTGCATATTCCTGTTAAATATACTACTTCATATTCCTCTTAAACATACTTTTTCATATTCCTCTTAAATATACTACTTCATATTCCTCTTAAACATACTACTTGATATTCCTCTTAAACATACTACTTCATATTCCTCTTAAACATACTACTTCATATTCCTCTTAAACATACTACTTCATATTCCTCTTAAACATATTACTTCATATTCCTCTTAAACATACTACTTCATATTCCACTTAAACATACTACTTCATATTCCTCTTAAACATACTTTTTCATATTCCTCTTAAATATACTACTTCATATTCCTCTTAAACATACTACATCATATTCCTCTTAAACATACTACTTCATATTCCACTTAAATATACTACTTCATATTCCTCTTAAACATACTACTGCATATTCATCTTAAACATACTACTTCATATTCCTCTTAAACATACTTTTTCATATTCCTCTTAAATATACTACTTCATATTCCTCTTAAACATACCACTTCATATTCCTCTTAAACATACTACTTCATATTCCTCTTAAACATACTACATCATATTCCTCTTAAACATACAACTTCATATTCCTCTTATACATACAACTTCATATTCCTCTTAAATATACTACTTCATATTCCTCTTAAATATACTACTTCATATTCCTCTTAAACACACTACTTCATATTCCTCTTAAACATACTACTTCATATTCCACTTAAATATACTACTTCATATTCCTCTTAAACATACTACTGCATAGTCCTCTTAAACATACTACTTCATATTCCTCTTAAACATACTACTTCATATTCCTCTTAAACATACTACTTCATATTCCACTTAAACATACTACTTCATATTCCTCTTAAACATACTTTTTCATATTCCTCTTAAATATACTACTTCTTATTCCTCTTAAAAATACTACTTCATATTCCTCTTAAACATACTACTTCATATTCCTCTTAAACATACTACTTCATATTCCACTTAAATATACTACTTCATATTCCTCTTAAACATACTACTGCATATTCCTCTTAAACATACTACTTCATATTTCACTTAAATATACTACTTCATATTCCTCTTAAACATACTACTTCATATTCCACTTAAACATACTACTTCATATTCCTCTTAAACATATTTTTTCATATTCCTCTTAAATATACTACTTCATATTCCTCTTAAACATACTACTTCATATTCCTCTTAAACATACTACTTCATATTTCACTTAAATATACTACTTCATATTCCTCTTAAACATACTACTGCATATTCCTCTTAAACATACTACTTCATATTCCTCTTAAACATAGTTTTTCATATTCCTCTTAAATATACTACTTCATATTCCTCTTAAACATACCACTTCATATTCCTCTTAAACATACTACTTCATATTCCTCTTATACATACAACTTCATATTCCTCTTAAATATACTACTACATATGCTTCTTAAATATACTACTTCATATTCCTCTTAAACATACTACTTCATATTCCTCTTAAATATACAACTTCATATTCCTCTTGAACATACTACTTCATATTCCTCTTAAACATACTTTTTCATATTCCTCTTAAATATGCTACTTCATATTCCTCTTAAATATACTACTTCATATTCCTCTTAAACATACTACTTCATATTCCTCTTAAATATACTACTTCATATTCCTCTGACACATACTACTTCATATTCCTCTTAAGCATACTACTTCATATTCCACTTAAATATACAACTTCATATTCCTCTTAAGCATACTACTGCATATTCCTCTTAAACATACTACTTCATATTCCTCTTAAACATACTTTTTCATATTCTTCTTCAATATACTACTTCATATTGCTCTTAAATATACTACTTCATATTCCTCTTAAACATACTACTTCATATTCCTCTTAAATATACTACTTCATATTCCTCTTAAACACACTACTTCATATTCCTCTTAAACATACTACTTCAGATTCCACTTAAATATACTACTTCATATTCCTCTTAAACATACTACTGCATATTCCTCTTAAACATACTACTTCATATTGCTCTTAAACATACTTTTTCATATTCCTCTTAAATATACTACTTCATATTCCTCTTAAATATACTACAATACTTCAAATTCCGCTTAAACATACTACTTCATATTCCTCTTAAACATACTACTTCATATTTCACTTAAATATACTACTTCATATTCCTCTTAAACATACTACTGCATATTCCTCTTAAACATACTACTTCATATTCCTCTTAAACATAGTTTTTCATATTCCTCTTAAATATACTACTTCATATTCCTCTTAAACATACCACTTCATATTCCTCTTAAACATACTACTTCATATTCCTCTTATACATACAACTTCATATTCCTCTTAAATATACTACTACATATGCTTCTTAAATATACTACTTCATATTCCTCTTAAACATACTACTTCATATTCCTCTTAAATATACAACTTCATATTCCTCTTGAACATACTACTTCATATTCCTCTTAAACATACTTTTTCATATTCCTCTTAAATATGCTACTTCATATTCCTCTTAAATATACTACTTCATATTCCTCTTAAACATACTACTTCATATTCCTCTTAAATATACTACTTCATATTCCTCTGACACATACTACTTCATATTCCTCTTAAGCATACTACTTCATATTCCACTTAAATATACAACTTCATATTCCTCTTAAGCATACTACTGCATATTCCTCTTAAACATACTACTTCATATTCCTCTTAAACATACTTTTTCATATTCTTCTTCAATATACTACTTCATATTGCTCTTAAATATACTACTTCATATTCCTCTTAAACATACTACTTCATATTCCTCTTAAATATACTACTTCATATTCCTCTTAAACACACTACTTCATATTCCTCTTAAACATACTACTTCAGATTCCACTTAAATATACTACTTCATATTCCTCTTAAACATACTACTGCATATTCCTCTTAAACATACTACTTCATATTGCTCTTAAACATACTTTTTCATATTCCTCTTAAATATACTACTTCATATTCCTCTTAAATATACTACAATACTTCAAATTCCGCTTAAACATACTACTTCATATTCCTCTTAAACATACTACTTCATATTCCTCTTAAACATACTTTTTCATATTCCTCTTAAATATACTACTTCATATTCCTCTTAAACATACTACTTCATATTCCTCTTAAACATACTGCTTCATATTCCTCTTAAACATACTACTTCATATTCCTCTTAAGCATACTACTTCATATTCCTCTTAAACATACTTTTTCATATTCCTCTTAAATATACTACATCATATTCCTCTTAAATATACTACTTCATATTCCTCTTAAACATAATACTTCATATTCCTCTTAAACATACTACTTCATATTCCTCTTAAACATACTACTTCATATTTCTCTTATACATACAACTTCATATTCCTCTTAAATATACTATTTCATATGCTTCTTAAATATACTACTTCATATTCCTCTTAAACATACAACTTCATATTCCTCTTAAATATACTACTTCATATTCCTCTTGAACATACTACCTCATATTCCTCTTAAATATACTACTTCATATTCCTCTTGAACATACTACTTCATATTCTCCTCTTAAACATACTTTTTCATATTCCTCTTAAATATACTACTTCATATTCCTCTTAAATATACTACTTCATATTCCTCTTAAACATACAACTTCATATTCCTCTTAAATATACTACTTCATATTCCTCTTAAACACACTACTTCATATTCCTCTTAAACATACTACTTCATATTCCACTTAAATATACTACTTCATATTCCTCTTAAGCATACTACTGCATATTCCTCTTAAACATACTACTTCATATTCCTCTTAAACATACTTTTTCATATTCTTCTTAAATATACTACCTCATATTCCTTTTAAATATACTACAATACTTAAAATTCCTCTTAAACATACTACTTCATATTCCTCTTAAACATACTACTTCATATTCCTCTTAAACATACTACTTCATATTCCTCTTAAACATACTACTTCATATTCCTCTTAAACATACTACTTCATATTCCTCTTATACATACAACTTCATATTCCTCTTAAATATACTACTACATATGCTTCTTAAATATACTACTTCATATTCCTCTAAAACATACTACTTCATATTCCTCTTAAATATACTACTTCATATTCCTCTTAAACATACTACTTCATATTCCTCTTAAACAGACTACTTCATATTCCTCTTAAACACACTACTTAATATTCCTCTTAAACATACTACTTCATATTCCTCTTAAACATACTACTTCATATTCCTCTTATACATACAACTTCATATTCCTCTTAAATATACTACTATATATGCTTCTTAAATATATAAGAAGTGTGTGGTGCAATGGTCAAGGTGACCGACTCACACTCGGTAGGTGGCGGGTTCGATTCCCGCTGCCGCCATCTCGGCATTGGTGCCGGGGTGAAAGGCCTGACTACAAGCCTTATAATATGCAGTCCGTATGGTCCCCCAACGTCACTGGAGGTTGCTTCGCTGGTCTGATAAGCCGCAAGCTATAAAAACCACCTTATCAAGAAACAGCACAAGAAGAATCAACCGGACCGTACCTCAGGCAAGAACTCATTTGGCTTTCATCGTACTCAGGGCAAAAACCGTACCTCAGGCAAAAACCCAAGACCGTAACGCAGGCAAAAACCCAAAGGCAGAAGCAGATGAAAGAGAGTTCACGGAAGCATCCGGACCGTACCTCAAGACCGTACCTCAGGCAGGAACCCAGGGCAGAGGCAGACGGAGGAGAGTTGACGGAGTTTTCTGGTGCCGCTATGTGCTCCATAGGAGCGACTGTGTTCTCATGACTATGTGTGTATAAAAAAAAAAAAAAAAAATGCATGTATGTGTTAAAAAAATTGTACAAAATGTAGAAAAATGAAAACCTGTCAAATAAATAATAATAATGCTTCTTAAATATACTACTTCATATTCCTCTTGAACAAACTACTTCATATTCCTCTTAAATATACTACTTCATAATCCTCTTAAATATACTACTTCATATTTCTCTTAAACATACTACTTCATATTCCTCTTAAAAATACTACTTCATATTCCTCTTAAACACACTACTTCATATTCCTCTTAAACATACTACTTAATATTCCATTTAAACATACTACTTCATATTCCTCATAAACATACTTTTTCATATTCCTCTTAAATATACTACTTCATATTCCTCTTAAACATACTACTTCATATTCCTCTTAAACATACTACTTCATATTCCTCTTAAACATACTACTTCATATTCCTCTTAAATATACTACTTCATATTCCTCTTAAACATACTACTTCATATTCCTCTTAAACATACTACTTCATATTCCTCTTAAACATACCACTTCATATTCCTCTTATACATACAACTTCATATTCCTCTTAAATATACTACTACATATGCTTCTTAAATATACTACTTCATATTCCTCTTAAACATAGTACTTCATATTCCTCTTAAATATACTACTTCATATTCCTCTAGAACATACTACTTCATATTCCTCTTAAATTTACTACTTCATATTCCTCTTAAATATACTACTTCATATTTCTCTTAAACATACTACTTCATATTCCTCTTAAATATACTACTCCATATTCCTCTTAAACACACTACTTCATATTCCTCTTAAACATACTACTTCATATTCCACTTAAATATACTACTTCATATTCCTCTTAAACATACTACTGCATATTCCTGTTAAATATACTACTTCATATTCCTCTTAAACATACTTTTTCATATTCCTCTTAAATATAGTACTTCATATTCTTCTTAAACATACTACTTCATATTCCTCTTAAACATACTACTTCATATTCCTCTTAAACATACTACTTCATATTCCTCTTAAACATACTACTTCATATTCCTCTTAAACATACTACTTCATATTCCTCTTAAACATACTACTTCATATTCCACTTAAACATACTACTTCATATTCCTCTTAAACATACTTTTTCATATTCCTCTTAAATATACTACACGTACGTCATATTCCTCTTAAACATACTACTTCATATTCCTCTTAAACATACTACTTCATATTCCTCTTAAACATACTACTTCATATTCCACTTAAATATACTACTTCATATTCCTCTTAAACATACTACTGCATATTCCTCTTAAACATACTACTTCATATTCCTCTTAAACATACTTTTTCATATTCCTCTTAAATATGCTACTTCATATTCCTCTTAAACATACAACTTCATATTCCTCTTAAACATACTACTTCATATTCCTCTTAAACATACTACTTCATATTCCTCGTAAACATACTACTTCGTATTCCTCTTATACATACAACTTCATATTCCTCTTAAATATACTACTACATATGCTTCTTAAATATACTACTTCATATTCCTCTTGAACATACTACTTCATATTCCTCTTAAATATACTACTTCATATTCCTCTTGAACATACTACTTCATATTCCTCTTAAACATACTTTTTCATATTCCTCTTAAATATACTACTTCATATTCCTCTTAAATATACTACTTCATATTCCTCTTAAACATACTACTTCATATTCCTCTTAAACATACTACTTCATATTCCTCTTAAACATACTACTTCATATTCCTCTTAAACATACTACTTCATATTCCACTTAAATATACTACTTCATATTCCTCTTAAGCATACTACTGCATATTCCTCTTAAACATACTACTTCATATTCCTCTTAAACATACTTTTTCATATTCTTCTTAAATATACTACCTCATATTCCTTTTAAATATACTACAATACTTAAAATTCCTCTTAAACATACTACTTCATATTCCTCTTAAACATACTACTTCATATTCCTCTTAAACATACTACTTCATATTCCTCTTAAACATACTACTTCATATTCCTCTTAAACATACTACTTCATATTCCTCTTATACATACAACTTCATATTCCTCTTAAATATACTACTACATATGCTTCTTAAATATACTACTTCATATTCCTCTTAAGCATACTACTTCATATTCCTCTTAAACACACTACTTCATATTCCTCTTAAACATACTACTTCATATTCCTCTTAAACAAACTTCTTCATATTCCTCTTAAATATACTACTTCATATTCCTCTAAAACATACTACTTCATATTCCTCTTAAACATACTACTTCATATTCCTCTTAAACATACTACTTCATATTCCTCTTAAACATACTACTTAATATTCCTCTTAAACATACTAGTTCATATTCCTCTTAAATATACTACTTCATATTCCTCTTAAACATACTACTTCATATTCCTCTTAAACATACTTTTTCATATTCCTCTTAAATATACTACTTCATATTCCTCTTAAACAGACTACTTCATATTCCTCTTAAACATACTACTTCATATTCCTCATAAACATACTTTTTCATATTCCTCTTAAATATACTACTTCATATTCCTCTTAAACATACTACTTCATATTCCTCTTAAACATACTACTTCATATTCCTCTTAAACATACTACTTAATATTCCTCTTAAACATACTACTTCATATTCCTCTTATACATACAACTTCATATTCCTCTTAAATATACTACTATATATGCTTCTTAAATATACTACTTCATATTCCTCTTAAACATACTACTTCATATTCCTCTTTAATAAACTACTTCATATTCCTCTTGAACATACTACTTCATATTCCTCTTAAATATACTTTTTTATATTCCTCTTAAATATACTACTTTATATTCCTCTTAAACATACTACTTCATATTCCTCTTAAACATACCACTTCATATTCCTCTTAAACATACTACTTCATATTCCTCTTAAACATACTACTTCATATTCCTCTTATACATACAACTTCATATTCCTCTTCAATATACTACTAAATATGCTTCTTAAATATACTTCTTCATATTCCTCTTAAATATACTACTTCATATTCCTCTTGAACACACTACTTCATATTCCTCTTAAACATACTTTTTCATATTGCTCTTAAACATACTACTTCATATTCCTCTTAAACATACTACTTCATATTCCTCTTAAACATACTACTTCATATTCCTCTTAAACATACTACTTCATATTCCTCTTAAACATACCACTTCATATTCCTCTTATACATACAACTTCATATTCCTCTTAAATATACTACTACATATGCTTCTTAAATATACTACTTCATATTCCTCTTAAACATAGTACTTCATATTCCTCTTAAATATACTACTTCATATTCCTCTTGAACATACTACCTCATATTCCTCTTAAATTTACTACTTCATATTCCTCTTAAATATACTACTTCATATTCCTTTTAAACATACTACTTCATATTCCTCTTAAATATACTACTCCATATTCCTCTTAAACACACTACTTCATATTCCTCTTAAACATACTACTTCATATTCCACTTAAATATACTACTTCATATTCCTCTTAAACATACTACTGCATATTCCTGTTAAATATACTACTTCATATTCCTCTTAAACAAACTTTTTCATATTCCTCTTAAATATAGTACTTCATATTCCTCTTAAACATACTACTTCATATTCCTCTTAAACATATTACTTCATATTCCTCTTAAACATACTACTTCATATTCCTCTTAAACATACTACTTCATATTCCTCTTAAACATACTACTTCATATTCCTCTTAAACATACTACTTCATATTCCACTTAAACATACTACTTCATATTCCTCTTAAACATACTTTTTCATATTCCTCTTAAATATACTACTTCATATTCCTCTTAAACATACTACTTCATATTCTTCTTAAACATACTACTTCATATTCCTCTTAAACATACTACTTCATATTCCACTTAAATATACTACTTCATATTCCTCTTAAACATACTACTGCATATTCCTCTTAAACATACTACTTCATATTCCTCTTAAACATACTTTTTCATATTCCTCTTAAATATGCTACTTCATATTCCTCTTAAACATACTACTTCATATTCCACTTAAACATACTACTTCATATTCCTCATAAACATACTTTTTCATATTCCTCTTAAATATACTACTTCATATTCCTCTTAAACATACTACTTCATATTCCTCTTAAACATACTACTTCATATTCCTCTTAAACATACTACTTCATATTCCTCTTAAACATACTACTTCATATTCCTCTTATACATACAACTTCATATTCCTCTTAAATATACTACTATATATGCTTCTTAAATATACTACTTCATATTCCTCTTAAACATACTACTTCATATTCCTCTTTAATATACCACTTCATATTCCTCTTGAACATACTACTTCATATTCCTCTTAAACATACTTTTTCATATTCCTCTTAAATATACTACTTTATATTCCTCTTAAACATACTACTTCATATTCCTCTTAAACATACTACTTCATATTCCTCTTAAACATACTACTTCATATTCCTCTTAAACATACTACTTCATATTCCTCTTATACATACAACTTCATATTCCTCTTCAATATACTACTAAATATGCTTCTTAAATATACTACTTCATATTCCTCTTAAACATACTACTTCATATTCCTCTTAAATATACTACTTCATATTCCTCTTAAACACACTCTTTCATATTCCTCTTAAACATACTACTTCATATTCCACTTAAATATACTACTTCATATTCCTCTTAAACATACTACTGCATATTCCTGTTAAATAAACTACTTCATATTCCTCTTAAACATACTTTTTCAAATTCCTCTTAAACATACTACTTCATATTCCTCTTAAACATACTCCTTCATATTCCTCTTAAACATACTACTTCATATTCCTCTTAAACATACTACTTCATATTCCTCTTAAACATACTACTTCATATTCCTCTTAAACATACTACTTCATATTCCTCTTAAACATACTACTTCATATTCCACTTAAACATACTACTTCATATTCCTCTTAAACATACTTTTTCATATTCCTCTTAAATATACTACTTCATATTCCTCTTAAACATACTACTTAATATTCCTCTTAAACATACTCCTTCATATTCCTTTTAAACATACTACTTCATATTCCACTAAAATATACTACTTCATATTCCTCTTAAACATACTTTTTCATATTCCTCTTAAATATACTACTTCATATTCCTCTTAAATATACTACTTCATATTCCTCTTAAACATACTACTTCATATTCCTCTTAAACATACTACTTCATATTCCTCTTAAATATACTACTTCATATTCCTCTTAAATATACTACAATACTTCAAATTCCTCTTAAACATACTACTTCATATTCCTCTTAAACATACTACTTCATATTCCTCTTAAACATACTACTTCATATTCCTCTTATACATACTACTTCATATTCCTCTTAAACATACTACGTCATATTCCTCTTATACATACAACTTCATATTCCTCTTAAATATACTACTACATATGCTTCTTAAATATACTACTTCATATTCCTCTTAAACATACTACTTCATATTCCTCTTAAACATACTACTTAATATTCCTCTTAAACATACTACTTCATATTCCTCTTAAACATACTACTTCATATTCCTCTTAAACATACTTCTTCATATTCCTCTTAAACATACTTTTTCATATTCCTCTTAAATATACTACTTCATATTCCTCTTAAACATACTACTTCATATTCCTCTTAAACATACTACTTCATATTCCTCTTAAACATACTACTTCATATTCCTCTTCAACATACTACTTCATATTCCTCTTATACATACAACTTCATATTCCTCTTAAATATACTACTACATATGCTTCTTAAATATACTACTTCATATTCCTCTTAAACATACTACTTCATATTCCTCTTAAATATACTACTTCATATTCCTCTGAAACATACTACTTCATATTCCTCTTAAATATACTTCTTCATATTCCTCTTAAACACACTACTTCATATTCCTCTTAAACATACTACTTCATATTCCACTTAAACATACTACTTCATATTCCTCTTAAAGATACTTTTTCATATTCCTCTTAAATAAACTACCTCATATTCCTCTTAAATATACTACTTCATATTCCTCTTAAACATAATACTTCATATTCCTCTTAAACATACTACTTCATATTCCTCTTAAACACACTACTTCATATTCCTCTTAAATATACTACTTCATATTCCACTTAAACATAATACATCATATTCCTCTTAAACATACTTTTTCATATTCCTCTTAAATAAACTACTTCATATTCCTCTTAAATATACTACTTCATATTCCTCTTAAACATAATACTTCATATTCCTCTTAAACATACTACTTCATATTCCTTATAAATATACTACTTTATATTCCTCTAGAACATACTACTTCATATTCATCTTAAACATACTTTTTCATATTCCTCTTAAATATACTACTTCATATTCCTCTTAAACATACTACTTCATATTCCTCTTAAACATACTACTTCATATTCCTCTTAAACATACTACTTCATATTCCTCTTAAACATACTACTTCATATTCCTCTTATACATACAACTTCATATTCCTCTTATTATACTACTACATATGCTTTTTAAATATACTACTTCATATTCCTCTTAAACATACTACTTCATATTCGTCTTAAATATACTACTTCATATTCCTCTTGAACATACTACTTCATATTCCTCTTAAATTTACTACTTCATATTCATCTTAAATATACTACTTCATATTCCTCTTAAACATACTACTTCATATTCCTCTTAAAAATACTACTTCATATTCCTCTTAAACACACTACTTCATATTCCTCTTAAACATACTACTTCATATTCCACTTAAATATACTACTTCATATTCCTCTTAAACATACTACTGCATATTCCTGTTAAATATACTACTTCATATTCCTCTTAAACTTACTACTTCATATTCCTCTTAAACATACTACTTCATATTCCTCTTAAACATACTACTTCATATTCCACTTAAACATACTACTCCATATTCCTCTTAAACATACTTTTTCATATTCCTCTTAAATATACTACTTCATATTCCTCTTAAACATACTACTTCATATTCCTCTTAAACATACTACTTCATATTCCTCTTAAACATACTACTTCATATTCCACTTAAATATACTACTTCATATTCCTCTTAAACATACTACTGCATATTCCTCTTAAACATACTACTTCATATTCCTCTTAAAAATACTGTTTCATATTCCTCTTAAATATACTACTTCATATTCCTCTTAAACATACTACTTTATATTCCTCTTAAACATACTCCTTCATATTCCTCTTTACATACTACTTCATATTCCTCTTAAACATACTACTTCATATTCCTCTTATATATACAACTTCATATTCCTCTTAAATATACTACTACATATGCTTCTTAAATATACTACTTCATATTTCTCTTCAACATACTACTTCATATTCCTCTTAAATATACTACTTCATATTCCTCTTGAACATACTACTTCATATTCCATTTAAACATACTTTTTCATATTCCTCTTAAATATACTACATCATCTTCCACTTAAATATACTACTTCATATTCCTCTTAAACATACTACTTCATATTTCTCTTAAATATACTACGTCATATTCCTCTTAAACATACTACTTGATATTCCTCTTAAACATACTACTTTATATTCCTCTTAAACATACTACTTCATATTCCTCTTTAACATACTACATCATATTCCTCTTAAACATACTACTTCATATTCCTCTTAAACATACTACTTCATATTCCACTTAAACATACTACTTGATATTCCTCTTAAACATACTTTTTCATATTCCTCTTAAATATACTACTTCATATTCCTCTTAAACATACTACTTCATATTCCTCTTAAACATACTACTTCATATTCCTCTTAAACATACTACTTCATATTCCACTTAAATATACTACTTCATATTCCTCTTAAACATATTACTGCATATTCCTCTTAAACATACTACTTCATATTCCTCTTATACATACTTTTTCATATTCCTCTTAAATATACTACTTCATATTCCTCTTAAACATACTACTTCATATTCCTCTTAAACATACTCCTTCATATTCCTCTTAAACATACTACTTCATATTCCTCTTAAGCATACTACTTCATATTCTTCTTATACATACAACTTCATATTCCTCTTAAATATACTACTACATATGCTTCTTAAATATACTACTTCATATTTCTCTTAAACATACTACTTCATATTCCTCTTAAATATACTACTTCATATTCCTCTTGAACATACTACTTCATATTCCATTTAAACATACTTTTTCATATTCCTCTTAAATATACTACATCATATTCCACTTAAATATACTACTTCATATTCCTCTTAAACATACTACTTCATATTTCTCTTAAATATACTACGTCATATTCCTCTTAAACATACTACTTGATATTCCTCTTAAACATACTACTTTATATTCCTCTTAAACATACTACTTCATATTCCTCTTTAACATACTACATCATATTCCTCTTAAACATACTACTTCATATTCCTCTTAAACATACTACTTCATATTCCACTTAAACATACTACTTGATATTCCTCTTAAACATACTTTTTCATATTCCTCTTAAATATACTACTTCATATTCCTCTTAAACATACTACTTCATATTCCTCTTAAACATACTACTTCATATTCCTCTTAAACATACTACTTCATATTCCACTTAAATATACTACTTCATATTCCTCTTAAACATATTACTGCATATTCCTCTTAAACATACTACTTCATATTCCTCTTATACATACTTTTTCATATTCCTCTTAAATATACTACTTCATATACCTCTTAAACATACTACTTCATATTCCTCTTAAACATACTCCTTCATATTCCTCTTAAACATACTACTTCATATTCCTCTTAAGCATACTACTTCATATTCCTCTTATACATACAACTTCATATTCCTCTTAAATAAACTACTACATATGCTTCTTAAATATACTACTTCATATTCCTCTTAAACATACTACTTCATATTCCTCTTAAATATACTACTTCATATTCCTCTTGAACATACTACTTCATATTCCTCTTAAACATATTTTTTCATATTCCTCTTAAATATGCTACTTCATATTCCTCTTAAACATACTACTTCATATTCCTCTTAAACATACTACTTCATATTCCTCTTAAATATACTACTTAATATTCCTCTTAAACACACTAATTCATATTCCTCTTAAACATACTACTTCATATTCTACTTAAATATACTACTTCATATTCCTCTTAAACATACTACTGCATATTCCTCTTAAACATACTACTTCATATTCCTCTTAAACATACTTTTTCATATTCCTCTTAAATATACTACTTCATATTCCTCTTAAATATACTACAATACTTCAAATTCCTCTTAAACATACTACTTCATATTTCTCTTAAACATACTACTTCATATTCCTCTTAAACATACTACTTCATATTTCTCTTAAACATACTACTTCATATTCCTCTTAAACATACTACTTCATATTCCTCTTATACATACAACTTCATATTCCTCTAAAATATACTACTACATATGCTTCTAAAATATACTACTTCATATTCCTCTTAAACATACTACTTCATATTCCTCTTAAATATACTACTTCATATTCCTCTTATACATACTACTTCATATTACTCTTAAATATACTACTTTATATTCCTCTTAAATATACTACTTCATATTCCTCTTAAACATACGACTTCATATTCCTCTTAAATATACTACTTCATATTCCTCTTAAACACACTACTTCATATTCCTCTTAAACATACTACTTCATATTCCTCTTAAACATACTACTTCATATTCCTCTTAAACATACTACTTCATATTCCTTTTAAACATACTACTTCATATTCCTCTTAAACATACTACTTTATATTCCTCTTAAACATACTTTTTCATATTCCTCTTTACATACTACTTCATATTCCTCTTAAACATACTTCTTCATATTCCTCTTATACATACAACTTCATATTCCTCTTAAATATACTACTACATATCCTTCTTAAATATACTACTTCATATTTCTCTTAAACATACTACTTCATATTCCTCTTAAATATACTACTTCATATTCCTCTTGAACATACTACTTCATATTCCATTTAAACATACTTTTTCATATTCCTCTTAAATATACTACATCATATTCCACTTAAATATACTACTTCATATTCCTCTTAAACATACTACTTCATATTTCTCTTAAATATACTACGTCATATTCCTCTTAAACATACTACTTGATATTCCTCTTAAACATACTACTTTATATTCCTCTTAAACATACTACTTCATATTCCTCTTTAACATACTACATCATATTCCTCTTAAACATACTACTTCATATTCCTCTTAAACATACTACTTCATATTCCACTTAAACATACTACTTGATATTCCTCTTAAACATACTTTTTCATATTCCTCTTAAATATACTACTTCATATTCCTCTTAAACATACTACTTCATATTCCTCTTAAACATACTACTTCATATTCCTTTTAAACATACTACTTCATATTCCACTTAAATATACTACTTCATATTCCTCTTAAACATATTACTGCATATTCCTCTTAAACATACTACTTCATATTCCTCTTATACATACTTTTTCATATTCCTCTTAAATATACTACTTCATATTCCTCTTAAACATACTACTTCATATTCCTCTTAAACATACTCCTTCATATTCCTCTTAAACATACTACTTCATATTCCTCTTAAGCATACTACTTCATATTCCTCTTATACATACAACTTCATATTCCTCTTAAATATACTACTACATATGCTTCTTAAATATACTACTTCATATTCCTCTTAAACATACTACTTCATATTCCTCTTAAATATACTACTTCATATTCCTCTTGAACATACTACTTCATATTCCTCTTAAACATATTTTTTCATATTCCTCTTAAATATGCTACTTCATATTCCTCTTAAACATACTACTTCATATTCCTCTTAAACATACTACTTCATATTCCTCTTAAATATACTACTTAATATTCCTCTTAAACACACTAATTCATATTCCTCTTAAACATACTACTTCATATTCTACTTAAATATACTACTTCATATTCCTCTTAAACATACTACTGCATATTCCTCTTAAACATACTACTTCATATTCCTCTTAAACATACTTTTTCATATTCCTCTTAAATATACTACTTCATATTCCTCTTAAATATACTACAATACTTCAAATTCCTCTTAAACATACTACTTCATATTTCTCTTAAACATACTACTTCATATTCCTCTTAAACATACTACTTCATATTTCTCTTAAACATACTACTTCATATTCCCCTTAAACATACTACTTCATATTCCTCTTATACATACAACTTCATATTCCTCTAAAATATACTACTACATATGCTTCTAAAATATACTACTTCATATTCCTCTTAAACATACTACTTCATATTCCTCTTAAATATACTACTTCATATTCCTCTTAAACACACTATTTCATATTCCTCTTAAACATACTACTTCATATTCCTCTTAAACAAACTTCTTCATATTCCTCTTAAATATACTACTTCATATTCCTCTTAAACAAACTACTTAATATTCCTCTTAAACATACTACTTCATATTCCTCTTAAACATACTACTTCATATTCCTCTTAAACATACTACTTCATATTCCTCTTAAACATACTACTTCATATTCCTCTTAAACATACTACTTTATATTCCTCTTAAACATACTTTTTCATATTCCTCTTAAATTTACTACTTCATATTCCTCTTAAACATACTACTTCATATTCCTCTTAAACATATTACTTCATATTCCTCTTAAACATACTACTTCATATTCCTCTTAAACATACTACTTCATATTCCTCTTATACATACAAGTTCATATTCCTCTTAAATATACTACTACATATGCTTCCTAAATTAACTACTTCATATTCCTCTTAAACATACTACTTCATATTCCTCTTAAATGTACTACTTCATATGCCTCTTGAACATACTACTTCATATTCCTCTTAAATATACTACTTCATATTCCTCTTAAATATACTACTTCATATTTCTCTTAAACATACTACTTCATATTCCTCTTAAAAATACTACTTCATATTCCTCTTAAACACACTACTTCATATTCATCTTAAACATACTACTTCATATTCCACTTAAACATAATACTTCATATTCCTCTTAAACATATTTTTTCATATTTTTCTTAAATATACTACTTCATATTCCTCTTAAACATACTACTTCATATTACTCTTAAACATACTACTTCATATTCCTCTTAACCATACTACTTCATATTCCTCTTAAACATACTACTTCATATTCCTCTTATACATACAACTTCATATTCCTCTTAAATATACTACTTCATATTCCTCTTAAACATACTCCTTCATATTCCTCTTAAACATACTACTTCATATTCCTCTTAAACATACTACTTCATATTCCTCTTATACATGCAACTTCGTATTCCTCTTAAATATACTACTACATATGCTTCTTAAATATACCACTTCATATTCCTCTTAAACATACTACTTCATATTCCTCTTAAATATACTACTTCATATTCCTCTTGAACATACTACTTCATATTCCTCTTAAACATACTTTTTCATATTCCTCTTAAATATACTACTTCATATTCCACTTAAATATACTACTTCATATTCCTCTTAAACATACTACAGCATAATTCTGTTAAATATACTACTTCATATTCCTCTTAAACATACTACTTCATATTCCTCTTAAATATACTACTTCATATTCCTCTTAAACATACTACTTGATATTCCTCTTAAACATACTACTTCATATTCCTCTTAAACATACTACTTCATATTCCTCTTTAACATACTACATCATATTCCTCTTAAACATACTACTTCATATTCCTCTTAAACATACAACTTCATATTCCACTTAAACATACTACTTCATATTCCTCTTAAACATACTTTTTCATATTCCTCTTAAATATACTACTTCATATTCCTCTTAAACGTACTACTCTATATTCCTCTTAAACATACTACTTCATATTCCTCTTAAACATACTACTTCATATTCCACTTATATATACTACTTCATATTTCTCTTAAACATATTACTGCATATTCCTCTTAAAAATTCTACTTCATATTCCTCTTAAACATACTTTTTCATATTCCTCTTAAATATACTACTTCATATTCCTTTTAAACATACTACTTCATATTCCTCTTAAACATACTCCTTCATATTCCTCTTAAACATACTACTTCATATTCCCCTTAAACATACCACTTCATATTCCTCTTATACATACAACTTCATATTCCTCATAAATATACTACTTCATATGCTTCTTAAATATACTACTTCATATTCCTCTTAAACATACTACTTCATATTCCTCTTAAATATACTACTTCATATTCCTCTTGAACATACTACTTCATATTCCTCTTAAACATACTTTTTCATATTCCTCTTAAATATACTACTTCATATTCCTCTTAAATATACTACTTCATATTCCTCTTAAACTTACTACTTCATATTCCTCTTAAATATACTACTTCATATTCCTCTTAAACACACTAATTCATATTCCTCTTAAACGTACTACTTCATATTCTACTTAAATATACTACTTCATATTCCTCTTAAACATACTACTGCATATTCCTCTTAAACATACTACTTCATATTCCTCTTAAACATACTTATTCATATTCCTCTTAAATATACTACTTCATATTCCTCTTAAATATACTACAATACTTCAAATTCCTCTTAAACATACTACTTCATATTCCTCTTAAACATACTACTTCATATTCCTCTTAAACATACTACGTCATATTCCTCTTAAATATACTACTTCATATTCCTCTTATACATACTACTTCATATTACTCTTAAATATACTCCTTCATATTCCTCTTAAATATACTACTTCATATTCCTCTTAAACATACGACTTCATATTCCTTTTAAATATACTACTTCATATTCCTCTTAAACACACTACTTCATATTCCTCTTAAACATACTACTTCATATTCCTCTTAAACAAACTTCTTCATATTCCTCTTAAATATACTACTTCATATTCCTCTTAAACATACTACTTAATATTCCTTTTAAACATACTACTTCATATTCCTCTTAAACATACTACTTCATATTCCTCTTAAACATACTACTTAATATTCCTCTTAAACATACTACTTCATATTCCTCTTAAACATACTACTTCATATTCCTCTTAAACATACTACTTTATATTCCTCTTAAACATACTTTTTCATATTCCTCTTAAATATACTACTTCATATTCCTCTTAAACATACTACTTCATATTCCTCTTAAACATATTACTTCATATTCCTCTTAAACATACTACTTCATATTCCTCTTAAACATATTACTTCATATTCCTCTTATACATACAACTTCATATTCCTCTTAAATATACTACTACATATGCTTCCTAAATATACTACTTCATATTCCTCTTAAACATACTACTTCATATTCCTCTTAAATGTACTACTTCATATGCCTCTTGAACATTCTACTTCATATTCCTCTTAAATATACTACTTCATATTCCTCTTAAATATACTTCTTCATATTTCTCTTAAACATACTACTTCATATTCCTCTTAAAAATACTACTTCATATTCCTCTTAAACACACTACTTCATATTCCTCTTAAACATACTACTTCATATTCCACTTAAACATAATACTTCATATTCCTCTTAAACATACTTTTTCATATTTCTCTTAAATATACTACTTCATATTCCTCTTAAACATACTACTTCATATTCCTCTTAAACATACTACTTCATATTCCTCTTAAACATATTACTTCATATTCCTCTCAAACATACTACTTCATATTCCTCTTATACATACAACTTCATATTCCTCTTAAATATACTACTATATATGCTTCTTAATTATAATACTTCATATTCCTCTTAAACACAATCCTTCATATTCCTCTTTAATATGCTACTTCATATTCCTCTTCAACATACTACTTCATATTTCTGTTAAACATACTTTTTCATATTCCTCTTAAATATACTACTTCATATTCCTCTTAAACATACTACTTCATATTCCTCTTAAACATACTACTTTATATTCCTCTTAAACATACTACTTCATATTCCTCTTAAAAATACTACTTCATATTCCTCTTATACATACAACTTCATATTCCTTTTAAATATACTACTAAATATGCTTCTGAAATATACTACTTCATATTCCTCTTAAACATACTACTTTATATTCCTCTTAAATATACTAATTCATATTCCTCTTGAACATACTACTTCATATTCCTCTTAAATATACTACTTCATATTCCTCTTAAATATACTACTTTATATTCCTCTTAAACACACTACTTCATATTCCTCTTAAACATACTACTTCATATTCCACTTAAATATACTACTTCATATTCCTCTTAAACATACTACTGCATATTCCTGTTAAATATACTACTTCATATTCCTCTGAAACATACTACTTCATATTCCTCTTAAACATACGACTTCATATTTCTCTTAAACATACTACTTCATATTCCTCTTAAACATACTACTTCATATTCCTCTTAAACATACTACTTCATATTCCTCTTAAATATACTACTTCATATTCCTCTTGAACATACTACTTCATATTCCTCTTAAATATACTACTTCATATTCCTCTTTAATATACTACTTCATATTCCTCTTAAACATACTACTTCATATTCCTCTTAAATATACTACTTCATATTCCTCTTAAACACACTACTTCATATTCCTCTTAAACATTCTACTTCATATTCCACTTAAACATACTACTTCATATTCCTCTTAAACATACTTTTTCATATTCCTCTTAAATATACTACTTCATATTCCTCTTAAGCATACTACTTCATATTCCTCTTAAACATACTACTTCATATTCCTCTTAAACATACTACTTCATATTCCTCTTAAACATACTACTTCATATTCCTCTTATACATACAACTTCATATTCCTCTTAAATATAATACTACATATGCTTCTTAAATATACTACTTCATATTCCTCTTAAACATACTACTTTATATTCCTCTTAAATATACTACTTCATATTCTTCTTGAACATACTACTTCATATTCCTCTTAAACATCCTTTTGCATATTCCTCTTAAATATACTACTTCATAATCCTCTTAAACGTACTATTTCATATTCCTCTTAAACATACTACTTCATATTCCTCTTAAACATACTACTTCATATTCCTCTTAAACATACTACTTCATATTCCTCTTATACATACAACTTCATGTTCCTCTTAAATATACTACTACATATGCTTCTTAAATATACTACTTCATATTCCTCTTAAACATACTACTTCATATTCCTCTTAAATATACAACTTCATATTGCTCTTGAACATACTACTTCATATTCCTGTTAAATATACTACTTCATATACCTCTTAAATATACTACTACATATGCTTCTTAAATATACTACTTCATATTCCTCTTAAACATACTAGTTCATATTCCTCTTAAATATACTAATTCATATTCCTCTTGAACATACTACTTCATATTCCTCTTAAATATACTACTTCATATTCCTCTTAAATATACTACTTCATATTCCTCTTAAATATACTACTTCATATTCATCTTAAATATACTACTTCGTATTCCTCTTAAACACACTACTTCATATTCCTCTTAAACATAATACTTCATATTCCACTTAAATATACTACTTCATATTCCTCTTATACATACAACTTCATATTCATCTTAAATATACTACTTCATATTGCTCTTAAATATTGTACTTCATATTCCTCTTAAACATACTACTTCATATTCCTCTTAAATATACTACTGCATATTCCTCTTAAACACTCTACTTCATATTCCTCTTAAACATACTTTTTCATATTCCTCTGAAATATACTACTTCATATCCCTCTTAAATATACTACAATACTTTAAATTCCTCTTAAACATACTACTTCATATTCCTCTTAAACATACTACTTCATATTCCTCTTAAACATACTACTTCATATTCCTCTTAAACATACTACTTCATATTCCTCTTAAATATACTATTTCATATTCCTCTTGAACATACTACTTCATATTCCTCTTAAATATACTACTTCATATTCCTCTTAAATATACAACTTCATATTCCTCTTAAACATACTACTTCATATTCCTCTTAAATATACTACTTCATATTCCTCTTAAACACACTACTTCATATTCCTCTTAAACACACTGCTTCATATTCCTCTTAAACATACTACTTCATATTCCTCTTAAATATACTACTTCATATTCCTCTTAAACATAATACTTCATATTCCTCTTAAACATACTACTTCATATTCCTTTTATACATACAACTTCATATTCCTCTTAAATATACTACTACATATGCTTCTTAAATATACTGCTTCATATTCCTCTTAAACATACTACTTAATATTTCTCTTAAATATACTACTTCATATTCCTCTTGAACATACTACTTCATATTCCTCTTAAACATACTTTTTCATTTTCCTCTCCAATATACTACTTCATATTCCTCTTAAACATACTACTTCATATTCCTCTTAAACATACTACTTCATATTCCTCTTAAACATACTACTTCATATTCCTCTTAAACATACTACTTCATATTCCTTTTATACATACAACTTCATATTCCTCTTAAATATACTACTACATATGCTTCTTAAATAAACTACTTCATATTCCTCTTAAACATACTACTTCATATTCCTCTTAAATATACTACTTCATCTTCCACTTAAATATACTACTTCATATTCCTCTTAAACATACTACTGCATATTCCTCTTAAACACTCTACTTCATATTCCTCTTAAACATACTTTTTCATATTCCTCTTAAATATACTACTTCATATTCCTCTTAAATATACTACAATACTTCAAATTCCTCTTAAACATACTGCTTCATATTCCTCTTGAACATACTACTTCATATTCCTCTTAAATATACTACTTCATTTTCCTCTTAACTATACTTCTACATATGCTTCTTTAATATACTACTTCATATTCCTCTTAAACATACTACTTCATATTCCTCTTAAATATACTAATTCATATTCCTCTTGAACATACTACTTCATATTCCTCTTAAATATACTACTTCATATTCCTCTTAAATATACTACTTCATATTCCTCTTAAATATACTACTTCATATTCCTCTTAAATATACTACTTCATATTCCTCTTAAACACACAACTTCATATTCCTCTTAAACATACTACTTCATATTCCACTTAAATATACTACTTCATATTCCTCTTAAACATACTACTGCATATTCCTGTTAAATATACTACTACATATTCCTCTTCAGCATATTTTTTCATATTCCTCTTAAATATACTACTTCATATTCCTCTTAAACATACTACTTCATATTTCTCTTAAACATACTACTTCATATTCCTCTTAAACATACTACTTCATATTCCTCTTAAACATACTACTTCATATTCCTCTTAAACATACTACTTCATATTCCTCTTAAACATACTACTTCATATTCCACTTAAACATACTACTTCATATTCCTCTTAAACATACTTTTTCATATTACTCTTAAATATACTACTTCATATTCCTCTTAAACATACTACTTCATATTCGTCTTAAACATACTACTTCATATTCCTCTTAAACATACTACTTCATATTCCACTTAAATATACTACTTCATATTCCACTTAAACATACAACTGCATATTCCTCTTAAACATACTACTTCATATTCCTCTTAAACATACTTTTCCATATTCCCCTTAAATATACTACTTCATACTCCTCTTAAACATACTACTTCATATTCCTCTTAAACATACTACTTCATATTCCTCTTAAACATACTACTTCATATTCCTCTTAAACATACTACTTCATATTCCTCTTATACATACAACTTCATATTCCTCTTAAATATACTACTACATATGCTTCTTAAATATACTACTTCATATTCCTCTTAAACATACTATTTCATATTCCTCTTAAATATACTACTTCATATTCCTCTTAAACACACTACTTCATATTCCTCTTAAACATACTACTTCATATTCCACTTAAATATACTACTTCATATTCCTCTTAAACATACTACTGCATATTCCTCTTAAACATACAACTTCATATTCCTCTTAAATATACAACTTCATATTCCTCTTGAACATACTACTTCATATTCCTCTTAAATATACTACTTCATATTCCTCTTAAATATACTACTTCATATTCCTCTTAAACATACTACTTCATATTCCTCTTAAATATACTACTTCACATTCCTCTTAAACACACTACTTCATATTCCTCTTAAACATACTACTTCATATTCCACTTAAACATACTACTTCATATTCCTCTTAAACATACTTTTTCATATTCCTCTTAAATATACTACTTCATATTCCTCTTAAACATACTACTTCATATACCTCTTAAACATACTACTTCATATTCCTCTTATACATACAACTTCATATTCCTCTTAAATATACTACTACATATGCTTCTTAAATATACTACTTCATATTCCTCTTAAACATACTACTTCATATTCCTCTTAAATATACTACTTCATATTCCTCTTGAACATACTACTTCATATTCCTCTTAAACATACTACTTCATATTCCTCTTAAACATACGACTTCATATTCCTCTTAAACATACTACTTCATATTCCTCTTAAACATACTACTTCATATTCCTCTTATATGTACATACTACTTCATATTCATCCTAAATATACTACTACATATGCTTCTTAAATATACTACTTCATATTCCTCTTAAACATACTACTTCATATTCCTCTTAAATATACTACTTCATATTCGTCTTGAACATATTACTTCATATTCCTCTTAAATATACTACTTCATATTCCTCTTAAATATACTACTTCATATTCCTCTTAAACATACTACTTCATATTCCTCTTAAATATACTACTTCATATTCCTCTTAAACACGCTACTTCATATTCCTCTTAAACATACTACTTCATATTCCACTTAAATAAACTACTTTATATTCCTCTTAAACATACTACTGCATATTCGTGTTAAATATACTACTTTATTTTCCTCTTAAACATACTTTTTCATATTCCTCTTAAACATACTACTTCATATTCCTCTTAAACATACTACTTCATATTCCTCATAAACATACTACTTCATATTCGTCTTAAACATACTACTTCATATTCCTCTTAAACATACTACTTCATATTCCTCTTAAACATACTACTTCATATTCGACTTAAATATACTACTTCATATTCCTCTTAAACATCCTACTGCATATTCCTCTTAAACATACTACTTCATATTCCTCTCAAACATACTTTTTCATATTCCTCTTAAATATACTACTCCATATTCCTCTTAAACATACTACTTCATATTCCTCTTAAACATACTACTTCATATTCCTCTTAAACATACTACTTCATATTCCTCTTAAACATACTACTTAATATTCCTCTTACACATACTACTTCATATTCCTCTTAAACATACTACTTCATATTCCTCTTAAACATACTACTTCATATTCCTCTTAAACATACTTTTTCATATTCCTCTTTAACATACTACTGCATATTCTTCTTAAACATACTACTTCATATTCCTCTTAAACAAACTTCTTCATATTCCTCTTAAATATACTACTTCATATTTCTCTTAAACATACTACTTCATATTACTCTTAAACATACTACTTCATATTCCTCTCAAACATACTTTTTCATATTCCTCTTAAACATACTACTTAATATTCCTCTTAAACATACTACTTCATATTACTCTTAAACATACTACTTCATATTCCTCTTAAACATACTACTTCATATTCCTCTTAAACATACTTTTTCATATTCCTCTTAAATATACTACTTCATATTCCTCTTAAACATACTACTTTATATTCCTCTTAAACATACTACTTCATATTCCTCTTAAACATACTACTTCATATTCCTCTTAAACATACTACTTCATATTCCTCTTATACATACAACTTCATATTCCTCTTTAATATACTACTACATTTATTTCTTAAATATACTACTTCATATTCCTCTTAAACATACTACTTCATATTCCTCTTAAATAAACTACTTAATATTCCTCTTAAACATACTACTTCATATTCCTCTTAAATATACTACTTCATATTCCTCTTAAACACACTACTTCATATTCCTCTTAAACATACTACTTAATATTCCACTTAAACATACTACTTCATATTCCTCTTAAACATACTTTTTCACATTCCTCTTAAATATACTACTTCATATTCCTCTTAAACATACTATTTCATATTCCTCTTAAACATACTACTTCATATTCCTCTTAAACATACTACTTAATATTCCTCTTAAACATACTACTTCATATTCCTCTTAAACATACTACTTAATATTCCTCTTAAACATACTACTTCATATTTCTCTTAAACATACTTTTTCATATTCGTCTTTAACATACTACTGCATATTCCTCTTAAACATACTACTTCATATTCCTCTTAAACAAACTTCTTCATATTCCTCTTAAATATACTACTTCATATTCCTATTAAATATACTACAATACTTCAAATTCCTCTTAAACATACTACTTCATATTCCTCTTAAACATACTACTTCATATTCCTCTTAAACATACTACTTCATATTCCTCTTAAACATTCTACTTCATATTCCTCTTAAACATACTACTTAATATTCCTCTTAAACATACTACTTCATATTCCTCTTAAACATACTACTTCATATTCCTCTTAAACATACTACTTCATATTCCTCTTAAACATACTACTTCATATTCCTCTTAAACATACTACTTAATATTCCTCTTAAACATACTACTTCATATTCCACTTAAATAAACTACTTTATATTCCTCTTAAACATACTACTGCATATTCGTGTTAAATATACTACTTTATTTTCCTCTTAAACATACTTTTTCATATTCCTCTTAAACATACTACTTCATATTCCTCTTAAACATACTACTTCATATTCCTCTTAAACATACTACTTCATATTCGTCTTAAACATACTACTTCATATTCCTCTTAAACATACTACTTCATATTCCTCTTAAACATACTACTTCATATTCGACTTAAATATACTACTTCATATTCCTCTTAAACATACTACTGCATATTCCTCTTAAACATACTACTTCATATTCCTCTCAAACATACTTTTTCATATTCCTCTTAAATATACTACTTCATATTCCTCTTAAATATACTACAATACTTCAAATTCCTCTTAAACATACTACTTCATATTCCTCTTAAACATACTACTTCATATTCCTCTTAAACATACTACTTCATATTCCTCTTAAACATACTACTTCATATTCCTCTTAAACATACTACTTAATATTCCTCTTACACATACTACTTCATATTCCTCTTAAACATACTACTTCATATTCCTCTTAAACTTACTACTTCATATTCCTCTTAAACATACTTTTTCATATTCCTCTTTAACATACTACTTCATATTCCTCTTAAACATACTACTTCATATTCCTCTTAAACAAACTTCTTCATATTCCTCTTAAATATACTACTTCATATTTCTCTTAAACATACTACTTCATATTCCTCTTAAACATACTACTTCATATTCCGCTCAAACATACTTTTTCATATTCCTCTTAAACATACTACTTAATATTCCTCTTAAACATACTACTTCATATTACTCTTAAACATACTACTTCATATTCCTCTTAAACATACTACTTCATATTCCTCTTAAACATACTTTTTCATATTCCTCTTAAATATACTACTTCATATTCCTCTTAAACATACTACTTTATATTCCTCTTAAACATACTACTTCATATTCCTCTTAAACATACTACTTCATATTCCTCTTAAACATACTACTTCATATTCCTCTTATACATACAACTTCATATTCCTCTTTAATATACTACTACATATATTTCTTAAATATACTACTTCATATTCCTCTTAAACATACTACTTCATATTCCTCTTAAATAAACTGCTCCATATTCCTCTTAAACATACTACTTCATATTCCTCTTAAATATACTACTTCATATTCCTCTTAAGCACACTACTTCATATTCCTCTTAAACATACTACTTAATATTCCACTTAAACATACTACTTCATATTCCTCTTAAACATACTTTTTCATATTCCTCTTAAATATACTACTTCATATTCCTCTTAAACATACTACTTCATATTCCTCTTAAACATACTACTTTATATTCCTCTTAAACATACTACTTAATATTCCTCTTAAACATACTACTTCATATTCCTCTTAAACATACTACTTAATATTCCTCTTAAACATACTACTTCATATTCCTCTTAAACATACTTTTTCATATTCGTCTTTAACATACTACTGCATATTCCTCTTAAACATACTACTTCATATTCCTCTTAAACAAACTTCTTCATATTCCTCTTAAATATACTACTTCATATTCCTCTTAAATATACTACAATACTTCAAATTCCTCTTAAACATACTACTTCATATTCTTCTTAAACATACTACTTCATATTCCTCTTAAACATACTACTTCATATTCCTCTTAAACATTCTACTTCATATTCCTCTTAAACATACTACTTAATATTCCTCTTAAACATACTACTTCATATTCCTCTTAAACATACTACTTCATATTCCTCTTAAACATACTACTTCATATTCCTCTTAAACATACTACTTCATATTCCTCTTAAACATTCTACTTAATATTCCTCTTAAACATACTACTTCATATTCCTCTTAAACATACTACTTCATATTCCTCTTAAACATACTACTTCATATTCCTCTTAAACATACTTTTTCATATTCCTCTTTAACATACTACTGCATATTCCTCTTAAACATACTACTTCATATTCCTCTTTAACAAACTTCTTCATATTCCTCTTAAATATACTACTTCATATTCCTCTTAAACATACTACTTCATATTCCTCTTAAACATACTACTTCATATTCCTCTCAAACATATTTTTTCATATTCCTCTTAAACATACTACTTAATATTCCTCTTAAACATACTACTTCATATTACTCTTAAACATACTACTTCATATTCCTCTTAAACATACTACTTCATATTCCTCTTAAACATACTTTTTCATATTCCTATTAAATATACTACTTCATATTCCTCTTAAACATACTACTTCATATTCCTCTTAAACATACTACTTCATATTATTCTTAAACATACTACTACATATTCCTCTTAAACATACTATTTCATATTCCTCTTATACATACAACTTCATATTCCTCTTTAATATACTACCACATATACTTCTTAAATATACTACTTCATATTCCTGTTAAACATACTACTTCATATTCCTCTTAAATATACTACTTCATATTCCTCTTAAACATACTACTTCATATTCCTCTTAAATATACTACTTCATATTCCTCTTAAACACACTACTTCATATTCCTCTTAAACACACTACTTAATATTCCACTTAAACATACTACTTCATATTCCTCTTAAACATACTTTTTCATATTCCTCTTAAACATACTACTTAATATTCCTCTTAAACATACTACTTCATATTCCTCTTAAACATACTACTTCATATTCCTCTTAAACATACTACTTCATATTCCTCTTAAACATACTTTTTCATATTCCTCTTTAACATACTACTGCATATTCCTCTTAAACATACTACTTCATATTCCTCTTAAACAAACTTCTTCATATTCCTCTTAAATATACTACTTCATATTCCTCTTAAACATACTACTTCATATTCCTCTTAAACATACTACTTCATATTCCTCTTAAATATACTACTTCATATTCGTCTTGAACATATTACTTCATATTCCTCTTAAATATACTACTTCATATTCCTCTTAAATATACTACTTCATATTCCTCTTAAACACACTACTTTATATTCCTCTGAAACATACTACTTCATATTCCACTTAAATAAACTACTTTATATTCCTCTTAAACATACTACTGCATATTCGTGTTAAATATACTACTTTATTTTCCTCTTAAACATACTTTTTCATATTCCTCTTAAACATACTACTTCATATTCCTCTTAAACATACTACTTCATATTCCTCTTAAACATACTACTTCATATTCGTCTTAAACATACTACTTCATATTCCTCTTAAACATACTACTTCATATTCCTCTTAAACATACTACTTCATATTCGACTTAAATATACTACTTCATATTCCTCTTAAACATACTACTGCATATTCCTCTTAAACATACTACTTCATATTCCTCTCAAACATACTTTTTCATATTCCTCTTAAATATACTACTTCATATTCCTCTTAAATATACTACAATACTTCAAATTCCTCTTAAACATACTACTTCATATTCCTCTTAAACATACTACTTCATATTCCTCTTAAACATACTACTTCATATTCCTCTTAAACATACTACTTCATATTCCTCTTAAACATACTACTTAATATTCCTCTTACACATACTACTTCATATTCCTCTTAAACATACTACTTCATATTTCTCTTAAACATACTACTTCATATTCCTCTTAAACATACTTTTTCATATTCCTCTTTAACATACTACTGCATATTCCTCTTAAACATACTACTTCATATTCCTCTTAAACAAACTTCTTCATATTCCTCTTAAATATACTACTTCATATTTCTTTTAAACATACTACTTCATATTCCTCTTAAACATACTACTTCATATTCCTCTCAAACATACTTTTTCATATTCCTCTTAAACATACTACTTAATATTCCTCTTAAACATACTACTTCATATTACTCTTAAACATACTACTTCATATTCCTCTTAAACATACTACTTCATATTCCTCTTAAACATACTTTTTCATATTCCTCTTAAATATACTACTTCATATTCCTCTTAAACATACTACTTTATATTCCTCTTAAACATACTACTTCATATTCCTCTTAAACATACTACTTCATATTCCTCTTAAACATACTACTTCATATTCCTCTTATACATACAACTTCATATTCCTCTTTAATATACTACTACATATATTTCTTAAAAATACTACTTCATATTCCTCTTAAACATACTACTTCATATTCCTCTTAAATAAACTACTTCATATTCCTCTTAAACATACTACTTCATATTCCTCTTAAATATACTACTTCATATTCCTCTTAAACACACTACTTTATATTCCTCTTAAACATACTACTTAATATTCCACTTAAACCTACTACTTCATATTCCTCTTAAACATACTTTTTCATATTCCTCTTAAATATACTACTTCATATTCCTCTTAAACATACTACTTCATATTCCTCTTAAACATACTACTTCATATTCCTCTTAAACATACTACTTAATATTCCTCTTAAACATACTACTTCATATTCCTCTTAAACATACTACTTAATATTCCTCTTAAACATACTACTTCATATTCCTCTTAAACATACTTTTTCATATTCGTCTTTAACATACTACTGCATATTCCTCTTAAACATACTACTTCATATTCCTCTTAAACAAACTTCTTCATATTCCTCTTAAATATACTACTTCATATTCCTCTTAAATATACTACAATACTTCAAATTCCTCTTAAACATACTACTTCATATTCCTCTTAAACATACTACTTCATATTCCTCTTAAACATACTACTTCATATTCCTCTTAAACATTCTACTTCATATTCCTCTTAAACATACTACTTAATATTCCTCTTAAACATACTACTTAATATTCCTCTTAAACATACTACTTCATATTCCTCTTAAACATATTACTTCATATTCCTCTTAAACATACTACTTCATATTCCTCTTAAACATACTACTTAATATTCCTCTTAAACATACTACTTCATATTCCTCTTAAACATACTACTTCATATTCCTCTTAAACATACTACTTCATATTCCTCTTAAACATACTTTTTCATATTCCTCTTTAACATACTACTGCATATTCCTCTTAAACATACTACTTCATATTCCTCTTTAACAAACTTCTTCATATACCTCTTAAATATACTACTTCATATTCCTCTTAAACATACTACTTCATATTCCTCTTAAACATACTACTTCATATTCCTCTCAAACATACTTTTTCATATTCCTCTTAAACATACTACTTAATATTCCTCTTAAACATACTACTTCATATTACTCTTAAACATACTACTTCATATTCCTCTTAAACATACTACTTCATATTCCTCTTAAACATACTTTTTCATATTCCTATTAAATATACTACTTCATATTCCTCTTAAACATACTACTTCATATTCCTCTTAAACATACTACTTCATATTACTCTTAAACATACTACTTCATATTCCTCTTAAACATACTATTTCATATTCCTCTTATACATACAACTTCATATTCCTCTTTAATATACTACCACATATACTTCTTAAATATACTACTTCATATTCCTGTTAAACATACTACTTCATATTCCTCTTAAATATACTACTTCATATTCCTCTTAAACATACTACTTCATATTCCTCTTAAATATACTACTTCATATTCCTCTTAAACACACTACTTCATATTCCTCTTAAACATACTACTTAATATTCCACTTAAACATACTACTTCATATACCTCTTAAACATACTTTTTCATATTCCTCTTAAACATACTACTTAATATTCCTCTTAAACATACTACTTCATATTCCTCTTAAACATACTACTTCATATTCCTCTTAAACATACTACTTCATATTCCTCTTAAACATACTTTTTCATATTCCTCTTTAACATACTACTGCATATTCCTCTTAAACATACTACTTCATATTCCTCTTAAACAAACTTCTTCATATTCCTCTTAAATATACTACTTCATATTCCTCTTAAACATACTACTTCATATTCCTCTTAAACATACTACTTCATATTCCTCTCAAACATACTACTTCATATTCCTCTTAAACATACTACTTCATATTCCACTTAAACATACTTTTTCATATTCCTCTTAAACATACTACTTAATATTTCTCTTAAACATACAACTTCATATTACTCTTAAACATACTACTTCATATTCCTCTTAAACATACTACATCATATTCCTCTTAAACATACTTTTTCATATTCCTCTTAAATATACTACTTCATATTCCTCTCAAACATACTACTTCATATTCCTCTTAAACATACTACTTCATATTCCTCTCAAACATACTTTTTCATATTCCTCTTAAACATACTACTTAATATTCCTCTTAAACATACTACTTCATATTACTCTTAAACATACTACTTCATATTCCTCTTAAACATACTACTTCATATTCCTCTTAAACATACTTTTTCATATTCCTCTTAAATATACTACTTCATATTCCTCTTAAACATACTACTTCATATTCCTCTTAAACATACTACTTCATATTCCTCTTAAACATACTACTTCATATTCCTCTCAAACATACTTTTTCATATTCCTCTTAAACATACTACTTAATATTCCTCTTAAACATACTACTTCATATTACTCTTAAACATACTACTTCATATTCCTCTTAAACATACTACTTCATATTCCTCTTAAACATACTTTTTCATATTCCTCTTAAATATACTACTTCATATTCCTCATAAACATACTACTTCATATTCCTCTTCAACATACTGCTTCATATTCCTCTTATACATACAACTTCATATTCATCCTAAATATACTACTACATATGCTTCTTAAATATACTACTTCATATTCCTATTAAACATACTACTTCATATTCCTCTTAAATATACTACTTCATATTCCTCTTGAACATATTACTTCATATTCCTCTTAAATATACTACTTCATATTCCTCTTAAATATACTACTTCATATTCCTCTTAAACATACTACTTCATATTCCTCTTAAAAATACTACTTCATATTCCTCTTAAACACACTACTTCATATTCCTCTTAAACATACTACTTCATATTCCACTTAAATAAACTACTTTATATTCCTCTTAAACATACTACTGCATATTCGTGTTAAATATACTACTTTATTTTCCTCTTAAACATACTTTTTCATATTCCTCTTAAACATACTACTTCATATTCCTCTTAAACATACTACTTCATATTCCTCTTAAACATACTACTTCATATTCCTCTTAAACATACTACTTCATATTCCTCTTAAACATACTTTTTCATATTCCTCTTAAATATACTACTTCATATTCCTCTTAAACATACTACTTCATATTCCTCTTAAACATACTACTTCATATTCCTCTTAAACATACTACTTAATATTCCTCTTAAACATACTACTTCATATTCCTCTTAAACATACTACTTCATATTCCTCTTAAACATACTACTTCATATTCCTCTTAAACATACTTTTTCATATTCCTCTTTAACATACTACTGCATATTCCTCTTAAACATACTACTTCATATTCCTCTTAAACAAACTTCTTCATATTCCTCTTAAATATACTGCTTCATATTCCTCTTAAATATACTACAATACTTCAAATTCGTCTTAAACATACTACTACATATTCCTCTTAAACATACTACTTCATATTCCTCTTAAACATACTTTTTCATATTCCTCTTTAACATACTACTGCATATTCCTCTTAAACATACTACTTCATATTCCTCTTAAACAAACTTCTTCATATTCCTCTTAAATATACTACTTCATATTCCTCTTAAACATACTACTTCATATTCCTCTTAAACATACTACTTCATATTCCTCTCAAACATACTACTTAATATTCCTCTTAAACATACTACTTCATATTCCTCTTAAACATTCTACTTCATATTCCTCTTAAACATACTACTTCATATTCCTCTTAAACATACTTTTTCATATTCCTCTTTAACATACTACTGCATATTCCTCTTAAACATACTACTTCATATTCCTCTTAAAGAAACTTCTTCATATTCCTCTTAAATATACTACTTCATATTCCTCTTAAACATACTACTTCATATTCCTCTTAAACATACTACTTCATATTCCTCTCAAATATACTACTTCATATTCCTCTTAAACATACTACTTCATATTCCTCTCAAAAATACTTTTTCATATTCCTCTTAAACATACTATTTAATATTCCTCTTAAACATACTACTTCATATTACTCTTAAACATACTACATCATATTCCTCTTAAACATACTACTTCATATTCCTCTTAAACATACTTTTTCATATTCCTCTTAAATATACTACTCCATATTTCTCTCAAACATACTACTTCATATTCCTCTTAAGCATACTACTTCATATTCCTCTCAAACATACTTTTTCATATTCCTCTTAAACATACTACTTAATATTCCTCTTAAATATACTACTTCATATTCCTCTTAAACATACTACTTCATATTCCTCTTAAACATACTACTTCATATTCCTCTTAAACATACTACTTCATATTCCTCTCAACCATACTTTTTCATATTCCTCTTAAACATACTACTTAATATTCCTCTTAAACATACTACTTCATATTACTCTTAAACATACTACTTCATATTCCTCTTAAACATACTACTTCATATTCCTCTTAAACATACTTTTTCATATTCCTCTTAAATATACTACTTCATATTCCTCTTAAACATACTACTTCATATTCCTCTTAAACATACTACTTCATATTCCTCTTATACATACAACTTCATATTCATCCTAAATATACTACTACATATGCTTCTTAAATATACTACTTCATATTCCTCTTAAACATACTACTTCATATTCCTCTTAAATATACTACTTCATATTCCTCTTGAACATATTACTTCATATTCCTCTTAAATATACTACTTCATATTCCTCTTAAATATACTACTTCATATTCCTCTTAAACATACTACTTCATATTCCTCTTAAATATACTACTTCATATTCCTCTTAAACACACTACTTCATATTCCTCTTAAACATACTACTTCATATTCCACTTAAATAAACTACTTTATATTCCTCTTAAACTTACTACTGCATATTCGTGTTAAATATACTACTTTATTTTTCTCTTAAACATACTTTTTCATATTCCTCTTAAACATACTACTTCATATTCCTCTTAAACATACTACTTCATATTCCTCTTAACCATACTACTTCATATTCCTCTTAAACATACTACTTCATATTCCTCTTAAACAAACTACTTCATATTCCTCTTAAACATACTACTTCATATTCGACTTAAATATACTACTTCATATTCCTCTTAAACATACAACTGCATATTCCTCTTAAACATACTACTTCATATTCCTCTTAAACATACTTTTTCATATTCCTCTTAAATATACTACTTCATATTCCTCTTAAATATACTACAATACTTCAAATTCCTCTTAAACATACTTCTTCATATTCCTCTTAAACATACTACTTCATATTCCTCTTAAACATACTACTTCATATTCCTCGTAAACATACTACTTCATATTCCTCTTAAGCATACTACTTAATATTCCTCTTAAACATACTACTTCATATTCCTCTTAAACATACTACTTAATATTCCTCTTAAACATACTACTTCATATTCCTCTTAAACATACTACTTCATATTCCTCTTAAACATACTACTTCATATTCCTCTTAAACATACTTTTTCATATTCCTCTTTAACATACTACTGCATATTCCTCTTAAACATACTACTTCATATTCCTCTTAAACAAACTTCTTCATATTCCTCTTAAATATACTGCTTCATATTCCTCTTAAATATACTACAATACTTCAAATTCCTCTTAAACATACTACTACATATTCCTCTTAAACATACAACTTCATATTCCTCTTAAACATACTACTTCATATTCCTCTTAAACATACTACTTCATATTCCTCTTTAACATACTACTTAATATTCCTCTTAAACATACTACTTCATATTCCTCTTAAACATACTACTTCATATTCCTCTTAAACATACTACTTCATATTCCTCTTAAACATACTACTTCATATTCCTCTTAAACATACTACTTCATATTCCTCTTAAACATACTACTTAATATTCCTCTTAAACATACTACTTCATATTCCTCTTAAACATACTACTTCATATTCCTCTTAAACATACTACTTCATATTCCTCTTAAACATACTTTTTCATATTCCTCTTTAACATACTACTGCATATTCCTCTTAAACATACTACTTCATATTCCTCTTAAACAAACTTCTTCATATTCCTCTTAAATATACTACTTCATATTCCTCTTAAACATACTACTTCATATTCCTCTTAAACATACTACTTCATATTCCTCTCAAACATACTACTTCATATTCCTCTTAAACATACTACTTCATATTCCTCTCAAAAATACTTTTTCATATTCCTCTTAAACATACTACTTAATATTCCTCTTAAACATACTTTTTCATATTCCTCTTAAATATACTACTTCATATTCCTCTCAAACATACTACTTCATATTCCTCTTAAACATACTACTTCATATTCCTCTGAAACATACTTTTTCATATTCCTCTTAAACATACTACTTCATATTCCTCTTAAACATACTACTTCATATTACTCTTAAACATACTACTTCATATTCCTCTTAAACATACTACTTCATATTCCTCTTAAACATCCTTTTTCATATTCCTCTTAAATATACTACTTTATATTCCTCTTAAACATACTACTTCATATTCCTCTTAAACATACTACTTCATATTCCTCTTAAACATACTTTTTCATATTCCTCTTAAACATACTACTTCATATTCCTCTTAAACATACTACTTCATATTCCTCTTAAACATACAACTTCATATTCATCCTAAATATACTACTACATATGCTTCTTAAATATACTACTTCATATTCCTCTTAAACATACTACTTCATATTCCTCTTAAATATACTACTTCATATTCCTCTTGAACATATTACATCATATTCCTCTTAAATATACTACTTCATATTCCTCTTAAATATACTACTTCATATTCCTCTTAAACATACTACTTCATATTCCTCTTAAATATACTACTTCATATTCCTCTTAAACACACTACTTCGTATTCCTCTTAAACATACTACTTCATATTCCACTTAAATAAACTACTTTATATTCCTCTTAAACATACTACTGCATATTCGTGTTAAATATACTACTTTATTTTCCTCTTAAACATACTTTTTCATATTCCTCTTAAACATACTACTTCATATTCCTCTTAAACATACTACTTCATATTCCTCTTAAACATACTACTTCATATTCCTCTTAAACATACTACTTCATATTCCTCTTAAACAAACTACTTCATATTCCTCTTAAACATACTACTTCATATTCGACTTAAATATACTACTTCATATTCCTCTTAAACATACTACTGCATATTCCTCTTAAACATACTACTTCATATTCCTCTTAAACATACTTTTTCATATTCCTCTTAAATATACTACTTCATATTCCTGTTAAATATACTACAATACTTCAAATTCCTCTTAAACATACTACTTCATATTCCTCTTAAACATACTACTTCATATTCCTCTTAAACATACTACTTCATATTCCTCTGAAACATACTACTTCATATTCCTCTTAAACATACTACTTAATATTCCTCTTAAACATACTACTTCATATTCCTCTTAAACATACTACTTCATATTCCTCTTAAACATACTACTTCATATTCCTCTTAAACATACTTTTTCATATTCCTCTTTAACATACTACTGCATATTCCTCTTAAACATACTACTTCATATTCCTCTTAAACAAACTTCTTCATATTCCTCTTAAATATACTACTTTATATTCATCTTAAACATACTACTTTATATTCCTCTTAAACATACTACTTCATATTCCTCTCAAACATACTTTTTCATATTCCTCTTAACCATACTACTTAATATTCCTATTAAACATACTACTTCATATTACTCTTAAACATACTACTTCATATTCCTCTTAAATATACTACTTCATATTCCTCTTAAACATACTTTTTCATATTCCTCTTAAATATACTACTTCATATTCCTCTTATACATACAACTTCATATTCATCCTAAATATACTACTACATATGCTTCTTAAATATACTACTTCATATTCCTGTTAAACATACTACTTCATATTCCTCTTAAATATACTACTTCATATTCCTCTTGAACATATTACTTCATATTCCTCTTAAATATACTACTTCATATTCCTCTTAAATATACTACTTCATATTCCTCTTAAACATACTACTTCATATTCCTCTTAAATATACTACTTCATATTCCTCTTAAACACACTACTTCATATTCCTCTTAAACATACTACTTCATATTCCTCTTAAACATACTACTTCATATTCCTCTTAAACATACTACTTCATATTCCTCTTAAACATCCTTTTTCATATTCCTCTTAAATATACTACTTCATATTCCTCTTAAACATACTACTTCATATTCCTCTTAAACATACAACTTCATATTCCTCTTAAACATACTACTTCATATTCCTCTCAAACATACTTTTTCATATTCCTCTTAAACATACTACTTAATATTCCTCTTCAACATACTACTTCATATTACTCTTAAACATACTACTTCATATTCCTCTTAAACATACTACTTCATATTCCTCTTAAACATACTTTTTCATATTCCTCTTAAATATACTACTTCATATTCCTCTTAAACATACTACTTCATATTCCTCTTAAACATACTACTTCATATTCCTCTTATACATACAACTTCATATTCATCCTAAATATACTACTACATATGCTTCTTAAATATACTACTTCATATTCCTCTTAAACATACTACTTCATATTCCTCTTAAATATACTACTTCATATTCCTCTTGAACATATTACTTCATATTCCTCTTAAATATACTACTTCATATTCCTCTTAAATATACTACTTCATATTCCTCTTAAACATACTACTTCATATTCCTCTTAAATATACTACTTCATATTCCTCTCAAACACACTACTTCATATTCCTCTTAAACATACTACTTCATATTCCACTTAAATAAACTACTTTATATTCCTCTTAAACATACTACTGCATATTCGTGTTAAATATACTACTTTATTTTCCTCTTAAACACACTTTTTCATATTTCTCTTAAACATACTACTTCATATTCCTCTTAAACATACTACTTCATATTCCTCTTAAACATACTACTTCATATTCCTCTTAAACATACTACTTCATATTCCTCTTAAACAAACTACTTCATATTCCTCTTAAACATACTACTTCATATTCGACTTAAATGGACTACTTCATATTCCTCTTAAACATACTACTGCATATTCCTCTTAAACATACTACTTCATTTTCCTCTTAAACATACTTTTTCATATTCCTCTTAAATATACGACTTCATATTCCTCTTAAATATACTACAATACTTCAAATTCCTCTTAAACATAGTACTTCATATTCCTCTTAAACATACTACTTCATATTCCTCTTAAACATACTACTTCATATTCCTCTTAAACATACTACTTCATATTCCTCTTAAACATACTACTTAATATTCCTCTTAAACATACTACTTCATATTCCTCTTAAACATACTACTTCATATTCCTCTTAAACATAATACTTCATATTCCTCTTAAACATACTTTTTCATATTCCTCTTTAACATACTACTGCATATTCCTCTTAAACATACTACTTCATATTCCTCTTAAACAAACTTCTTCATATTCCTCTTAAATATACTACTTCATATTCCTCTTAAACATACTACTTCATATTCCTCTTAAACATACTACTTCATATTCCTCTCAAACATACTTTTTCATATTCCTCTTAAACATACTACTTAATATTCCTCTTAAACATACTACTTCATATTACTCTTAAACATACTACTTCATATTCCTCTTAAACATACTACTTCATATTCCTCTTAAACATACTTTTTCATATTCCTCTTAAATATACTACTTCATATTCCTCTTATACATACAACTTCATATTCATCCTAAATGTACTACTACATATGCTTCTTAAATATACTACTTCATATTCCTCTTAAACATACTACTTCATATTCCTCTTAAATATACTACTTCATATTCCTCTTGAACATATTACTTCATATTCCTCTTAAATATACTACTTCATATTCCCCTTAAATATACTACTTCATATTCCTCTTAAACATACTACTTCATATTCCTCTTAAATATACTACTTCATATTCCTCTAAAACACACTACTTCATATTCCTCTTAAACATACTACTTCATATTCAACTTAAATAAACTACTTTATATTCCTCTTAAACATACTACTGCATATTCGTGTTAAATATACTACTTTATTTTCCTCTTAAACATACTTTTTCATATTCCTCTTAAACATACTACTTCATATTCCTCTTAAACTTACTACTTCATATTCCTCTTAAACATACTACTTCATATTCCTCTTAACCATACTACTTCATATTCCTCTTAAACATACTACTTCATATTCCCCTTAAACATACTACTTCATATTCGACTTAAATATACTACTTCATATTCCTCTTAAACATACTACTGCATATTCCTCTTAAATATACTACATCATATTCCTCTTAAACATACTTTTTCATATTCCTCTTAAATATACTACTTCATATTCCTCTTAAATATACTACAATACTTCAAATTCCTCTTAAACATACTACTAATTCATATTCCTCTTAAACATACTACTTCATATTCCTCTTAAACATACTACTTCATATTCCTCTTAAACATACTACTTCATATTCCTCTTAAACATACTACTTAATATTCCTCTTAAACATACTACTTCATATTCCTCTTAAACATACTACTTCATATTCCTCTTAAACATACTACTTCATATTCCTCTTAAACATACTACTTCATATTCCTCTTAAATATACTACTTCATATTCCTCTTAAACATACTACTTCATATTCCTCTTAAATATACTACTTCATATTCCTCTTAAACACACTACTTCATATTCCTCTTAAACATACTACTTCATATTCAACTTAAACATACTACTTCATATTCCTCTTAAACATACTACTTCATATTCCTCTTAAACATACTACTTTATATTCTTCTTAAACATACTACTTCATATTCCTCTTAAACATACTACTTCATATTCGACTTAAATATACTACTTCATATTCCTCTTAATCATACTACTGCATATTCCTCTTAAATATACTACATCATATTCCTCTTAAACATACTTTTTCATATTCCTCTTAAATATACTACTTCATATTCCTCTTAAATATACTACAATACTTCAAATTCCTCTTAAACATACTACTAATTCATATTCCTCTTAAACATACTACTTCATATTCCTCTTAAACATACTGCTTCATATTCCTCTTAAACATACTACTTCATATTCCTCTTAAACATACTACTTAATATTCCTCTTAAACATACTACTTCATATTCCTCTTAAACATACTACTTCATATTCCTCTTAAACATACTACTTCATATTCCTCTTAAATATACTTTTTCATATTCCTCTTTAACATACTACTGCATATTCCTCTTAAACATACTACTTCATATTACTCTTAAACATACTACTTCATATTCCTCTTAAACATACTACTTCATATTCCTCTTAAACATACTTTTTCATATTCCTCTTTAACATACTACTGCATATTCCTCTTAAACATACTACTTCATATTTCTCTTAAACATACTACTTCATATTCCTCTTATACATACAACGTCATATTCCTCTTTAATATACTACTACATATACTTCTTAAATATACTACTTCATATTCCTCTTAAACATACTACTTCATATTCCTCTTATACATACAACTTCATATTCCTCTTAAATATACTACTACATATGCTTCTTAAATATACTACTTCATATTCCTCTTAAACATACAACTTCATATTCCTCTTAAATATACTACTTCATATTCCTCTTGAACAAACTACTTCATATTCCTCTTAAACATACTTTTTCATATTCCTCTTAAATATACTACTTCATATTCCTCTTGAACATACTACTTTATATTCCTCTTAAACATACTACTTAATATTCCTCTTAAACATACTACTTCATATTCCTCTTAAACATACTACTTCATATTCCTCTTATAGATACAACTTCATATTCCTCTTAAATATACTACTACATATGCTTCTTAAATATACTACTTCATATTCCTCTTAAACATACTTCTTCATATTTCTCTTAAATATACTACTTCATATTCCTCTTGAACATACTACTTCATATTCCTCTTAAACATACTTTTTCATATTCCTCTTAAACATACTACTTCATATTCCTCTTATACATACAACTTCATATTCCTCTTAAATATACTACTACATATGCTTCTTAAATATACTACTTCATATTCCTCTTAAACATACTTCTTCATATTTCTCTTAAATATACTACTTCATATTCCTCTTGAACATACTACTTCATATTCCTCTTAAACATACTACTTCATATTCGTCTTAAACATACTACTTCATATTCCTCTTAAACATACTACTTCATATTCCTCTTAAACATACTACTTCATATTCCTCTTATACATACAACTTCATATTCATCCTAAATATACTACTACATATGCTTCTAAAATATACTACTTCATATTCCTCTTGAACATACTACTTCATATTCCTCTTAAACATACGTTTTCATATTCCTCTTAAATATACTACTTCATATTCCTCTTGAACATACTACTTCATATTCCTCTTAAACATACTACTTAATATTCCTCTTAAACATACTACTTCATATTCCTCTTAAACATACTACTTCATATTCCTCTTATACATACAACTTCATATTCCTCTTAAATATACTACTACATATGCTTCTTAAATATACTACTTCATATTCCTCTTAAACATATTTCTTCATATTTCTCTTAAATATACTACTTCATATTCCTCTTGAACATATTACTTCATATTCCTCTTAAACATACTACTTCATATTCCTCTTAAATAAACTACTTCATATTCCTCTTAAACATACTACTTCATATTCCTCTTATACATACAACTTCATATTCCTCTTAAATATACTACTACATATGCTTCTTAAATATACTACTTCATATTCCTCTTAAACATACTTCTTCATATTTCTCTTAAATATACTACTTCATATTCCTCTTGAACATACTACTTCATATTCCTCTTAAACATACTTTTTCATATTCCTCTTAAACATACTACTTCATATTCCTCTTATACATACAACTTCATATTCCTCTTAAATATACTACTACATATGCTTCTTAAATATACTACTTCATATTCCTCTTAAACATACTTCTTCATATTTCTCTTAAATATACTACTTCATATTCCTCTTGAACATACTACTTCATATTCCTCTTAAACATACTACTTCATATTCGTCTTAAACATACTACTTCATATTCCTCTTAAACATACTACTTCATATTCCTCTTAAACATACTACTTCATATTCCTCTTATACATACAACTTCATATTCATCCTAAATATACTACTACATATGCTTCTAAAATATACTACTTCATATTCCTCTTGAACATACTACTTCATATTCCTCTTAAACATACTTTTTCATATTCCTCTTAAATATACTACTTCATATTCCTCTTGAACATACTACTTCATATTCCTCTTAAACATACTACTTAATATTCCTCTTAAACATACTACTTCATATTCCTCTCAAACATACTACTTCATATTCCTCTTATACATACAACTTCATATTCCTCTTAAATATACTACTACATATGCTTCTTAAATATACTACTTCATATTCCTCTTAAACATACTTCTTCATATTTCTCTTAAATATACTACTTCATATTCCTCTTGAACATATTACTTCATATTCCTCTTAAACATACTACTTCATATTCCTCTTAAACATACTACTTCATATTCCTCTTAAACATACTACTTCATATTCCTCTTAAATATACTACTTCATATTCCTCTTAAACACATTACTTCATATTCCTCTTAAACATACTACTTCATATTCCACTTAAATAAACTACTTTATATTCCTCTTAAACATACTACTGCATATTCGTGTTAAATATACTACTTTATTTTCCTCTTAAACATACTTTTTCATATTCCTTTTAAACATACTACTTCATATTCCTCTTAAACATACTACTTCATATTCCTCTTAAACATACTACTTCATATTCCTCTTAAACATACTACTTCATATTCCTCTTAAACATACTACTTCATATTCCTCTTAAACATACTACTTCATATTCGACTTAAATATACTATTTCATATTCCTCTTAAACATACTACTGCATATTCCTCTTAAACATACTACTTCATAATCCTCTTAAACATACTTTTTCATATTCCTCTTAAATATACTACTTCATATTCCTCTTAAATATACTACAATACTTCAAATTCCTCTTAAACATACTACTTCATATTCCTCTTAAACATACTACTTCATATTCCTCTTAAACATACTACTTCATATTCCTCTTAAACATACTACTTCATATTCCTCTTATACATACTACTTAATATTCCTCTTAAACATACTACTTCATATTCCTCTTAAACATACTACTTCATATTCCTCTTAAACATACTACTTCATATTCCTCTTAAACATACTTTTTCATATTCCTCTTTAACATACTACTGCATATTCCTCTTAAACATACTACTTCATATTCCTCTTAAACAAACTTCTTCATATTCCGCTTAAATATACTACTTCATATTCCTCTTAAACATACTACTTCATATTCCTCTTAAACATACTACTTCATATTCCTCTCAAACATACTTTTTCATATTCCTCTTAAACATACTACTTAATATTCCTCTTAAACATACTACTTCATATTACTCTTAAACATACTACTTCATATTCCTCTTAAACATACTACTTCATATTCCTCTTAAACATACTTTTTCATATTCCTCTTAAATATACTACTTCATATTCCTCTTAAACATACTACTTCATATTCCTCTTAAACATACTACTTCATATTCCTCTTAAACATACTACTTCATATTCCTCTTAAACATACTACTTCATATTCCTCTTATACATACAACTTCATATTCCTCTTTAATATACTACTACATATACTTCATAAATATACTACTTCATATTACTCTTAAACATACTACTTCATATTCCTCTTAAACATACTACTTCATATTCCTCTTAAACATACTACTTCATATTCCTCTTAAACATACTACTTCATATTCCTCTTAAACATACTACTTAATATTCCTCTTAAACATACTACTTCATATTCCTCTTAAACATACTACTTCATATTCCTCTTAAACATACTACTTCATATTCCTCTTAAACATACTACTTCATATTCCTCTTAAATATACTACTTCATATTCCTCTTAAACATACTACTTCATATTCCTCTTAAATATACTACTTCATATTCCTCTTAAACACACTACTTCATATTCCTCTTAAACATACTACTTCATATTCAACTTAAATAAACTACTTTATATTCCTCTTAAACATACTACTGCATATTCGTGTTAAATATACTACTTTATTTTCCTCTTAAACATACTTTTTCATATTCCTCTTAAACATACTACTTCATATTCCTCTTAAACATACTACTTCATATTCCTCTTAAACACACTACTTCATATTCCTCTTAAACATACTACTTCATATTCAACTTAAATAAACTACTTTATATTCCTCTTAAACATACTACTTCATATTCGACTTATATATACTACTTCATATTCCTCTTAAACATACTACTGCATATTCCTCTTAAATATACTACATCATATTCCTCTTAAACATACTTTTTCATATTCCTCTTAAATATACTACTTCATATTCCTCTTAAATATACTACAATACTTCAAATTCCTTTTAAACATACTACTAATTCATATTCCTCTTAAACATACTACTTCATATTCCTCTTAAACATACTACTTCATATTCCTCTTAAACATACTACTTCATATTCCTCTTAAACATACTACTTAATATTCCTCTTAAACATACTACTTCATATTCCTCTTAAACATACTACTTCATATTCCTCTTAAACATACTACTTCATATTCCTCTTAAATATACTTTTTCATATTCCTCTTTAACATACTACTGCATATTCCTCTTAAACATACTACTTCATATTACTCTTAAACATACTACTTCATATTCCTGTTAAATATACTACTTCATATTCCTCTTGAACAAACTACTTCATATTCCTCTTAAACATACTTTTTCATATTCCTCTTAAATATACTACTTCATATTCCTCTTGAACATACTACTTTATATTCCTCTTAAACATACTACTTAATATTCCTCTTAAACATACTACTTCATATTCCTCTTATAAATACAACTTCATATTCCTCTTAAATATACTACTACATATGCTTCTTAAATATACTACTTCATATTCCTCTTAAACATACAACTTCATATTCCTGTTAAATATACTACTTCATATTCCTCTTGAACAAACTACTTCATATTCCTCTTAAACATACTTTTTCATATTCCTCTTAAATATACTACTTCATATTCCTCTTGAACATACTACTTTATATTCCTCTTAAACATACTACTTAATATTCCTCTTAAACATACTACTTCATATTCCTCTTAAACATACTACTTCATATTCCTCTTATACATACAACTTCATATTCCTCTTAAATATACTACTACATATGCTTCTTAAATATACTACTTCATATTCCTCTTAAACATACTTCTTCATATTTCTCTTAAATATACTACTTCATATTTCTCTTGAACATACTACTTCATATTCCTCTTAAACATACTTTTTCATATTCCTCTTAAACATACTACTTCATATTCCTCTTATACATACAACTTCATATTCCTCTTAAATATACTACTACATATGCTTCTTAAATATACTACTTCATATTCCTCTTAAACATACTTCTTCATATTTCTCTTAAATATACTACTTCATATTCCTCTTGAACATACTACTTCATATTCCTCTTAAACATACTACTTCATATTCGTCTTAAACATACTACTTCATATTCCTCTTAAACATACTACTTCATATTCCTCTTAAACATACTACTTCATATTCCTCTTATACATACAACTTCATTATCATCCTAAATATACTACTACATATGCTTCTAAAATATACTACTTCATATTCCTCTTGAACATACTACTTCATATTCCTCTTAAACATACTTTTTCATATTCCTCTTAAATATACTACTTCATATTCCTCTTGAACATACTACTTCATATTCCTCTTAAACATACTACTTAATATTCCTCTTAAACATACTACTTCATATTCCTCTTAAACATACTACTTCATATTCCTCTTATACATACAACTTCATATTCCTCTTAAATATACTACTACATATGCTTCTTAAATATACTACTTCATATTCCTCTTAAACATACTTCTTCATATTTCTCTTAAATATACTACTTCATATTCCTCTTGAACATATTACTTCATATTCCTCTTAAACATACTACTTCATATTCCTCTTAAACATACTACTTCATATTCCTCTTAAACATACTACTTCATATTCCTCTTAAATATACTACTTCATATTCCTCTTAAACACATTACTTCATATTCCTCTTAAACATACTACTTCATATTCCACTTAAATAAACTACTTTATATTCCTCTTAAACATACTACTGCATATTCGTGTTAAATATACTACTTTATTTTCCTCTTAAACATACTTTTTCATATTCCTTTTAAACATACTACTTCATATTCCTCTTAAACATACTACTTCATATTCCTCTTAAACATACTACTTCATATTCCTCTTAAACATACTACTTCATATTCCTCTTAAACATACTACTTCATATTCGACTTAAATATACTACTTCATATTCCTCTTAAACATACTACTGCATATTCCTCTTAAACATACTACTTCATATTCCTCTTAAACATACTTTTTCATATTCCTCTTAAATATACTACTTCATATTCCTCTTAAATATACTACAATACTTCAAATTCCTCTTAAACATACTACTTCATATTCCTCTTAAACATACTACTTCATATTCCTCTTAAACATACTACTTCATATTCCTCTTAAACATACTACTTCATATTCCTCTTATACATACTACTTAATATTCCTCTTAAACATACTACTTCATATTCCTCTTAAACATACTACTTCATATTCCTCTTAAACATACTACTTCATATTCCTCTTAAACATACTTTTTCATATTCCTCTTTAACATACTACTGCATATTCCTCTTAAACATACTACTTCATATTCCTCTTAAACAAACTTCTTCATATTCCGCTTAAATATACTACTTCATATTCCTCTTAAACATACTACTTCATATTCCTCTTAAACATACTACTTCATATTCCTCTCAAACATACTTTTTCATATTCCTCTTAAACATACTACTTAATACTCCTCTTAAACATACTACTTCATATTACTCTTAAACATACTACTTCATATTCCTCTTAAACATACTACTTCATATTCCTCTTAAAGATACTTTTTCATATTCCTCTTAAATATACTACTTCATATTCCTCTTAAACATACTACTTCATATTCCTCTTAAACATACTACTTCATATTCCTCTTAAACATACTACTTCATATTCCTCTTAAACATACTACTTCATATTCCTCTTATACATACAACTTCATATTCCTCTTTAATATACTACTACATATACTTCTTAAATATACTACTTCATATTCCTCTTAAACATACTACTTCATATTCCTCTTATACATACAACTTCATATTCCTCTTAAATATACTACTACATATGCTTCTTAAATATACTACTTCATATTCCTCTTAAACATACAACTTCATATTCCTCTTAAATATACTACTTCATATTCCTCTTGAACATACTACTTCATATTCCTCTTAAACATACTACTTCATATTCCTCTTGAACATACTACTTCATATTCCTCTTAAACATACTACTTCATATTCCTCCTAAACATACTACTTTATATTCCTCTTAAACTTACTACTTCATATTCCTCTTAAACATACTTTTTCATATTCCTCTTAAATATACTACTTCATATTCCTCTTGAACATACTACTTCATATTCCTCTTAAACATACTACTTAACATTCCTCTTAAACATACTACTTCATATTCCTCTTAAACATACTACTTCATATTCCTCTTATACATACAACTTCATATTCCTCTTAAATATACTACTACATATGCTTCTTAAATATACTACTTCATATTCCTCTTAAACATACTTCTTCATATTTCTCTTAAATATACTACTTCATATTCCTCTTGAACATACTACTTCATATTCCTCTTAAACATACTACTTCATATTCCTCTTAAATATGCTACTTCATATTCCTCTTAAACACACTACTTCATATTCCTCTTAAACATACTACTTCATATTCCACTTATATATACTACTTCATATTTCTCTTAAACATACTACTGCATATTCCTGTTAAATATACTACTTCATATTCTTCTTAAACATACTTTTTCATATTCCTCTTAAATATACTACTTCATATTCCTCTTAAACATACTACTTCATATTCCTCTTAAACATACTACTTCATATTCCTCTTAAACATACTACTTCATATTCCTCTTAAACATACTACTTCATATTCCTCTTATACATACAACTTCATATTCCTCTTAAATATACTACTACATATGGTTCTTAAATATACTACTTCATATTTCTCTTAAACATACTACTTCATATTCCTCTTAAACATACTACTTCATATTCCTCTTGAACATACTACTTCATATTCCTCTTAAACATACTACTTCATATTCCTCTTAAACATACTACTTCATATTCCTCTTAAACATACTACTTCATATTCCTCTTAAACATACTTTTTCATATTCCTCTTAAATATACTACTTCATATTCCTCTTAAACATACTACTTCATATTCCTCTTAAACATACTACTTCATAATCCTCTTAAACATACTACTTCATATTCCTCTTAAACATACTACTTCATATTCATCTTATACATACAACTTAATATTCCTCTTAAACATACTACTTCATATTCCTCTTAAACATACTTTTTCATATTCCTCTTAAATATACTACTTCATATTCCTCTCAAACATACTACTTCATATTCCTCTTAAACATACTACTTCATATTCCTCTTAAATATACTACTTAATATTCCTCTTGAACATACTACTTCATATTCCTCTTAAATATACTACTTCATATTCCTCTTAAATATACTACTTCATATTCCTCTTAAACATACTACTTCATATTCCTCTTAAATATACTACTTCATATTCCTCTTAAACATACTACTTCATATTCCTCTTAAACATACTACTTCATATTCCACTTAAATATACTACTTCATATTCCTCTTAAACATACTACTGCATATTCCTGTTAAATATACTACTTCATTTTACTCTTAAACGTACTACTTCATATTCCTCTTAAATATACTACTTCATATTCCTCTTAAATATACTACTTCATATTCCTGTTAAACATACTACTTCATATTCCTCTTAAACATACTACTTCATATTCCTCTTAAATATACTACTTCATATTCCTCTTAAACATACTACTTCATATTCCTCTTAAACATTCTACTTTAAATTGCTCTTAAACATACTACTTCATATTACTCTTAAATATACTACTTCAAATTCCTCTTAAACATTCTACTTCATATTCCTCTTAAACATACTACTTCATATTCCTGTTAAATATACTACTTCATATTACTCTTAAACGTACTACTTCATATTTCTCTTAAATATACTACTTCATATTCCTCTTAAATATACTACTTCATATTCCTGTTAAACATACTACTTCATATTCCTCTTAAACATACTACTTCATATTCCTCTTAAACATACTACGTCATATTCCTCTTAAACATACTACTTCATATTCCTCTAAAACATACTACTTCATATTCCTCTTAAACATACTACTTCATATTCCTCTTATACATACAACTTCATATTCCTCTTAAATATACTACTACATATGCTTCTTAAATATACTACTTCATATTCCCCTTAAACATACTTCTTCATATTCCTCTTAAATATACTACTTCATATTCCTCTTGAACATACTACTTCATATTCCTCTTAAATATACTACTTCATATTCCTCTTAAATATACTTCTTCATATTCCTCTTAAACATACTACTTCATAGTCCTCTTAAATATACTATTTCATATTCCTCTTAAACACACTACTTCATATTCCTCTTAAACATACTACTTCATATTCCAGTTAAATAAACTAATTCATATTCCTCTTAAACATACTACTGCATATTCCTGTTAAATATACTACTTCATATTACTCTTAAACGTACTACTTCATATTCCTCTTAAATATACTACTTCATATTCCTCTTAAATATACTACTTCATATTCCTGTTAAACATACTACTTCATATTCCTCTTAAACATACTACTTCATATTCCTCTTAAACATACTACTTCATATTCCTCTTAAACATACTACTTCATATTCCTCTTAAACATTCTACTTCACATTGCTCTTAAACATACTACTTCATATTACTCTTAAATATACTACTTCAAATTCCTCTTAAATATACTACTTCATATTCCTCTTAAACATACTACTTCATATTTCTCTTAAACATACTACTTCATATTCCTCTTAAACATACTACTTCATATTCCTCTTAAATATACTACTTCATATTCCTCTTAAACATACTACTTCATATTCCTCTTAAATATACTACTTCATATTCCTCTTAAACACACTACTTCATATTCCTCTTAAACATACTACTTCATATTCCACTTAAATATACTACTTCATATTCCTCTTAAACATACTACTGCATATTCCTCTTAAACATACTACTTCATATTCCTCTTAAACATACTACTTCATATTCCTGTTAAATACACTACTTCATATTCCTGTTAAACATACAACTTCATGTTCCTCTTAAACATACTACTTCATATTCCTCTTAAATATACTACTTCATATTTCTCTTAAACATACTACTTCATATTCCTCTTAAACATACTACTTCATATTCCTCTTAAATATACTACTTCATATTCCTCTTAACCATACTTCTTCATATTCCTCTTAAACATACTTCTTCATATTCCTCTTAAACATACTGCTGCATATTCCTCTTAAACATACTACTTCATATTCCTCTTTAATATAGTACTTCATATTCCTCTTAAACATATTCCTTCATATTCCTCTTAAACATACTACTTCATATTCCTCTAAAACATACAACTTCATATTTCTCTTAAACATACTCCTTCATATTCCTGTTAAATACACTACTTCATATTCCTGTCAAACATACAACTTCATATTCCTCTTAAACATACTACTTAATATTCCTCTTAAATATACTACTTCATATTCCTCTTAAACATACTACTTCATATTCCTCTTAAACATACTAATTCATATTCCTCTTAAATATACTACTTCATATTCCTCTTAACCATACTTCTTCATATTCCTCTTAAAAATACTTCTTCATATTCCTCTTAAACATACTGCTGCATATTCCTGTTAAATATACTACTTCATATTACTCTTAAACGTACTACTTCATATTCCTCTTAAATATACTACTTCATATTCCTCTTAAATATACTACTTCATATTCCTGTTAAACATACTACTTCATATTCCTCTTAAACACACTACTTCATATTCCTCTTAAACATACTACTTCATATTCCACTTAAATATACTAATTCATATTCCTCTTAAACATACTACTGCATATTCCTGTTAAATATACTACTTCATATTACTCTTAAACGTACTACTTCATATTCCTCTTAAATATACTACTTCATATTCCTCTTAAATATACTACCCATATTCCTGTTAAACATACTACTTCATATTCCTCTTAAACATACTACTTCATATTCCTCTTAAACATACTACTTCATATTCCTCTTAAACATACTACTTCATATTCCTCTTAAACATTCTACTTCAAATTGCTCTTAAACATACTACTTCATATTACTCTTAAATTTACTACTTCAAATTCCTCTTAAATATACTACTTCATATTCCTCTTAAACATACTACTTCATATTTCTCTTAGACATACTACTTCATATTCCTCTTAAACATACTACTTCATATTCCTCTTAAATATACTACTTCATATTCCTCTTACACATACTACTTCATATTCCTCTTAAATATACTACTTCATATTCCTCTTAAACACACTACTTCATATTCCTCTTAAACATACTTCTTCATATTCCACTTAAATATACTACTTCATATTCCTCTTAAACATACTACTGCATATTCCTCTTAAACATACTACTTCATATTCCTCTTAAACATACTACTTCATATTTCTGTTAAATACACTACTTCATATTCCTGTTAAACATACAACTTCAAATTCCTCTTAAACATACTACTTCATATTCCTCTTAAATATACTACTTCATATTCCTCTTAAACATACTACTTCATATTCCTCTTAAACATACTACTTCATATTCCTCTTAAATATACTACTTCATATTCCTCTTAACCATACTTCTTCATATTCCTCTTAAACATACTTCTTCATATTCCTCTTAAACATACTGCTGCATATTCCTCTTAAACATACTACTTCATATTCCTCTTTAATATAGTACTTCATATTCCTCTTAAACATACTCCTTCATATTCCTCTTAAACATACTACTTCATATTCCTCTTATATATACTACTTTATATTCCTCTTAAACATAATACTTCATATTCCTCTTAAATATACTACTTCATATTCCTCTTAAACATACTACTTCATATTCCTCTTAAACATACTACTTCATATTCCACTTAAATATACTACTTCATATTCCTCTTAAACATACTACGGCATATTCCTCTTAAACATACTATTTCATATTCCTCTTAAACATACTACTTCATATTCCTCTTAAACATACTACTTCATATTCCTCTTATACATACAACTTCATATTTTTCTTAAACATACTACTTTATATTCCTCTTAAACATACTACTTAATATTCCTCTTAAATATACTACTTCATATTCCTCTTAAATATACTACTTCATATTCCTCTTAAACATACTACTTCATATTCCTCTTAAACATACTACTTCATATTCCTGTTAAATATACTACTTCATATTCCTCTTAAACATACTACTTCATATTTCTCTTAAACATACTACTTCATATTCCTCTTAAACATACTACTTCATATTCCTCTTAAATATACTACTTCATATTTCTCTTAAACATACTACTTCATATTCCTCTTAAATATACTACTTCATATTCCTCTTAAACACACTACTTCATATTCCTCTTAAATATACTACTTCATATTCCACTTAAATATACTACTTCATATTCCTCTTAAACATACTACTGCATATTCCTCTTAAACAAACTACTTCATATTCCTCTTAAACATACTACTTCATATTCCTGTTAAATACACTACTTCATATTCCTGTTGAACATACAACTTCATATTCCTCTTAAACATACTACTTCATATTCCTCTAAAATATACTACTTCATATTCCTCTTAAACATACTACTTCATATTCCTCTTAAACATACTACTTCATATTCCTCTTAAATATACTACTTCATATTCCTCTTAACCATACTTCTTCATATTCCTCTTAAACATACTTCTTCATATTCCTCTTAAACATACTGCTGCATATTCCTCTTAAACATACTACTTCATATTCCTCTTTAATATAGTACTTCATATTCCTCTTAAACATACTCCTTCATATTCCTCTTAAACATACTACTTCATATTCCTCTTAAACATACAACTTCATATTTCTCTTAAACATACTCCTTCATATTCTTCTTAAACATACTACTTGATATTCCTCTTAAACATACTACTTAATATTCCTCTTAAATATACTACTTCATGTTCCTCTTAAATATACTACTTCATATTGCTCTTAAACATACTACTTCATATTCCTCTCAAACAAACTACTTCATATTCCTGTTAAATATACTACTTCATATTCCTCTTAAACATGCTACTTCATATTCCTCTTAAACATACTACTTAATATTCCTCTTAAACATACTACTGCATAATACTCTTAAACATACTACTTCATATTCCTCTTAAACATACTACTTCATATTCCTCTTAAGCATACTACTTCATATTCCTCTTAAACATTCTACTTCAAATTGCTCTTAAACATACTACTTCATATTACTCTTAAATATACTACTTCAAATTCCTCTTAAATATACTACTTCATATTCCTCTTAAACATACTACTTCAAATTCCTCTTAAATATACTACTTCATATTCCTCTTAAACATACTACTTCATATTTCTCTTAAACATACTACTTCATATTCCTCTTAAACATACTACTTCATATTCCTCTTAAATATACTACTTCATATTCCTCTTAAACATACTACTTCATATTCCTCTTAAATATACTACTTCATATTCCTCTTAAACACACTACTTCATATTCCTCTTAAACATACTACTTCATATTCCACTTAAATATACTACTTCATATTCCTCTTAAACATACTACTGCATATTCCTCTTAAACATACTACTTCATATTCCTCTTAAACATACTACATCATATTCCTGTTAAATACACTACTTCATATTCCTGTTGAACATACAACTTCATATTCCTCGTAAACATACTACTTCATATTCCTCTTAAATATACTACTTCAAATTCCTCTTAAACATACTACTTCATATTCCTCTTAAACATACTACTTCATATTCCTCTTAAATATACTACTTCATATTCCTCTTAACCATACTTCTTCATATTCCTCTTAAACATACTTCTTCATATTCCTCTTAAACATACTGCTGCATATTCCTCTTAAACATACTACTTCATATTCCTCTTTAATATAGTACTTCATATTCCTCTTAAACATACTCCTTCATATTCCTCTTAAACATACTACTTCATATTCCTCTTAAACATACAACTTCATATTTCTCTTAAACATACTCCTTCATATTCCTCTTAAATATACTACTTTATATTCCTCTTAAACATACTACTTAATATTCCTCTTAAATATACTACTTCATATTCCTCTTAAATATACTACTTCATATTCCTCTTAAACATATTACTTCATATTCCTCTCAAACAAACTACTTCATATTCCTGTTAAATATACTACTTCATATTCCTCTTAAACATACTACTTCCTATTCCTCTTAAACATACTACTTCATATTCCTCTTATATATACTACTTCATATTCCTCTTAAACATACTACTTCATATTCCTCTTAAATATACTACTTCATATTCCTCTTAAACATACTACTTCATATTCCTCTTAAACATACTACTTCATATTCCACTTTAATATACTTCTTCATATTCCTCTTAAACATACTACGGCATATTCCTCTTAAACATACTACTTCATATTCCTCTTAAACATACTACTTCATATTCCTCTTAAACATACTACTTCATATTCCTCTTATACATACAACTTCATATTCCTCTTAAATATACTACTACATATGCTTCTTAAATATACTACTTCATATTCCTCTTAAACATACTTCTTCAAATTCCTCTTAAATATAATACTTCATATTCCTCTTGAACATACTACTTCATATTCCTCTTAAATATACTACTTCATATTCCTCTTAAATATACTACTTCATATTCCTCTTAAACATACTACTTCATATTCCTCTTAAATATACTACTTCATATTTCTCTTAAACACACTACTTCATATTCCTCTTAACACATACTACTTCATATTCCACTTAAATATACTAATTCATATTCCTCTTAAACATACTACTGCATATTCCTGTTAAATATACTACTTCATATTACTCTTAAACGTACTACTTCATATTCCTCTTAAATATACTACTTCATATTCCTCTTAAATATACTACTTCATATTCCTGTTAAACATACTATTTCATATTCCTCTTAAACATACTACTTCATATTCCTCTTAAACATACTACTTCATATTCCTCTTAAACACACTACTTCATATTCCTCTTAAACATTCTACTTCAAATTGCTCTTAAACATACTACTTCATATTCCTCTTAAATATACTACTTCAAATTCCTCTTAAATATACTACTTCATATTCCTCTTAAACATACTAACATACTTCATATTTCTCTTAAACATACTACTTCATATTCCTCTTAAACATACTACTTCATATTCCTCTTAAATATACTACTTCATATTCCTCTTAAACATACTACTTCATATTCCTCTTAAATATACTACTTCATATTCCTCTTAAACACACTACTTCATATTCCTCTTAAACATACTACTTCATATTCCACTTAAATATACTACTTCATATTCCTCTTAAACATACTACTGCATATTCCTCTTAAACATACTACTTCATATTCCTCTTAAACATACTACTTCATATTCCTGTTAAATACACTACTTCATAGTCCTGTTGAACATACAACTTCATATTCCTCTTAAACATACTACTTCATATTCCTCTTAAATATACTACTTCATATTCCTCTTAAACATACTACTTCATATTCCTCTTAAACATACTACTTCATATTCCTCTTAAATATACTACTTCATATTCCTCTTAACCATACTTCTTCATATTCCTCTTAAACATACTTCTTCATATTCCTCTTAAACATACTACTTCATATTCCTCTTAAACATACTACTTCATATTCCTCTTAAACATACTACTTCATATTCCTCTTATACATACAACTTCATATTCCTCTTAAATATACTACTACATATGCTTCTTAAATATACTACTTCATATTCCTCTTAAACATACTTCTTCAAATTCCTCTTAAATATAATACTTCATATTCCTCTTGAACATACTACTTCATATTCCTCTTAAATATACTACTTCATATTCCTCTTAAATATACTACTTCATATTCCTCTTAAACATACTACTTCATATTCCTCTTAAATATACTACTTCATATTTCTCTTAAACACACTACTTCATATTCCTCTTAAACATACTACTTCATATTCCACTTAAATATACTAATTCATATTCCTCTTAAACATACTACTGCATATTCCTGTTAAATATACTACTTCATATTACTCTTAAACATACTACATCATATTCCTGTTAAATACACTACTTCATATTCCTGTTGAACATACAACTTCATATTCCTCGTAAACATACTACTTCATATTCCTCTTAAATATACTACTTCAAATTCCTCTTAAACATACTACTTCATATTCCTCTTAAACATACTACTTCATATTCCTCTTAAATATACTACTTCATATTCCTCTTAACCATACTTCTTCATATTCCTCTTAAACATACTTCTTCATATTCCTCTTAAACATACTGCTGCATATTCCTCTTAAACATACTACTTCATATTCCTCTTTAATATAGTACTTCATATTCCTCTTAAACATACTCCTTCATATTCCTCTTAAACATACTACTTCATATTCCTCTTAAACATACAACTTCATATTTCTCTTAAACATACTC